>LR990671.1:4182834-5406279 GCA_905147715.2 Xestia xanthographa
TGCACTATTTATTATTATTAATTTATCTTAACAATTTATTTTCCATCCACCCGCATTCTCCAGTTAACCCGCGATCATGGCGCTTGCAACAGCGTCGAAATATCGGGAGCTCAAAACAATTAACAATCTCGGAAGATATCCCGTAAGTGACAATATAAGTTGAGTCGACTCAATCCAGAATGCCATCCGAGTCGATGTCATACTGGATTTGAGGGATTTTCTTTTTAGCTCTTCCCTAGTCGCTGGATAGATGGCGTTAGGAGTTAGTATGATAATGCAAGGAACGGAACCTAAAAAAACTGATTTTAACAAAGCGCGAGAAATGTAGGTTATATTCGGAAGGTTAAGCAAATGAAAGTGTCAGTCAACGAGAGTATGTGACGTGACACAATGTTTTTTTTTTCAAGCGTTTTGGCTTTGGCACCAACTATCATAATAAGTTCAACGCCATCTATAGAGTTCTTGGAAACTAAGTTTTTTTTTAAAACCTCAAAAGGAAAACCTCTCATTACTTACTATCAGGTAACGGAAGATTGCCATCTCTGTTTGTTTGACATTTAGCTTACGGACTGTTTGAAACAAAACGTCACAGAACATTTTTCTTTGATTTTTCTATGAATCAAGTGACAGGTAGGTGACGCGGATAGGATATTTCCAGGTAACTTTGTTTATAGAAACACCAATAGCTATAGTCTACGCCAGATAAGTAGGAATTAAAGGTCATTGCTCTTTCCTTAATTTATCTGCATAGGTACCCCGACAGTACATTATGAATTTTTTTACTAGAAAAAGTCGAGGATCATGATAAAGGCTTTCGGGACAAATGTCATTATTTCTGTTTTCGGAATTATGTATTTGAAGAAATGTATGCGAGTTAGTGACCTTTATTTCCTACTTAATATGCCTTATTAAGGAATACCTACTCGAGTGCGAAAGCCGTATCATCGAATTTTGTTTCTTCGAAAACCTTTCAACGACGTCTCTATACTGCGAGGCCTTGTTAAATCGACGTCTTGTTACTGCGATATTTCGTTACATCGAAAAACTGTAATGCGAACGATTTTACTGTGTAAATATCATACTGCGAAGCCTTGTTCAATCGATGTCTCGTTACTGTGATATTACTCAGGAAAAATTACTTCAGGCGATCTTACGGCGATAATCAAGATTGTAGATCATTGCAAAGTTCTTCTGAATTTATTTGCAGCCATAAATGATACCACTTTAGGTAAATACATTAACACAAACAAATTGTTATTTATTAATTAACGACAAAATAAAGGTACAACTACGTACAATCACACAAAGTAAATAATTAGAAATAAAGATAATCAACGTTAAACGAAATTAGCTACGCACAGTACATCTGCACTAACAAATTATTTACAATTCGGTATTGTTTGCCACACCTCTTAAAAACGTAAGTAAATCCATAGTATGCCTTTTTTCGCACAGTTCCACTGGACATTACACACAGCGCCATCTAGTGCCACATTAAGCAACGAGACTTGTGTCGTGGACACCAGATGGTTGATATACTACATAGAGACTTTTTTTTGTTTGTAAATACATACTGATTATACATACTAGCTGACCCGCGCAATTTCGTCTGCGTCACTTATAGAGGGTAAGAGAGAGTGTGACTCAACCTCAACTAAAAGATAGACATATTGCTATCGCGGATTTATTTTAAATGGGACCAACTTTGAGATAAAACTACACTTTTCAAAAAAAAAAAGGATCATGCCTAACGGACTTCTCTGTAAAAAGTCGAATGGAGAACTTCCTCCTTTTGTTTCGTCGGTTAAAAAGTCAAACATGAGGCAACTGACACGGGCTATGGTCATTCTTTCACGGAAAATCTTAACACCGCGATTAAAAAAATGAAGTGAAATGAACAACGCCATCTATCGACCAAAATGTTAAACTGTTAAAATATATTATGCTAATATAGGTCCATGGCTGTAAATAATATATTTTTTTAAAGCCGGTCAGTCGATTTAAAAGTTATCTGGTGAGCACATTTTTAGTCATTGGTACCATTTTAGTACAATAGATGTCGCTGCATCTTACATTTGATGATTAGTTCTTCTTCAACACTTTAAATTCATATATCTTTTGATAGAATTAACCGATTACGATGAAACAAAAACTAAATAATACCTCAAGTTACACGCAATTTTTATGTACAAAAGTTAGATATTGGTTTCGTATATTTTACGTGATGCTTGATCATCGAAACAGACAAACAGACAAAAATTCCAAAAATGCTGGAAATGAGTTCTGTTGGTTATCCTTCAACACCCTGGCAATTTTTTTTCGAAATGTTTTCGATGTACAAAAACGATTTTTCTACAGATTTATTATATGTATAGATAAACATCCATGACCTGAAAACAAATGTCCATGTTCATCACACAAACATTTTGCTCCAACCGGGATTCGAACCCGGGACCCTAAGAACGCAAGGCAGCTTCACTACCGCTGCGCCATTCAGGTCGTCAACTTGGTTATCGCCGTAAGATCGCCTGAAATAATTTTTCCTCAGTAACATCACAGTAACGAGACATCGATTGAACAAGGCTTCGCAGTATGATATTTACGCAGTAAAATCGTTCGCATTACAGTTTTTCGATGTAACGAAATATCGCAGTAACAAGACGTCGATTTAACAAGGCCTCGCAGTATAGAGACGTCGTTGAAAGGTTTTCGAAGAAACAAAATTCGATGATACGGCTTTCGCACTCGAGTAGGTATTCCCTTATTAAGGGCTATATATACCTCAAATGGCTTAGCATGATCCTCCGTTACGCCTAAAATACTGCAGCATTAATTTTGAAATAAATATATGGCAAAGTTGAGGATTAATGCTAAGTACTATTTGTGACGAAAACACAATGATATTATATAGTAAAAAGAGGTAGATATCGCACTAGCACGCACAAATTGTTGAGGACAAAGTGATACAATTGTTGCACTTTGATAGCTAGCTATCTCTTTCTATCTTATACGTTCCGTATTATCTATCGCTGTCGTAGTTTTAAATTACTCGCAACGATATCTGAACGCCATTCAGTATGAACATGGCGTATCTTCTTTATAATATCATTGCGAAAACACGATTCCATAAACTTTTCTCGATAGAAAAAAAAATCCAAACTTACCTCCAAATCGAACAATAAACCGCTGGTATTAAAAAAGTACTTTAAATTAGATCATGAAACTTTGCATACTAACTGAACTAACTATAAAGCAGGTCTTATGTTTTTTATTTTTTCCAAAAGACGAAAATTTGATTTTATAAAGAATAAAAACCACTCATTTCGCACTATTCGGCCGCAGTGACTGACGTAACAACCGCTTTGTAGTGCAAGCTGATTAGAACGTTATCCTAATATGTAGTACTAGCTGTTGCCCGCGGCTTCGCCCGCGTGCAGTTCGGTAACTGTCCCACTGAATCATACTAAAGGGATAAATAGTGTCCTACATGCCTCTCAGACGCCGCGCAAAAAAACGATTAACTCCCCTCCCGCTCCGCCGTCACAGCCGCATTACGTCATCGCATGAGTCACCCGACCTCGGCTCTTGAAACTCTTATTGCTCGCCTTATAGTCGGTCTTATCTTAAGCCGTAAACATTCTCAGAATCGTTTTGAAACATACTTGTGTTTTATTACATAAACAACACTTGTAAACCACTTCAGTATTATAAACAAAGGATATGAGATAGATGACATATGAGAATTTGCCGCGCTCCGTATTTTATTTATTTTTGGTAAAAATACTGATTCAATTTACACGAAACTTTAGAACCAATGTAACAAATACACAAGTAACCTAATACATAATTCATATAAGAGTCTTACTGATACATTCTAATCAGATTTCAACTAGATTGTAACAAAAAACTCGTATACGGCGAACTGTCATTTTATTGTCATTGACCTCGATTTGAAAACACTTGAAATCTATATAAATATGAATATGTATGCTTATTCTTATAGTAAATAATGAATTATGGTTATTACTTACCTTGTTTTTGCTGTTTCCAAGACCATATTTCATTTTATAACAGTCAAATTCACATTTTCAATTGTTAACTCCGCGTTGATAAAAAAAACGTTCGACGAAAATTTTGTTGGCTCACAAAATAATTTTGGTTCATTGTTCTACGTAAATATCTTGCTACAAAGTAGCATTACACAATAGTATGGTGATAAACATTCACTTCACAAAGTTTTCATCCACTTAACTAAACAAAAACACAATAAATCACTCGAGCGGCACCCAATGTTGACATAAACTGACGTTTTTACGACTGACGCGCTTCTTTTTTTTTATAGTGATGCCCCGTTTAGAATGTTACTAAAGTTTGGTATCGTTTAAATCGACTACTAGTTGGACATAGAGTATAAAAAATTGCAAACGGTTTAGAGTTGGAAGTTATTTTTGAAAAATGTTTTTTTAACCCTTTAGATTTGTTCCGTTAACGGTACAGCGGGGCTCAAGGGATGTTCGTTATTTGTGCCATTTACGGATCCTTCGGGCCTGAGAGGTTTCCAGGTTGTAAAATATCTATGTGCCAAATTTCATAGTCATCACAATTTATTATTATCATCACAATCACAATCACTATCACAACCACCATCACAATCACAACTTACTACCATCATTATCACAATCATTATCAAAATCACCATCACTAACACAACCACCATCATCATCACAAGCATTATCACAATCACCAACACTATCACAACCACCATCATAATCACAATCACCATCGCTATCACCATCACCATCACAATCACCATCACAATCACCATCACAATCACCATCATAATCACAATCACCATCACAATCACCATCATAATCACAATCACCATCGCTATCACCATCACAATCTCGATCACAATCACTATAACTATGACTATCACTATTACAATCACCATTACAATCACCACCACAATCACTATCACAATCATTATTATCGTAATCAAAATCACCTTCATCATTGTCACCATCACTGTCACAATCACAATCACCATCACCATCGCTATCACCATCACAATCACCGTCACTATCACAATCACTGTCACAACCACAATCACCATCACAATCACCGTCACTATCACAGTCACTATCACAATCACCATCACCATCAAAATCACTATCACAATCACCATCATCTTTATCACAATCATCATCATCGTAATCACAATCATCATCATCGTAATCACAATCATTATCACAATCACAATCTCCATCACTATCACAATCACTATCACCATCACAATCACAATCACCATCACTATCTTCATCACAATCACCATTACAATCACGATCACAATCACTATCATCATTTTAGCAATCGTAATCTTAACCACTACCATCGTAATCACAATCATCATCATCACAATCTCCATTCTCGTCATCATAATCATTATCATCGTAATCACAATCATTATCATCGTAATCACAATCATTATCATCGTAATCTCAATCATCATCATCTTAATCACAATCATCATGATCACAATCGCCATCACTATCACAACCACAATCATTATCACAATTACCATCACTATCACAATCACCATTACTATCACAATCACCATCAAAATCAATCAATCAATCATTATCAAAATCATTAACCTCGTTATCACAATCATTATCATCGTAATCACAATCATCTTCATCGTTATCACAATCACCATCACTGTCACAATCACAATCACCATCGCTATCACAATCACCGTCACTATCACAATCACCATCACCATCACAATAACCATCAAAATCACTATCACAATCACCATCATCGTTATCACAATCATTATCATCGTAATCACAATCATTATCATCTTAATCATAATCATCATTATCACAATCTCCATCCTCGTTATCACAACCATCGCTATCACCATTACAATCACTGTCACTATCACAATAGCCATCACTATCACAATCATCATCATCGTAATCACAATCATTATCATCATAATCACAATCAACATCTTTATAACAATCATCATCATCGTTATCACAATCATCATAATAAATCAACAATAACCCTGTATAGAAGTCGAATCCCCAATCTTCTGGATCTCAAAATAAATGCCATTTTCGAAATCAGCACCCCTGATAATCTCGGTTTCGACACCCATATTGATTTTTAAACATTTCAACCCCATCGCACCCCAACAGAGAATGATGGTAATTCAGGTCCACCACATTAAATCTTAAAATCATTGTTTTTGTAATACACCCGACCCAATTCACCATACAAACAATACCTATGTTGAATTTCAGGCTTTGTTACCCCATTTCCCCCTTTAGGGGTTGAATTCTGAAAAAACCTGAAACACAAATGTTAACTCATTTATCGATAGGAGTTTCCTGTTAGGTTTCGAATAAAGTAGTCTAACTAATCTTATTTCCCCATGTAATCTTTGGACCCCCGTTTCAACCCCTCAGGGGGTTAATTTTGAAAAATCCTTCCTTAATGCACCCCTAAACCTCATAAAGAGCCTATGTGCCATATTTGGAATCTCTAGACTCAGTGGTTTGGGCTGTGCATTTATTTTTATACTTTGCCACCCCATTGCCCCCTCTTAGGGGTTGAATTCTAAAAAAACCGGAAACCTCTTTCTACTCATTTATCAATAGGAGAACTCCTGTGAAGTTTCGAATAAAATAGTCTAACTAATCTTGTTTCCCCATACTAACTTTGGAGCCCCGTTTAACCCCCTTAGGGGGTGAATTTTGAAAAATCCTTTCTTAGTGCACCCCTAGACCACATAAGGAACTAATGTGCTAAATTTGGAAACTCTAGACTCAGTGGTTTGGGCTGTGCATTGATTTTTATTCTTTGCCACCCCATTTCGCCCTCTTAGGGGTTGAATTCTGAAAAAACCTGAAACCCGTTTCTACTCATTTATCAATAGGAGCACTCCTGTGAAGTTTCGAATAAAATAGTCTAACTAATCTTGATTCCCCATACAAACTTTGGAGCCCCCTTTAACCCCCTTAGGGGGTGAATTTTGAAAAATCCTTTCTTAGTGCACCCCTAGACCACATAAGGAACCTACTTGCCAAATTTGGAATCTGAAGACCCAGCGGTTTGGGCTGTGCGTTGATAGATGAGTCAGTCAGTTTCTTCTTTTATATATTTAGATTACAAACGAAGTTTGAACCACCACAAATAGAGTTGCAAATCTGAGGTAGTATGGGCTCTTAACAGTACATGTAAAGGAAAAACTCTGAAAACCCTAAAAAACAAAATACCCACAAGTTTATACGGATCCCTCGGTGTGCCAGTCCAACTTGTATCTGGCCGGTTTTTTTTTAAATTACCTATGAAACTAAAGAAAAGTAAGTTATAAAAAAAAGGCCAAAGGTAAGAGTCCAAATTTTAACTTACCGTAAGCGCCCTACAGCTATACAAATCGACTGCCGTCGCTACCAATGCCACGACGAAAGCCGGCGTAAAGTCCTTATATTCTCCAGAAGACACGCTGTCGATAAGCCATCCACCCATTAATGCTGTCAAGCCGTAGCCAGCAGTACCCCAAGCTCTTTGGGCACCGTATTTAGACCCACGGTCTGGTCCTGTCAAATATATAAAAGGTGTAAAAAGACTTTTAACGAAGCCGAAAGGCACTTATTCTCTCTCTCTTCTGTGAAAACTTCTTTAGGCGCGTTGAGCACTCTTTGGGTGAAGGAAAAACACTGAACTTATCGTCACTTGACGTAACGTGCGGTCGCGCTTCGTAGCACTCGTAGCATCCGCTACGGCGTAGCACAACATAGGCATGCGTGGGGCACAACCAGGGCTACGACTGGGTCTTTTTGATTTTGTCCCATGCAATACATACATGTGTGCCAGCTATTAGTTAATGCGGGTATAATGCGTGGCCGTTATTTTAAAATAAAATGGCGGAATTTAGGCAGGCCAAATAATAATAGGGTAGATGACAAAAATAATCTAATTCGTTCGTCAGATAGATTTCCAAAAAAATTTGGACAAATATTTTTATCTTTTTTCACGTAAACAAAAAATGAAGACGATACAGTGCGTCGAAAACTCGTGTGACGTCACATTTGAGTACATATTTTACTCAAATGTGACGTCACAAGCCCCCACTCATGATCTCTGACACGTTTTATCTTCGTCAATTTATTAATTTGATAAAACAAAAAACACGTATAACTGACGGACTAAACAGAATCATATTTTTTTAGTCAGTCATCATCCCTATTCAAAGCGTTTTTGAAAAAAAACGTTCTTACCTAAAACATCGAAGCATACAGCATCTCCAATGCAATTAGCCACATTAAACGCGACTGTACCAATACAAGTCAACACCACGAACGCCCAAAACGGACCAGTCATATAAAAGTTGTTACTTTTCTTCTCAACTGTTTCAGAAACTCGACTAACATTCTTACTAAAATCGACTAAAGAATTATCATTTACTGAATTCTCTATACTTCTTCTACTTTTATTTCCATGTATATCATACTCATTCTCATAGCAAAGTAAGTTACAATCTTCTTTAGGAATACATGTCACTTCGCCATCTTGAAAATCGTCAAAACCCATAGACAATTTTAAACAGGATGAGTTTGACACTTCGCTGTCAATATACACCGTGTTTATGAATGGAGCATCCGTCAGGTAAACGTCAAAATTTCCCGCCACGCTGCAATTCCAGTGACATTTGTATTTTTCTAGGATAGTGTTGTTCGTGTATGGTTTTAGGTAGATTGTGTCGTTTAGTCGATAAACTGATTCAAGTAGAGTTGTGCTGTTTGTTTCCCGAGGGTCGGGCATCGGTAAGAACCAGAGACAACTGTATGATGTCGTCATGATAATTATCAGTAGCATGAAGACTAGTTTTCTGTGCGCCTGAAATAAAATAAAAAAGATATTAGTACCCATGGGTGCCGACGGGACCTTATTAAGAGCACATTGCTAGCAGGCGAGCGAGCGAGCGAGACGAACGAGGTATCGTTTTACCTTTTTTCTTGCTTTTCTTCACACCGCGAACTACTGAAAGAGCCGAACGAAGTATGAAAAGAACGTCGCCCGGCTCTCTCGCTCGCTCGCTAGCTGGCGATGTAGCCTGCGCTTTACCAAGGCCCCCCTGTCCATCCGTCCGCAATGAGGGCTTTTGAGCTTACCAGAAGGCGCACTGTCGAGTAAGGTCCTGCCAATAATTCTATTTAATATTTTAAAGTACCAATAACTTCATAAAAAATATATTTTATTACGTATATAACAACATAGTCTAAGCTTTAGATACATATTTACAATCTACTACTACTACAACAGCCCATAACGTCCACTGCTGGACATAAGCCTCTCCCATGATGGGAGGAATTTGCCGTAATCTCCACGCTTGGCAGGCGGATTGGAGATCGCAGTGATGAAAGACTAACAGAAAACGCTGCTGCCCATTCTCTGGTCTACGGAGGCGCGAGGTGTTCAGACTCAGACATTAGCCGCCATATACGACACCCGTGAGTGTAATGGGTTGGTTCTATTCTACTCTGCCGGACACCACACGGCATATTTACAATATTCTTCCTGAAACTAGGAAGCATGAAACGTTTAAAAATCATTCTACCTTCAGTACTAACAAATAAGATCTTAAGTTGCTACTTAAAATCTTCAAGTCATAATTAATCAGGAATGGCTGTCTAGAACACAGTCTTGAGTATTAGTATAAATCTACATCTACACTTCTACACTAATATTATAAAGAGGAAAGATTTGTGTGTTTGTGTGTATGTTTGTAATGAATAAACTCAAAAACTACTGCGCCGATTTCAAATATTCTTTCACCATTAGAAAGCTACATTCATCCTTAATAACATAGGCTATATTTTATACCTGTACTCCCACGGGAACGGGAACTACTCGGGTGAAACCGCGTGACGTCCGTTAGTACGTGATAAAAAAGCACGCAACGCGCGAACACTGTATGACATCTAACGTTTCAGAAGACCTTACTCTACACGAACGCCTCTAGCGGCGAATTCATGCACACACACCACAACATTCACTACCACAGAGTGTGAATTACGATGGCCGCTATTACAAGAAACGTGTTTTTTTGCGGCGTACAGGAATGTATTCATATCCATGGATAATACTGATTGTGCTTGATACAAACAACTTAAATAAAATGCTACAGGATAATAGTATTTGATTCAGAAGGTATTTACCGCACGCTTGTGCTAAGGTCTCTGGTCTTCAGAAATCGACGATATAACCAAATATTGGTTTGGCAGCAGCCCATAACAGTGGTAGGCTTTTCGTTCAGCCGAATCCAACTTAGTTGGGATAAGATTATAACCAAATATTGGTTTGGCAGCGACCCATACCAGTGGTAGGCCTTTCGTTCAGCCAGCTCCAACATACACACATCAACACGGTCTAGGGATATTTCATACTCAATTAAATAACTCGAAAAGTACTGGCCGCATTGGAATCTTTTATACACCGATTTGTTTGTAATTTATCTCAGACTAATTCCAAATTCAATTTTTTGAAAATTATTTTGTTTCGGTGGCATGTCATTTTCATTTGTGCGAAATTTAGAAAACAATACGAATTACGTTTAGTTACAGTTTTTTTCATTTTTAAACGAAAGATAAAGTTAAAATTGAGGTATGGTAGCCATGCAACGCCGACATTTGACGAGGGCGGAGATGTTACGAGCTGTGGGAATGCTGGAAGCTGGATCTGTTCAGCGTAATGTTGCTGAGGCCATAGGGACCCATCAAAATGTAATTTCAAGATTGTGGACACGCTATCGTGCCACAGGTGAAGTAGCGGAGAGGCACCGGGGGCCAAGTCGCATCACTACCCCCAGACAAGACCGATTTTTGCAAATTACTGCGCGAGCACAACCAAATGCAACGGCGACTCAATTGGTCCAAAGGCTGCGAGTGGAACACCAAGTGCTTGTGAGTGACCAAACTGTAAGAAGGCGACTGCATGAAAGCAATCTACGCTCTCGTAGACCACACCGGGTCCCACCTTTACGGAGAGGCAATCGTGGACGACGATTAGAATGGGTTCGGAACCACGTGGACTGGGGCCGTGACCAATGGTCCAATGTGCTGTTCACGGATGCATCCAGGTTCGGCTTCCAACCAGATTCACGAAGGACGCGTGTTTGGCGAGTTCCTGGAC
This sequence comes from Xestia xanthographa, assembly GCA_905147715.2. Classification (NCBI taxonomy): domain Eukaryota; kingdom Metazoa; phylum Arthropoda; class Insecta; order Lepidoptera; family Noctuidae; genus Xestia; species Xestia xanthographa. Next base: position 4,194,040 of record LR990671.1, read on the forward strand.
GATGGAGCCGTCTCCAGAACCCTCAGGAAGTTCACCCATACCAAGGAGGAACAATTATGGTTTGGGCAGGAATTCGTCTTGGAGGACGGACGGATCTCGTTTGGGTGCGGGGCAATATGACGGCAGAACGATACGTCCAACAGGTGCTGGGGCCCGTAATCTTGCCCCACAGAACACAAATGGGGCAAGATTTCCTGCTCATGCACGACAATGCCCGGGCACACACGGCGAGAACGGTAGCAGCTTGGTTACATACACATAATGTTAGGGCCTTAGACTGGCCTGCTCAATCGCCAGATCTAAATCCCATTGAGCATGCGTGGGATATGCTGCAAAGAAGAGCTCTGAAGGAAGTTCCTGAAAATCTGGCTACAGAAGATCAACTTTTTGCGCACCTCAGAAGGACATGGGACAATATTCCGCAGCAAGACATTGACAACCTTGTTCTGAGCATGCCGAATCGTTGCCGATGTGTTATGAACATCATGGGTGCTTTCTCAGACTACTAACTTCAAGTTTATAAACACAAATTAAATGATTTTTCTATTTTTTTCAGTTTTTACTCACAAATTAAAAGTTCATTCATATACGGTTTCCGTCTATGCTTCATTTTTTTTCCATAAAATCCTGAAATTTTAATCTATACCTTAACCATTATTAAAAAAATGGTAGAATATTAAATAACGTATCTTTTAAATATATACATGTCATATAAATAATTAACACATTGATAGTAATTCGCTTTTTTTAAAATATCCCTAGACCGTGTTGATGTGTGTAGTTGGGAAAAGAATATAACCAAATATTGGTTTGGCAGCGGTCCATAACAGTGGTAGGCCTTTCGTTCAACCGACTCCAACATAGTTGGGAAAAGAATATAACCAAATATTGGTTTGGCAGCGGTCCATAACAGTGGTAGGCCTTTCGTTGAACCGACTCCAACATAGTTGGGAAAAGAATATAACCAAATATTGGTTTGGCAGCGGTCCATAACAGTGGTAGGCCTTTCGTTCAACCGACTCCAACATAGTTGGGAAAAGAATATAACCAAATATTGGTTTGGCAGCGGTCCATAACAGTGGTAGGCCTTTCGTTCAACCGACTCCAACATAGTTGGGAAAAGAATATAACCAAATATTGGTTTGGCAGCGGTCCATAATAGTGGTAGGCCTTTCGTTCAGCCGACTCCAACGTAGTTGGGAAAAGAATAATAATCAAATATTGGTTTGTCAGCGACCCATAACAGTGGTAGGCCTTTCGTTCAACCGACTCTAACATAGTTGGGAAAAGAATATAACCAAATATTGGTTTGGCAGCGGTCCATAACAGTGGTAGGCCTTTCGTTCAGCCAACTCCAACACAGTTAGGAAAATAATAGACAAAAGATAGACTTACCGGCCAAAAATCGACGATATAACCAAATATTGGTTTGGCAGCTGCCCATAGCAGTGGTAGAACAGCGGTGACCATCCCCATGACTGATGGGGAGACCCCCAACTGGCGACCGAAGACATTGATTTGGGGTAGAATGGGGCCCAGGGCTGGGGGTGAGAGAAACAACATTTTATTAACATAATATGGAACAGTATTTTATAAGCATTTTGCTTTTAAACCAGAATATAGAAGTAACCTTTGTCGTTCTCGTAAACGTGACACTTTAGAACACAATGGTGTCGATTTTGTTGTGCACAAACTAAACTTAATTTAGACTATTGCTATCTTTTACTAAAAGGCAGTGCGAGAAAAGGACGGCTATAGCTATGAACTAAGTTAGAGATGTCAAACTAGTTTATGCCTTGCGCTTCACCGTATTTTTAGTCGACATGTTTTTACGTGCACCCTTTATTTGTGAGGAAATATTAGTTCCAATTTAATTTGACAGCTCTAAATTACGTCCGTCTCTTTCACGTTTTATTAGAGAGAAAAAGATAGCAATAGCCTAAATTAAGCTTAGTTTGTGCACAACAGAATCGACACCTTTGTATCATACAAAACTAGTTTGTGTTGATACCAGCTATAGATTGATATCGGTTTATAAATGGCCGTTATTTTGAAAATAAAACAAAATGGCGGAAGTTAGGCCGGCCAGGCTTCATGCAAAAATCATCCAAACCTTTTCCAAAATTACAAAAAGGACATTAAGCTTTAAGTTTAAAGAAAATGTTTTTGAATGAAATTTACAAAATAAAGCTATGATAGTTAAAATAAAGCATAATCTTGAGAATTTGAGAAAACTGCTTAAGTACATGTGTTTACATTACACCACGTAAACACATGTAAGCAGTTTTCTCTTATAAAGTAAAATAAGTCATTAATGGGTCCGCTCCGCTTGCGGTGGAAACCATAAACACAATACCTACAGATATAGTTATATAAATAGCTTATATGTATACTAACATATGTAAGAACGCCGATATAATCTAGGTATGGGCTAGTGATGCGCGTTCTGATCCGATACTTTAAAGTATCGATAGAGTTGATGCGATACTCCGATATTTTCGATCGAGGTACCAGTATTGAAATTTTAGGAATAATTGGAACAATGTGAATGAGTGAACAAATTGGATGATCAGTCAATTCCAAATCAAAGGTGTTATTAAACCATGTATTTGCAAAAAAAAAAAAAACAAAAAAAAAATAATTACTAATTACTCATTATTTTTTTTATATTTTTGAATGTATTTTTTAACATATTTTTTTAAGGTACATTTAAAAATAGGTAAAATAAGGAGTTCAAATGAATTAAGGAAATTATTTTTCCATCAGGAATTTCTCAATAGCAGCCACGGGGTCTGAATAGGCTAGTTTCCACCATCAATTAATTGCACATCTATTTAGTCCGTCAGTTAGAGTAGGTATTGTAAAATAATGGACACGTATTTTTTGTTTTTGTAAATCAATGAATATTGACAAAGATAAAACGCATCAAAACTCGAGTGAGGGCTCGTGACCTGCCGGGGTTGCGGGACTGTTCGAAAGAGATACCGTGGCCCCGGAACACAAAGGGCGATGAAGGAACATGGATGGGTTTTAGTCAGTAAAAGTCTGACACTCCCTCCTGCTCCGCCCAGAGCGGGAGGAGTGATTTGATGATTTCCCATCCGAAAAAGAAAAAAAAAAAAAGGGCTCGTGACGCAACGCACTAAAAATTATAACACGGCGTGACGTATTGAGAATTTTAAAAGCGTCGTATCTTCGTAAATTTTGGTTTACGTAAGAAAAGAAAAAATACGTGTTAAATATTTTTTGATAATCTAACTGACGGACTAATTAGATTTTTTTGAGAACACAAGTCTATTTGCGTATCCGGTTGATAGCAATAACCTCAGCCCCATTGCATGGGATAAAAACATGCCTGTCTAACCATTCAGTGATTACGAATAGCTTTCTATCGATTCCCTAAATATGAAAACACTGACTTTTTATCTTTTGCTTTTTCTAAATATAACAACAGGCCTATTGGAGTGTTGTTATCTACACTAATATTATAAAGGAACTAGCTGATGCCCGCGGCTTCGCCCGCTTGACAAATAATACACTAAAACCTTTATCTTGAATCGCTCTATCTATTAAAAAAACCCGCATCAAAATCCGTTGCGTAGTTTTAAAGATCTAAGCATACATAAGAACAGACAGAGGCGGGGGGGGGACTTTGTTTTATAATATTTAGTGATTAGTGATTTGTTTGTACGTTTGTAATGTTGTATGTTTGCATTAAAAAAAAACTGTAAACTGCCGACAAACTGTCCTGCAGTTTGGCAGAAGATTTGTGATATACTCACCTTTGTAACTTTTGTTGAAATAATAAAAAATAAAAATAAGACTTTCTCGTAAGTTAATTTCCGTACATAACAGACGGGAAGCCGCGAGCAAAAGCTAGAAAGAAAATCATTCAATTCAATTCCGGAATTGTATCGCATAGTCGCGATCCGAATCGATCGAAAGTATCGATACAATTAAACGCAAGCACTGGGCATCCCTAGCTTTGCGCATGTTTGTCATTTATAATTAATTGACATAATAAACGATTTAAATACTGTGCATGCGTTCAATGCATGCAGAAGGCACTTATCGCTAGGTTGATAAAAATAGAACTCGTTGGAGTTCTAATTCTACTACAATAAATGAGAAAACTTATGAGGACTAGTGTTGCCAGGTCCGATTGGATTAAAATCGGGGCAGATGGTAAAATAAATCGGGACAAACAATAAAATACTTTTTTTCCCAACAAAACTGTCATAATTTAAGGCTTTTCTACTAATAATATTACTATTACATTTTGCTGCCTTTATGATTTCCTTGTTTTTTATAACATAGTTATAAAATTCACTGCACGTCTGTCCCGATCAGGTGCAAATCCGGCCGCGTCCTCAGACCCCTGAAAATCGGGACGTCCCGCGCAAATCGGGACACCTGGCAACACTAGTTAGATGTAATGTAATGTTTGTTACTCTTTCACACAAAAACTACTGAACGAATTTGGATGAAATTAGGCACACACCTTTGGCACCAATTTTTTCATTCTGATCCTAGCATTCTGATCCTGTGGAATAATCGCCGCCAAGAACGCGGGCAATACTATGGGCAAAGTTGGTCTCCCATAATCGCTTTATGACTTACGTTCTTCTAAAATCATTCTTTTGCCCTTCATGATCATCATCATTTCAGCCGAAAGACGTCCACTGCTGGACATAGGCCTCCCCCAAGTGTCGCCACATTGACCGGTCCCGTGCGACTCGCATCCAGCGGATTCCCGCAACTTTCACCAGGTCATCGGTCCACCTATTGGGAGACCTTCCAACGCAACGTCTTCCGGTTCGCGGTCGCCACTCTAGAATTTTTCGGCCCCATCAGCCATCCGTTCTGCGAGCAATTTGCCCTGCCCACTGCCACGCAAGTTTGGCAATTCTTCGGGCTACGTCGGTCACCTTACCCTCATCCCAATTCATTAGTGGTCGGCGCAACATATCTTCTTCTCCCACACCTCTCTATAACTCGTCACCTCATCAGACACCTCCTCTCTCACCATATCATCCTTCACACAGTACATCCATCGTTTCCTTGCTCTTCCTCTACTCTTATACACATCCACATTCATACTCAAAACTTTCCTCACGACATTTTCCTCATCCCTCCGCATCACATGCTCATACCACGACAACCGATTACCATAAAACTTTTCAGTCACCGGCGCCACTTTGAGACTTCCTCTTATGTACTCATTTCTTGTTTTTTCCATTCGCGTAACATCACACGTTCTTCTAAAACCTCCATAATATATTATCATTTTAGTACATAATTGACGCTTATAACCATAATGTAAGTATATTAGCATTTCGTTTTACAACGCTCATCTTTTTAGTTATAAAAGAGATTTTTTATCGTCATCTGCGTAAAATTGTGACTTGCAAATAGCGCAGTAAAAGTACCTACATTACAGCCGCATTAAGCCGAGCGTATTAAGGTGACACTAGTTGACATTTTTTCCATAGAAATTTCGGGAGGGTATTACTCCACTGTTTGACACTACATCCAAAGTTAAACATGATATCGTTTTGTCTCATTATTTTTGTCTGTGCGGAAACAGAATAGTAAAATAAAAAGTCATTAAAAAGTTACGAGCTACCAAAGATTCGTTTTTATTGGCAATTTTAACGCAACCTTGGGAGTAAATTAGTAATAAAAGAAGTATCAAATTTCCAAAATAAAGTCGGTACCGACAAAGCACAACTATCGAAAAATTATTTGTAATTGATATAAGCAGTGGTTTTTTCATAAAACTCGATTTTCCAAAGGCCTTTTTGTTTTTTTTACGCGCGCTTTTTACTATTATCGTGCATCTCACTGAACACACTCTGTCGGGCACAATGCCAGGTGAGACAGCGTGCTTTTTGCCCACGCACACCAATGAGTTCGAGCCCGCGACTAGTGTCACCTTAAGTTTTCAGATATACACGTTGGTTGGTAAACGGCTGGCCTAAGCAGGATGCAAACAGCCCAATATAGAGGGCTGGAAATCTGTAATAAATTGGAAGGCGCCTTCACCTGTGGATTCTTACAAACTAATAATAAAGGGAGTAAATTATGAATCATTCTATTTTTAAATGTTTTTTATATTGTTTTTTGTAAAAATGTAATTAGTTTGTAAAGAAATAAATAAAGGAAATAATAAGGGAGTAAAAAGATTATACCTTGGAACCTTCTAGTTACAGAGATATTGGGGGTCAAAGTTCCAACTTTTCACAAGTTTTTTTTAAACATCTTAAACATGATTTTTACTTTAAACGCCTCTACGACCCCCTTACTATTCAATCCATCCATTATCACAATGTTTTGAGTTTTACCGTAAAACGTGATATTTCAACAAAAAAAATCGTTTCCCAGCAATAATTTTTGCGTAAGGTTACTTAGTTTGATGTACAGAATGCTTGGTTGACGGCTTCGTGATGAGTCTGTGTACACCCTGTATAATCATTTTACTAAATGTATCATGTGCTATATTGAAGCAAACATTGCTATAACAATATTATAATCACTTCTTAGCGAAGCTTTAAGTAGTTTTCAAATACAAGTGTTTCTTTGACACAATATATAGTATTTGCCGTCATTATCTAATAGGCGTTATCGAGGGACGATGCGTTTTTGCGGGTTTGCGTTCCGTTTCACCAAAAAGACACTAAAATATTAAATTGCAAAATAAGTGTTGTACTTATTAGAAAATTAAACAAGTGTACCAGAATAGCAATACAAGGCATTTTTAAGGAATTTTTATTTTTGGAAGTGAAAACTTCTTTAGGCGCGTTGAGCACTTTTTGGGTGAAGGAAAAACATTGAACTCATCGTCACTTGACGTAACGTGCGGTCACGCTTCGTAGCCGTTCGTAGCACTCGTAGCATCCGCTACGGCGTAGCATCACATAGGCATGCGCGGGGCACAACCAGTGCTACGACTGGGGCGGGGCCTGTGTAGTTTTGTTTTCACTTCTATCGGCAGTCCCCAAAGACTGCCCCGATTTTTTTTTATTTCTTGCATATTTCCTATCTAGGCAAGGACAACGCGGAAAACCTGTATAATAAAATCATACGATGAATTAATCTCTCCAACAACATCTACTCATCAAGACACTAATTTCAGCCGTTTATAACGTTGTCATAAGATCTAAACAATTGTGTAATATTAAACCAGTCTGATAAAACATTAACTACATGTCGTTATGTACTGATATGATTCCATAATCTTATATTACTTTGATAACGCTAAAATTGTAGTCTACTTTAATATAGACATTGGTGTCGATTCTGTTGTGCACAAACTAAACTTAATTTAGGCTATTGCTATCTTTTACTACAAGGCAGTGCGAGAAAGGGACGGCTATAGCTATGAACTAAGTTAGAGATGTCAAACTAGTTTATGCCTTGCGCTTCGCCGTGTGTTTTTAGTCGACATGTTTTTACGTGCACCCTTCATTTGTATAGAAATATTAGTTCCAACTAAATTTGTCAGCTCTAAATTACGTACGTCTCTTTCTCGTTTTATTGGAGAGAAAAAGATAGCAACAGCCTAAATTAAGTTTAGTTTGTGCACAACAGAATCGACACCATTATCTTTTCAAAATGTGTAGGAGCTCGTGGCTAAATAATAACAGCCGCTCGGGTCGATCTTCAGGTTAAGCCGCGCTTGCCTAGGTTGGTCCGTGGATGGGTGACCACCACACTACGTACTGAGTTTCCTCCGTGCCTCGGAAAGCACGTTAAGCTGTTGGTCCCGGCTGTCATTTATAGATCTTTGACAGTCGTTACAGGTAGTCAGTGGCCCGAAAATCTGACATCAGTCTTACCAAGGGGTATCGCATTACCCGGTACTAACTGGGTTGTGGAGGTCAGATAGGCAGTCGCTCCATGTAAAATACTGGTATTGAGTTGGAAAAAGGCTAGACAGATGATGCTGGTTAGCAAGATGAGAGTAGAGCTAGCAACTAAAAAGCAGTTGCATGCAGCAGTTGTAGCAGTTGTATGCTGGACTGCATGCAGGCGATCATGAGAGTCGAAGGTGGAAATAACGACTACCGTGGAGGTCAGATAGGCAGTCGCTCCATGTACAACAACAACAAGCCTCTCCCATGATGGGAGGAATTAGCCGTAATCTCCACGCTTGGCAGGCGGATTGGAGATCGCAGTGATGAAAGACTAACAGAAAACGCTGCTGCCCATTCTCTGGTCTACGGAGGCGCAAGGTGTTCTGCCTCAGACATTACGAGCCTTATACGACACCCGTGAGTGTAATGGGTTGGTTCTATTCTACTCTGCCGGATACCACACGGCTGACGGTCGCTCCATGTAAAATACTGGTATTCAGCTGCATCCGGTTAGATTGGAAGCCGACCCCAACATAGTTGGGAAAAGGCTACGCAGATAATGATGAAAAGACCGTAAGGTCTAATACACTATGGAAAAGACCATGGGGGCCATCAACCGAGTGCAGAGACAGACTCCGTGGCTGCTACTGAGAAATTCCTGATGGTAAATGGTAATCCAACCCATGATCTTTTTTTTTTTCGGATGGGAAGTCATCAAATGACTCCTCCCGCTCTGGGCGGAGCAGGAGGGAGTGTCAGACTTTTACTGACTAAAACCCATCCATGTTCCTTCATCACCCTTTGTGTTACGGGGCCACGGTGTCTCTTTCGAACAGTCCCGCAGCCCCGGCAGGCACCCCTTCCTCTTGCTGACTCTCTTTGCGGCGCGCGTGGTCGACACGGCCTGTCGTCATGAGACGGACGGACGGCGAGCTAGCCCATAGCCCACCGTCCACAGGCCCGCGCCTACGGTGACCCCCGACGCCCGGGGCGTCTCTCGCGGCAGCCGGAACGATGTGAGGTTTTCTCCCTCTCACGTTCCGCCACCTCCTTCTCTCTAGTATTACTGCTTCGCAGAAGGAGGTCACGGCGTCCTATTCCGTCTCGCTCCGGACCATGGCTTGAACCAGGGCCGGACGCGAGAGGTCACCGCCGCCGATCACCGCTTCGAGAACAAGGCGGTGCTCCGCCCACGCGGGGCAGGGTTGGGAGGCACACCTCCACCATGTGCTCCACCGTGTCCTCCGGTCGATCTTCGCAGTGGAATGCTCTGCAGTCGTGCTTTCCTCCACTAGACCAACGAGGCAATCATCATCATCAGCCTATTAATGTTCCCACTGCTGGGACACAGGCCTCCTCTCTATGAGAGGGAATGGGCTATAATCCACCACGCGGGCCCAGTGCGGATTGGTAGATGTCACGTGTCTTCGAAGTTTTTGGTTCTAAGACATGCCGGTTTCCTCACGATGTTTTCCTTCACCGTTTTGAGAGCAGCGGTTATGAAATAAATTACACTAAGTAATGCGCCTGTCTGGGTTCGAACCCACGACTATTCGTAAGTCGGGGCCGCCACCACTGGGCCACCGCTGCTTGAAGAGGCAATGTTTTCTTATCAATTCCTTTGTGTATCTTCATTTCAAACCGGTATCACGGGTTAGTAGATACTATTCAAACTAACTGATAAACAGTTAATACATTTCAAAAACCATTTGCAAATATACATGCCTTGTTGTCAAATGCATTAAATAAATCCACAGTATTAATTTTATAGGTTAAACAAACCGAAACAGTGTTGCGGAACAGTTCATCAGCTGCCTTTAAATAATAATAAAACCTATATTTCCTGGCAACTTTGGCCCATAGATAAATACCACGGTAATATTATAATACAGTACTCCAACTTCATACAAACGGACGAAACGCGAGCTATACCTACGCGCCTCGATCTCGGGGTGCGCTCGGGGCGCAGACAGTCACGGCTCTACCGCAGTGTCGAACGGACGGTGTGTTGTTTTTTTTAACAATAACCGCGCGATTTTTTCTCTAAAAATCAGTTAATATGACGAGTAGGAAATATTGTGCTGTTTTTGGTTGTATGAATTCGTCAATAACGCATCCAGGCACAAGTTTTTTTTAAATTACCTGGAAACTCTGAAAGGTAAGACTATAAAATAATTTTACTTAAGTACTAGTAGGTAGGTACATAATGTGTGTCTTTTTAATGGATAAGTATTTCCTTTTATCTCACGAAAAAAAAGGTGTTTAAAAAAAAAAATAACAATAAAGCATTTCGTACGACTCAGTCGAGGCGCAAATATTTTTCGGTCCCAAATTTATAAGCCCGATTTGTTTTTCAAACAAAACATGTTTTTTTAATTAAATCTACCAATCAAAAAACAACACGCATTTTTATTGAACACTTCCTATTCAATATACAAAGTGTTTTATTTATTTATATAAAAAGGATATTTACAATCACAAAACTAAATAGAAACAGAAAGTAGGCAAAAGTAATTAAAATGCTGGAGACGGGCAGCCCTAACGCATGTTTACGTACCGCGCGGCTGTAGGCATTTATTTCTATCATGCGGCCGAGTTACACTACTGTATTATTATAATATTACCGTGTAAATACCTTACAGACTAACATACTTACATACATGTGATAAAATACAAAGCAAGTAAGTCGTTAATCTAGAGGACCTTAGAACTACGTTAGTAACACTTACCCAACTATGTTGGGATCAGCTTCGGGCCGGCAGTCTCGACATAGATAGCGACAAATTCGCAAACTTTCGATCGCCGATTAGTAACGAATAAATTCGGTTGCAATAATTATGTTTGGAAGAAACGCATCTTGGACGTTGAGACTAGCGTTACTAGCAAGCATCATCATTGCAACCCAATAACCCGGCAGTCTAGACAGACTTAACGACAAAATCGCTAACTTTCGATTGCTAATTACTCACCAAAGAATTCGGTTGCAATAATGATGCTTGCGAGAAATGCAAGTCTCTACATCCAAGATGCGATTTTCGATTTTTGCGTTTCTTCCAAACATAATTATTGCAACCGAACTTATTCGTTACTAATCGGCGATCGAAAGTTTGCGAATTTGTTCGTTTGTGCTTGCGAGAAATGCAAGTCTCTACATCCAAGATGCGATTTTCGCAAGCATCGTTATTGCAACCGAATTCTTTGGTGAGTAATTAGCAATCGAAAGTTAGCGATTTTGTCGTTAAGTCTGTCTAGACTGCCGGCCCAGTCCGAACGGATGCAACTGAATACCAAGACTCGATGTGAATTTCAACCAATGTGTTTGTTTGGTCGACTACGTCGTTCCCCTAGGGCCTATATTTTTTTTGCGATTTCTCACTGTTTATTATCAACTTTACTTTTTTGTAGGCACCTGAACGCTACGCGATAATTTAATAAATATTATTGATATGCGTGTACGACCAGCAGGTCTATCACGTATCTCTGTTGGCAGCTCGAAATGATAGTAACTGGGCTCAGTGGCCATCAAATAACTGTGAAAAGGTTAGTTTCGTATTATGTATGACCAGTCGCGATCAAATATGACGTCATCGGTGCCCATCGTGGCAGAAAGTCACTGTAACTCATTTTGACAGACGCTTCCGTATCGATTCTTCTAATATTGCGATTATGTAAGCATAGTGGACATCAAATTGATGACAACTGAGTTTAAAGTGGCTTTCGTGAAAGACGTTACACCGTACCCGGGCTGTTGGTCACCGTAAAGTGATATCCACTCTGTGGATAATACTACTACTGTTTCATCCACCAAGTTTCTGAACGCACCTTTTTGACGTTTGACAGATTACGTTTCGTTGTCTGTGCGATGACGTTTTTGCTTGTCAGTGCAATATTGGTTTGGAAAAATGGTGGCTCCGTGTCTTGTTTTTTTGATGCACGCTGTTTCGTGTAATTATTGATTGAAACTTTGAGTTAATTTTAATCCGATACCATCTTGATCGGTGTTTGATATTTTGTTGATAATTGAGTGAAAATTGAGAAATCTCGCCATTTTGGGTCATGACCGCGAGTAATTTGTTGGTTAAGTACCTAGCCGGCTTTGTCATTTGGACGCCGGTAATTTCCTAAATTCAGTGCTGGACTATTCTACATCCCCGATTGGGTTAGCAAACCGGGATAAAATTCAGTTGAACATTGGTGAAAAGTGCCACGTGTGGGATCTGAAGGTTTGTTCCGGGAGTCGACGGTACGAGCCGAGCGCGTCCTTTGGAACCGTCGAATCTTACATGACCTTACAAACACAACACAAGCACAGTTATACTTACACCCCACCCAGATAAGACGTGACCAGGGAATGCGCCACATCTCCGGTTCCAACGTGATGGGTAAGTTATATCTAATAGTTAAATAGTTGTTTTTCCTTTGTCAATTGGACAAATATTGTTTGATTAGGGCTCCGCGTAATCGCGGACATCGTGAGTCTGCTGGTGCAGTCTCACACAACTACTATGATAATACTTAATATTTACTAATAATATTTATTGGAAATAGGGGTACTGTGAATAAAGGAGAATTACTCCAATATTATAGATCATTAAGTGACCTTAGTTTAAGAAAAATTGTAATGTTCATATTTCCTTATAGTAAAAGTTTGCCACAGGAAGAAAATTACTTTAGATATAATATTAACAGAACATTGCATAATTTGACATTTAATAGTAATGTATTTCATTTAATTGACATTAATAATTATATTGGTGACAATTTTTATTTGACAAAAGATAGATATCTTGTGGACAGGTGCTATCTTTCAAAAATATTACTATTGGAAAAGACAAGTAGCTGTTTCGCTATCATACTTTTTTTCTATTACAGCCAAGAACTTGGCTAATCAAGTCGCCTCTGTTGAACAATGCAATACTCAATTACATTACTCTGCCAATAGTTTGAGCACAATTGATGAATCAGTCAATCATTTAAATTAGAAATTTTGACAACGGAGGCGACCTCTTGCAATATTATAAGGAAGCCAGATAGCAAATCAAGCGAATGTTTTGAAAGTTTTAATAGTATCAACCTGGTTCATCAAAATATTCAAGGATTTTTGAACAAAGAATTAGAAGTAGAACTTTTCCTGAATTGTAACAATATAGATATTCTTTGTATAACGGAGCATTGGCTCAAATGTCATCAATTAATTTTCAATTTCAGTAATCACCAGGTTGGTAGTTCATTCAGCAGGGTAAATGCTATACATGGCGGCGCATTAATCTTAGTACATAATCATCTTAAATTTAAAGACCGCAAGGATATTGTCAGCCTATCTGTTGAGCGAACAGTTGAAATAGCCTGTATAGAATTGGAGCAGTTTATTCTATTAAGTGTGTATAGACCTCCTTCAGGGTTGTATGATTGTTTTGAAAAGGTAATGGATGAAGTGTTGCATAAAATCTGTAGTTCTAAGAAGTCAATAATCATTTGTGGTGATTTCAATATTAATTTGTTAGAAAATTCTGGGTTAAGTACTAAAATTATAAGCCTCTTTCAGTCATACAATCTTGAAAACAAATTTCTCGAGCCCACCAGAATAACCCCAACTAGTGCTACTTGCCTAGATAATATTTACACTGATATTATACCCACCCAAAAAGCAATTATTAACTTAATAGATTCAGATCATTGTGGGCAATTGATCACAATTCCAAATGTAAGCAAGAAAGTAACTAAAAAGGATATCATCGTTACTCCAAAAGTAAAAATCGCCTGGAAACTTTTAAAACTAAACTTTTATCCAAACTACCACTTTTGTCAGATAATGATGATCCAAATCAACAATAAAACGATTTTTTCAGTATGTATTGCACACAATTTGAAAACACATTTGTCCCTAAGACAATATCTGTAAATAGTAACGCTTCTTTCAACGACTGGGCCACCATTGGTATTCATAAGAGTCGAAAACGACTTTATGAGCTGTATGAAGAGCGGACTTATGTAAAAACTGTAGAATTTAATTTGTATGTTAAGAATTATTCAAAATTATTTTAAAAAGTTTGTTTTACTTATAGCAAAGTCACGTTACTTGAGTTCAAAAATTAAAAATAGTAGTAATGTGGTTAAAATGACATGGAACATTATTAATAGCGAAACGGGAAGGTCTTGCAACCGAAATAGTGACTACAGCCTTGCTATTGGCGATAATATTTTAAATTCAGATACTCAAGTTGCCACAGCCTTTGAAAATTTCTTTGCGGATATTCCCGTATCGACTACTAAATCGGTAAACTCGTCACCTACTGCTGCCGAGTCTTTACTAAGGGAAAACGTTTCAGTCTGTGAATCCGAATTTTCAATATATTATGTCACCTGTAAAGATATAATTAAAACTTTTCACACCATAAATCATTCTGTAGACGTTGCTAAATCCATTATAAACATTGTAGCTCCTTCATTAGCTGTAATATTTAACGATTATATTGACCGTGGTGAGTTTCCTGATCTAATGAAATATAGTAAAATAATACCATTGTTTAAATCGGGTAGTACATCAGACCCCACTAATTATAGATCCATTTCAGTACTACCCACCGTTAGTAAAATTTTTGAAAAATTAATTTTGGCACTAATGCAAAGTTTTTTCAATAAACATAAGTTATTGCATAAGAAACAGTTCGGTTTCACAAGGGGTCGTTCAACTACTGACTGACCGGTGTTGAACTTTTAGGACACATTTATAATGCCTGGGAGGACAAATGCGATGCTTTGGGCTTTTTTTGCGATTTATCTAAAGAAAGAAAGAAAGAAAGAAAAAAGTTTATTTAAAGCTTTCGATTGCGTTCTTCATGAAACATTAATCAGGAAACTACACCACTACGGAATCCGTAACGCCTCTCTGGATCTTCTTATTTCATATTTGAGTAATAGGATTCAGAGAGTTGATGTTAACGGGAAGAGATCTCCCGGATCCGTAGTAAGAATGGGGGTACCACAGGGCTCAATTCTTGGTCCATTTTTGTTTCTTATTTACATAAATGACTTGCCTCACCTCATAAAGGATAATCATGACAAAGTATTGTTTGCAGACGACACTTCTCTTTTATTTAAACTCAAACGTCAGCAGTTAGTTACGGATGATGTTAATAGCGCCCTGGCAAAAGTCGTTAATTGGTTTAATGTTAATAACCTACTCCTAAATGAGAAAAAACAAAATGTATTAAGTTTACGATACCCCATGTAAGACAAGTGGAAACTACTGTACTAATTAAGGATGAAGAGTTGAAACCGGAAGATAGCACAGTGTTCCTAGGCATAACTTTGGATGCCAAGCTTCAGTGGGGCCCGCAAATAGACAAATTGTCAAAAAAACTTAGTTCTGCAGCATACGCCGTTAGAAGGATTCGTGAGTTAACTGATTTAGAGACAGCCCGTTTAGTTTACTTTAGTTATTTCCATAGCGTGATGTCGTACGGTATTCTCTTGTGGGGCAATGCCGCCGATATTCAGACAATATTTGTTTTGCAAAAAAGGGCAATTCGTTCAATTTATAAATTAAGTCCCAGATACTCCCTCAGAGAAAAATTTAAAGAGAATAATGTTCTTACTGTCCCTTCTCAGTTTATTTATGAAAACCACACCATTTATGTACGCACACAAAAATATTAATTTGTTTAAAAAATACAGTGATATCCACAACATAAATACGAGGAACAAACACAAATTTGTTGTTCCTGCAACGAGGCTCAAAAAAAAATGGGTTACGTTCAGATGCCAATGTATACGTTTTTACAATAAACTTCCGAGCCAAATTCAAGCACTAAGCCGAAATAAATTCAAATCGTTTATAAAACGGAAGCTGTGCCTGAAAGCCTACTATCATGTTAATCACTATCTCGAAGATAAAAAGGCTTTGGATTAAGCTGCTCCAATGAAATTTGCTCTGTGAATGTCGAAGCTTCGGACTTCGCTTGTATAATATTTATTCCTTTCTTTTCCTTTTTTATTTTTTCTTTTCCCTTTTTTATACACTCTGACATTTAATGTTTTGACATGTATTTTATTATTTTTTATACACCCTGACATTTAATGTTTTGACATGTATTTTATTATTTTTTACTTTATTATTTTTTTATTATTTTATTTGACATTTACTGATTTGACATGAATACTTATTTTGTTAAGTATTTTACTTTTTTTTATCATCATTGTGCCTTTTAATGATTTTTGTGATTTTTATTTACATTATTTTTGAATAGAACTTGTTATGAATTTTATATGATTATTGTAAATGTGGGGACCATGTGGGTAGGGCTTGCAATCCGGATATCCGGATATCCGTATTATCCGGATATCCGCCGATTTTCAAATCCGGATTTTACTTGCATCATTATCCGGATTTTTCGGATAATACGGATAGTTGTATTTCTATATTAAAGCAAAGTACATAACTGTTATTACGTTATTTATTATTTTAATATAGACCTAATCACTCTTGCAATAGGGTATTTTACTCTCTATGAGAAAAATTCAAAAAATGTATTATTGAGATAGCTTAGGCAAAAAGCAGCCCGAAAACGTTAGTTTTAGTTCATAAAATAGCAAAATAAATTTTAAAATTAAATTCAAAGGTTTCAGCTTTTTCAATCTGTTTCTTAACACCAAACTTAAACAGTGGTCGCCATGTTATTACGTCATACGGCTATGTAAACATACAAGAGTCAGTTGTCAACTATCAGCGTACGTAAAATCTCTACAAGGCTTTCTATTATTTTCTTAACCAACGTAATTTTTATTGAAATAATACCATGGAAGACGGGTTTGTAAAAGGAGACAACACTAATTTGCCAAGAATAAACTCTTTGATCGTCGGTAAATTCTTTGCTGTAAATCCCGATTTCTGTTCTGCTGAGTTACGGAATGTTAAAACTTCGATGTAAGTAATGCCCTTTATCTCTCTTTCACTTAAAAAAGCTATTTGATAACGTTATGAGGTGTTTAAAATTCACTGAATTTGTTTACACAGCCAACTGACGTCATGACCACAGAGCAATATGGCGTCCAGCGTTTTCCTCAAATTACGCGCGAAATTTTAATATACAAATGCATTTTTAAGGCACCTAACCATTGAATAAAAATGTTGTGAGTTTTTTAGTGGTTCACTAGCACTATGGAATCTAACTGAGTCACTTTTCAAAAATGGGTGTAAATACCCTATTGTTTATTCTCTTCACAAATCACAACACAATAAGTCAATTTAGTGACAGAGATCATAACAAAATGTTGTTATGATCTCTGTCACTAAATTGACTTATTGCCTAATTGTTAAAGTTAAACTTACATCCATACTGCACGTATTTTCAAGATTGTATTGTATTGTATCGATGTGGTATCCGGCAGAGTAGAATAGAATTAGCCGTGTGGTATCAGGCAGAGTAGAATAGAACCAACCCATTACACTCACGGGTGTCGTATAAGGCGACTAATGTCTGAGGCAGAACACCTTGCTCCTCCGTAGACCAGAGAATGGGCAGCAGCGTTTTCTGATAGTCTTTCATCACTGCGATCTCCAATCCGCCTGCCAAGCGTGGAGATTACGGCAAATTCCTCCCATCATGGGAGAGGCTTACCTATGTCCAGCAGTGGACGTTATGGGCTGTTGTTGTTGTTGTTGTATCGCACGTACGGTCGCTTCTCACTTAAAACCAGTTCTTGTTCTAAAGTGATATTTTTATTCAATTATTATGCTTTAAATTGGTTGATTTGATTAGGATTTTGTGATAAATGTAAGATCTCATCTTTAATTGGAATTGTTTTAAGTAAGAGAAGAATAGATACAAATTATTCGGGCAATTATTATTTTGGTATCGGGTTTTCTATTGTATAATTTTAGACAGTGAACTAGTTTTCTTATGTGATTGTTACTTGAAGTAATGGTATAGTTTATTATTTCTTTGTCATTTTGCTTGAGAGACTGATTAAAACGTGTTACAAAAGTTTATTAGTTTTATTTAGAATAAAAACTAAAAAATATCCGTATTATCCGCATTATCCGGATAATCCGGATAGTAAAATATTGATATCCGTATTATCCGGATAGTAAAAATGTACGGATATTGCAAGCCCTACATGTGGGTCACATTTATATTTTTTGTTTATTAGACAGTTGTGGGAAAACAGTTTGAGTACTCTAAGCGACCTACCCAAATGTCCTTTTTTGGTATTGTTCGTCGTTTCGTTGAGCTCCTTGAGTTATAAGTCGAGCTACACGTTAACTGACAAATGCTTGCACTGACTGGACAGGTCCACTCAAAACTGTATGGTTCTTTCTTCAAAAGACCATATCAGACACTAATCTGCATAGTCCTCATGTGAATTGAGCAAGAAGATTGTCTGGACTTTAAAAGAGACTATGACCTCTGAGTTTGTTTCGGCTGTTTCTTCTCAGAGTAGTCAGGTACGAAACACCGGCCCCATCTAGTTTTAAAAAATGACGTGTAAAAGTGTTTATAAAAACCTACTTGCAAAATAAACATCATTTATCATTTAATACCAATATTTGACATTCTCAGTTGTCATCAAAGTTCGGTGTACAACCGAAGCTTGATAGTCACTGGAGATCAAAAAGATACGTAATAGCCCTACAGATGTATGAATATCAAAGACATTCAAATATATTACGTCTTTACAAGTCTCTTTGATGAATATGAACGATGACGACGCGCAAAAATTGTGTAAGGATTGAAGCAGGTGACGTTTTGTCTATAGTTTCTGCCGAAACCCATGCGAAAAAGGTGTGTGTTTATATAAGTAGATTGAATCGGTGTTGATCCTGACCCCTGGTTCAAATTCAAGGCCCCCACGTTTTGACACCTATATCCTGTAATGACATGATAGCTCTCGTGGATAAATGGAGGAGACGCCGTTCCCTGTGACTCATAGTTTCAACTATAAAGGTGGTTTTACAACGGCGATGCAAGGATAGGACTGGATGGGCGAGAATTTAAATCTTGTTAAGCTTTACCTTACCACACAGAAAAAAAGAAAATTAAGGTACATTTAGGTACCATGTAGGTACCAAAATGTACCTTAATTTTCTTTTTTTTTACAAGCTTTCGCGAAAATCTAAATTTGCCCATATCTTTTTGTCGTATTGACTCAGGACTTTGATTTTTATACACCTAAAAGGGACTATATACCTCAGTATCTATACTAATATTATAAAGAGGTAACATTTGTTTGTAAGTTTGTATATTTGTAAGTTTGTATGTAGGGGGTAATCTCCGGAAGTAATGAACCAATTTTAAAAATTGTTTCACTGGTAGAAAGCTACATTATTCGTGAGTGCTATAGGCTATATTTTATTCCCGTACTCCCACGGGAACGGGAACTTCGCGGGTGAAACTGCGTGACGTCCGCTAGTCTGGTATAAAGGGAAATGCCCATTTGAAGAAGAGGTTTTGACCAAGTGATGCCCATGATAGAAACCAACTATAGATGTTAGGGTTGATATCACAGATGAAGAAACAAACACTATTTTGTACATAGAACTCGGTTGGTTTTTTTTTTTTAATTTGTTTATTTAGAATTTACAACGACCGGAAGTGTTAGATGGGCAATAAACGATTGAGTTTCTTGATTAATTCGGCTTTTAATTCCGGAGGTTTTATTGCAAATAAGTAATAGCAATATTTTAGTAAAAAATGGGTATATTTTTTGTACCGGATGGACCTAGCTTCTAGCTTCTTCTAGCTTCTAGCTAGCTTCACGTTTTGCCCACCAATGTCTAATGACATTGGTGGGCAAAACGTGGCCAAGAAGCTAGGTCCATCCGGTCCTGAGAAAATCGGTGGTGACAGACGGACAGACGGACAAGAAAGTGATCTTATAAAGGTTCCTTTTTACCTTTTGAGGTACGGAACCCTAAAAAGTATCGGGACATACCGACATACTTAAATGTTTATTTATTATTCTTCAACAAATTTACATTTGTGTCGAACGTTACAGTGGGTTATAACAATAATAAATGTAACACAAAATTTAATAACTAATCATCGTAAAGTCGGGATAAAAATTCAAGTTTAATAATAATACATTCCACATTGGTCATAACATTATTAGTCGTAAATAAAATAAATAAATAAAAAATATCATCATCATCATCATCAGCCTATTAATGTTCCCACTGCTGGGACACAGGCCTCCTCTTTAAGAGAGGGAGTGGGCTATAATCCACCACGCGGGCCCAGGGCGGATTGGTAGATGTCACATGTCTTCGAACTTTTTGGTTCTAGTACATGCCGGTTTCCTCACGATGTTTTCCTTCACCGTTTTGAGAGTAGTGGTGATGAAATAAATTACACAAAGTAATGTGCCTGTCTGGCTCGAACCCACGACTTACTGTTCGTAAGTCGGGGCCGCCACCACTGGGCCACCACTGCTCTCAATAAAAAATATTGTCAATATAAAAATGTCAAAATGAATTCAAAGAAATGTATGTCAATAAAATTAATTTAGATATAATGTCATGATAAAATGCTGTACCTAATATATTATCTAAAGTCAATAAAATATAATCAATATTAGTTCGAACTACTATTATCTTTGGGAAACTCTTGTAAATATAGGGTGGAATTTTGAGAAGTAGTCAGGTCAGATACCCACTGTCCCAGAAGACTAGTCATAACTTTTTGACAAATTTTGATCTGCATTCATAGATTTTGAAAGTATGTGCAAGAAAAAGACCATCATCATCTGCCTAGCCTTTTCCCAAGTTTTTGGGGTCGGCTTCCAGTCTAACCGGATGCAGCTGAATACTAGTACTTTATATAGAGCGACTGCCTATCTGACCTCCAAGCCAGTTAGTACTGGGTAATACGATACTCTTTGGTAAGACTGGTTATCAGACTTTTTGGGCTACTGACTTATTTATACCTGTAACGACTGTCAAAGATCACAAATGACAGCTGGGACCAACAGCTTAACGTGCTTTCCGAGGCACGGAGGAAACTCGGTATGCAATGGGTGGTCACCCATCCACAGATCAACCTAGGCAAGCACGGCTTAACCTAAAGATCGACCCGAGCGGCTGTTATTATTTAGCCACGAGCTCCTCATACATACTTAAATGTAAGACGAGAACGACGACGATGACGACGATGACGATGAACGACAACGATGACGACGACGACGATGACGACGATGTACGTGTGTGTGTGTGTGTGTGTGTGTGTTGTGTGTTCTTATGTGTATGTGTGTGTTGTGTGTTGTATGTGTGTATGTGTATGTGCGGAATTTTTAGATGGAGTAGTCAGGTCAGATACCTACTGTCCCAGAAGACTAAGTGTGTGCAAGAAAAAGACCAATCAATCAAAATCAAAGCATTTATTTCAAGTAAGCCTGTTACAGGCACTTTTGAATTGTCGAAACAAAGATGAAAATTAAATGTAGCTACAGTCACAGTCACATGACATAAAGAGATGCAACGAATATTCGGCAACTATTCGGTATTCGGCCTATTCGGCCAGTTTTTTCAGTATTCGGTATTCGGCCGAATAGTAAGTAGTATTCGGCCGAATACCGAATACATAAAAAAGTAGCAAATATCTTATAAAAAGAAATAAAAAAAAGCAATTTAATCGAAATATACAATATCCAACAATCATTAATTGCGAAACTTGGAATCTTCACTGAAAACTTCAAAATATTTCCAAATAGGAGACTTTTTATTCACAACTAAAGCCATTTTAGACAAATTTTAGACAAAGTAAATTTAAAACACTGCACGTTGTAACACGATTTGCCGGCTACTGAGCCAAATACTTCCCGCCCTGTCACCGCCGCACGCACCGCATCAAAACGTGTCGTTACTTGTTAGCGTCGACGTCAATTGTACTGGATCACCCGCCGAATATTCGGCGGCCGAATATTCGGTATTCGGCTGAGAGCGCCGCCGAATATTCGGTATTCGGCCAAATCACTATTCGTTGCTGACAGTTACAGTTTTTATATTATAAAAACTGTGAAAGTACTGTAGTTGCCCATTCCCTAGCGTAAATCTTAATTTGCACAAAAACTTTCTTCGATGTGCTTATATGGATCAATTTTAAAACTACCGAGGGCAAACTGAGGTTTCTACTACAACAGCCCATAACGTCCACTGCTGGACATAAGCCTCTCCCATGATGGGAGGAATTTGCCGTAATCTCCACGCTTGGCAGACGGATTGGAGATCGCAGTGATGAAAGACTAACAGAAAACGCTGCTGCCCATTCTCTGGTCTACGGAGGCGCAAGGTGTTCTGCCTCAGACGTTAGTCGCCTTATACGACACCCGTGAGTGTAATGGGTTGGTTCTATTCTACTCTGCCGGATACCACACGGCTACTGAGGTTTCAGTTCTGGAGAACTGAGAAATCGGAAAAAAACACATTATTTTACATTATTTTAGGGGAACGACGTACGGGAATCGATCAATCACATTGGTTTAAATCCATATCGTGTCTTGGTATTCAGCTGCATCCGGTTAGATTATTATTTCATCACCACTGCTCTCAAAACGGTGAAGGAAAACATCGTGAAGAAACCGGCATGTCCTAGAACCAAACATTCGAAGACATGTGACATCTACCAACCTGCACTGGGCCCGCGTGCTGGATTATAGCACATTCCCTCTCATAGAGAGGAGGCCGTGTGTCCCAGCAGTGGGGATATTATAGGCTGAGGCTCCACGAGCGGGAGAATCGCGGCAATATTATCGTCCTTGTCACGTTTTTCTATACACTCTTTTAGGCCGTCTCCACTAGCGAGAGAATCGAGGCGATATTATCGTCCTTTCCACGTTTTTCTATACACTCTCTTTGGACCGTCCGAGCGAGAGAATCACGGCGATATTATCGTCCTTGCCACGTTTTTCTATACACTATTTTGGGCCGTCTCCACGAGCGAGAGAATTGCGGCGATATTATCGTCCTTGCCACGTTTTTCTATACACTCTCTTTTGGGCCGTCTCCACGAGCGAGAGAATCACGGCGATATTATCGTCCTTACTACGTTTTTCTATACACTCTATTTTGGGCCGTCTCCACGAGCGAGAGAATCGCGGCGATATTATCGTCCTTGCCACGTTTTTCTATACACTCTCTTTTGGGCGGTCTCCACGAGCGAGAGAATCGCGGCGATATTATCGTCCTTGCCACGTTTTTCTATACACTCTCTTTGGGCCGTCCGAGCGAGAGAATCGCGGCGATATTATCGTCCTTGCTACGTTTTTCTATACACTCTCTTTTGGGCGGTCTCCACGAGCGAGAGAATCGCGACGATATTATCGTGTAAATACCTTGAATCGCCGCGATTCTCTCGCTCGGACGGCCCAAAGAGAGTGTATAGAAAAAACGTAGCAAGGACGATAATATCGCCGCGATTCTCTCGCTCGTGGAGGCGGCCCCTAACATGGGACTTAACATAACTGGCAAAATTTTGGTTAACTACTTGTTAGGTACACCACTGCCCTTCGGGAATTACAAGGCATGATGTTATCTAGGTCTATCGTTCCAATTGACGTCAGACGGGCCTAATAGACAACTGTAAAAGGAAACGGCAATTTACTGAAGAGGTCTCTAATCCTCCTTGACATTGTACGGGGTTTACACAACGGAACATCACGCCTATTATACCTGGAGGGTTAGGCAGACGTGAAACCAATAGAACACCCATATTTCGGCGTCAATGTTTAAATCAACAACAACAACAGCCCATAACGTCCACTGCTGGACATAAGCCTCTCCCATGATAGGAGGAATTTGCCGTAATCTCCACGCTTGGCAGGCGGATTGGAGATCGCAGTGATGAAAGACTAACAGAAAACGCTGCTGCCCATTCTCAGGTCTACGGAGGCGCAAGGTGTTCTGCCTCAGACATTAGTCGCCTTATACGACACCCGTGACTGTAATGGGTTGGTTCAAAAATTACTTTTGATTGCCAAAATAAGTAAATGGTGTCGATTCTGTTGTGCACAAACTTAATTTAGGCTATTGCTATCTTTTACTAAAAGGCAGTGCGAGAAAAGGACGGCTATAGCTATGAACTAAGTTGAGAGATGTCAAACTAGTTTATGCCTTGCGCTTCACCGTGTTTTTAGTCGACATGTTTTTAAGTGCACCCTTCATTTGTATGGAAATATTAGTTCCAACTAAATTTGACAGCTCTCGAGACGGACGTCATTTAACGTCCGTCTCTTTCTCGTTATATTAGAGAGAAAAATATAGCAATAGCCTAAATTAAGTTTACTTTGCTCACAACAGAATCAACACCAATGATCACCAAAATTAATCCCTATTTTATCGTGAAATTAGAACCAATTTTTTTTTACCAGAAATTGAACTGTTATGCTCTTGCATCCGAGTCGAGGGGGACCCAGTCGACGGAGCGAGGCTCCTACTTCTGAATGGTTTAACCACGAAGGGCCTACCCTACTATAGCCTACCTATACCCTTCTAACCTAATCTATCCGTGACGGGCAGGCGCGGATACAGGGGGGGGGGGGGGGGGGGCAATGGGTGCAATTGCCCCCCTCCTTGAACCGGACCGAATACGTCGTTAGCCAAGTTTGAACTAGTTTGACGGAATTGAAACTAAATATTCTAGTTGTATATCTTGTCACAGGTGTCGCCAGGAAGAGGCAGCTGCCCCTGAGGCTCAGTCTGGGATTTTCAAAAGTTATATCTTCCTGCCTGATGCCATAAAATGATATTTTACGTAATAAATTGTAGTTTAAAATGGAATCACTCAAATTAAAATATTGTTTAACCCTGCGGAAAATTATTTGCCAAAAAGGCTCCTTTTTACTACCTCTGGATTGGCACTCCTATTGGATTGTTCATGATCGACCGGTATAGACAGAGCCTGAAATAAATTAGGAGCCCCTTGCCCCGAGGTCTTATGTGCAATTATAGCATAATTATCTTAGGCAATGATGTAAAAAAATTGCGAGCTCGCTTCGCTCGCTCATGCAGCCTACTTCCTTTTGAATTTTTCCTTTGTCTGAGGGTCGATCTAGTAACTCCTGTATGAAGGGTCTAAACAATTGTAACCTGCCCAAGGTAGAATGTTAAAATTTTCGAGCTCATTGCGCTCGTTCTTGAAGCCTTAGTTCATTTTATTGTTAAAATTGACGCCCTAAAGTGGATTAAGTAAAATCATTTTTTTTTTTAAAGTAAATGAAATTGAAATTGCCCCCCCCCCCCCCCCCCCTAAAGGAAATCCTGTATCCGCGCCTGGTGTCGGGGTGCCCCAAGTCGGCCTAGGCAAAACTAGTTTGTCATCAAACACCTCACTAAAATTTGGTGCTCAATTTGGTGATCAATTGATATTTTAAGTGATAAATGTTAGTGGTCACAAAGTAATTTTTGGTGGTCATTATATTTTCCCCCCATTTTAAAAATATCAGCAGTTCCATACATTTTGATCGTGTTGCTATTTTGCTACTTTTGTAGGAAACATCTGCAGAGGAGCTCGTGGCTAAATAATACCAGCCGCTCGGATCGATCTTTAGGCTAAGCCGGGCTTGCCTAGGTTGGTCTGTGGATGGGTGACCACCCATTACGTACAGAGTTTCCTCCCTGTCTCAGTCCCGGCTGTCATTTGTAGATCTTTGAAAGTCGTTACAGGTAAGAGTCAGTGGCCCGAAAATCCGACAACCAGTCTTACCAAGGGGTATCGTATTACCCAGTACTAATTGGTTTGTGGAGGTCAGATAGGCAGTCGCTTCATGTAAAATACTGGTATTCGGTTAGACTGGAAGCCGACCCCAACAACAACAACAACGATAGCCCGTAACGTCCACTGCTGGACATAAGCCTCTCCCATGATGGGAGGAATTAGCCGTAATCTCCACGCTTGGCAGGCGGATTGGAGATCGCAGTGATGAAAGACTAACAGAAAACGCTGCTGCCCATTCTCAGGTCTACGGAGGCGCAAGGTGTTCTGCCTCAGACATTAGTCGCCTTATACGACACACGTCAGTGTAGTGGGGTGATGAAATGAGATACCTATTTAGTTCTTAAACAAGTTGGTGATCCCTAGTTCTAGGACATGCCGGTTTCCTCACGATGTACGAGTAGATAAGGGTACTTATCAATTCATTATCAATTGGTTTGTGCAACATTATGTTATTAATTTATCAGTCATAATAATATGTGAGACTAGCTCATGCCCGCGGCTTCGTCCGCGTGGAGTTCGATAATAGTAAATATGCACACATTTTCTTTTTTTTATTTCGATACGGAACGTTAAAGTTCTATAAAATAATGACAAAAAGCGAAAACAGACATAAATTGGCCAAACAACACAAAATTTATAACCATTTAAACTTTTGTTTCTATCTCTTTCTAGATAAACGGAATTTAGTGTGGATTTTGTGCGTCGATGCAGCGAATGACGTCATTCGTTGTATCGGATCTCTCTGTCTAATCAGCAGTTTCAAATGCTTATAAATAACATAGTATTTTTTATACTAGATATTAAAACATAATTTCACTTTGCTATTTCTGATGTAATACGCTTTGTTTAGAGTGATAAATAAAAATCATGCATATACCTTATTGTCCCACGGGATTATACTACCAAAATAAAAAGTACCCTTTGTGTTAATCCAGGTCATAGACTATACGTGTGCTAAATTTCATACGAATCCGTTCAGTAGTTTTTGCGTAACAGAGTAACAAACGTACACACATATCATGTACTCACTTACAATACACATTGTATAACAACTTTCGCCTAATATGATGATAGTATGATAGTTCTATGACCAAGGCCATAGCAGGCCCTGTGGACGGTGAGCTATGGGCTAGCTCGCTGTCCGTCCGTCTCATGACGACAGGCCGTGTCGACAAGCAGGAGCGTTCCACAAGCGTCAGCAAGAGGAAGGGGTGCCTGCCGGGGTTGCGGGACTGTTCGAAAGAGATACCGTGGCCCCGGAACACAAAGGGCGATGAAGGAACATGGATGGGTTTTAGTCAGTAAACGTCTGACACTCCCGCTTGCTCCACCCAGAGCGGGAGGAGTCATTTGATGATTTCCCAACCGGAAAAATAAAATAAAAAATATCGTAACTTAACGCTGCTATTCCCAAGAGGTTAGACAGAGGTGTACTACTACACCCACATTTTATCAGTTATGTTTAAGGCGAGAGAGAAAGGCGAGAGTATTGACTCTCGCTCCCTATTACATGAGATGTAATAGGGAGCGAGAGTCAATACTCTCGCCCCTATCAATGTCAATACACCAAGTGCTTGCGACCAGAAATCAACGACTACTGATATTTGTAGATCTTATACAATCGTAATATCAGAAGAACTGGGATGTGGCCAGATAGGCATCCACCACAGTATAAATATGGACAGTACGGAAACTACCTACAAACGTTGTCGAAAGTGGACGTTGCGGTGCTGTCAATAGTGCGCGCCGAGCCCCGTCGATTTGCATGCTTGTGTGAGTGTGCAGTTTCGAGCGTTTGTAGGTAGTTTCCATACTGTCCATATTTATACTGTGCAGTCACTCTATGTAAGAAACTGGTATTGAGCAGCATCTGGTGAGACAGGAAGCCCACCCCAACGTAATTGTTAAAAGACTAGGCAGATGGTGATGACTTTGGCTGTGGCCCATATTTAAAAAAAACCGGTCAAGAGCGAGTCGGACTCGCGCACCGAGGGTTCCGTACAAACTTTTTAAAGGACATACTTAACTTTGCTGTACGAGCCCATGAAACGGCTATTGCACCAACCGCAAATAATATTAAAATCGCTTTTTTTTTGTTATTAAACTACAAATTTACGGTTTTCAGAGTTTTCCCTTTACATGTGCTGTAAGACATTGCTTCTCGCCAAAATTCGTGATTCTAGGTCATCGGGAACTACCATATAGGTTTTCAACCCAAAACCTGTAGGGTACTTCCGGTTGGTAAAATTAGGGTAAATTTTGGTACTATCGAGGACACTCCTGCCTGACCACCACTAAGCTAATTTTTGCTTGCACTCGCAATATAGAAACGCACTCTAGCCCCGCCCCGTTGACATTGTATTGAAATAATGAACGAAAAGATACCGAATCGGCCGAGCGCACTGACGACGCACGCCAAACGAGAATTATTGTTATTTTGCGCGCCAAAGTTGACGCTTTCCTAAAAAGCCCAAATTTTAAGGGGGCGTGGCTCAGCGCCTCCGCATAATTTAAGCGAAAAAAAATTAAACTGGTCAGGCGGAAAAGACTACGATAGTACTTACCAGTTTTCGAGAAAATCTAAATGTGTCCATATCTTTTTATCATGTTGACTGAGGACCTTGATTTTCATACACCTAATAGGGACTATAGACCTCAATATCTGGTATAAATTTCAACTTGCTAGGTCCACCCGTTCCTGAGAAAATCGGTGGTGACAGACAGACGGACGAGAAAGTGATCCTATAAGGGTACCTTAGGAGGTGCGGAACCATAAAAACAGTTTTTGTCATAGTCACACAGGTTATTAATGTCAATCGTTTATTTGGTAATACAAAAGTGGGCTTTGAACAACAAAAAAGGGTCATCCATAAAAAAAAAAGAAAAGATGAAAAAAAAAAAATGTTTGTTTCTGTTAAATTGTGTTGAAGAACTGTTTTCATACAGGTTTTTAAAACACATTTATTTTTTGTTATGATCCTTTCCTGTCCCTTCTCAGCGAAGCTTCTCAGGTAGGAAGTGACTTGTTAATGGGAGGTAAAATCTACACTAATATTATATAGCGGAAAGATTTGTATTTTTGTATGTTTGTAATGAATAAACTCAAAAACTACTGCGCCGATTTCAAAAATTCTATCACCATTAGAAAGCTACATTCACCTTGAGTAACATAGGCTATATTTTATCACCGTACTCCCACGGGAACGAGAACTGTGCGGGTGAAATCGCGTTACGTTCGCTAGTCTAATATAATATTATAAATTATACCAGTATTTTACATGGAGCGACTGCCTATCTGACCTCCACAACCCAGTTAGTACTGGGTAATACGATACCCCTTGGTAAGACAGGTTGACAGACTTTCGGATCACTGACTATATTATGACTATCAAAGAATAGCTGACGTCACGCGGTTTCACCTGCATAGATCCTGTTCCCGTGGGAATACGGGGATAGGATATAGCCTATGTTTCTCAAGGTGAATGTAGCTTTCTAGTGGTTAAATAATTTTTGAAATCGGCACAGTAGTTTTTGAGTTTATTAATTACAAACATACACACAAAAATATCTATATACTATCGCATTTTAAGTGATAGGGAATTTAAGTTGTTAGGTGCCTGCATTGTTTTAAGGCCAAACAATGCATCCCTTAATCAAATATTATAAAAGTGGCTAAAATTAGACTTCAAAATTTATCATTATGAATTATCCATGTCGATAAATACTTGAATGATAATCAGACAAAGATTGTTGATAAAATTAATACTTTTTTAATGCTTTCTAATATTGTAGAATTAATTAAAATTAAAAAAAACTTACCCGCGAAAAAAAAGAAGAAGTGAGCCTTTATGGGCAGAAGCCCTTTGTCTATTTTTAGTTTCATTTTTTTTTAAACAACAACTTTATATTCAGTCTAGAAAAAAAAAAACAATTTATTTTTTCACTGTCCACAGGTCATTGAACGCGTACGACATAGTTTTTCCTTGTAGCCGAGACAGGTTTTATCATCCGTAACAACTTTCTAAGACTGATTAACTGCATTGAAATATGATTCTTAACACTGTTACCATTATGTACACAAAGGAATACGAGACAAATATAGATAAAACTTGTTTTGCCTGTTATCGCGCTAGACGCGACTAACTTAAAAAATATTTTTGTTCGAATAAACACAACAGTTACTGATAAACTCGATCGTTGTCATAATAAAACTGACGTTAGTGACGTTTGTTACGTTTCGAAACCAGCTGACAGGGTTGCTAGTGTATGATGTTGAAATTGTTGCTTTTAATGTGCGATCAAATGGTTTCTATAATTTTATTTACAAACTAAAAAATATCTGGGCCACGGGAATCAATGTTTATGATGAATTCAATGTGTTTTGTAGGTATTTGAGACTGTGATTAGGTTTTTGATACCTCTGTCCTTTGTTGAAGTTAACCTTTTTAACCATATTAAGCGAATTATTGTTTCGATTTAATTTTAACTCCTAACTCATAAAACTTATAAAAATTAATACACTCTTAATTTTATTAATTTTATGTGATTTATAAAAAGCTCTTTTTTACTTTTACTGCTCTACGAATGTAATAATATATCAGGGGGAAAAATGACATACAAATATTTAAAAAACTAAATATTAATGTTAAAAATATCAGTTGAAAAACAAGACATTTTGCCAATTTCTACGGGAGTTTTCAAACATTGGCAACATTAAAATGAGGTGTCACCGTACTTAGTTTTGTTGGTTTTTGACACTATCCTGACAGTTGTTAAATCCCGCTGTTGCTATCTCTTTTTAGCCTACTTAATTTTCTAGTGCTATCTCGTTTACATGCCACACATGCCTAAAAATCCCAATATTTGAATTCCGAATTTCACTAGTGTTGTAGTGAGTTTCATTCAAATCGAGATTATGTTTATTTTTATTTCTACAATCCATGCCTTTTCGTCAATTCGGTTAAACTGCTCTAAACATTGGCAGAATGGTCGACATTGGCTTTGCTTGCCATCTATTCTAATATTATATTATAAAATTGAGCTTAGACAGTACAATCTATAAGATCTGTGAGGTAAGATGATTGTTAGTTACTTTGTGTTTGTACCAAATAGGCTCATAACTACTGAACCGATTCTAACCATTTTTTTCACTGCCAAAGTGTGGAACGTCTGCCTGCATCAGCTGTGTTCCCACCCACATTGAACTCGCCTGCCTTCAAAGCAAGAGTGTACAGGTATCTTCTGGGCACTCCCGTTCCATCACAGACATCATCCATAGCTTTCCATCAGGCGTGATCGAGGTCAAGAGCAGGCCCATTTTGTAATTGTAGGAACCTAATAAAAATAAAATAAAAAGCTAAATTGCCAGGAAGTAACACTACCAACTTACGCTATAATTTTATAAAAAAAAAATGAAGATCATCAAGCTATTTGCAATAATGTAACCCAAATCTAACAAAATTTTGCTTATATAACTAGACATGTTTAAAATTCATTATTTGGCGTTCGCTGAGAAAACTATTCAGATACCCTTCCCACCACGCCGGTAAAACAGCGGGCGTACGTAGCTAGTTACTTACAAAACATATATAACGATGTAGGTGTTTTTTTTATTCAATTCACATCAATTGCTTTCCACTACAAAAACACATGCGAATGAATATTTTTGGGAATTGGACGTAATCAATCGATTCACCAAAGCAGATACAGTAAGTAGTGACATCACTAACACCCGCGATTTTCGATTGTTTTTTCCGTGTTCATTTTCTTTCATTTGAATTTGAATCCAAAAACATGGCCGGCCTCCTTAGTTTGTGAATAAATAAAAATACTACCAAGAAATGGAGGACGAAGAGTTTGTAGGTTGCATCAGTTGCATGAACACCAACGATTTATGCGACCTATTTGCTGTGTACGCGGAGAACACAGAAACTTATGCGAAAATGTTTGAAACCTGTTTTGAAATTAAGGTTATCTAGAAGCTTTTTTCTTGTTGTAGTATGTAGTAAATAGATTTAGTAGACTTAAAAAGTACATAAGCACACTTTCAACCTCAAGTAGTATTATGTAGAAGCAAATTGATACTGAAATACGACACGTAGGTATTTAGAAAACAAATAAATAATTTTATAAAATTCTTTCGCTAGGCGAACTATGTACTTATATAATTTGCCTTGATATTTCCACAATAAAATTAATATTACGTTCATTGATTGTTCAATTTTAAAAAAAACATCATAATTTAAAAGGTTTTTTGATTTAATATGTTTCGTTGCTTAGCTGATGATTTCGGAATATTGATATTACCAAAGTAATTAGATTATAAGTAGATAGGTACGTTATTTTCTAATTATAAATAAAACAGCTAAAAGTACCATAGATGTCAAACACAGCTGCATTTTTTTAAGAAAGTGTTTTTTCGAACATCAGTTAATTTTAGTTAGGTTTAAAAAGTAATTAATTACGCATGCAGTGGGTCTAGGTAGGTACCTATAATTGATTATACCTAGGTAGGTATTGTTTTTATCATCTATCGATTACATTTAGGGCAACTACATGAGCTAAACGCGAGTTTTATAATGCAAAAAAGCATATGATTCATTGCAATAAACAAAACCAGAAAAATATTTGATATTCTTCAGGATATATGCTAGTACAATAGTGTTTTGCAAACATAATATAACTAACTTTATTCTATAGAAAAAAATCACGAAGTTTATCCCTAAAAAAATCTTTTATCGAGTAAAAACCATACTAAAATACATGCGATCATTCTGATTTTTTGGCAAATAATTATACAAGCAACATATTAGCATCATAGTGTTTTACTTTTTTAGTCCAATCAATAGATTTTTTTTAAATCGCAAAAAAACACTCATTTCGCACTAATAGGCCCGCAGTGACTAACGTAACAACCACTTTGTAGTGCAAGCTGATTAGAACTTTATTCTAACACAATTTCAAACGAAATTTGAAGCACCACAAATAGAGTTGCTAATTTAGCTCCTGTAATCGCTCTAAGGGGACCGTAACTATCTAATATTTTCGTAATTTTAGAATTTTGAAATTGCATAGAATACACCTTTCAAATTACAACTATATTTGTACAATTTTATCGATATTGAGACAAATAATATCCGAGTAAAAGGGCTAAGTATGTGCAAAGAAAAGGAATAAATTTACCCCGTTTTTGCAAAAAAAATCGTTGATGCTCCGCTCCTATTGGTCGTAGCGTGACATTAGATGGCCTTCCACAATAAATGGACTATCTAACACTAAAATCATTTTTCAAATCGAACCAGCAGTTCCTGAGATTAGCGCGTTCAACCAAACAAAAAAACTCTTCACTTTAATAATAGTTCCTTTATGTAAGGTGTATTCATACACGGAACAAACAACAACAGAATCGACACCAATAGCAATAATAGATACTTACTGTAAAACGATTTCTATTTTTAGATCCCGATCAACTTGAAATACATTTGCTCAGACTGTGTGGAGAATCTTGAGAAATCTGTATGTTTTAAGGATCAGACCACCAAGAATCTGGCAATACTGCAGAATGTGAAAGGTATGTATGAAAGTCCATTTCAGGCTGCGGCGAGAGATGGAGATGATGGAGTTGATGGAGAGAGCGACTATCGCAACCCCGTGCAGGGCACGCTACGATAGTGGCGATAAGTCCCCTCTTTGAGGAGTGGCTTGAGAGACGCCACGGCGTCCTCACCTTCCGCCTGACGCAGGTCCTCACCGGACACGGAGTGTTCGGGAGGTTCCTGCACCGAATCGGGCGGGAGGAAACGCCCGGGTGCTTCCATTGTGAGGATCGACCGGAGGACACGGTGGAACACACGGTGGAGGTGTACCCCGCGTGGGTGGAGCACCGCCGTGTACTCGAAGCGGCGATCGGCGGCGGCGACCTCTCGCGTCCGGCCCTGGTGCAAGCCATGGTCCGGAGCGAGACGGAATGGGACGCCGTCACCTCCTTCTGCGAAGCAGTGGGTAATGCTAGAGAAGGAGGTGGCGGAACGTGAGAGGGAGTGAACCTCTCAACGTCCCGGACGCCGCGGGAGACGCTCCGGGCGTCGGGGGCCACCACCACGTGGCCCCCGGCCACCGTAGGCGCGGGCCTGTGGAAGGTGGGCTAATGGGCTAGCTCACCGTCCGTCCGTCTCATGACGACAGGCCGTGTCGACGGCGCATTCGTGTTCCACGCGCGCCTCAAAGAGAGTCAGCAAAAGGGAAGGGGTCCGTACGGACCGATGCCTGCCGGGGTTGCGGGACTGTTCGAAAGAGATACCGTGGCCCCGGAACACAAAGGGCGATGAAGGAACATGGATGGGTTTGAGTCAGTAAAAGTCTGACACTCCCTCCTGCTCCGCCCAGAGCGGAAGGAGTCATTTGATAATTTCCCATCCGAAAAAAAAAAAAAAAAACTGCGGCGAAGGTTAGTTTCAGACCCAGATATTGGTGATGGTAAAACATATTAAGTATAGCTAAACAAACATCGTAAGGAAACCAGCATGCCTGAGAGATATTTCTCGACGGCATGTAAAGCCAAGTCAGAGGTCCATGGGCGGTATAACAACTCTGACACCAGGTTAGGCACTAACCACACGTTAGGGTGACGTCATATTATGTCTTGTGTTCTTCTCAGCAAACCCTTTCATTTGGGGGGGAGTGCATCAAAACTAACTATAGTGCGCGCGGAACTAGTTGGCTAGGTATGTGAGCGGTGGGTCGGAGAGGCGGGGCGCGTGCTGTCATTACTCTTTGCGGCGCCGTACTTCGCGACGGCAACACGCGTCGAAGTTCCGGCTAATTTAGACAAAACGCACATGAGATTGCCCCGAAATTGCCCCCTGTCGCACCTAAGGCGCGGCCAACTAGTTCCGCGCGCACTATAGTCCGCCATCTTACGCCATAATAGATTTAAGATGACGTCAGTTAGCTAACAGTAACCATACATGATATTCAATAATAACCATAGGTACATAATCAATATACTAGTTCACTAGTTAGTCATATTTATTATTTCCATACCGTAATATTGCGAAATTAAGGTGAATGCTCCAACCAGCCCGCGAAATTCAAATTTTCTTACGTTTTTTGCAATTTGCAGGCCAATGTTAGGTTGTATGTTGGTTAATAAATTGTTCGCGATTGTGAGACGTATGTAGTTACAGAATTATAATCATCAAAATCATCAATACAACCCTCAAAGTTCATAAAGGTGGAAAAATTACTTTTCCAAGGTCAAAATCATTCTTGCACCTTTATGACAACAACTTTTTCAAAGTCAAAGTCTTTGCTGGACCTTTATGAACTTGGAGGGTTGTATTGATAGACGGTGGGCTATGGGCTAGCTCGCCGTTCGTGTTCCACGCGCGCCTCAAAGAGAGTCAGCAAAAAGGAAGGGGTCCGTAAGGACCGATGCCTGCCGGGGTTGCGGGGCTGTTCGAAAGAGATACCGTGGCCCCGGAACACAAAGGGCGATGAAGGAACATGGATGGGTTTTAGTCAGTAAAAGTCTGACACTCCCTCCTGCTCCGCCTAGAGCGGGATGAGTCATTTGATGATTCTAATTCTGTAACTACATACGTCTTACAGTCGCGAACAATATTTTAATCAACATACAACCTAGCACTGGCCTGCAAATTGAAAAAAACGTAACAAAATTTGAATTTCGCGGGCTACCGTGACGCTTAGATAGATATTGATTATAGTCTCCCTTCCAGATGAAGAGTACTTAGACGAGTCCATTCTTGAAGAAGCTGAATGCATAACCCCTGATAACACGAGGAACTTGATCGGTCATAAAGCTGTGAATTCTGATGGTGATGACGAGGATATGGATGGTAAGTTCTTCCTTCACTTACCTTCGTAATCACGGCTGTAAGCCCTGAAAATAAAGGCAGAGGTACCTGATAGGTGCCCTAAAATGAGGACTGAGATTTTTTAGACAACCCATTTGCAATATATTTTTTGACACAAGTATTTAATTTGATATAAAATACTTTTCGTTCATTAAACAGCTCGGTGAAGGTCGTTCTGTAAGGGATCTTACACTACAAAGGAGCGTTTGTTTTACGCGCGTATCTTATTAATATATTTGTTCTTTGTAAATTTATTTATAACCTCGTATTTTTCAAATGGCTGGATAGATTTTTTTTTTTTTCGATTTCGGTCATTAGAATTGTCTCCAAAAATCAAGTGTCCTTAGATAGGTGTTAAGGAAAAAAAATCCGAGCAGTCTGGGGACTGCCGGTAGAAGTGAAAACAAAAAGTACACAGGCCCCGCCCCAGTCGTAGCACTGGTTATGTCCCGCGCATGCCTATGTGGTGCTACGTCGTAGCGGATGCTACGAGTGCTACGAACAGCTACGAAGCGTGACCGCACGTTACGTCACGTGACGATGAGTTCAATGTTTTTCCTTCACCCAAAAAGTGCTCAACGCGCCTAAAGAAGTTTTCACTTCAAAAACAAAATGGCGGTAAATTTTTGGCCCTAAATTATTGTAAGTCGTTTTTTTTTTACCTTATACCTATCGAGTATACCTACATTATACAATTTGCTTCGGGTTTTTTGATTCTTTCGCCAAATTGTAACAAATCTACTTGCTCCTATTAAATAAAGGGCTATACAGACTTGTTCAAATAAAATGTAACTAGGGAAAAATATTTACATGGGAGATAAAAATACAGCCAATTATAGAAAACCTAACTAGCACGCACTTTAATTAAGGGGCTGACAACACCTAATTTGTTGAAATTGATGTTATTTAAGCAGTTTTTTAAGAAAAACTATTTGTTCTAGCACGGCAAATTAAATATATGTTAATATTGATCATATTTTTCAAAGTCCTTGGATGGACTCGATACATATTTCGACGAAATCAGCTTGATAGAAAATAATTGCAAAGATTGGTCTTAAAATCATCATTAACGGTCCTATTGCCTTTATTTTTTTGACGTATGGGTCTGCAATTAAAAACATGAAGTCAACATATTCATACCTAAACCGCTAACGAGTCATATTTCACAAATAATCCATACTTTTTTTTATACCAATATTTATTCATTATTTTCTTCTAAAACCTGGCCGCCCAGTAATAGTGACGTCTCGTTTTCTCCCATAGAAATAGACAGTGTGCGCAGCGCAGACGACAAACTTTCCATGTGTACAAAAGTCTGCGACAGAAAAACACAAAAACTCTGTCGTCTGCGCTACCCCTTGATGATACTTGTTTATACCTTAGAAGACTTGGACGAAGACCACGCGATCCAAGCCCTAGATGAGACCACTTGCATTTACTGCGATCTTCAGCTACCAACCGTAGAAGATGTAAACGATCATATACGGAGTGTTCACGAACTGGAACCGAGGACTGGACTGCCTTTGAGAGAGTGCTCACTTTGCGGAGTCGCCTTGAGGGATCCGGCTGACCATAATAACAGGTTGGTGACATCAACATCAAACTTAAGGCGGTACCCCGAGCAAAATTAGCAACTCTAGTTGTGGTGGTTCAAACTTCGCTTGAAATACTGTTAGAATGAAGTTCTAATCAGCGTGCACTACGAATTGGTCGTTACGTCAGTCACTGCAGGCCGAATTGTGCGAAATGAGTGGTTTTTATTCTTTATAAAATCAAACTTACGTCTTTTGGAAAAAATAAAACGACAATTATGTTCATTATTAAATTGCCTATCCATTAGTATAAGTAGCAAATCAAAATAATGGTTACTTTACGAGGAGTAGCATTTTATAAATCATTATTTCTCATTTCTATGGTTTCGTTGTGAGGGGATTTATTAAACATTAAGCAACTTAAAAAAAAATATGAAACGAAAATTTTGGAGTCAAGGATATGTAGTAATTTAATGTATTTTTTATTAGTTGGTATTTCTTTTGGATAAAGAGGAGTAGGCTCCGAAAAACTGCTCGCTCAAGGTCATCTGCTCGGGGAGCCGCCTTATCTAGCAAAAACACATTACACACACAAACTCTTCTCTTTTAGTAACCTCATCACGAAGCCGTCAACCAAGCATTCTGTACATCAAACTAAGTAACTTTACGCAAAAATTATTGCTGGGAATCAACTTTTTTTTTGGGGTGAAAAATCATGTTTTGTGGTAGAACTCAATGTAACGCACTCAAAACATTGTGATGATGGATGGATTAAATAGTACGGGGGTCGTGGAGGTGTTTAAAGTAAAAATCTTACTTTGAAAACTTGTAAAAGAAACACTTGTCAAAAAGTTGGAACTTTGACCCCCAATATCTCCGTAACTAGAAGGTTCCCAGGTATGGTGTAGAACAAATAAATGATTGCAATGATGGGGAGAACAAGTGTCTTTCGGCTTCGTTATGAGGTTTTTTACACCCTTGAGAACATCACGCTACGATAACAATAGGAGCGGAGCATAAATGAAAAATGTTGCAAAAACGGGGAAAAATTATTCCTTTTGTGAGCTTTTTTTCTCTTATGTGACGGAGACAAAGTTGCGTGGGTGGTAGCTAGTAATTTATAATCAAACTAGCTGTTGCCCGCGGCGAAACCGCGTTTCGCGTGGATATTTTGATGTGTACCTATTTGTGAGACTTAAAAAAATTGCCTACGACCTATTCTCAGATCCACCAAATATTCACAAAAAAAATCATTAAATTCGATTTT
This sequence comes from Xestia xanthographa, assembly GCA_905147715.2. Classification (NCBI taxonomy): domain Eukaryota; kingdom Metazoa; phylum Arthropoda; class Insecta; order Lepidoptera; family Noctuidae; genus Xestia; species Xestia xanthographa. The sequence continues at coordinate 4,232,278 of LR990671.1, forward strand.
TAGTAACTTACCTAGATAAATAAGAAATATTACTAAGTGATAATGTATGGTAGATAAAATTTAATCCTATTACCTAATTTTGTTTTTTAATTTGTACGCCGTTGACGGCAAAACTTAACGATAATCTTAACATTATATTTACACACTTTCACATAGGTTTAGCAAATAAATACTTTGACCTTGACTTTCCAGGTGTCATGGTGGCAAATCAGAGTCTGACGGTAGAAAGTATCCATGCCATTTTTGTGACAACATATACATAAGCAAGAAAGCCTGCTTTATGCATCTCCGAATGAAACATGGACGTAAGTATTGCCAATTCTATTTGGGAAAATATAATAACCACCCAAAAATAACTTTGTGACCACTAACATCTATCACCTAAAGGTGGTTGATGACAAATTAGTTTTGCCTATAGGCCGACTTGGGGCACCCCGACACGGATAGATTAGGTTATAAATAATGGTATGCCTTAGTCTTCGTGGTTATTTTTTTATAAACCATTCAGAAGCAGGAGCCCCGCGTAGCGGCTCCGTCCACCGGGTCTCCCTCGACTCGGATGCAAGAGCATAACAGTTCAATATCTGGTGTGCATAATGAAAAAAAAATCGGAAAGTCCTTGGGGACTGCCGATAGAAGTGAAAACAAAAAAACCGGCCAAGTGCGAGTCGGACTCGCGCTCGAAGGGTTCCGTACCAATTATTATAAAAAAATCACGTTTGTTGTATGGGAACCCCCCTTAAATATTAATTTTATTCTGTTTTTAGTATTTGTTGTTATAGCGGCAACAGAAATACATCATCTGTGAAAATTTCAACTGTCTAGCTGTCACGGTTCATGAGATACAGCCTGGTGACAGACAGACGGACAGACGGACAGACGGACAGACGGACAGACAGCGAAGTCTTAGTAATAGGGTTCCGTTTTTACCCTTTGGGTACGGAACCCTAAAAAGTACACAGGCCCCTCCCCAGTCGTAGCACTGGTAATGCCCCGCGCATGCTTATGTGGTGCTACGCCGTAGCGGATGCTACGAGTGCTACGAACGGCTACGAAGCGTGACCGCACGTTACGTTACGTGACGATGAGTTCAATGTTTTTCCTTCACACATAAAGTGCTCAACGCGCCTAAAGAAGTTTTCACTTCAAAAATTTGATTCTAATTTCACGAAAAATGGCTGTTCATTTTGGTGATCATTTACTAATTTTGGCAATCAAAGTGATTATTTTGCCATTACATTTGGCTTAATCTGGGTGATTCGGTAATTGTATCAATAGGGTATATGCATGTTTTTTTTTATCACTCTAAACAAAGCGTAGTAACATCAGAAATATCAAAGAGAAATTATTTTTAAAATATCTATAAAAAAATACTGAGTTATAAGCATATGAAACTGCTGATTAGACAGAGAGATCCGATACAGCGAATGACGTCATTCGCTGCAGCGACGTACAAAATCCATACTAAATTCCGTTTATCTAGAAAGAGATAGAAACAAAAGTTCAAATGGTTATAACTTTTGTGTTGTTTGGCCGATTTGTGTCTTGTTTTCGCTTTCTGTCATTATATTTATAGTACTTTAACATTCCGTATCGATATAAAAAAAAGTAAAATTATGCATATTCCCTATTGTATGCCATTCTATTATAGAAGAAAGTGAAACAATTTAATGTATGAGACTTTGTCCCGCCCTTTAATAGCAACATACGATATACCATGGGATATATAGGGTGGAACCACAGACGCTAAAACAGGTACCACGTATCCAGTAGGTACCTACATTTTTTTTTAGTATGTAAATGGTTCGTCGTTTATTAAAAAGAAAAAACAATCGGGGCAGTCTTTGGAGACTGTCGATAGAAGTGAAAACAAAAACTGGTTGTGCCCCACGCATGCCTATGTGGTGCTACGCCGTAGCGGATTGGCTACGAGTGCTACGAAGCGTGACCGCACGTTACGTCAAGTGACGATGAGTTCAATGTTTTTCCTTCACCCAAAAAGTGCTCAACGCGCCTAAAGAAGTTTTCACTTCAAAAAGAGCTGTTTCCAAGAAAACTGCAATTCCTACACGGTCAAAATGTATGGAACAGTTGTATATTTTCCGTGATGAAATAATTTTATTGAGGCAAAACCTTTTTCTACATTGAAATTGTATACTTAGATACTTTTTGTTTTTTTTTGTTGTAAATACCTACTGATTTTAAATATTATTCATTAATTATGTTGTTGAACAAACTAAACTTAATTTAGGCTATTGCTATCTTTTACTAAAAGGCAGTGCGAGAAAAGGACGGCTATAGCTATGAACTAAGTTAGAAATGTCAAACTAGTTTATGCCTTGCGCTTCACCGTGTTTTTAGTCGACATGTTTTTACGTGCACCCTTCATTTGAATAGAAATATAAATTCCAACTTTTGACAGTTCTAAATTACGTCCGTCTCTTTCTCGTTTAATTAGCAATAGCCTAAATTAAGTTTAGTTTGTGCACAATAGAATCGACACCAATAGGTATCTTGTTTTTAGTGAAACTCTGCAATGAGCAAACGCCAAAGTATGTGCCGAGGGAACGAAAAAAATGTCACATGTGTAATAGAGATTTTAGTCAAAAACAGATACTCAACAAACATCTTTGGAAGGCACATGGATTGGAGGTAACTTTATGAATCATTCCCCCTGCATCGAGCAATGATATATAAACTATAGATACGTTGTCCGCACTCTAAAATGACAACATGAAATGAAGCCAATTGGCCACATCGCGCTTAGTTACGCACCAACCTGTCGCGCGACGCTACGTTTGTTTATAATTTAATAAATCCTGTGACGTGACTGAAGATGTATATTTATCTCCCTCTTGCAACAGGCATCCCGCCGTTCGGTGTCATATTTTCTTTCTCTTTCTTCACGCTTATAAGTAGTTCTAGTATTTTCGCCGTTTTTAAGCGCCGCGATGTTGGTTCATGACGTGTCTATATATAATACGTCATTGGCATCGAGTCCCTATAAGTCGACTTGTAATTTTTCTTAGTTTTGATCAATGATGTTATATATAATACTGAGGTAGATACGTCTTACCGACGTCAGCGTGGCAATGCAAACACAAGCTGACCAGCTTGTGTGACTTCAGTCTGTCCTGCGCACGTCCTGCGTCTGGTCGCGACGCGAACTGACGTTCAACGGGAGTTTGCTATAGGAAATTAAACAAATAAGGCAGTTTTGTGTTTAGAAAGTGCAATACTTATACTGGGCCGGCTGTAAAAATCAAGAAGGATGTGTCTTTTCATTTGTAAGTACTGTTTATTCTATTTAAAATGGAAAATCATAAATTAAATTTTACTCAAAAATTACTGCCGCGCTGTTGCCGCTTTGTCACCTACACGAAAGAGACAAGTAGCGTGTTGCATTTATGAGTGATAGAGAAAACGAGATAATGGCGCGCGGTGTTGTCAGTTCGAACGACGCTAAAGGATGTTGGGGTGATATGGCCATATGGGGCCTGCCCTAATATATTATTCGAATATCACATATTATTTTTCACCACTGGTGTCCAATATTGCCCATAGTAGACAATGATATTCTAATAAACAGATATGTTATACACCTACAAAACCACCGAAAAAATTGTTTCGCGCAGCAGCGGCACCACACCTTTTTATTCATTCTACATTTCACTACAAGTCAAAACGACACAAAAGGGATAGCTCGATAAAACCAATAAGAAAAAAGAGACAGATAGTGTTGTTCTATGCCTGGACTCTAGAGTTCACGCGTCGTTGTTGTACTCACGACAAAAATGCATTTCCCATTTCTTTCTTTTTTATCCTCCAAATATCAGAATATTAAGAAAATAAATGAAAAATATTAATAAATCGAAGTATATTGCGTAGTTACATGTGGTATGAGATCCCTTGTGTTTTATTTACTTTGGTATCATAATTGGTACACTTTCTGAACACGCACGATGCATTTTTACAATTTTTATCTAAATTCGTAGCAGCGTATCGCTCGTCGCCATGCGTGTTGCAGACTAATGGCTATACGGCCCAATTGGGCCGTTTTCAAGTCTTCACGATTATGCGCTCACAACATAACTGTTTACTAGAATATCATTGTTATTAGATAAATATAACATTTTTGCCTTTCATCATTAACTTCTATTTTGTTTTAGATTTCATAAAGACGGATTAATTAAAGAAAAATGGGTACAAGTAGTTAGAAGCCAAAGACGAGAAGATGAATGGATGCCAAATGCCAACAACATACTCAACTATTTGTTTTCAACTTTAGTGATAGTGAAGTGATAGTGAAACAAAAAAAACATACATAATATTATTATTTGTAAATAAACATTTTTATGTTGAAAATTTACTGTTTATTTTCTCCATGCTGCCTGATAGGTACCCATTTTTCCCCATTTCACTCTATCTAGCTGCTGTCATAGACTGACATTGGCCGTCACCCAGCTAGCCGCTCATGTAAAATATCGCCATGTTTTTATTTCTTTATAATCAGTATGACGTCTCTATTGGTAAAATCTCATTGGTTTTGATGCACTGTTTTTTGTTTCGCCTCGACATAGCTGTCACAGAGTACAGTCACATTAAAAACGAAATACGGTTTTTTCTATATCTATACTAATATTATAAAGAGGTAACATTTGTTTGTAAGTTTGTATGTAGGGGGTAATCTCCGGAAGTAATGAACCAATTTTAAAAATTGTTTCACTGGTAGAAAGCTACATTATTCGTGAGTGCTATAGGCTATATTTTATTCCCGTACTCCCACGGGAACGGGAACTACGCGGGTGAAACCGCGGGACGTCAGCTAGTAATTAATAAAGTTATTTTGCTCATCTAGTGATCCGTATTTTATAGTTATTTATCTACACCCATGCTATAAATCCTCTATAAAAGTATCTGAAACAGTTAGCTTATGGCCAACATTAAAACAGCCAGTGTCTTAATAACCATTATAACATCCAAACGGGTGTTATAATGTTGTACTGAATTTCATTATGCAACTCGTTTTAAAAAAAGAACATTGTCTAGCACGTGCGATTCACTACCACAGCGACGTAATTAAAAAAAAAAACTTATTTCATTCGAATTCACGTCGTATCCCGCCATCTTTGTTCGATATTTGGATATTGGTATTGCACTAAGTACTTTGTTGTTTACAAAAATGAGTGATACAAGCTTTGTGTATTTTAATAATTGTGCAATCCAAAATGTTAATAATTATATTATTACATAAACATGGTTTGTTTGTATTAAATACTCGGCAATTAAACATTCCATGAATTTACATAGACTTCTTACAACACTGCAACACCCTATGGTTTCAGAACCTTTTATGGAGGATTCATATCATGGATGTAGATAAAGTCTTGTATGCAACTGTACATAATTAGGTATTAAAACACTCATGTGATACTATTATCCAATAATATTACCCCTCATTATACAACAGTTGCATAAATAACTATTATGCAACTGTTGTATAATGAGGAGTATTAAAACACGAATGTGGGTTTATCACACGAGGCGAAGCCGAGTGTGATAATAGTATCACATGAGTGTTTTAATACCTAATTATGTACAGTTGCATACAAGACTTTATCTACATCCATGATATGAATCCTCCATAAAAGGTTCTGAAACCATAGGGTGTTGCAGTGTTGTAAGAAGTCTATGTAAATTCATGGAAAGATTAATTGCTGAGTATTTAGTATAACAAACCATGTATAGGTAATAATATAATTATTTACATTTTGGATTGTACAATTATTAAAATTCACATAGCTTGTATCACTCATTTTTGTAAACAACAAAGTGCATAATGCAATACTAATATCCAAATATCGAACAAAAATGGCGGGATATCATACGACGTGAATTCGAATTAACCTATAAGTTTTTTTTTTAAATTACGGCGCTGTGGTAGTGAATCGCACGTGCTAGACAATGTTCTTTTTTTAAAACGAGTTGCATAATGGAATTCAGTACAACATTATAACACCCGTTTGGGTGTTATAATGGTTATTATGAAACTGGCTGTTTTAATGTTGGCCCTAAGCTAACTGTTTCAGATACTTTTTTAGGATTTATAGCATGGGTGTAGATAAAATAATACATTGATAACCCACCAAAAAGTACTAGGCTAGCATAAGTTCAAGGAGTTGTTTATTTTTAACCGACTTCATTGTGTTCCGGGATCAAAGTAGCTTCTGCCGGCGGTTTAATTGATCGCGTGAATTTTGATAATTGTCCCATGATATCTTACTAACGGGATAAAAAGTACCCTATGTGTTAATCCAGGTTATAAACTATCTATGTGCGAAATTTCATCCAAATCCGTTTAGTAGTTTTTGCGTGAAAGAGTAACAAACATACACACATAATCACACACATATAAACTTTCGCCTTTATAAGTAACTAGCGGACGTCACGCGGTTTCACCCGCGTAGTTCCCGTTCCCGTGGGAGTACGGGGATAAAATATAGCTTATGTTACTCAGGAATGTAGCTTTCTAATGGTGAAAGATGGTTTGATGGAATGAAGGTTTCGAATTTTTGAAATCGGTGCAGTATTTTGTGAGTTTATTCATTACATACACACACACACACACACAAAAATACAAATCTTTCCTCTTTATAATATTAGTGTAGATGTAGATATTAGTGTGACTAAGTGTTGCTTTTGTTGTTGGTTAGCCCGTGGCTAAACAATAACAGCCGCTCGGGTCGATCTTCAGGTTAAGCCGTGCTTGCCTAGGTTGGTCTGTGGATGGGTGACCACCCATTACATTCCCGAAGGTCGCGGGCAGGGCAGGCGACACCTCATCTGCCTAGCCTTTTCCCAGCTATGTTGGGGTCGGCTTCCAGTCTAACCGGATGCAGCTGAATACCAGTATTTTACATGGAGCGACTGCCTATGTGACCTCCACAACCCAGTTAGTACTGGGTAATACGATACCCCATGGTAAGACTGGTTGTCAGACTTTTCAGGCCACTGACTACCTGTAACGACTGTCAAAGATCTACAAATGACAGCCGGGACAAACAGCTTAACGTGCTTTCCGAGGCACGGAGGAAACTCGGTATGCAAAGGGTGGTCACCCATCCACAGACCAACCTAGGCAAGCACGGCTTAACCTAAAGATCGACCCGAGCGGCTGTTATTATTTAGCCACGAGCTCCTCCACATTTTTATTTTATTACCAGGTGGAAAAACGTAAGGCTTTCATATGCCCACTTTGTGATGAGAGAGTGAGCTACGGGTCTAACTTTAGCGCTCATTTATTGCATGCCCATCGTGTTCACGAGCAAGTTGAGGAATTGGAGTTTCACAATATGGATGGTAAGTTATTTTATACTAGGTTTAGCAAGTCCCTTAAGAGCGGCCAACCCGCCATACTTTTCGCGAGAATTTTGACTATAGCTCGTGCGTGATTATGCCGTTGTTAGACATATAACTTTGATTTTTTTGAACTAATAGGTATCTTGTGGACTATATGAGTGAATTTCTCAGGCGAAAAATTTACGCGTCTATGCTGAAATCGCAGTGCTGCTTTACAGATAATGCAACGATTTTTTTTCTCAGAATTAAAGTGACATGAATCTAAATGCAGCCACTTAAATTATTTTTATAAGACTATTACTTTTTATGAAAAAAATCGGTAATGATGAATTATCAATTTCTGTGTCTTGTCCACAATCACTTTCATACACAGCATTTACCTCTCAGGAAGATAATATCCAACATTTAAAGGAAAAAGTATTTTGATTGCGTTAAGTAATGATTGACCTACAAGACGTTAATTAGTTTTGAATGTTTAGACTCATAGTTAATGAGTACATGTCAACGGTACGTTTGTCCAAGCGAAATTACTAATTTCTATGGTCATTTTGTTTCTTCGTCCTGAGCTTCCACCAATGAGTTTAAACGAACAATAAATCCCTGCTCGGCAAGAGACAGTCGTGCTCTTACGTGCAGTAAGAATGGTAGTGCACCATATCGCCAGGTCTTTCCGCCAAAAAAATAAGTACGTGATTTCAGTTTACTCGGAACGAAATTTTGCAATTTCGGTGATTAGGTTTTAAAAGGATTTTTGCAAGAAATAAAGGTATCACTTTTATGCTTGCTAAGTAGACTTTGGTACACATTTAATATTATAGAAAATAATAGTCATAGCCTTGATAGTTTCTTGTAAAAAAAATAAAATAGCCAAGTTTCCAATTTCTATGGGGCAATTTCTGTGGTTTCCGTGGCATCTCGTGGCCCACGGAAATTACACGACTCCACAGAAATTGTACCAATCAATTATTGTAATGTTAATGAAGATTTTTGAAAAGAATCAATACTTGTTATGCCGAAATTACTTTGACAGAACTGGGTCCTTAGCCCTGGACATTAAAATAAAATTGTGATAAATGAGAAATGATGTTTATTTTGTATTACTATTTCTTGAAAAAGTCATTCAATTGGATTAACTGAACTTTGAGGGTTGCATCCTCCAGAAGCTCCTCCTGGAAACATCGATCGTGCAGGCCTAGGTGACATCACCGGCCAGACCTGCCGACGTTGACAATGAGGCAGGGTGGTTCCAGGAGGCCATGTCCGACATCTGCGACGTGCGCAGATGTCGAGTCCCCAGCATCTCCTCGTGGGCCAGAGATCTGGCTCGCGAGGAGATGCTAGGGACTTTCGACAGAGATCCGTGGGGGCGCCCTTACAAGATGGTGCGGGATAAACTCCGCACCTGGGCCCCCCTACTGACGCAGAGTCTCCGGCCTGAGCTCGTGGAGGACATGGTGAGTACTCCGTTCCCTTCGCGAGGGGAACATCCCCCCCGTCTATGGCTCCGCCGCTTGCGATGCTGGAAGCGGACCAACAGAACGACGACGAAAACGCTCCGGAAGTGACTGGGGTAGACCTGAAAGTGGCGGTACGTAGGCTCAGTGTCAAAAATACCGCCCCGGGACTCGACGGCTTGCCTGGCAAAACCTGGGTCCTGGCCTCGGAGGCTCTCGGGCACCGACTAGAGGGGCTCCTAAGCGCATGCTTGGAGAGAGGCCAGTTCCCGCTTCGTTGGAAGACGGGAAAGCTGGTCCTCATTCGGAAGCCGGGGCGCCCTGCGGAATCTCCGTCCGCATACCGGCCCGTGGTGCTGCTCGGCGAGGTGGGAAAGCTCTTTGAAAGAGTAATTGCAAACCGCCTTGCCGAGCACCTTGCGGGGGTCGGGGCCGGATCTTGCGGAACACGTTTGGTTTCCGCAAGGGGCGCTCTACGGTGGACGCTATCATGCGCGTGAGAGCCCTCACGACGGGGGATGCGGTGTCCAGGGGTGGGGTTGTCTTGGTGGTGTCTCTCGACAGTGGCAGGGGGCATGGTGTTGACACCATGTCCTGGAGCTGCATTAGGGAGGCACTCCGGTATCACCGGGTGCCGAACTACCTTCGTCGTGTGGTCGAGTCGACTTGAAGTACCTAGGACTCATCTTCGACAGCCAGTGGAACTTCGTGGAGCACTTCCGACGTTTGGCCCCCAAACTGGAACGGACCGGCGCTGCCTTCAGGCGGCTCCTGCCCAACCTGGGAGGGGCAAACGCCCCCTACCGGAGGCTCTACCATGGCCCCGGAACACAAAGGGCGATGAAGGAACATGAATAGGTTTTAGTCAGTAAAAGTCTGAAAGTTCCTCCTGCTTCGCCCAGAGCGGGAGAAGTCATTTGATGATTTCCCTCCCATCCTCTTCATAGAAGTAAAAAACAATCAGTTCCTTGATTGCTAATTTTATAAGACTGATTTATGCAATTAATAGTACACCACGTTGTATTTGTAGAAATTCTTATTAAAATGATCAAATCGTTTATTTGTTATACATGGGTTACATGCAGGTGTTCATTACATAATTACAACGATAATATATACATATATTAACGACGATATTCGTATTATATCAGTTTTTTCATTAAACCTTATCTTTCTTTACATATTATTAAAAAACAATGTATTTATATAATAATTCACAATTTCGGTGCAAACGCAGAATTTCTATGTCACCAATACAATTTCGGTGGCAATAATAAAATTTCTGTGGTTCGCCAATTTCGGTGGCCCAAATAACTCTCCCCAAGTAATTTAATTATAATATCCCCTTTCAGAAAATGTATATATAATGTGGATATGTTGCGCTTTGTTATTAAAGTTTTCCAAAAAACCTGAAAATGAAAATGTCCATGGAAATTAGGTAAAAAATCGAGTTGTTGAAATTGACTCATATCTAGGCTTCTATCGCAGCAGAAAATAAAAATATGTAGAAACAAATTCAGTATAAGCCTCCAAAAATTGCTGTTTTTCACAACTTTTACCTCAACTTTGGCCGTTCATAATGTACTTATAAATTGTAAAAGTAAAGAAAGCATCCTGATAGAAGCCTTGCAAATGTAGTGGAGATTATAAATAACAATTATTTATTTCACATACTTGTAAGACTAATTTAAAAACACGTATTTCCTGGAACAAGTTTTATAAATTTTAAAACAATATTTTTCGTTCAATGCCCCCGCGTTAGGCGGTATGAGGTACGCGGGAGGCAAGTAGTGCGGATTTGGGGCTAGGTAAGACAGGGGAGAACAAGCTTTTCGATCATGCCCGCGTTGAAGAAAGGCGGGCCGGAAAGGGCCCTCTTAACGAAGCCGAAAGGCACTTGTTCTCCCCGTCATTGCGATCATTTTGTTGTTCTAGACCATACCTGTAGGGCTATTCGTATCTCTGTTGACAGCTCGAAATGATAGTAACTGGGCTCAGTGTCCATCAATTAACTGTCAAAAGGTTAGTTTCGTATTATGTATGACCAGTCGCGATCAAATATGACGTCATTGGTTGTCATCGTGGCTGATAGTCACCGTAACTCATTTTGACAGACGCTTTCGTATCGATACTTACATTATTTCGATTATGTAAGCATAAAAACAAATTGATGACAACTGAGTGAAGTGGCTTTCGTGAAAGACGTTAGGCCGTACCCGGGCTGTTAGTCACCGTAAAGTGATATTCATTTAGTGCGATACGTAATACCAATACTATGACATCTTTTTTTATTTTTTTTTATTGGGACAAGCCCGCCACACTGTTCCCAAACCACTGTAAGTCCTGTGCGCCAGAATCAACAGTGGCGACCACCAGAAAAGCGCCGAGACAATGAAGCTCGACGAAGTCCCAGAGAATGAATTTAACTGTCTTGGATCCCGCAACGAAATTAATCAGAAAAGTATAGCGGAGGAGTAGGAAAATCCGTAATTTCCACTTCCCAATACTATGACATTCTCGGTTGTCATCAAAGTTCGGTGTACAACCGAAGCTTGATAGTCACTAAATATAAGAAAGATACGTAGGAACCTTCTAGTTACGGAGATGTTGGAGGTCAAAGTTACATCTTTTTCACAATATTTGAAAATTACAGGACTTATGTTTTTTTTTTGTACTTTAAATATTCCCATGGCCCCTGTACTATACAATGAATCTATCAGCACAATGTTTTAAGTGCGTTACATTAAGTCCTGCCGTAAACAGTGATTTGGCATCCCAAAAAAAAAGTCGTTTCCCAGCAATAATTTCTACGTAGAGTTACTTAGTTTGATGTACAGAATGCTTGGTTGACGGCTTCGTGATGAGGTCTTTTACACCCTATATTATATCTCATTTAATAAAATAATAATACATAATAATAGGTATGATGACTGACTAAAAAAATATGATTCTGTTTAGTCTGTCAGTTAGATTATCGAAAAATATTGGATAAGTACATGTTTTTTGTTTTATCATATTAATAAAAATTGACGAAGATAAAACGTATCAAAGATCATGAGTGGGGGCTTGTGATTGTGACGTCACATTTGAGTAAAAACTGTAGGTGTCATGAGTGGGGGCTTATGATTGTGACGTCACATTTGAGTAAAAAATTAGGTACTCAAATGTGACGTCACACGAGTTTTCGACGCACTGTATCGTCTTCATTTTTTTTTTTACGTGAAAAAAGACTTAGGGGCCGCCTCCACGAGCGAGAGAATCGCGGCGATTTAACGTATTTCTATACGAAAATATCGCCGCGATTTTCTCGCTCATGGAGACGGCCCAAAAGAGAGTGTATAGAAAAACGTGGCAAGGACGATAATATCGCCGCGATTCTCGCCCGTGGAGACGGCCCAAAAGAGAATGTATAGAAAAACGTGGCAAGGACGATAATATCGCTGCGATTCTCTCGCTCCTGGAGACGGCCCAAAAGAAAGTATATAGAAAAACGTGGCAAGGACGATAATATCGCCGCGATTCTCTCGCTCGTGGAGACGGCCCAAAGGAGAGTTTAAAGAAAAACGTGGCAAGGACGATAATATCGCCGCGATTCTCTCGGTCGTGGAGACGGCCCAAAAGAGAGTGTATAGAAAAACGTGGCAAGGACGATAATATCGCCGCGATTCTCTCGGTCGTGGAGACGGCCCAAAAGAGAGTGTATAGAAAAACGTGGCAAGGACGTCGCCATCGCCCCGGTTCTCTCGCTTCTGGAGATGGTCCAAAAGAGAGTGTATAGAAAAACGTGGCAAGGACGATAATATCGCCGCGATTCTCTCGGTCGTGGAGACGGCCCAAAAGAGAGTGTATAGAAAAACGTGGCAAGGACGTCGCCATCGCCCCGATTCTCTCGCTTCTGGAGATGGTCCAAAAGAGAGTGTATAGAAAAACGTGGCAAGGACGATAATATCGCCGCGATTCTCTCGGTCGTGGAGACGGCCCAAAAGAGAGTGTATAGAAAAACGTGGCAAGGACGTCGCCATCGCCCCGATTCTCTCGCTTCTGGAGATGTTCCAAAAGAGAGTGTATAGAAAAACGTGGCAAGGACGATAATATCGCTGCGATTCTCTCGCTCCTGGAGACGGCCCAAAAGAGAGTTTAAAGAAAAACGTGGCAAGGACGATAATATCGCCGCGATTCTCTCGCTCGTGGAGACGGCCCAAAAGAGTGTATAGAAAAACGTGGCAAGGACGATAATATCGCCGCGATTCTCTCGCTCGTGGAGACGGCCCAAAAGAGAGTTTAAAGAAAAACGTGGCAAGGACGATAATATCGCCGCGATTCTCTCGCTCGTGGAGACGGCCCAAAAGAGTGTATAGAAAAACGTGGCAAGGACGATAATATCGCCGCGATTCTCTCGCTCGTGGAGACGGCCCAAAAGAGAGTGTATAGAAAAACGTGGCAAGGACGATAATATCGCCGCGATTCTCTCGCTCTAAGTCCAATATTTTTTGGAAATCTATCTGACGGACTAATTAGATTTTTTTTGTCATCTACCCTTTTTCCCCATTGTTTTTGTCATCTATTACAGATTTCATGATATTCAAAAGCGCGATACAAGAGGAGACGAAGTATCGTTTTAGGAAGACCACGGCTAGTAAGCAGACTATTGAGGGGGTACGGTCCCACTATATGTGCAGCCAATCAGGGGTGTACGTGTATCAGGTAAGAAAACAAAGGTTCTTTTATTAGGGTTCCGTAGCCAAATGGCAAAAACGGAACCCTTATGGATTCGTCGTGTACGTTACCCCAGCAGGAAAGTGTCTCATAGAGTTACATGAGTGGAACGTTTAATTGGTGCCTTATCCGCTGTAAATGTATATGAACGACAGGGCACACATTTTTTATGTGGGGGCCACATAAAAAATGTGTTCGCTGTCGTTTTGGAAAAAAAATTGACTAAAGGCACACATTATTGGTTTACACCTACATATCTGGGATTGAGCTGGTTCCTTGTATTTTGCCGTCAAAGTTATGTCACCATCGTTTTGACTTCGAGCAAGATTATTCAAAAACGCATGCATGAACAGTTTTGAAACTTTGTATGGTTATTATTAGCCTCAAGACGGACCTAATACAGTTTTCAGCGAGCTTATACCTTGTCTCGTTTAGGCGCTGCAATGTTTTTTCGAGTTTTCATAAAACCGCGATTAATTGGAAATTATAAATATTTTCTTAAATCTAATTGGGGCACTAAGGGGCACACAATAAGAGCTTCTCGTGTATGTTTATTCTACAGGGGCACATACAATGGTTTTAGAGATATACGATTCTGCAAAACGTTACTCCAGCAGGAAATGCTGCAATATCTCGAAAACCTGAAGGGACCATTATTTTATTTTTGGGGGCACATTGTGGCACTAACATAAGCTACAAGGCCATGCACAATGTTTCTCTCTCCGATCATTCGTTTAGAATTTTCCTGCTGGAATAACGTTACCCCAGCAGGCGACAGGGGGCACACATTTTTTTATGTCGGGGCACATTGACAGCAGATAAGGCACCAATTAAACGTTCCACTCATATAACTCTAGGAGACACTTTCCTGCTGGGGTAACGTACACGTATTCGTCATGTCTGTCTGTCTGTCCGTCCGTCCGTCCGTATGTCACAGCCACTTTTTTCCGAAACTATAAGAACAATGCTGTTGAAACTTGGTAAGTTAGTAAGCATTAAGATTTTGTTGATTCACCGTTGTAGGGGAGCCTCCTTTATAATATTTATTTTTGAAGTTTTTTTTTTTAATTATTTTTTAATTATTTGTTGTAATAGCGGCAACAGAAATACATCATCTGTGAAAATTTCAGCTGTCTAACTATCACGGTTCATGAGATACAGCCTGGTGACGACAGATAGTCAGACAGTGGAGTCTTAGTAATAGGGTTCCCCTTTTACCCTTTGTTTACGGAACCCTGAAAAGGCCCACTTGACCAACGAAGTCGTTGCTTATGATATATCTGATTATCCTAGGGTAAAGGGAAACGACCTGCTCCTGAACGACAGATATACAAAACTGGAAAAGCATGTCCAGCGCACATGATTGTCACGGAAACAATGGATCGGGTCTTAGTTACCTTTTACAAGACCCACGTTGGACATGGACGTGAGTATGACTATCATCATCAACATTTCAGCTGAAAGACGTCCACTGCTGGACATAGGCCTCCCCCAAGTGTCGCCACATTGACCGGTCCCGTGTGACTCCCATCCAGCGGATTCCCGCAACCTTCACCAGGTCATCGGTCTACCTAGTGGGAGGCCAGGTGTTTTTTCAAAAAATAAAACCGACTTCTTGTTTTTTCCATTTTTAGTTGTAATATCCTATACAAATATTTGCTTTGCATTTATTTTACATTGTTAACATACATGTCATGGTAATGGGCTTATCCCCAATTAATGGAGCTTAACATACCTAAACTGTCAAAATCTTTTAAATATTAAAAGAATTTTGAGAATCGCTCCACAAATAGGGGAGAAATCGGTGATCATACATAAAATTAGACCACCACGACTGAAGTAATAAAATGACACAAAAAATGATACTGCGTTGATGTCTTTTTCAAGTCCCTTTCTTGGTTAGTATAATTTCTATGTTTAGACCACACGGCTGAAGTAACAAAATGACAAAAAAAATGATACCGCGTTGATGTCTTTTTCAAGTCCCTTTCTTGGTTATAAAGTATAATACGCTATGTTTAGACCACACGACTGAAGTAATAAAATGACACAAAAAATTATACCGCGCTGATGTCTTTTTCAAGTCCCTTTCTTGGTTATAAAGTATAATACGCTATGTTTAGACCACACGACTGAAGTAATAAAATGACACAAAAAATGATACCGCGTTGATGTCTTTTTCAAGTCCCTTTCTTGGTTATGTATAATACTCTATGTTTAGACCACACGACTGAAGTAAAATATGTTAATAAAATGAAAACTACTGGGCCAAACTATAATAAATTTTTATGGGACCAAATGGCAACTATTCCGCATCAGACTAAAGAAGAATCACGTAAATCGGATCATATATCTCAGCGTAATCGGTGTACATACATTAAAAAAATAACAATCGAATTGAGAACCTCCTCCTTTTTTAAGTCTGTTAAAAATACCCTTAATTAACGAAGCTGAAAGGCACTTGTTCTCCCTATTCCACTATAGCGCCTAAATTATTCATCTGATTTTGATGAATAAGGTGTCAATCGATTCGTTATTATGGCCAGGGCCGTCTTTACCGAGTGTGCGTTGCACACGGGCGCAGCGGTATTAGGGGACGCCGAGCGCCTCCCACACGGCGCGGCGCCTTCCCAAAAAAGTTTTTACCCGTGTACAGTGGGCCTCGCTCGCAGTGAGCTTACCTTCCCAAATTTGTCAAATATTTCCAATTGATATTGAACTTTGTATGTTTATGAGAGGTCGTAATTAGAATGAAGAACTTGCAAAATTTGGACATTGATGATGTAACATCAACATGGTTAGATTTTGGCTTGTTAGGGTAAACACCAGAGGGCACGCCACGATAGTGGCGATAAGTCCCCTCTTTGAGGAGTGGCTTGAGCGACGCCACGGCGTCCTCACCTTCCGCCTGACGCAGGTCCTCACCGGACACGGGGTGTTCGGGAGGTTCCTGCACCGAATCGGGCGGGAGGAAACGTCCGGGTGCTTCCACTGTGAGGATCGACCGGAGGACACGGTGCAGCACACGGTTGAGGTGTGCCCCGCGTGGGCGGAGCACCGCCGTGTCCTCGAAGCGGCGATCGGCGGCGGCGACCTCTCGCGTCCGGCCCTGGTGCAAGCCATGGTCCGGAGCGAGACGGAATGGGACGCCGTCACCTCCTTCTGCGAAGCAGTAATGCTAGAGAAGGAGGTGGCGGAACGTGAGAGGGAGAGAACCTCTCAACGTCCCGGCCGCCGCGGGCGACGCCCCGGGCGTCGGGGGCCACCACCACGTAGCCTCCGGCCACCGTAGGCGCGGGCCTGTGGACGGTGAGCTATGGGCTAGCTCGCCATCCGTCCGTCCCATGACGACAGGCCGTGTCGACGGCGCGTTCGTGTTCCACGCGCGCCTCAAAGAGAGTCAGCAAAAAGGAAGGGGTCCGTAAGGACCGATGCCTGCCGGGGTTGCGGGACTATTCGAAAGAGATACCGTGGCCCCGGAACACAAAGGGCGATGAAGGAACATGGATGGGTTTTAGTCAGTAAAAGTCTGACACTCCCTCCTGCTCCGCCCAGAGCGGGAGGGGTTATTTGATGATTTCCCATCCGCAAAAAAAAAAAAAAAAAAAGGGTAAACACCAGAACATTCTGTATAATTCTAAATACAGTCAACACATCATGGTATCCAAAACCGACAAATTGTTCGTCATCTCCAAAGAATGGAGTTTATTATCTATTGGGGAAATTTGACAGTTTGTGGTTACTTGTACTTTGTACCCATTCCATTTTGATCGCGCGCTTACTAGGGGGCGCTAGGGTAATGTTTGCACACGGGTTAGAGACGCCTCTGATTATGGCCCGGGTAACATTACGCAGGGCACACATACACACATACACACACACACACATACACACACATACACACACACATACACACACATACACACACACATACACACACATACACACATACACATACATTACACACACACACACCACGCCACCACGTTATCACTTACATTGGGCATTGGCACGGGGCTACATTTTATTCAGTAGTCGGGTTTTTAGTGGTAGTAAGTATAGTATAATACCACAAAAATTCTTGTTTGTTTTATTGCGTTATCCATACCCATCTCGTATGCAGAGTTTCACTGCCTTGTTAAGCAGTGATAGTCTTGTGGTGTGACCGTCGAACTGCGAAGTCTGATTTTTCGGATTCATGTGCGTATTGTATAATTATTACTTGCTTCGGAGAAGGAAAACATCGTGAGGAAACCAGCATGCCTGAGAGATATTTCTCGACGGCATGTCAAGACAAGTCAGAGCCCCATGGGCGACATAAGAACTAACACCAGGTTAGGTATTAACCACACGATAATAAATACTACTTAGTTTAATTTCGGTTCTCTATTGTATTACCTAACTTTTTTGTTCATAATTTAAAGTGCCATAACTTTTTTTGTCCTAATCATCATTTGTCCGAATGATAACTTACCCGAACTTAATATCACATAATATCACATGCCATAAAATTGAAATCCCTAAGTACAATATGCTCTAAACCCGTTTGTCATAAATATTACAATCAATAATATACAAAACACTTATAATCGTTTTCAATAATAGTTATAAATCCTAAATAAAATAAAAAAATGTTTAGATCTTAATAATATTTTTAAAACAAACCGGTATGTTCCCAGACGTTCCCAAAAGGGAACAGAACATTGTTATTTTAATTGTGTACCTCGATTGTGTATCGGGTACCTACAGTAAAGTAAGTATTACTTAGCTTTTGCTATGCTATGAATTTCTCTTAACACAACACATTTTTATACAATATTGCTCTTATGAAATTTGTAAGAATTAAAAAGTAGAACCATCATATCGCAGAAAGTTCATAGTTAGAATCTTCTTTTGTTTTGGCATACATTTCATATAAGTAGTCACTAAAAGGCAGAAAATCAATCAATCAAACCGTCAATCATTATAAAACAGTTGAGTGTGAACATAATTATGTGGATTTTATTTTTCCCTGTAATAAGTATGCAAACATGCAAACAAACATGCAGCAAGCATGCAGCAAGCAGGAAGCAAGCATGCAGCAAGCATTTAGCAAGCATGCAGCAAGCATGCAACAAGCTTGCAGCAACCATGCAAGCACGCATACAGTATGCAAACAACCATGCAAGCGAGCAAGCAGCATGCAGCAAACATGCAACAAGCTTGCAGCAACCATGCAAGCACGCATACAGTATGCAAGCAACCATGCAGCATGCAAGCGAGCAAGCAACATGCAGCAGGCATGGTTTCTGTCACGGCTCCGGCGCTGCGGAGCTCCAGCGGTCCCACGCGAGCTTATCGTCGCAGATGTGTTTAACGCTCACCACCGCAGCTTCGGCTTGCTGGCCGGCTTCGCCGGCCAGCCTCAGCAGCGGCGGCGAGTGTTACAACCACCTGCTCCTCAACTCGCGGGCCGCCTCGCCCCTCCGCGCCTACGCGATTTTAAATTACACTCTAGGGGTAGGGCAGACAAGACTGCGTGGGGTCGGATTTACAGCGATTCGTTTCTGTCACTAAAACCTAATTTTTAGCAAATGTTTTAGGACCAAAACATTTATTACACTTATATGGACATTAGGAATAATACACATTATATAATATAATACTTAGGATAATTGACTAATTGGCATATAAAATTAGAAGATTCAATTATTATAGTATTCGATATTATGACAGAACAGTTTTAGAAATAAAGATAATTATGTAAAACAAAATTTCGGGATTTTGAACATTATGGTAACTGAAGTTTATAGCAAACGTTTTATGGATACTGATTTTCGGACAAAAATTTTTAGGAGATATAAGGGAGTACCTTTAATTTCATCTTGAACTATTTTTAGCGTGTCCATATTTTGAGCCAAGAGAATCGAAGAAAATAAAAATGGAATCCCAAGCGACGACTTCTATCATTATTGATGATGAACTAAAGGCGGAATTGGAACCAAAAGACGAAGGTTAGAAGTAATTTATCATCATTGGTGTCAATTCTGTTGTGCACAAACTAAACTTAATTTAGACTAATAGTATATTTTTATCTCTAATAAAACGAGAAAGAGACGGACGTAATTTAGAGCTGCCAAATTTAATTAAACTAATATTTCCATACAAATTAAGGGTGCACGTAAAAACATGTCGACTAAAAACACGGTGAAGCGCAAGGCATAAAACTTAGTTCATAGCTATAGCCGTCCTTTTCTCGCACTGCCTTTTAGTAAAAGATAGCAATTAGCCTAAATTAAGTTTAGTTTGTGCACAACAGAATTGACACCAGTGTCATGTTTCCAAGATATGAGCTATCAAAGTCAACGTACATTCACTGATTGCATCTTTGGCACAACTTTGATAGGTTATAACTTATTTGCGTGGCTGCAACTTTGAACAAAAAAAATGGTGTGCATCTGGATTGAGGGCCCATTTTTTAATTCTTTGAGAAACGAAATAAGACTCATAGGGAATTTACTTAAAAATAGTAAAAACTTTAAGCAATAGGCCATGAATTTCTTAAACGTGAATTAAAATAGTTATGATTAAATAACTAGGGCCCTCAATCCAGACGCTTGCGTAAAGTGGCATAGTATAGATCTCAATAAGTACTATCTCCGAGTTATTCATTTTTATTTAAGAATTTAGTTAAGAATTTCTTAAATATTTTAAGAAATTCCCAAATCTGTAGAATATCACGTTAAAAAATTATGGCGGTTTATCGAGGGCCCTCAATTCATACATGTCTGGATTGAGGAATCTGCAAAACATGAATTTATCTGAAGAAATACTTAAATATGACTATAATAAATGTTAGTTTGATACCTCTGTGAATTAGTTAGAAAGAAATAATGATATAAAAGTTAATTGTTAAAAAGTATATGAGAGTTGAATTTTACTAAAACCACAGTAGTATTATGATACAGTATTCCGACTTCATAGAAACGGACGAAACGCGAGCTATACCTACGCGCCTCGACCTAAGGGTGCACTTGGGGCGCAGACTGTCACGGTTGTACCGCAGTGTCGAACGGACGGTGTGTTGTTTTTTTAACAATAACCGCGCGATTTTTTCTCTAAAAATCGGTTAATATGACGAGTAGGAAATATTGTGCTGTTTTTGGTTGTATGAATTCGTCAATAACGCATCCAGACATATTATTATTATTATTATAAGCCTGTATTGTCCCACTGCAAGGCAAAGGCCTCCCTTCCCTCCTTCCACATTTCGCGATCTAGCGCGATTGTAGGCCAATCCTTTGCGAAAGAGTCCAGCTCATCCCGCCATCTCCTTCTGGGCCTGCCGCGTCCAGACATAAGTTTTTTTAAATTACCTGGAAACTCTGAAAGGTAAGACTATAAAATAATTTTACTTACTAGTAGGTAG
This sequence comes from Xestia xanthographa, assembly GCA_905147715.2. Lineage (NCBI taxonomy): Eukaryota > Metazoa > Arthropoda > Insecta > Lepidoptera > Noctuidae > Xestia > Xestia xanthographa. The sequence continues at coordinate 4,253,215 of LR990671.1, forward strand.
GTACATAATGTGTGTCTTTTTAATGGATAAATAAATAAATATTGCTGGACATTACACACAGCGCCATCTAGTGCCACACTAAGCAACGAGGCTTGTGTCGTGGACACTAGATAGTTGATATACTACATAGATACTTTTTTGTTTGTAAATACATACTAATTATACATATAAACATCCATGACTCGGAAACAAATGTCCATGCTCATCACACAAACATTTGCTCCGACCGGGATTCGAACCCGGGACCCTAAGAACGAAAGGCAGCCTGACTACCGCTGCGCCAATCGGGTCGTCATAGTCGTAGTTATTGAGACGAGTGAAATAGGTAGTTATATGCGGTTCTGAATGAATCATGATACGGTAGGTACCTACCTACTCACGCTTGTGTTAAAACTTCGGTGCCTATACTTTAAAATTTAACAATAAAGCATTTCGTACGACTCAGTCGAGGCGCAAATATTTTTCGGTCGCAAATTTATAAGCCCGATTTGTTTTTCGAACAAAAACATGTTTTTTAAATTAAATCTACCAATAAAAAAACAACACGCATTTTTATTGAACACTTCCTATTCAATATACAAAGTATTTAATTTATTTATATAAAAAGGATATTTACAATCACAAAACTAAATAGAAACAGAAAGTAGGCAAATGTAATTACAATGCTGGAGACAGGCAGCCCTAACGCATGTTTACGTACCGCGCGGCTGTAGGCATTTATTTCTATCATGCGGCCGAGTTACACTACTGTATCATAATATTACCGTGCTAAAACGTCTGAACTGAGAGCCCAATATTTTCGGTTTTATTGACTAGGCTTAACCTCATATATTAACGCAAATTATAACAAGTTTTTTTACTATTTTTTAACTAAATGGCAACATATCGTTCGTTCCTCAAAATGCCATACTTTTAGAGAAAATTGATTTTGTTTTTCGTAGGAGAAAATTTTGTAGGGTGGATATGATTTTGTTACTTTTTGGACGGTTAGTCATATTTTGCGAGAGACATCGCAATCTGCAAATCAATCTAATTCATGTCCACAAATAAAACACGATTGGTAAACTAAAACTATTTACATCACTTAAATATAACCAATGATATTCTAATAAACAGATGTTATTCACCTACAAAACCACCGATAGAAGTGTTCTGCGCAGCAGCGGCAGCACACACACTTACACACTTTTCATTCGTTCTATATTTCATTACAAGTTAAAATGATACAAAAGGGATAGCTCGTTAAAACCAATACGAAAAAAAAACCGGCCAAGAGCGAGTCGGACTCGCGTACCGAGGGTTCCGTACAAACTTTTTAAAGGACAAACTTAACTTTGCTGTTCGATCCCATGAAACGGCTATTGCACCAGCAGCAAGTAATAAGTTTGTAATAGTAAAATAGCTTTTTTTTGTTATTAAACTACATATTTACGGTTTTCAGATTTTTTCCGGCTTTACATTGCTTCTCGACAAAATTTGGTGATTCTAGGTCAACGGGAACTACCATATAGGTTTTCGACCCAAAACCTATAGGGTACTTGCGGTTGACCTAGAATTGTTAATTTTGGTTAAAAGCAAGGTCTTACAGCAAAAAAGCGGAAAAATTCCGAAAATTAAAAAAAAGTTGAAAATTAAGGTAAATTTTGGTACTTAAGTTTTCGCGAAAATATAAATTTGCCCATATATTTTTATCATGTTCACTCCGGACTATAGATCTGAGTATCTCGTATAAATTTCAACTTGCTAGGTCCACCCGTTTCTGACAAAATCCGTGGTGACAGACGGACGGACAGACGGACAATAGAGTGATCGGGTTCCTTTTTTTACTTTTTGAGGTACGGAACCCTTAAAATGCACGCGTGTGAAATTCATTGCATGTTGAACCTAATCGTATTAAATGATTGATTGCATCACACAAAACACAATAATCGTTTCCGACAGTTCAAGCAACAAATAAACAAACCGATCAGTCCAAAAAATTAACAAAATCATATCCACCCTACAAAATTTTCTCCTACGAAAAACATAAAAATCAATTTTCTCTTGAAGTATGGCATTTTGAGGAACGAACGATATGTTGTATTTTAGTTAAAAAATAGTAAAAAAACTTGTTCTAATTTGCGTTAATCTATGAGGTTGAGCCTGGTCAATAAAGCCGAAAATATTGGGCTCTCAGTTCAGACGTTTTAGTAAAATTCAACTCTCATTTACTTTTTAACAATTAACTTTTGTATCATTATTTCTTTTTAACTAATTCACAGAGGTTTCTAACTAACATTTATGAAAGTCATATTAATGTATTTCTTCAGTAAAATTCATTTTTTGCAGATTCCTCAATCCAGACATGTATGAATTGAGGGCCCTAGATAAACCGCCATAAATTTTTAACGTGATATTCTACAGATTTGGGAATTTCTTAAAATATTTAAGAAATTCTTAACTAAATTCTTAAATAAAAATGATTAACCCAGATTTAGTACTTTTTGAGGTTTAGACTATGCTACTTTACGCAAGCGTCTGGATTGAGGGCCCTAGTTATTTGATCATAAGTATTTTAATTCACGTTTAAGAAATTCATGGCCTATTGCTTAAAGTTTTTACTATTTTTAAGTAAATTCCCTTTATGTCTTATTTCGTTTTTCAAAGATTTAAAAAATGGGCCCTCAATCCAGATGCACACAAAAAAATGGCAGAAGTTAGGGCCAGCCAATACATTCAAACCTCTTTGGTTATTAGTTAGCCATTGGTGTCGCTTCTGTTGTGCACAAACTAAACTTATTGCTATCTTTTACTAAAAGGCAGTGCGAGAAAAGGACGGCTATAGCTATGAACTAAGTTAGAGATTTAAAAATGCCTTGCGCTTCGCCGTGTTTTTAGTCGACATGTTTTTACGTGCACCCTTAATTTGTATAGAAATATTAGTTCCAATTAAATTTGACAGCTCTAAATTACGTCCGTCTCTTTCTTGTTTTATTAGAGAGAAAAAGATAGCAATAGCCTAAATTAAGTTTAGTTTGTGCACAACAGAATCGACACCACTAGCTCAAACCTCCCTCTTACTACTAACTTATCCTGTAGGAGATGGAGTGGAAGAATCCGCTTGGATGTGCGACGCTTGCGGTGCGTCGTTTGGTGACGCTGACAAGTTCAGGGACCATGTCGCTACTCATGGCTTAGAACTGTTTCCTTGCCAATACTGCGATGATGTAAGTATTTTGATACACTGTTTTAAGCCGTGTAGTATCTGGCAGAGTAGAATAGACCCAACCCATTACACTGACGGGTGTCGTATAAGGCGACTAATGTCTGAGGCAGAACACCTTGCGCCTCCGTAGACCAGAGAATGGGCAGCAGCGTTTTCTGTTAGTCTTTCATCACTGCGATCTCCAATCCGCCTGCCAAGCGTGGAGATTACGGGAAATTCCTCCCATCATGGGAGAGGCTTATGTCCAGCAGTGGACGTTATGGGCTGTTGTTGTTGCGAACGCGAGTTTTACAATGCAAAAAAGCATATGATTCACTGCAATAAACAAAACCAGAAAAATATATGACATTCTTCAAGATATGTGTGCTAGTGCGATAGTGTTTTGAAAACATAGGCTAAACAACTAATTTTACTCGATAAAAATCACGAACTTATCTCTAAAAAAATCGGAGTAAAAACCATACTAAAATACATGCGATCATTCTGATTTTTTGGCAAATAATACTACAAGCAACTTAGTAGCATCATAGTGTTTTATTTTTTTAGTCCAATCAACAGATTTTTTGTAAATTGCAAAAAACCACTCATTTCGCACTATTCGGCCGCAGTGACTGACGTAACAACCACTTTGTAGTGCAAGCTGATTAGAACTTTATTCTAACTGTATTTCAAACGAAGTTTGAACCACCACAACTAGAGTTGCTAATTTAGCTCCTGTAGTCGCCTTTAGATGAGGCCAAACGTACCTAATGAGTAATTTGATTAATTTTCGAGTCACGTAATTTACGCCAAATTTTCATACGAAAGTGTGGTTTGTGCTACACGACGACGTAAAATGCGCCCAACTATGTATGAAACCGAATTTACGCGACTCACAAAATTAGGCTCGTTTGGGCTCTGCCTAAGGCCCAGCGCACACCGCTGGAGGCGTAGCGCAACGCATTTGAAGACAACAATTTAATATAAACCTTAACTACCTTGATATACGGTCGCGCGCATACTCTTGTAGTAGCTTGAGGGCGCTCCGAGTACCGCGTGCCAATTATTCTTATATTGACCGTATAATATCAAGGTAGTTAAGGTTTATATTATATTGTTGTCTTAAAATGTAAAATGACCTGTGTGTGACGTGATTCTCCATATGACGTCATAATTTTAATTTGGTCCACTTGTTTTCAGGATTTCCAAAATCTGGATGCATGGACACGCCACGTCCGTTTAGAACACAACATGGGTAGTTTATTCTAAAAGTATGGTTATTTTAAATACTTGATAATTGTGTCGTAAAGCAAGGAGTACACATGCAAGTAAATTGTATGCCTTTGTGACCACCAATCAGGGGCCAAGGTGTGTTAATGAAAATAAATAGGTATTTTGACAAAAAGTACTACAGCAACATAATACAAAAAGTACTACAGTAACATAATACAAAAAGTACTACAGTAACATAATACAAAAAGTACTACTGCAAAATAATACAAAAAGTACTACAGCAACATAATACAAACAGTACTACTGCAACATAATACAAACAGTACTACAGCAACATAATACAAAAAGTACTACAGCAACATAATACAAAAAGTACTACACCGCCATCTATGACACAAATGAAGAACTAACATCAAAATTCTACATAGCGCCGTTAAAATTATTCGCGACATAAGACTATAAAGGGTGTAAATACGTATAGACCGTTAACAAAGCCGAAAGGCACTTGTTCTCCCCGTCATTACGATCATTTTTTCGTTCTAGACCATACCTGGGAACCCTCTAGTTACGGAGATATTGGTGGTCAAAGTTCCAGCTTTTTCACAAGTTCTTTTTAAATATTATTTTTAAGGTTTACTTAACTTTAAATACCTACTTACCTCCATGGCATGCATCTCAGCACAATGTTTTGAGTGCATAAAGGCGAAAACCCACCGCGGAGCACGGAGAGGCTACGCACGTGTGTGTTAGGCTTCGCTTTGCAAAATTTATGTGATTGTATCCACTACAAACCATGGACACGCTATGCATCAATTGACGTAGTACATGCGTGGCTTGCTCGAATATGGCGCGGTGGGCAACTACCTACATTATTGTGGGCATGTAGTGTGTACTGCAGTGGAAACGTAGACCCGCGCCGCGTGCACAGCGTGCACCGCGGTAGGTTTGCGCATTTACATTGAGTTTTACCACGTGACGTAGGTACGTTGAAAAATGTAATCGGTAATTTAAACTGTAAGTATTGCAGTGTTGTAGTAGACAACACTTTTGTTTTTATTTTAACAGACCAGAAATTCAATGGACGACTTTCGGTTCCATCTTGTATTCTTGTACTAGGTAATAATACGAGTAGCTGGTGTATTCCTGGCTTTACAGATATACTACGGTACAGACGACGTTAGCAGCATAACAAACTACACCCGAAACTGTCAAATTTTACCAATCGGCCGTTGTGGTGGTTGCAAAGCTAAAAAGCGGCCTTTACATTTGGCTAAATTCATTCTAACTAAATGAATTAGATTCTGAATTTAGACAAGTATAAAGACATTCAGACTGTTAGACACACTAATTAGACAATCAGAGTCGTGACTGCCGATATAAATCAGTTATCATGCTGAATTTAGCCAAGTGTAAAGCGATTTAGACAAGAAATGCGTTTAGTTGTCTGCTACTCTCAGCAGAGAAAAATAAGAGTTAAAAAGCGGGCCTTTACATTTGGCTAAATTAATTCTAACTAAATGAATTAGACTCTAATTTAGACAAGTATATAGATATTCAGACTGTTAGACACACTAATTAGACAATCAGAGTCGTGACTGCCGATCTAAATCAGTTAGCATGCTGAATTTAGCCAAGCGTAAAACGATTTAGACAAGAAATGCGTTTAGTTGTCTGCTATACTCAGCGGAGAAAACTATGAATTCTGTACTTAGTGAAAATTTTCCCAATACTTCCTCATCAACTAAGAAAACGATAGAAGGCAAAAGAATTGATATTAAAGAGTTTTTGATATTAAATCCAAAAAAAAAAGTTTTTCTATGATGTTTGTTTGTTTTAAGCATTTGTATACCGCCCGACACGTCTCTGGTATGATTTTTACATACTGAGCTAGCTAGCTAATTAGATCAAGTGTAAAGAGCGAGCTTTTTTTTGCCAATAACGCTCACTGTCTCAATTTAGTGAACTAAAGTTAGCCAAATGTAAAGACCGCTTAAAGCTAAACTAACTTATAGTTTAGCTTAGCTTGCATATCTGACGCAGTTTTCTATACCTACTTGTGTGCAGACCGCAAACTATTACACAATTATGAACTGCGTCAACTATGCGACCTAAGCTAAACTAATTTAGCTTAGCTCTTGTTTTGCAACCCGCATCAACCTTGACGAACCTAATGCTTTACCGATAAAGTTGGATACAGATACAGTTTACAGATTGTAGTAGCTTGATGACGTCATGACGTCTGTACATACAGGTCGCGGCACGAAACTCTAGCGCTGACCGTTACTGCGCAGAAGTAAAAAATAAGAATGTCTTGGGGCATGCGTTGCGCCGATTGGCTCTCCAGTCGTATAACTTGCGCAGCTATCCCCTCCACGTTTCGGTAAGCGCTAGAGTTACGTGCCGCGACCTGTACATTGTAAGAACATAAATCTATTTTAGTTAAATGCAGAAGAATTTTATTTTTTAATATTAGAAATGAAGTGTTCAATTTTTTACTGTAATGAAATAATATCTTTTATCGTAAATAAATACTTTTAATAATGTGAATTAGCTTTTATTTATTTTTGGTCAGTGCTGTAAAATAATTGGCTCGAGGAGCTCGTGGCTAAATAATAACAGCCGCTCGGGTCGATCTTTAGGTTAAGCCGTGCTTGCCTAGGTTGGTCTGTGGATGGGTGACCACCATTAGGTACATACCGAGTTTCCTCCGTGCCTCGGAAAGCACGTTAAGCTGTTGGTCCCGGCTGTCATTTGTAGATCTTTGACAGTCGTTACAGGTAGTCAGTGGCCCAAAAAGTCTGACAACCAGTCTTACAAAAGTGGTATAGTATTACCCAGTATGAACTGGGTTGTGTAGGTCAGATAGGCAGTCGCTCCATGTAAAATACTGGTACTCGGCTGCATCCGGTTAGACTGGAAGCTGACCCCAACATAGTTGGGAAAAGGCTAGGCAGATTATGATGCTGTAATGGGGAAGGCTGGTCAAAGCTGATTGTAGATGGCGCGTCCATAGCTTAGACAAAATCTGACCAATGAGGTCAAACTATTTTGAAATATAAAATGACATTGACAGATTTTCAACCAATGACGATGTTTGGTTCATGCGATGCTAGCGCCATTAGTTCCACAAGTTGCCCGTCCCATTGGCTCATGAATTACATTGTGGAGAGAGCTGTTGGTACCTAAATATTGCTGCCGCTGATAGGCAGGTTCTAGTCTCGAAAGTCTACGGTCTGCGTCAGGATGACTGGACCAAGAGAGATTTTAGAAGTTTGAGCAATACCAAGTTTTAGTGCCTATTTTGTACTATTTGGTACCAGACATCAAATAATGTGTACCTCGCCAAAGAGGAAAAACTATTACGAGGAAAGTGGCCAGCCATTCTGACGTCAGAATGGCTGGACCAAGCCGGTTTCACCTAATCAAATAAAATCATCAAATCATTTATTTCTTTGCAAACATGGGTAATTGGTACATAGATGTTTTCTTATATAATTATAGTCCTCCATATTCTACCGTCGCCTAGGCATGCAAATATTCAATTCTAAAATCAAAGAATTGTATTGATACCGAAGAAATTAAGATGTCAAATCATTAGAATTACAATACGAATTACAAACACAAAATTAAATGTACAAAAATCAATAATGTCAATCGGAATGATACGTATCATCGTATGTCAATAAAAGGATAAAAAATAAAATGTCAGAATAGTAACTGTATGTCAATCATAATAGTTTGTCAATCAGTACAGCGATTTATCATTAAGGAAATCGTCAATTGTGTAATAACATTTCTCAACTAATATTTGGTTTAGACCCCTTTTAAATTTTATTACAGTCATATTGTTTATTACAACAGGTAGGTACTTTATTATAAATGCGTGGGGCGATACCAAAAAAACTTTTCTTCATTAGTGCGGTTTTACATTTCACTTACTTCTTACTTCCTAGTTGTAGGTGTTATAACTAGTTCATCTTTTCGTTAAAATGTGGTACCTCATTAGTACCTACCATGAGCTCGGACGAAATCTGCTCATTTTTAAAACAAAATCCCGTGCACACGATCTCCACATCTGGTTACCACCCTTAATGAATCATCGACACGAAGAAGAACTATTCGTCACTTTCGCTTATTGGACAGTTGTGTGAATTCGACAGTTGCGTCAACTCGACAGTTTTCATAATTTGTCAGTTTCGTCGATTCGTCACTTTTATCCAATTCGTCAGTCGAAGTACAGTTGGTAGAAAATTTTCTGTTAATTCTAATACGTAATGAGATCTATTCATTTATTTTACTATTTAATATATAAATTGCAGTTATTATGTTCTAAGTGAGTAAGAAGTTAAGTTTTTTTCATATTAATATATATCTCTTTTTGCCTTGTATGTCCCACTGCTGGGCAAAGGCCTCCCCCAAATCCTTCCAGGTATTCTTCTCCGGCGCCACCTCAAACCAACAGCCCTTGTGATGCACGTTTAAATCATCAAAACTCAAATGGGATGGGGCGGGACACGTGAGCCGCATGCACGCGACCGCTGGGCGAAGGTCTCGACACGATGGGTGCCTGAGGATGCACAGCGCCACCGAGGCCGGCCTAGAAAGAGGCGACGATATGATTTAGACGTGCACACAATAAACACAAACCCCACACGTTTTTTCAGTCACTTCCCCCTCAAGGTTCATTGGAAGACCAGCGTCAGACAGCATCACCTGTCTGGCATGAATGCTAAAATGGACCTTTTTGGCGCAGCCGTGAGGCACACAGCACATATTATGTTTTCCCTCCTTATTTTGTATCTTTTTATATTATTGTTGCGTGTGCTTTATTAGCCGACGACAAATAAATATTTTTTCTTTCATAATATAATTTACTTTAAAAATACAAGTTGAAGTTAATTTAATTTGGGATACGGGTTCCTTACGGCAGGTTAAAATATCCACATTCATTGTTTGTTATATGTTTTCCTCGAGTGTAACTTAGTGACGAGTCAACGAAACTGGCAAATTATCCAGGAAACTGTCGAGTTGACGCAACTGTCGAATTCACACAACTGTTCAATCAGCGAAAGTGACGAATTAACGAAACTGACCAGTGTTACGCGGGCTCAAGTGTGCCAACCTACCCATATTGCACTTTCGTGTTTTTATTAAGACTCTACTCAGCTTTAATGTTTTAAGCTGATGGGAGGAAGGAGGCAAGAAATAAAAAAAAACAATCCCGTTATTACCTTTATTAAGAAAATTCTATCCAGTCTATCATCTACAAAATTTTATTAACTAACACATATTAATATCACATTTAAAAATAGCTCTGGCAACACAGATGAAGGTAACGCAAAAGTCGGATATTCAAGAGGTCCTTTCAGAAAAAATGTCATAGGAGAAAACTAGGATATCATTAGTGACGCTTTGAAGCAAAATTACTTACTTGAATATGTTACACGTACCGTACCGAATTACCGATATCAGTAGGTACGTAGATTATGATATTTTTGTTAAAGCTTTGTTAAATATCATCTATACATTATTCCAGTCGCAATAAATACATCATCATAATCATATTTCATCTGTGTTGCCAGTTTACGCAAATAAAAACGCGGCTCAGCCAGCGTTTTGTTTATTGCTTAGTTTTCACATTATTATATTGTAAATATTATTGTAAGAAGAGTGCATTCTACATTAAAAATAAACGAATATAGTGGTGTTAGTTTTTTTTTTTGAGCTCAATGACATTGACATTGCCAGGAGCTGTTGGTAACATTTTTTATATAGTCTGTGGTAATTTTATTGAATACGGCCGTGCGTCACAAGATAAGTATCCAGCGCTATATTAGGTACTATCCTTTTAGTTATTTTATGGTTAGCTATTGTTGGCAAACCTGAGGTTTTCGAATGATCCTTTTAGACAGTATGACCGATGTGTAAAATTCAAGATGGCGCCGCTTGTCATGAAAAAAAGTGTCAAACTTGGTACATTTATTTTAGTTCTGTGTTTTCATACCCGCACAGATAAGTTGGTTGAAGTATTGAATATTTTTTTTTACACCAACAACTTCTATGCTAGCCAAAAAATTGCCGTGAAAGGACTGGTTATTATTTTTAGGATTTTTTACATTTAATAGGTTAGGTAGGTACTTCTTTCATATTCTCGCAATTAGTAATTAGAGTTAAAAATTTGTTATTATTTTTAGGATTTTTTACATTTAATAGGTTAGGTAGGTACTTATTTCATATTTTCGTAATTAAAGTTAAAACTTGGTTTTTATTTTTAGGATTTTTTACATTTAATAGGTTAGGTAGGTATTTATTTCATGTTTTCCTAATTAAAAGTTAAAAATATGTAGAAAACAAATTAAAAAGTTTTTATAAAATAATGACTTGCTGATATATTTCATGGATTTCGTAGCTCTTTTTTACATAAATGAAAATGAGACGATTTTCCTATGGGAGTAAGCAGAAAGCCAAGAGGTCACCTGCTAAGATACGAGTCTTTTTTTACATTCTCTTTTTGCTTCGTAGCCTTTTTTAAACACATTGTTACTTCAGACTGTATTCGTTCCAAGTAATAGTTATTTTTGGTTAATGTTACTAGATTATGTTAGCAGCATTCTACATTATTATTATATTATATTTATGGTTATAAATACAGTAAAATAAATAAACAGCCTTTTTTACAACCTTTTGATACTCAATTTTTAAGGTCAAATTTTAATAAAACTTTTTTAATATGGATAAGCAGAGCTTTGAAAACATTTTCTTGACTAGAAGTTAAAGAGACCAGATAAACACATAATCCTCCTTTTTGGCCTCGCAACGGTCGGGTAAAAAGGGCTCTTTCTCATATGCGAGATCTTAAGAATGTTTATTACAACAATCATAATTTCAAAGATGTAATTTTAGGAAACAGTCCCTACCTATCCATAAAGTGTGAAATTTTGCTAATTAATTTAATTTGATCTAGTTACATAACACTACGGTGACTACATCTAAACTTATTTCTGTTAAAGCGTACCAATCCACACCAAAATTCCTCCCATTTTAAGAAGTAATTTTAATGGATAATTTAATTTGATTAATATTATAACCTTTACACACGTTTTTTTTATGCGCACACGACGCGCGTTTCACGCAATCAGAACGCGCAGCAAACGCGAGACATAACTCACGTTGACCTTTGCACACGATTGCGTTTGTATCGCTACAAACACGCTGAGAACGCTTGTAGCGATACATCGCACAGAAAGTTCCATTTAGAACCACAACCAATGACACAAAAAACGCGCATCAGCACACATAAAAAACGCGGTGTGTAAAGGCTCTTAATTATTTTCAGCAAACGTTTTGGACTTATTTCACTGTATATATGTGTCATATTTCGAATGTTACACTAGTTTGACGTTTTAAACCAAATAAATACCAGATTTTGGTTCACATAGCAGAACTAAGTCTTTTTTTACAATTAAAAGCCAGCTTAAAACATTGAGCTATTACTACTACGTATAGAGAAGACAGCGCGAACAAAATATGTGCTCCGTTCAACTGCGGTCGGCTGGCTGCAGTTCACTCAGTCGCTTGCTCGCCACAGCATTATATACACGGGTTGTCTTCTCTTAACGTAGTAGTAATCGCTCAACGGCTTAAAATAACTATTTCTACGCTAAAGAGTTTTATACAGAAATCGAAATAGGTACAGTATAGAAGGTGGAAGGTACATTGAATCTAAAACATTTACCACTTAGTAGGTATCACACCATTCAAAACGTAACATACAATTTTTTCGTTGGTTATTAAAAAAAACTTCTGTTCCCTACAAAACTACAATACCTACAAGGCCGAATTGTATGAAACAGCTGTTTTTTTAAGTTATCGATGAAAAATTTCTAAGTGGGATTCAAAATGATGTGCTGAATACGTGGTAACTGTTATAGAGTTGGTGCTAGTTAAGATCGCAAAAGCGGTCATTGACCCAACTACATTTATTGAAGTTCTTAACTTTGAAATCCAAAAATAAGCCTGTTCTAGTCTTGATCTTCTAGGTCTTCTAGATCGTCTAGGTCTTGATCTATCGTGATCGAATATTTTTTCTAATGAAAAACGATACATGGTTAATTTGTTTTGTTTCGTAGGGAAAGGGCAATGACCGCTAATGCGATCTAAACTGACACCTCCACCTGATCTGCAAGATATTACTTTCCTATAAAATCCCAAAATATTAGCTGTAAACTGTGAAATTTCCTTTTCCGATCTCTGATTCCAGTCATCATTTTGTATCAAAATATTTGGTACGAATTACAAATGAAGTATTTTATTATGTTCTAAAAAATCTAACACGAGATTAAATAATTTGATCAAACAATATTTTTTGTCATGCTTTTTTTAATGTCATCAATATCACATCACTGCGAAAGACTTTTTTTAAGTTTTGAACTAAACTAACTTAAAATCGAGCAAAAACCTACTGAAAACTAAATTAAAAAAGCTATTCAGAAATCGAACTTAATTTATAAAATTTACAAAATAACTAAATATTTGACAGCTAGGTTCGAAGTTGCCAGCAATCAAAATTATTCGACAAATAGGGGTAAAATGTATCTCTTGAGCTCGTCTTTAAGATACATAAATGACTATTATTTTAAATTAGTTTTAGTCAGTGCCTAAATAATTAATAATAATACAGTGTAAATTGGTTAAGTCGTCCAGGATATTTGTGAGAAACTGATGATTAAATGAGGTCCTTTTTGTGCATGGTATTTTGCAGGTCAACAAAGGAGGTTGTCATCAGCATAACCTGAATATTCTATGGGAGCCTTGAGTGTAAGACCTGCCGTGCAAGTACGTAGGAATCGATTCGATAAATCTGACAGTCATTCTCGACAAAATGAGTTTATAACAAAGACAAAAAGTCATTTTGTCGAGAATAACTGTCAGATTTATCGAATCGATTCCTACGTACTTGCACTGCTGCAGTCACAGGGTTACAACGAGGTAGCTTACTATCCGGAATGCGGAGAGCTAAATTTCAAAATTCAAAGTCAGAAATTTTCAAAAAATAAAATTTTAAATACTTTTTTTTAAAGATGTTGCAAGTGTTGCACCGTGTTATTTGTTTCAATACTAAATAAGAAAATATTGACTAAAATTATCATTTGCATTAGAATTAGTGCAAATTTTATTCAGAAATATTGATAAAATAACCGAAACAGTGAAATATTCGGCCGCCATTCGCGATGTTGACAACTTTTGGTTCTAGATTAAGTGATAAATAATTTCGAGGTATTTTGAGGTGCCACTTATCCACGTTACACTGTATTTATTATATTCGTATTACATACATAAAAAGTCAGATCAGATATGATTATAATTTTTCAGATATTCCAAATATTGGGCCCAGCCATGGAGACAGCTGACGTTGGATTGGATGATGACCCCACACAAATACCAGCCAATAAACCTGTAACAAATGAAAAAAAAAAACAACTTAAATTAAGTACTAAAGACAGGTCAAGTGCGAGTCGACCTCGCACATGAAAGGTTCCGTAACACCGTACGCAAAAAACACACTCGTTGGCACCCTTTCTTTACTACAACAGCCCATAACGTCCACTGCTGGACATAAGCCTCTCCCATGATGGGAGGAATTTGCCGTAATCTCCACGCTTGGCAGGCGGATTGGAGATCGCAGTGATGAAAGACTAACTGCTGCCCATTCTCTGGTCTACGGAGGCGCAAGGTGTTCTGCCTCAGACATTAGTCGCCTTATACGACACCCGCGGGTGTAATGGGTTGGTTCTATTCTACTCTGCCGGATACCACACGGCTATCCCTTTCTTTACGGAATTTTAAAATTTAAAGAGCATATATCAGAACATCATGACTGTAATTCCCGAAGTGTAAGGCGTAGCCGTACTAATAGAACACCCATAATTCGCCAGTTTTGTTTAAGGCGACTGCAAGAGCTAAACGCGAGTTTTATAATGCAATAAAGCATATCATTCACTGCAATAAACAAAACCAAAAAAATACATGATATTCTTCAGGATATATGCTAGTACGATAGTGTTTTGAATACTTAGTACAACAAATTTTATTCGATAAAAAAAAATCAAGAACTTGATCTCTAAAAAATGTTTTTAACGATAAAAAACATACTAAAATACATGCCATCATTCTGATTTTTTGACAAATAATTCTACAAGCAACATATTAGCATGATAGTGTTTTACTTTTTTAGTCCAATCAATAGATTTTTTGCAAATCGCAAAAAAACACTCATTTCGCACTATTCAACCCCATAATGACTGACGTAACAACCACTTTCATTCAGATCAAGGAAGGTCGCTACACTCGCTACCTAAACATTTGAATTCGACATTTTCGTTACTTGCAACTGTTTTATTATATATTGTAGTTTTAGTTTACTTTTATGCATCAATTATACAATACTTTAAGAAATAACACTGCTGCACCTAAATGTACAGTTTTGTAATATCTACTTTTTAAATAAATTATTCTATTCTATTCTAAAAAAAAAAACCTTTGTAGTGCAAGCTGATTAGAACTTTATTCTAACAGGATTTCAAACGAAGTTTGAACCACCACAAATAGAGTTGCTAATTTAGCTCCTGTAGTCGCCTTAAGTCACATGTAATAGTGAGCGCGCCTACTGCCATCAACCGTGGATTACTACTGAGAAATCCCTACTGGAAAAACACATAACAATTTGCTCATCCCTTGAATAGAACCCCGGACGTCACGCTCAGCAGTCAATTTGACGACTACCAGATCTACAAGACATGTTATTCGACGCCAAGGAAAATAATGTTGCTCAGTAATTGTGGAGATCAGATAGGCATTCGCTCCATGTAAAATACTGGTACACAGCTGCATCCGGTTGTACTGGAAGCCGACCCCAAAAGATGAAACGGATAGTTGTTTGGCCGGATAACGGATATTCGGCGAACTGCGAGGCCGGATGGCCGAAGCTCCGGCGGGCGGAGAGTAAGTAATTCTCTGAGGCAAGTTGTGACATGTTTAGCGTCGTGCAGCTGCGGGCAACGCGATTGTCATTGCATCATTTCGGGCGGTTTCGGGTCTCACCGGGAGTGATCGTGCCACTTGTTGATTATAAATATTAATATTTAACTTGTTAAAAAATACTTGTTTTAGTGCGATGAGTTACGTTAGAGTACTTGCGTGTAGCTTTTAATGAAACTTGTCATAATTGCTAGCTGTTGTCTTATTTCACGTCCGTTTTAAAGTTTTTTTTAGAAAATTTATGCATATCCGGTATCCGCCGGATAATGAGTTACTATCCGGTATCCGCCGGATAATGAGTTACTATCCGGTATCCGGCCGGATAGTAAAATTTGGGCCGGATAGGCCGGATACAGAATAGTTACCGGATATCCGTTTCATCTCTAAATTGTCTACTCATTGGTGCTCATGGCGGCCCATCTTCCAACCCTACGGCGAGTACAGGGGTGCTGTCATGTAAAGTTCAAATTGCGAGGTTTACTTGTTGAAATTGTATGATTTTCGTTCGTTGCTTGTAATAACAATAGGGAATATGCATGTATGTTTTTCTTCACTTAAATCAATAAAGTACAGTACTATCAACCCAAGCAAATAATTATAATAATAATAATAAGAGAGTCTCTCAAGAGCCCTGACCACCGGCAGCTCGGACCCTGCTCCCAGCGCTGGTGGGCTACTGTTATTTTATATTTTTTAATGTTTTTTTTTTTATGTTGTTTTACTAAGAAATATCTAAAAATGTTAAAAACATGTGAATATAAATAAATAATAATAAATTTATTTCTCAAAAAAACTTAGTAATATAATATTTTACAGAAAAATAGTTTGGCTGTATTAATTTCCAATAAGTGGATGTAGCCATTGCAACCGAACTAGGGAATGCCTGTATTTCGGTTTTCAGCGCCTTTTCCCTCGATATTTCAACGATAAAATGCCAACAAAGAAATATGGTTGGTTGTACTAATCATTACAGTTTGAATGACTTAAAACTAACTTAAATGCTACATTGTTTAAAATTTAAATTACCCACAATATAAAAAGCAAATGGTCTGTATGTGAGTGCGAAGTGTTTACGAGTGTGTGTGAACTAGGGTGATTTATGTGGAGTTTGAGTGATGTGGGTGCGTGCGTGTGTTGGTGGTTGTGAGTATGTGAGGGTGAAAGTGTGTGAGTGTGTGTGATTGAAATTAAAAGTAAGTTTCACAAATATGTAGTTATAGTACTGTTATTGCAATGTTTGCTTGAATAAAGCACATACATTTAGTAAAATATTATATTATAAGGGTGAAATATAAGATGTAAACAAGGCAGATAGAGGGAAATGACGTCAACCGTTTTAACAGGAATGACCGCGACAGTCACGGACGTTTGAACTGTCGTAGAAAATTGCAGGACTTTAATATTATTTTTAAGCGACAAGCAATAGTTGAATTTAGCTGTTAATACTTTTCTTGGGTTGATAGTACTGTATTTTATTGATTTAAGTGAAGAAAAAATTACGTGCATATTCGCTATTGGCGTAACGCCGAAATGCAGGAGGGTCTCTTAAGAGAGCCCTTCCCGGCTCGCCTTTCGTCAACGCGAGCATGGTCGAAAAGCTTGTTGTTTCATCCAGAGCCACAGCGGTGGTATTCTTTTAACTCCCCTGTCTTACCTAGCCCCGAATCCGCACTACTTGCCTCCCGCGTACCTCATACCGCCTAACGCGAGGACATTGAACGAAAAATATTGTTCGAAAATTTATAAAACTTGTTCCAGGAAATACGTATTTTTGAATTAGTCTTACAAGTACCTATGTGAAATAAATATTTGTTATTTAGAATCTCCACTACATTTGCAAGGCTTCTATCAGGATGCTTTCTTTACTTTTACAATTTATAAGTACATTATGAACGGGCAAAGTTGAGGTAAAAGTTGTGAAAAACAGCAATTTTTGGAGGCTTATACTGAATTTGTTTCTACAAATTTTTATTTTCTGCTTCGATAGAAGCCCAGATATAGTCCACAAGATACTTATTAGTTCAAAAAATTCAAAGATATATGTCTAACAACGGCATAATCACGCACGAGCTATAGTCAAAATACTCGCGAAAAGTATGGCGGGTTGGCCGCTCTTAAGACTTACTTAAGAACGCAGATCATTCAGCCACTTTCCTGCAGTTGGGGCATGTCTGCTTCTCCTGAAGCCAAGGCATGATGCAATCCGTGTGGAAGTTGTGAGCACAAGGCAGACTGGTCACCTCCTGATTGCGCAGCATCACGTCGAAGCATATCGAACACTCTTCAAGGGTCCAGGAGCGCTCGCGACTGAAAATAAGAACGATTGCTATTTAATAGTTGGGTTTTTAAAGTGAATCAGAAAAATAAAAAAACGCGATGCTTAATAAAAGGTAGTAAAAGGATATTTTGGGAGCAACATATTCTGCTAAGTAAAAGCATGCAAGTACCGTTGATATTAAAATATATATATATATATATATATATATTAGGTATATTAAGTAACATTAGGTGTAAAGGACACATGGGCACAAACGGTAATCATGTTTCAAATTAAAATTTTAGGACACTACCTATTATTTGAATTCGACATTGGTGTTGATTCTGTTGAGCACAAACTAAACTTAATTTAGGATATTGTTATCTTTTACTAAAAGGCAGTGCGAGAAAAGGACGGCTATAGCTATGAACTAAGTTAGAGATGTCAAACTAGGATAAAGTGCCCTAATTCCGGCCCCGTCCTAATATCGGCCGTGTCGAAGAAATCGTGGCGTAAATTAAAAAACGTGACAATGTTAGGATAATATTGTACCAAAACAGAGCTTATGATACATAGAATAGACGATATCAACATGGCGGCGCTCTGTGTGCTATAGGATGTAGTCGGTCGTAGAACGCGGAGGCGTACGAGTGTCCTCTTATCGCCGGCTTTTTAATCTCGGACCGACTGTGGACGACATTTTGGGAAAAGCGATTTTAGCGTATTATATTCATTAAAAGTAATGAGTATTTATTGTTTTCGATACATAATAAAATAAAGAATCGCCTTACATACTTATTTTAATTTAAAAAAATCATGCTTTTATGGTAATTTTAAGAGGCCAGAGTTAGGTTTCTGTTTATTAGTACAAATCAAAATATCGGCCGCCCCGGCCGATATAAGACAAACATTTTTTAACAACGAATCCTAAAACCGGCAGAGGCGGCTCCGTTTGACATTATCAAAGACATTCAAATAGTATTTTTAAATCTATTTGGTCATTATACAATTTTTTTTTTAAGTGATAAATAACTTCCTATGGGAGGGTGACTCGATTCGGAACGGTAACGAGGGAGTTCGGGAACGAAGTAGTTCCTGAATGACTGACTGACGGATCAACGCACAGCCTAAACCGCTGATTGTAGAGACCTGAAACTTGGAGGATGTGTTCTTTGTATGACGTAGGCATCTGATAAGAAAGGATTTTCCGAAATTCTATCCCTAAGGGGGTGAAAAAGGGGGCAAAGCTTGTATTGGACAACGTGATTCCTTGGTCCAATCTACTTAAAATTTTGCATAAACCTTTTTTAGCAGTATTGATGGAAGACGTGTTTCGTATTTTATTGAAATTCATCTTTTGACGGGATTAAAAAGGGGTAGAAAGTTATTTTGGCGGTGATTTGCTTCGAAGTCGATATGAATACTCCATAATGCTTTTGATTTAAATTACTTTTTATTTTGACACAAACATGTCTAAAAACTCAATCCGATTTTATTCAAAAAAAGGTTGAATTCACTTAGAAACTTTTAATTGTAAAAATATGTATGTAAAATATAAGTGTAAAATGGATCTTTTGACTTTAGGTACAAGGATCTTTTTTTGTTGACTACTAACTACAGTAGCTATAGCTATGTCCACATTGCATATTTTTAGATACCTATTATCACCTATTATGTGTTCCTAATTATTTTATATTGTGACGTTGATTTTATTGTGTTCAATTTACGTTGACCTTATTTTGTTTTTAAGTGTTTTTGATTATTTGATCTCAATTGTACCTAATCAATAATAATTTTGAAGACTGGATAACTTAATTCTACAATGTTGACAAATCGATGTTTGATTTTTTTTTTTCAAATAAGCCGTTTTGTCCACTGCTGCTCACTGTTAGAACCAGTTTTTAACCATACATTTTGCATATGCCGATATAAGGAAAACATCTGGTCGGCTTTAGGCAAAAGGGGCCGATATTGGGGAATATCGGAATGTATTGATAAAAAAAATCATAATATACATTATCATTAAACAACTAGGTTATTTTCCAAACGTTACGTTAGAATAAGAAACCAGTTAAATTTCACATTAGGAAAACCACAATTTTAACTCTTTATTTATCAGGGTCAGATATTATGGGTAGTTTAAAACTGAAAAAGGCTTAAGGGGCCGATATTAGGGTCGTTTACCAAGTTCATGCCTTACGCTTCACCGTGTTTTTAGTCGACATGTTTTTACGTGCACCCTTCATTTGCATAGAAACATTAGTTCCAACTAAATTTGACAGCTCGAAATTACGTCCATCTCTTTCTCGTTTTATTAGAGAGAAAAAGATAGCAATAGCCTAAAATAAGTATAATTTGTGCACACCAGAATCGAACGCAACATTCATCAAAATTACATTTTAGAAATTATGTAGGTACTAATTAAATCATCATTATTCATTAAAGATTAGGTATCATTACAATTCACGCAAGTATAAATATTTAGATAAAATTAAATGTCAAAGTAGTCATTAAATACACCTAGTCAGTAAAAATATGAATACAATGATGTAAGTACAGAAGTGGTTGCTGCTTTCGCGTCGGTTTCCCGTACCACCCCGTATGTATAGAAAGAACACAGGTCACATTACATTAATTACATACATTACAATAATAGGGTAGATGACAAAAAAAAAAAAATTGCCCGTCAGATAGATTTCATATTTTTTTCTTTTTTCACATAAGTACTTAAACAAAAACTGAAGACGATACAGTGCGTTGAAAACTCGTGTGACGTCACATTTGAGTACATTTTTTACTCAAATGTAACGTCACAAGCCCCCACTCATGATCTTTGACACGTGTTATCTTCGTCAATTTTTATTAATTTGATTAAACAAAAACAGGTATCCAATATTTTTCGATAATCTAACTGACGGACTAAACAGAATCATATTTTTGTAAGTCAGACATCATCCCTATTGTATGTAAATTACATATTCAACGCAATGTAAATTATTTAAATAAGTACGAATAAATGAAATGAAATTAACATAATTACGCCACATTATAAATTCGACGAATTTCAAGTTATTCATAGACGAAAAGAAAAATCAACAGAAAATTAAAAAAAAGTCAAGAACGGCGAATTTTTTTTTAAACTTCGCCACACTTCTAGGGAACTCAATTAGCGTTTTTAGACCTGTTTGAATTTTTCATAATTACGGCCTTATTATGTTTCACACGCATGCACAACAAACTGAACTACAAATACAGTCATGCATAAATTATTTGACATTCTTAGAGAATTATTCATAGGTAATTTAAAAAAAAACCGGCCAGATACAAGTTGGACTGGCACACCGAGGGATCCGTATAAACTTGTGGGTATTTTGTTTTTTAGGGTTTTCAGAGTTTTTCCTTTACATGTACACTTCTTGCCATTACTCTAGAATTCTAGAGCAACGGGAAGTACGGGTTTTGATTCCCTTGTGTAATCGCAAAATATGCGACATAAACGGTCATATCTTTTGATCGTGTTGACTTAAAAGCTTGATATTTTCACTGCCTAAGAGGTAGCAGACCTGAGTATTTCTATATTAATTTTAACTTGATAAGTCCACGCGTTCCTGAGAAAAAGGTTCTCGACTTCGACAGACGGACCAAAAAGTGACTTTAGGTGGGTACCGTTTTTCCGACCGAGTTACGGAACCCTAAAAAAACATCAACTGTTTCATAAAGGAGAATGGCGAGGTTGGACCCACGTAATTTAAAAATCAATGGAGCGCCGTTTACGGTCTAGTTTATATTAATTATAGTAAAGAGTTTATCAGAAGTCTATATAAAAATTATTGAGTTACTAGGTGATGGGAATTAAAAGATACGAATAATTTTAATTTAAGTATATAAAAATATGTCATCGTGCAGTTTCCGAACAGAACGTTTGACATTTACCTTCATACAACTGAGAAATGGAACGTCAGTGTCAAATTCATCTGTGGACTGTCTGTGTGGATAGTCTGTGGATAGTTTATTTGTATTCAACGGCTACGTGGAATACGGATAAATGCTATTTTATGCCATTCTACTACTAAATAATAACCAATAAGTCGGTGACTTAAGTTAGGTTATAATCTTCTACCTCTTATATCTTTTTTCTCCCAACTTCTATAACCTACTTTCCATTTTCTTTTTTGTTAGTCTCAAGTCGTTCTTTAAATATTCATAAGTTTCCACAATGTACGCTACACATATCACTGGGTCCCAAATTACATGCAATCTCGGCATTCTCCTTTCGACCGAGCCCCCAATACTTTACATAGAGAGACTGTATACTCCACAACCCACTAAATGACTTACAAAAATCTACATGCATTGAACGAACTAAGATTAGTAAAAAAACTCAAAACTGTTAATGTAGTTTTCCAAAAAATCTTATAAATAATTATCTTACAATCCTTGCTGCCTTATAATAGACATTTGCTCATCTTCGGTCCTGAAATTGATAAAATTTTATGTTCCTTTATTTAATCGATTAGTACTAATATTGTTAAAATAAGATATGATGAGGCTGCCGTACCTTTGTAAGGTTAAAGCATTTAAATAAATAAAGAAAAAAAAAATTTAGATTGAGAAAAAAAATATATAAAAAGGTAAAATTTGTTTCTAAGTTTGTATGTAAGGGGGTAATCTCCGGAACGAATGATCCAATTCTAAAAAATCATTCACTGGCAAAAACCTACATTATTCGTGGGTGCTTTTGTGCTATAAATTATATTGATATCATGCATATTAGCGGAGATATGACAATTTTTGCGAACGAAGTCGCGCGCGAAGTGCTAGTTTAAAATAAATGCAAATAATTATACCTACTTAATAGATTTATATCTAAGTCATTGTACAATAACATTTTAACAAACACAAAAAAAACTAAAGACTAATCTGGTCAATGGCATTATGACCTTAATTTTGAAGGAGAATTAAGAGCGTTCATCCAAAAAGTTGGCAACGTCTCAAATAGCTACCTATCAAATATCTACCTGTTTTAATTAATTTGGCAATATAATTGTATGGAAATAAGAAATATGGCTAACTAGTAAACTAGAATATTAAGACTGCGCCGAGCAAACACGGCGCGCGGATAATAGGTATTTACTGCGGCGCGCTAGTCGTGTGCGTCGTCACGCACACAATGACAAGTTCGCTCGGTGCCCGCTTGAGTTGCATGGCAGAAGTTGATAACTCAGGATTTTTACAATTTGAGTGACTGAGTGTAACTTAGGGTTTTAAAAAAATTGAGTGTATCGAGTGACTTGAAAAGACGAATACTGTTTATTTAGACGGTTCTGTGTGGGTACATAAATCCGATTAATAAAACTAATCCTACTAATATTAGGTATAAACGTGAAAGTTTATTTGGATGAATGTTTGTTACGAAAACTACTTTTTATCCCGGTTTTCCCGTGGGATAATTAATCTGTATTATATGTATAAAATTTGTATTTGTTTGTACTATAGTAATACACAATCCGTTTCCTTACTATTAATCGATTGCGATGAAATTTTGGCGTTGTGGAGTATACGCCCTGGAACTACACTGCGTAAGTAGGTTGGCTAGGTGAGTAAGTTGGTAATATATGGGTAGGTTGTTATAATAAAACCAGTCTGAAATAAAAATCTATAATTACCTAATGTAATACCTTGCTTGTTTTACAATTTTACAAAAACATACAAAAAGCGCAGATAAACGTGGTATATTCATTATACAGGTTGTAACGGAAAGGTGTGGTCTTATTATAAAAATTGCTACAGCCCATGTAAATAAAAAAATCTCCAGAGAACTCAAAGGCATTAATTTCCCAAAAAATATTTTTGTTTTTCCAAATTTGTCATCAGCTGACCAAAATTTGTGTGAGAATACAATAAAAAGAAACTTTAAAAGACACAAGAATGGTAATATCAATCTCATTCAAAAAACATAATAGTTATTTCCAACCACAAAGATTTACTATACGTTATACAAAAAAAAATGCACATTTGCATCTCGGACTGAAGACTGAACTTGAACTTACGAATTTTGGTGCATAATGGAAGAATATGTTCATGTGATTTATGACGCTTTTCTTTTGCGTTTTGTTACACCTTTAGGTTCTAATTTTCGTTTGAATCATCAGTAATGGATCTACAAAAAAAAATACATAATTATATCTTGTAATGACCAAAGTTTTCAATAAAGCAAATTCGCAATTTTAAGAAAAATATTGTTCCATCGTCGTGGAGTAATTACACCCTAAAAACCTATTACACGATACCCATATCGAACGTTTGAGAAAAACTAGCAACCGAAATCATGGATTTTAAAACTAATGTCAGATTTGCAATCGCCACCCCTAAAAACCTATTACACGATACCCATATCGAATGTTTGAGAAAAACTAGCAACCGAAATCATGGATTTTAAAACTAATGTCAGATTTGCAATCGCCACCCCGAAAAACCTATTACACGATACCCATATCGAATGTTTGACAAAAATAGCATCCGCCATCTTGGATTTTAAAATTAATGTCAGATTTGCAATCGCCACCCCCAAAAACCTATTACACGATACCCATATCGAATGTTTGAGAAAAACTAGCAACCGAAATCATGGATTTTAAAACTAATGTCAGATTTGCAATCGCCACCCCGAAAAACCTATTACACGATACCCATATCGAATGTTTGACAAAAATAGCATCCGCCATCTTGGATTTTAAAATTAATGTCAGATTTGCAATCGCCACCCCCAAAAACCTATTACATGATACCCATATCGAATGTTTGAGAAAAAATTGAAGAAAAGATTACATCCGCCATTACGTTGGGTAAAAGGAAATAATATAACAAAAAAATAGAAATACGTACTTTCTCAGAGAACAGTTTTTTTTTCGGAAATTAGCGCCAACTTTCTTCTTATAATATCTTTCCTTATGCTTTCCCATTTTACTAAAACAAAAATACTTACATAAAAAAATGTATTGAAAAGTAAAAAAAATAAACAGTAAATATTAGATATGCACAAAGTCATTATCAACTCAAAAAAACAAAAAATATGTCTTACCTCATTCAACCGTTTGCGTTTGCGTTTGGCAAGGTATAAGTACACAATAGATCGCGAAGTATCGTTAGCGGTGTGTCGCTCCCCGATGAGACGTGACCACTCTCCGAGCTCTCGTGGACGACTGAACTTTCGACCGGTGTACGTTGCGTATGATTCAAAACAGCGCGCGCAGCGGCTCAATTTTAAACAAAATAATGTCTAAAATAACCAAGCGATATTTTCGAAAATGTTAAAACGACAAATTGTAGTATGATTATTAAAGATTGATATGAATTAAAGTTTGTGAAAAAATTCAACGGTTTACTATCAAAAATCAACTAAATACGATCATGCTATTTTAAGATTTTTGTCCATCTTTACGTAATTTTGTTATTTAAACTAGACAATAATTATAATTTTTGCCAACGAAGAATTGTTAACACATTCATTGTGGTGCTCAAAACATATTTTTTATGGTAATTATGGTAATAGTATTGATGATATCCCTTTAACCGTGGCGGCCGTTTCGTATTATTTTGCTCTACGCAGTCTTAAGGTGAATGCTCCAGGGTAGCCCGCGAAATTCAAATTCTTACGTTTTTTGCAATTGCAGGCCAGTGCTAGGTTGTATGTTAATTAAAATATTATTACCGGCTGTAAGACGTATGGAGTTACAGAATTATTATCATTAAAATCATCAATACAACCCTCTAAGTTCATAATTCATAAAGGTGCAGGAATGACTTTGACCTTGAAAAAGTCATTTTTACAACCTAGCACTGGCCTGCAAATTGCAAAAAAAATGAATTTCGCGGGCTACCCACGGGGTTTAAAATGGCCGCTTTATCAGAATCGTAATATGAATCACGTTAAAAATTTAAAAATGGACTTTACAGTTATGAGAATAAAGACCATTTTAAGTATTTTTTTTTTCGGGATTCATACTAAGATTCTGCGTGGATTCTGCTAAAGTGGTAATTTTAGACCCCCTCGAGCATCCACCTTAATAGTGAATTGCACTAATAAACCACTGAATTTGATGTTGTAACCTTTATAAGAGTAGAAAAGTCAATTTGGAAAGCTAAAACTGATTACTTGGTATTACGATATTAATTATCGCATTTCATAATCAATATTTCAGTTCTATAATTAGCCAAATTTCATATTTCCGTAAAAATTAAAAAAAAGCGTTCGTACTTATAGTAATATTGCCAAATTAATCAAAACAGCGAAATATATGACAGCTATTAGCGACGGTACCCACTTTCAGTATAATTTCTTTTTTTGAAGAACTTACATTCGCTTCCCAGGACTGATGAGAGTTCCTATCCTACCCATGAACTGAAGCATTGGAGACATGAGACTTTCTTCTGGTAATCCATGAGATGAAGTGGTGACGTCCCATTCCGTTTCTTCTGAATCGGATGACCTGTCCGCTGAACTTTGCGTTGACATGTCCCACAAATCATTGGACACTACAGTAAACGCTGAGTCAGAAGAACTGAACTGTGATTGGCTTTCAAATTCAATCTCTGAACTAGATTCTTCTTCTGATGATGACCCTATGGTGATTACGGAGTCATCCTGGATCAGATACATGTCTGATTCTACTGAACTGTTGATGCTCGTGTCCGTTGTCTCATGTTCAGAGATTGTGGTGTAGGAGTCATCCGATTCAGACTTAGGGCTGATATGGTGAAATAGAAATTAAATTAGGATAACATGCTTTGTAAAAATGTAAAGACACCAGTACATCAAACTAACATAATCTGTCAAAATTTTGTTTAATTGATTTTCAACGTTATCGATAAAGCTTTTACGTTCAAGGTTTATTGGGAACCTCAAAGCATTTATTCCAATTAGACCGTTACAGTCACTTTTGAATGTCACAAAAAACAAAGAAAACAAGTCACAGACACAAGGCATAATAATTTGTGAGAGTACCGTAGTTGCCCATTCCAAAGCGTAGATCTCAATCAAATCAAATCAAATCATTTATTCTTTGCAAACATGGGTAATAGGTACATAGATGTTCATTTATGATAAAGTTCTCCACATTTTGCCGTCACAAGGGCATGCAAATAACATTGCAATGGAGAAGAACGGGCAAGAAACTCAAAAGATACACTTTTAAATCAAAATATTTTACAATATCTTGGTTACATTATTCATGTTGAGATTATACATGTACTATGGGGGTCTTTTCCGCCTGACCATTTTAACATTTTTTCGCTTAAATCATGCGGAGGCGCCGAGCCACGCCCCCTTAAAGTTTGGGCCTATTAGGAAAGTGTCAACTTTGGCGCGCAAAATAACAATAACTCTCGTTTGGCGTGCGTGTCGTCAGTGCGCTCGGCCGATTCGGTATCTTTTCATTCATTTTTTCTACACAAAGTCAACGGGGCGGAGCTAGAGAGCGTTTTTATGTTGCGAGTGCAAGCAAAAATGAGCTTAGTGGTGGTCAGGCGAGAGTGTCCTCGATAGTACATCACCCCCACTCTCCACACAAACATACAGTCACTCTCACACTCCCCCACATGCACACACACACACTTCCACTAACCCACACTTTTCTACTAAAGTTTACCCCAATGTTGGTTATACTGTATATAGTTTTAAGTCTGGAACAATTGTTTTCTTGTTTTTTATGGGCGTTGATAGCTGCGACACAGTTATAAACTTTCATCTCCGTTTCCTTTGTAATTGTGCCAACTGTCTAAAACTTTTCACTTTAGTTTTACTTTTTACCTATTTTTTTTTTGAAAGTTTGACAGTTTCAAGTAGGTTGATGTGCTAGGGTCCGTTTAAAAAAGGATAAAGAATTTTCTTGTTATAAAGGTTTTTTTAAAACAATTGGACCGTTAACAATCTAAGATATTTATCATGTAAAAAGGTGAATGCTCGGTCCAGCAATCAATATTTTTTCATAATTATTGCACATGTACAGACATCCGTCATGCATTAAGACACTCAATAAAAGGGGTAACGAATAAATGCAGACATCCGTTCATATGTATAAATCAGGGTGTAACAGAATAAGTGTGTAAAGGTAGCTAGCTATAGACGCTAGGTTGTACTTGACAAGTTCACCCCCATTTTACTAGCTTATCAATGGACCATGAATCGAAAAACTATGAATTTTTTTTACTTCGCATACAAAATATTACATCAGCTGACGCAATAAGTATGAAGAATTGATTTTTTTTTACTCGTTCCTTGGGCCTTAGGACTTATGGGCTGTGTAAAGGATGATATGGTAAGAAATGAAGTGTCTGATGAGATTGACAAGTAATAGAGAAGAGAGGGAGAAGAAGATATGCTGCTCAGACCACAAATGAATTGGCAAGAGAATAATGAATATCCTTGGTTCTAAAGGCAAGTCTGAATCACCATAAAGGTTTTTATTTTGGTTGGTATTTGTGAAAAATAGAGAGATTGAGAGGAGAACGTGGCTAAATAATAACAGCCGCTCGGGTCGATCGTTAGGTTAAGCCGCGCTTGCCTAGGTTGGTCTGTGGATGGGTGACCACCCATTACATACCGAGTTTCCTCCGTGCCTCGGAAAGCACGTTAAGCCGTTGGTCCCGGCTGTCATTTGTAGATCTCTGACAGTCGTTACAGGTAGTCAGTGGCCCGAAAGTCTGACAACCAGTCTTACCAAGGGGTATCGTATTACCCGGTACTAACTGGGTTGTGGAGGTCAGATAGGCAGTCGCTCCATGTAAAATACTGGTATTCAGCTGCATCCGGTAAAACTGGAAGCCGACACCAACATAGTTAGCTATGGCTAGGTAGATGATGATGATTTGTGAAAAATATTAGACATATTTGTTTGTTTATGATTTCGAGCGTATGGCACTCTTGGGCTGCAGCTGAAAATCAGTGTCAGGTGGTACACCTCGTGACCTCGCTACCAGGGTGTAGGCAATCCAAGGAAGCTATGCCATCCCTGGACACAAAGCTGACCAGGCGCCAGAGATAGCCAGGAGCCTACGACTGGTGGCGGGGACCATCACTGGACACTGTTCACTGAATAAACACTTCCACACCCTAAGAATCACCGACAGTCCCCTATGCAGAGCATGCATGGAGGCGGAGTAAACAGCGGCGCATGTGCTTCTTGAGTGCACCGGCGTTACCTACCAAGATTCGCGAGGAGACCCTGGGAATATGTAAGTACCAAGATTCCTTGCGGATGCCCTGAGAAGACCGGGAAGTTTGATCTGCTTCTGGAGGGAGGTGGGCTGGTTGGAGTAAACGGCCACCATGGCTCACGCACAATGGTCCACTTTAAGGACTAAGTGCGGAAACCAAAACCCCATGATAGATAGTGTACACCTTGTCACAGTTTTACAATGTAAAACTGTGACCTTGTGTTGCCATCTGACATTATGTTGAGATGAGGCCCTTTTGGCATTATTAGTTTTTTTTGTTTATTTATTGTGGAAGATGTTTTTTGTTTTTAATGCCAATAAAACAATATTAACTATCTTTTTTATTTCTATTGCAGTTATTCTGTTACACCTTGTATTTATGAAAAAATAAATGGTAAATTGAAAATCCTCCCTTCCTATAAGAAGTTTAAAGAAAACACAAAATAATGCAAATGATTAGTTTTTTTGTTGCTATCCTGAGGGTATAGAAAAGGCCATATTGTACCAGAGACAATGAAAGAGGAAAATTGAAAAAAAAAAAAAAGATATGTTTATTTTATGTGCAAATACTCAAGTCCTACAACACGCGCAACATCACGTGCCTGTTATCCATGAAGAGTTAGGCAGAGGTGTACCTATAATACACCCACATTTCGCCAAATATGTTTAAGAGTCCTATTACATTTTTTAGGCAAATTTTTGATTTTTACTTCCTGGATCAAATTATTTCGGTCGACGTACACGAGTCGATAATAATAGCGATATTTGGACGATTGTCGATTGATATTGACGAACATTAGAGACGAGACTGACATGAGACTGAGGAGCGAGCTGAACTGAGAATTATAGTAGGTAAGTACTTTTAATTTTATTTATTGTAGATCGAAGTTTTATATCATATTAATTTGTTTGATAAAATTGAGTTTATTTGGAATATAATGGACGCTGAATTAAGACATTTATGGCTTAAATTACTATTTCTTTACGATTTTTTCCGTGAAAACTCAAGGAATTTAAAGAAATTCTAAAACTCCAATAAACAAGTAAAACATTCAACTTATCTTTTAGTAATTTTAGCTTTTATAAGAATTGAATGTAACTATGTGAATTTGAGCGTTAAAGTTCCATCGTCGACGGTTTTTCTTGCAAACTGAGTTCGTAAAATATTTATAGTAAATTACACGAAAAGAAAAATGAAAATGTGTAACTCCAACTTACAAGAAAGAGAATGGCGCTATCGTTATTCTTAAGCAAATAATTAAAATATCTTACTGCTGCTGAGAATTACTGCGTCAAAAATCATGAATTTACCAAAAAAATGTAATAGGACTCGTTAAGTTCTAGTGTTAGTAGGGTACAGACACAGATGAAAATGAACAATCACAATTCAGCATGGAGCCGCATCCACCTCCGCACCATCGGGGAATCCCACCGATCTGCGAATACACTGAGAATACTGTTGCTGCTGCCGCGAACACGAGTCATCAGGGATGCACATCTATTTCTAATAATGGCGGCAAAACCATCAATATAATTATCTGCAAACATCCCTGACGCACTACTGCGCCACGGCAGCCGCAGCAGCACTCTCAGTGCATTATTGTATTGAACGCGTAGGTCGCTGTATGTCCGCTGAGTAAAGTTGACCCACAGGCTGCACGTGTAGAAGGACTGACAGTAAGCTTTGAAAAGCGTTACTTCAGGGTTGCGTTATGTTCAAGTCCCATGAAATAGGGGGCAAGGCTAAATGACATCAACCCGACACAAAACCAGAGTCTGTTGCTGCTGACAAAATTAACCTTTTGACCACCGTTGTCACATAAACGTGACAGCAAGAGCGTGCCCTTTACGCCAGACAACACAAATATGTGACAAAATTGTAGGTGAAATTGTGGACAGCATTAGAGATGCAACGGATAGTTGTTTGGCCGGATACCGGATAACGGATATTTATTTATTTTTTATTTATTTATTTAAACTTCATGTACAAGAGTGGTACATAGGCGGACTTAATGCTGTTGGAACATCACTAATTAGTTAGTTATTAGTGTGTACACCACTAGATATAATATCTATGGTTCCGGTTTATACCTGTCACTCCAGCACTGCTATGTCGGATCCCGTCTGTGATACTCCTACTAAACTGTCTTTGTATATAATGTGTTCCTCGTCTTAATAAACCAAGTCTACTCAACGGTGTCTTTCATTCAAACAAACATAACATGGTGTCAGAAGTCGTCTGGAAGAAATAAACAAGATCGGTCCAAAAAATGCCAAATCCAGCCACGAGTGCCGTCGTCGCCGACAATGATGGTGGGCATGACCAAAGCCTACGCACGCACTTAAAACAACTCCATATTTCGTCGGATCCAGCAAATAATAATGCGGAGGCGTGGAAGAGATGGTGGCAGCAGCTGGAATTATATTTGCTAGCCACAGGCCTAGACAAGTCAAGCGAGAAGCGGAAAATTGCGATTCTACTGCATTTAATTGGAGAACGTGGTCTCAATATATTTAACACATTTAACCTCAAAATTGATGGGAGCACACTCAACGAAGTCAAGTCCAAATTCGACAAATTCTTCGAGCCAAGAAGAAATGTGACGATGTGTAGATACCTATTCTTCACACGTAGGCAGGAAAAATCCGAAAACATCGACGAATTCCTCACGGATTTGGAAAATAAAAGCAGAGAATGTGAGTTTGGCACGCTTAGGGAGTCGTTAATTAAAGATATTTTTATAGCAAACCTCAATATAGATTTGTCACATGTACGTCAGAGGTTACTGCAAGAACCTGATTTGACATATCAGAGAATGCAAGAGCTGGCGAGGACACTCATAATCGCTCAGCAAGATGCTGAAAAAATCGTCAAAGGTACCAGTGTCGCCAGTGAAAACGTCATGCATCTCAGTCGGAGGAGCCGTAGTCGACAAGATGGTCAACAGCGAGCTTCCAGTCGCAGGTCAGCTTCGAACAGTCACCAGTCAGCTTCGAGCAGTCGCAAGTCAGCATCAGCATCAAACAGCGACCACAACAGCAACTCGAAGACATG
The DNA here is from genome assembly GCA_905147715.2 of Xestia xanthographa. Lineage (NCBI taxonomy): Eukaryota > Metazoa > Arthropoda > Insecta > Lepidoptera > Noctuidae > Xestia > Xestia xanthographa. Next base: position 4,285,195 of record LR990671.1, read on the forward strand.
CAGCCGCTGTGGGCAGTCTCATCGCTACAAATGCCCAGCTAAAGGCGTTCAATGCAGGTCATGTAAATCTTTTGGTCATTTTGCTAAATATTGTCTCAAAAATAATAAAGTTAGTCAGTTGCAATCGTTTAATTCAGACAATATTAGTCAAGAATATTTTGTTGGCATGTTGAATAGTCAATTAAAGTCGAGTAAAAGTCATTCAAAAAAGTATGTGGATCATACTGCACATAGTAGTCAGTCAAATTGTCAGAACACACACAGTCAGTCACAGTCACAACGTCAGAACAAGAGCACACAGACAGAACAGTCATCGTCACAATGGTCAAATACAGACCAGTCGCAGCCAGGTTACTCACATCCCAATGATGAGAACAGTGGCAAGTCGGAGAAATCCAATAGTCAACATCTCAGTAATGAGAAAAGTCACATATCTGAGAGATGTAATGAGAAAGATCAACATCTCAATGATGAACACAGTCACATCATATCTGAGAGATTCACTGTCCAGTCAAATAGTCAAAATAAAAAATGTCAGAGTCCATATTTACATCTCAATGATGAAAATGGTCACAAGTCTGAGGGATTACACTACAACACACAATGTCATCAGCATAAAAACAGTAGTGGGTATTCACAGTCATACAAAGGATCATTAGTCAGTCACTCAGACAACAGTCATAAAGTAAATAATGTCAACACTTTGGAAAGTAATCATTCAAAACAGTCATGGGAAATTAACTTATCAGTAGGAAATAAACAAATTAAATGCATCATAGACTCTGGTGCAGATGTCAACATAATGTCAAAACAAACATTTTATAACCTGTCAAAAGTGTCACTTGTCAAATGTCAAATAAATGTCACAGGATTTGGTGGAAAATCCATTCCAATTTTAGGCAAAATAAACATAAATTGTAAATTGAGTATAAATAGTAATAATGTCGTCGAATCTATAATGTTTTTAGTAGCAGATTTAGATTGTCCAAATGTTCTTGGTCTACCAACATGTGAAAGGTTAGGAATAATAAAACGTGTCTTTTCAGTATCAAAACAAGATTTTTGTAAACAAATTCTTACACAATATAATGATGTCTTTCAGGGACTTGGATGTCTACCTCCAGTCTGTCATCTTAAACTCAAGCCAGATGCAGTACCATGTGTCGACCCGCCCAGGAAAGTTCCATTTGCGTTACAAGGGAGATTACGCGAGGAGTTGGATCGCATGATGGAGATGCAAGTTATTGAGAAAGTTACAAAACCTACAGAGTGGGTTAACTCAGTCGTCATAACCGTAAAAAGTTCAGGTCAGTTAAGAATTTGTCTAGATCCAAGAAATTTGAATAAAAACATCATGAGAGAATTCTATCCACTTAAGTCAATTGATGAGATTAGGTCTCAGCTCGAAGGGGCTGTATGTTTTTCTCATTTAGATGCATTTTCGGGTTTTTGGATGCTACGTCTGGATGAATACAGTTCTGAATTATGTACCTTTCAAACACCATTTGGTAGATATAAGTATTTAAGATTACCATATGGCATAAATGCCTCGTCTGAAATCTTTCAAAGAGTCATGATGAATCTATTCGGTGATATTGAAGGAGTCTTAATATTCATAGATGATATTTTAGTTTATGGACCAAATGAGTCAGTTCACAATGAAAGATTACATAAGGTCATGCAAAGAGCTCGTCAAGTCAATCTAAAATTTAACAAGTCAAAATGTAAATTTTTGGTCACAGAAGTATGTTTTTTGGGTTATGTCTTCAGTAAAGATGGTGCCAGGGCAGATGAAGAAAAAGTCAAAGCCATTGTCAATATGCCCACACCAAAAAATGTCAAAGAGTTACAGAGAATATTAGGTATGATTAATTATTTAGGACCTTTTATTAGTAACTTGTCGGAAAAAACACAAATATTAAGAAATCTTTTGAAAAAAGATTCAGTCTGGGCTTGGGATGAGAATCATAGTCAATGTCTCAAAAAATTGAAAGATGAGATTACAAACTCACCAGTTTTAGCTCATTTTAATCCTAAGATTCCATTAGTCTTGTCAGTCGATTCGTCAAAATCAGCGTTAGGTGCAGTCATTTTACAGAAAAACAAACCTATCGCATATAGTTCAAAAACTTTAACTGAAACCCAGGAAAGATACGCGCAGATAGAAAAAGAGTTACTAGCAATTCAATTTGGTTGTGAAAAATTTCACCAATATATATATGGTAATAGAGTCACAGTTCATACTGATCACAAGCCATTAGTCTATTTATTTAAAAAGCCATTGCATGATGTCCCCGCTAGATTACAGCGTATGATGTTAACTGTACAAAAGTATGATTTAGAAGTAATACATGTACCAGGTAAAGAAATGTTTATATCAGACACTTTGTCAAGAGCAGCTTTGAAAGACCATTACACACCTGAAAATGAGTCAGAAATGTCTTGTCATGTCAATTTAATGTATGCCAATCTAGCAATAACAAAGGAATATAGCACAAAATTGGCACAGGAAACCAAAAATGATGAATCCTTACAATTATTAAAAAAATATTATAATGAAGGATGGCCAAAAAACAAGAACAATGTCAGTTCATTGGTGAAACCATTTTGGAATATTCAAGGTGAAATACATGTAATCAAAGATTTAGTGTTCAAAGGTTCAAAATTAATAGTACCACAGTCAATGTATAAAGAAATGTTAGAAAAAATACACAAAGGTCACCAAGGTATAAATAAATGTCTGAAATTAGCTAAAGAATCTTTGTATTGGCCAAATATGTCAAGTGAAATTAAGAAATTAGTAGAACAATGTCTAATATGTGCAAAATTCAAACCATGTAATCAAAAGGAACCACTACAAAATTTTGAAATATGTAAATATCCATGGCAACAAGTCGGTATTGATTTAATGTATTTTGAAAGTTTAGTTTATTTAATTGTCACAGATTATTACTCAAAATACATAGAGATAGCATTATTAAATAAAAACAGTACCTCTCAAAATGTAATTACTCATTTAAAATCTATTTTTGCTCGTCATGGAATACCATTGTCACTGGTGTCAGATGGTGGACCTCCTTTTCAGTCAATTGATTTCAAAAATTTCTTACAAGAATGGGACATAGAACATGTTGTTACTAGCCCATATCATTCACAGTCAAATGGTCAAGCTGAAAGTTCAGTAAAAATAATAAAAAACATGTTAAGGAAATGTAAAGAAAACAAAACAGATCCATACATAGCTTTATTACAGTATAGAAATACACCTAAAAATAATTTGTCATCACCAGCTCAATTGTTAATGTCTAGAAACTTGAGAGATAATATTCCAGTGTCATATAAGAAATTAAGGCCAAAAGTAGTAACATTTCAGGATTATAAAGAGTCAGTCAAGAAAAATGATGAAAACAAATCTAGAAATTATGATAGAAATACTAAGTCTATGTCAATGCTACATCACAATGACCATGTCTATTTTAAAAGAAATCCTAAAAGTAACTGGGAACAAGCTATTGTCAAACAAAGAATGATGAACAATAGGTCGTACGTTGTTGAGGATGTCAATGGTGTACAGTATAGGAGAAATAGAATACACTTAAGACATAAGTATTCACATAACTATGCAAACCCTCCTATGCAATCCAACTCGTCACAGGGGAGAGAGGAAGGTGACAGACAGGAGTCTAGACTTCAAGAATCCTCATCTCAAAAATCCTCAAGCGTAACAACCAGGTCAGGTCGAATTGTAAAACCTACAAGAAGGTTAATAGAGGAAATGGATTAACTATGTAACTATTAACTAAGTAGTATTAAGAATGTTGTCTAGTTTTAATATAACTCTAAGTATCATAGAGTATGTTGTCATAAGTAAAGTCGCTTGTCATAGTACACCTTATTAATTGTTAGTCAGGGGTCTAATTTGAACTCAACAAGGGGGATGTTGTAACATCACTAATTAGTTAGTTATTAGTGTGTACACCACTAGATATAATATCTATGGTTCCGGTTTATACCTGTCACTCCAGCACTGCTATGTCGGATCCCGTCTGTGATACTCCTACTAAACTGTCTTTGTATATAATGTGTTCCTCGTCTTAATAAACCAAGTCTACTCAACGGTGTCTTTCATTCAAACAAACATAACAAATGCCACAAGGCATTCTCTACCAGTCAACTTTTGGGTTAAATAGGAAAACATAGTGATAGGGTACAAAATAATGTCTAAAAAACTAACTTCTTGTTAAGGAGAATGTATATACAGGGTGTTTGGTTTATAGACCGACACAATTTTTCCAGGGATTTGGGAGGTCATTAGCTAGGGTCTACCCATACACCCTTTGTCCCAAATGACACGGTTGGTTAGATATGATTTTTTTTTTTTATAATAAAAAAATACCCAAAATGTGTCCTTTGATTCGAAATAACTTTTTTGTTTGTGGGTGTAGTGGCACAAAATAAATATTGTTGTATTCTCCAATGTTGTTTTAATCGAAATACATCGTTGTTTGGTACAACTGGTTTAAGGAAAATTCCCTACAAACTTCCAAAGTACAATTTTTTATTTAATTTATGAAATTTTACAACTTCTAAATTCATTATAAAAAAAAACTAAAAGCCCGTTTGAACTTAGTTTTATTTTAAAAAGTTCTTTAGTTCATACCCTTTCTAACGGTATGCTACATGTCATAGAAATTATTCATTATGTAGTCAAAATACCAGATAAGAGAGTCAGGGTTAAGAAAAGACTTATTATGGTTATTATGTTTTTATTAAACTAAAGTTTTAAGAAACGAGGCAAAACATGGGGAGAGACGGAAATAAATGGGGGAGGCCTGTGCCCAGCAGTGGTATACAACAGGCTAGTAAAAAAAAAAAAAAAAAAACTTGTTCAAATTGACCTCCTCTATTTCGTATGTCATTAGTTGTATGTAGTCACATTTCTTTTTGGAACTTAGCTTTATTTTAAAAAAGTTCTTTAGTTGATACTCTTTCTAACAGTTTGCTACGTGTCATAAAAATTATTAATAATGTTGTAAAAATAAAGGATACTAAGTACTTTGCCATGGCCGAACCGCATAAAACAATGATACCAGTTTGAACAATAGCGCCAATGTAAACAGGTAAAACGTTTGTCTCTTTCTTTGTTTGGGCTGGTGTTATAGGACGCAATCTCATCGGCCCATATTTTTTGCCACAAAAGGTTGAATGGAGGCATTTATTTAGTTTTTTTAATCAATGCTCTATAAGTTCCTTGGCTCTACCCGAACTTGTTGTGCCAGTTTTGGAAGGTGTGCCGATAGTTTTCCAAAATGACGGCTGTCCGGCACACTACCAACTAAATGTGCGAGAGCATTTAAATAATGCCTTTCCAAACGCATGGATTGGTAGAGGCGGCCCTATTCCTTGGCCCGCACGGTCCCCAGACCTGACACCTCTGGATTTTTACGTCTGGGGACGTGCAAAAGAATTAGTTTACCAGACAGAAGTGCCCACTAGGGAAGTTCTGATTGAAAGAATAACCGGAGCGTTCCAAACTATGCAAGAAGAAATGCGACTACATACAACGACAGTTGAAATACGAAACAGATGTCGGGCATGCATAAGAAATAGAGGAGGTCAATTTGAACAAGATTTATAATTTTTTTTTTACTAGCCTATTGTATACCACTGCTGGGCACAGGCCTCCCCCATTTATTTCCGTCTCTCCCCATGTTTTGCCTCGTTTCTTAAAACTTTAGTTTAATAAAAACATAATAACCATAATAAGTCTATTCTTAACCCTGACTCTCTTATCTGGTATTTTGACTACATAATGAATAATTTCTATGACATGTAGCATACCGTTAGAAAGGGTATAAACTAAAGAACTTTTTAAAATAAAACTAAGTTCAAACGGGCTTTTAGTTTTTTTTATAATGAATTTAGAATTTGTAAAATTTCATAAATTAAATAAAAAATTAAACTTTGGAAGTTTGTAGGGAATTTTCCTTAAACCAGTTGTACCAAACAACGATGTATTTCAATTAAAACAACATTGGAGAATACAACAATATTTATTTTGTGCCACTACACTCACAAACAAAAAAGTTATTTCGAATCAAAGGACACATTTTGGGTATTTTTTTATTTAAAAAAAAAAATCATATCTAACCAACCGTGTCATTTGGGACAAAGGGTGTATGGGTAGACCCTAGCTAATGACCTCCCAAATCCCTGGAAAAATTGTGTCGGTCTATAAACCAAACACCCTGTATACTTATATTGATACTAATACACATACGCATTCGGCGAACTGCGAGGCCGGATGGCCGGATATCCGGCCTCCGGAGCTCCGGAGCGTAAGTAAGTATTTCTCTGAGCGCGGAGAGTAAGTAGTTCTCTGAGGCAAGTAGTGACATGTTCAGCGTCGTACAGCTGCGGGCAACGCGATTAGATCATTTCGGGCCGTTTCGGATCTCATCGGGAGTGATCGTGCCACTTGTTGATTATAAATATTAATTTTTAACTTGTTAAAAAATACTTGTTTTAGTGCGGTGCGATGAGTTAAAGACGTTAGAGTATATACATATAGCTTTTAATAGAACTTTTCATAATTGCTAGCTGTTGTCTTATTTCATGTCTGTTTTAAATGTTTTTTTAGCAAGTTTATGAATATCCGGTATTCGCCTGATAATGAGTTACTTAACTAAATTTGGGCCGGATAGGCCCGATACCGAATAGTTACCGGATATCCGTTGCATCTCTAGACAGCATGCATATGCGTTTATGTTCTGGCGCTCAAACGGTTAACATGGAAAACCCCAATAACACTTGACACAGGAAATCAAACCCACAACCTCCAGCCAGAAGTTGTGCTTGCGACCACTTGGTCTAAAGCGGCTTTCAGACTACGCTATACTATTGTGCTTTATAGTATAGCAAAGAATGACCTAATGCTATACTATATAGCTTGGCGTTCACATTTTGCGATATTATCGCAAGCATTTATAGTATATAGCAAGCACAGACGTGTTGTGTCGCTCGTTTCGCTTGCGGGGCCGCCGGGGGTGAGGGCTGAGGAAGAGCGCGGCGCTTGATATAGCACAGCATGAATTCAGCGCATCGCACAATTTTATAGCGTATAGTAAGCCAATAATATATAGTACAGTACAGTGTGAACGTGTCCATAACAATGTATGGTGCGCGATATTGTTGTGCTATGAACTATATACTATTATATTATAGCGTAGTCTGAAAGCCGCTATAAGTAAGTCTGGTGGTGACACGGTTACCCTCTATTAAGATTTGAATATAACTGGCAAATGTGGGTGTTTTAGTAAGTACGCCTCTTGTGTAACCTATTTTATGTATTTTAGAAACAGTTTTTCTCTACTAAGTGAAACAAGAAGTTTACAAAGTAATCTATCTATTTTTGTCTATGGTATTCAAGTATGTTAATAACAGGAAGTTTTATTTTCTACCCCCTTAAAATATTTCTGAACAATAATTTTAATTTGCTTATTAAGAAATGAATATCAATTAATAACAATTTAGGGCAAGTGAATAAAAAAATAGTGATACCTTTATAAAAAAAACTACGCCATATTTTTCAATCACATATTCTCGAAATATTAAAAGCAGATATGCAGTTGTTCCATGTAAAATACTGGTATTCAGCTGCATCCGGTTAGACTGGAAGCCGACCCCAACATAGTTGGGAAAAGGCTAGGCAGAATTGAATGTGATTGAAAAATATAGTGCCATGCAATTAATATGTGGGTAAGTACATTATAGAGGTCTAAAAAATCTAATAAGTACAGTTATTTAGTAAGTAAAACATACCTGTTTATTAAAAAACCGAACAGATCCATTGTTATTCCGTAATAATAAAAAATACACTAAAACTTATCTTACTGCTCCCAATAAAGTCAAAGACAGCGTAATTTTAAAATGGAGTTGAAATTACACAAGCAATTAAATAGCGAAGGTAGAGAAGTAAAAATATGCGATTTCCTACCGCACAATACGAAATCGTGCCAACCTGAAGCTTCTAAGCCAAATTAAGTATTAAACTGATACTCACAAGGTTTGTTGTCGTTCGCAATTCCATTCGCTCGACGAACCTTCGGAACTTGGGTTTTCTTGCCTTTTATTGAAGAAGTAATAAAGCGCGGCGCCTACCCCGACGCCTATCGCCGCGGCTGCGATACCCAGGCCACGGCTTGGGCAGCTATTTTTCTGGCGATCTTCCTCGCGAACACTCATTTTGAAATCAATTTGAACTGCGTATTTGTTGACGTAAAAGATGAAATTATTTTCGTTTTGGACTAGTTGTCAATGTCAATTTGAGTCGTTTGAGCGCAGACAGTGTGTTGCCAACTTTATTTTTTAAAAGATCGTACCATGGACTAGAAAAGATCATTATTTTGCCAACATTTCAAGGAAAAAAATAGTGCGTTATGAAATTTCAATAATAAAACCTAAATAATAATTTTAAAACGGAATGTAATTAAAATTTTTAATCAATATTTATCATCTAAGGATACACCAACACGTATAAAAAAAACGAAAAAAAAAACAGAAATTAAAACGAAAGAAAGTTATCAGCGTGGTACGTATGTAGTGTAATATCGATTGGCTTAGATGACTGTCAGATTGTGCGGAGATTCCCATTCCCATACACATAACTGAGTTCCCAGAATACATAATAAGTATACTCATACACTGCGTATAAGACAGATTAAAAATTATTGAATGCATTCATAAAAATACAAAAATTTTTTGCTCGTTTAAATCTCCTTTGTTTTGTTTTAATATTATAGAAAATTCATTAAATTTGACATCTATTTTTACCTCGTTATGATGATGGGTTTATGATTTGAAAAGATTGTATATTTTGCGTACGATTTCGATTACTCGATCGTACATCGTACAAGAGCCAAAAAGATCATATAAATACAATTTAAATCGTACGGTTGGCAACACTAGCGCAGACTGCTTTTAAAATGTTGCGTTCAAATATAAAAACTAGAACGCACCTACAGTTCAAGCATTCCTTTTACTGTTTTTTTTTTGTCTAGTACTGAATAAAGGCTGATTTCCAGATTTTTAGAGATATTTCAAGATATTTTTGCCAAAATAATGTAATAACTCGATTATTTGACCAGTGGATAACAATGGTTTAGCAATGGCCATAAATGGCCGCGAAAGTGCTTTACGTCCCACTTTAAGATATCGTTTTAAAAATTAATTTTCGTTTCACAGTAGTTGTTTTTTAGCCATATTTTCAATTATTGTTTAATTTTTCTCAATTTATTTCAAGGGTTATATTATAATATTAATTTTTATTTCATTACGTAATAACATACTTACGTGTAATGTATTGCATAGTAACTTTTTATGTCAACAAAAGTTTTATTTTTGCTTTCTGGACAGGGAAATTACGCTGAAATGGGTAAATAAAGTAGGCGGGGGAACAAAAATAAGTTTAGTTTTTATCATTTTATTCCCCCAAAGTCCAAGGCCTCAAAATTATCTTTAATCATAAAACCAAGTAACTATTATGAATGCAAGTCTCCTTGGTAACAAAATAATCATCTAACATTCCATTATTCTAACTTGCGCGCAATTTCTCCGCGAAAGTGGTCTGAGACAGTTTTTTACAATTTATTTATTGAAAATAGGTAAGTGCAATTTCTGTATTTCATTATGTGTTCATTTCTTGGCTATTATTAATACCTACCAAACGTGTTTATTTCAAGATTCATGCATGAATCATTTTTGTTGTGTTAGTGAAGATTGCCATTTTTTACGATGATGTTAAAGATGTACTAACTGATGCCCGCTTGATAAATTACATACTAAAACCTTCCTCGAGAACCACTACTTATCCATTGGTGAAAACAGCATGAAAATCGGTGCAGTTGTTTTTGAGTTTATCGCGAACAGACAGCAGAAAGACAGACAGACGCGGCGGTGGACTTTGTTTTATAATATGTAGTGATAGTGATGATTATGTAGGCAAGTAGCTGTGTGTCTACATTACCATTTTAGGGCAAAGATATTAGACCGAATTTAGACTTAAGTACCTAGGTACATCAAGTCTATCAAGTCGAGCTACAATCGAAATCAAATCAACCGAAAATAAATCTTATTTGTACTCTGTTAATGTGCAAATTCTTACTAGAGTCTGTTATCCATCAAGCGTATCAGATGCATATTATTATGAACATTAAGGTACTTATCTTAAAATGTCGAGCTAATTCTAATGTAGTTATAGCGTAAGCTAGGCCAATGATTGTTGGAGATCCAAATAAATAAATAAAAAATAAATAAATTACAAACCAATGATTTTTTGTAAAAAAAGTGGTGTTTTATCTATCAAAACGGAAAAAGATCAAAGCAAATTAAATAATATTTTAGTTAGAACAGTAATTTCAAGTTTCATAAGAAATTTACGTAATCAACAAGTTTTTTTGTTCGCGTCATTATATAAGTATGTACAATACACTAGGTATGACTTACGCCATTTTTAAATTTTGTCGACCATAATATTAGGTACGTTCCCAGTGGAAGTTCCCATTGTCAAGTAGGTACACTTTTTTTATTATTACGTATATTATTATTATCAAGTCGTCGTAATTGAATCTTCGATGTCAGATCATAAGCAGATATATTTAGAAATAAAACGGTATGACCCACCACCTCTTGTAAAAGCTGAATACACGGCAATGGATTACTCAACTCTGTATAAACGTTTTGAAGGCACTGTTAATTATACAAATAATGAAGAACCACTTTATGAGCGATTGGCTAACAAACTGCAGTCTTGTTTATTGGAGAGTAAAATAACGAAAACAAAAGTCTTGAACCCTCCACGGCAAGATTGGATAAAGAAAGAAATAATACATGATATTAACAATCGGAATTTATTATTTCGTATTATAGTTAACATAGAACAAACCGATAGCTGTAAACCCTTTTTCATAAAACATAAAATACTCACCTTACCATCCATCTATATCCTAGAAATATGCAAATTTGTTAGAAAATACGCGTACTTCTTTACAACCCGCGGTGATAAACATAGCGACCGATCCGTCAGATACAGAAATATGTTAATGTTACCCTCTTCGCGAATGAAGCTACATTCATCTAGTCCCTACGTAATGTCCATAAAAATATTTAATAAACTACCAGATGCAATAAAAAATGAAATTAGCGATACAACTTTTACAAATAAACTCAAACAATTATTAATTGAAAAAGCATACTACACAATTGACGAATACTTATCTGACAAACAAATATATTTAACACAAACACACACCATACATTGTACCTAATTAGAATTATGTTATAAGTTGTTTGTTTATTAAATTTTACAATTAAATTCAATAATTTTAAATACTAATTTATATGAACTAATTGAGAATTAACCATTTTACACTTTGAAATAAAATACTATAATTAATTATATTCCTTGCCTAATATGCCTTAATCTAATGTAGTAATTTAAGATAAATTGATCTCAATAATTATAAATAAATATCGACTATATTATAATATTATGTTACCAAGATTTATATATAAATGTCGACAGTAATTACAATAATATTGATCTCAGTTATAATTAACATTGAAATTATGATGTCACTTTATGTTATTACTATGTCTATGATATCTATTATTAACAACTTAAAATTTAATGCGAATCTTGTTTATTGCTGTGCCCTAACAGGGTCCATAATTGTTCTTAGCTGTAAGCCCATTGTAACATCTTTTTAAACTTATGGAACGCAAAATAAAATGAATATGAATATGAATATTATGGCAAAAGCTAAAATCAAACACATCAGACAAGAAGTTAAAAACAGAATTTAAAAAAACAAAAGCTAGAGTAGCCTACAACATACAAAAGACTAAAAACACATATTACTATAAATGTTTTAAGGACAATATGAAGAAACCCCGAAAAATGTGGAAACTGATAAACGATATAGCCAAAAATAAAATTAGAGAAAATACCGGGCCTGAAAAACTTGAAACTGAAACTGGCATTATCACGGACCAAAAAGAGATATGTGAAAGGTTCAACTCATATTTTTCAACTATTGGGTCATCACTTGCAAATCTTATCACTGGAAAGACAAACGGAAACCTTGCCCAAGAACATGTAGCAAATGACTCAACGGAACTAAATTGTCTAAAACCAGCAACCATGGATGAAGTTATTAAAATTATTGATAGTTTGGATCCAAATACTAGCTCTGGCATTGATGGCATAAGCACAAAGTCATTAATATGTGTCAAAAAATTAATAGCTCATGAACTGACAGCATGTATAAATAATTGTTTGGATAGAGGCATTTTTCCTGATGACTTAAAAATTGCTAAAGTTATACCAATTCATAAATCTGGAAGTAAATCTGATCCTTGTAACTACCGCCCTATATCTGTGCTTCCCGTAATCTCAAATTTTTTTGAAAAAATCTTATACAACCGTCTAGAAACATTCCTTAAATCTAAAAACTTTTTATATACAAAACAATATGGATTCAGACCTCATTCCAATACTCTTTCGGCTACCATTGATCTCATAACAAAAATTAAAAACAAAATCGATCAAAAGCAATCAGCTTTAGGTATTTTCATCGATCTCAAAAAAGCTTTTGATACAATTAGTCCAAATCTATTAATACAAAAATTGTCTTACATTGGTGTTACAGGCAAAGCACTTCAGATTTTTGAGTCATATTTGCAAAATCGCGAGCAAATAGTTAAAATAGGACAATATCAAAGTAGTTCACATGCTATCACTTTCGGTGTACCCCAGGGATCAATTTTGGGACCACTTTTGTTCCTAATTTACATTAATAGTATATCCCAGATTGGTCTTAAGGGAGACATCTCTCTTTACGCAGATGACACAAGTCTTTTCTACTTTGGGCATTCTATTAAAGCTATGATACCTCATATACAAGACGATTTAAATTCACTTAATGAGTGGTTTCAATCTAACGTACTCACCATTAATACTACAAAAACCAACTATGTTGTATTTGCTCCAAAAAATAAAATAATTAGCGATAATATTGAACTTAAAATAAATGACCAGTTAATTCAAAGGAAGACTAAAGAGAAATATTTAGGTTTAATTTTAGATAACTACCTGTGTTGGAAGCCTCACATAGAGAAAATCAGATGTAAACTGCTATCACTCTCAGGAGCCCTTCACAGCATAAATAAATGTCTTCCACAGAAAGTTCGATACATCATTTATAATTCTTTAGTTAAACCACATATAGACTACCTAATAGAAATCTGGGGGACCGCAGCTAAATCTAATCTAGAAATATTACAAATATCACAAAACAGATTAATCAAAATATTATTTAACTAAGTACAATTTTAGAACATCAACTCAGAAAATATATAAAGATACAAAAATAATGAACATTTCACAAACATATATGTACTACACGTGTATACTTATTCGTAAAATATTACATAAGGAGATTCATTCAACACTAAATTTCACCAAAAAACATCAGGTACAAAAAATTAAAATTCGAAACCACAATCACCTAGTAACGCGTCCTCCCAGAACAGTTAACTACGGTAAAAAGAATATTCAATTTGAAGGTGTTAACATGTACAATAAAATACCGATGGTTATAAAAGAAGCTAAAAGTATGTCTTGTTTTAAAAAAATGCTGAAATCATACATAATGAGCAAATAAAAACAATAAACATAAAAACTTTGTTGCCATGTTTTGCCACATCTAGTACAACTACTTACTTTTATTTTGGTTCCGTACACAGATCCGTATTTGCTTGGTTGGTGATTAGCTACTAAATACATTTGTTTTTTGTTACTGTGATCGCTTACCCTCATATTTGTTATTTTTTTTACAATGAACGTAGATTCTGTACGCTCGGAGACATTGTATTTAAATTTAGTTTCTCAGTAAGTGAATTATTGTTAATTCTTGATGAGAAATAATAAAGTTCTTAAACCATAAGTAGGTAAGTAGCTAGTATAATACGGAAGGTCATCAAATGAGTAACACAATAAGGTATTGTTTGTTTTTAATGTACTGTAAACTGCATTGCAATGCGGGCTATCGTTTTCGAACTTATCAGATGGCGCCACTAACGCGTGAGGTCCTGTCAGTACAGTAGTTATAGTATGCTTCAGGGTAGCCCGCAAAATTCAAATTTTCTTGCGTTTGTTACAATTTGCAGGCCAGTGCTAGTTTGTATGTTGATTAAAATATTATTCGCGGCTGTAAGACGTATGTAGTTACAGAATTATAATCATTAAAATAATGAATACAACCCTATAAGTTCATACAACTCCATCGAATGACTTTTTCATAAAATAGTCATTTATTTTGTTGCGCGTCACGTGAGGGCTGCGGTGCGGCGTGGCGTCTCGCGGCGCGTACGCGTTTGTTCTGTTTACGGAGACGCAGGGCGTGAAGCGGCGCGTGCGACGCCCCGTGCTCGGACACGGGTATCGCTACGTTTCACACGCCACTTCTCCGTAAACAAAGTATTAAAGAAACTGGCTGGCCACAAAGCTGTGGGCTCCGCCGCAAGTAACACTGCATTTCAAGTAAACGCGCGAAAAATCAACAACAACAACAGCCCATAACGTCCACTGCTGGACATAAGCCTCTCCCATTATGGGAGGAATTTGCCGTAATCTCCACGCTTGGCAGGCGGATTGGAGATCGCAGTAATGACAGACTAACAGAAAACGTTGCTGCCCATTCTCTGGTCTACGGAGGCGCAAGGTGTTCTGCCTCAGACATTAGTCGCCTTATACGACACCCGTGACTGTAATGGGTTGGTTCTATTCTACTCTGCCGGATACCACACGGCTAGCGAAAAATCACTTCTCCATAAACAGGAGTATCATTAAAGGCTAATAAATGCTGCATTTTTCAGGCCATGGAGGTATTGATGAAAGGCATCGTGATTGGGGCAGCTGCGTTGGTGGCAGCTGTCACCATAGCCGTGGAGTGGTGGCAATACAGGCAGGTGCCCAAGGCACATGCAGCTTACGGCCAGCGGAAACCGAAGAGCGATTGACAACGTAAGTATGGCCCATCGGCGTAGCCACGATGGGGCAGGTTGGGGCGCTTGCCCTACCCTGACTCTGACCTGTAAGGCACCTAACCAAACCTAAAAAAAAAAAATATCTAGATAAGTTGACTACAATACTTAAGGGCAGGTAGACCCAATTTTCCCAATTTTACATAACTTTGATTCATAAACAAAGAAATAGTGATTTTTTAAAGCCAAGAAAAATAAATATTATAGTTGACTATATTTACTAAGATAATTTGTGGTTCAAAACATGATATCAAAAACTTCACTCGATGAAAAAAAAAATCCGAACAGGAGCCAAATTCGAATATTTTTTTATGTTTTTCTTATTTTACTTGAAGAATATGAAAGTTTTACTTCCAAAAAAAATATCTAAGCAAAGTTAATAATATATAGAACAATTATTTGTGGTTAAATTTTGCAAAACAATTTAATCCTTTTAATAATAAATTATTATATAAGAAAACGGCTTGCGCACGTGGATTCAGTCGCCCGCTATGTCCGTTTTGCTATGTCCGTTTTGCTGGCGCACGGCTGTCCCGCCGATTTATCGAACGATGTAGTGTAATTATAACAGTACAGTCTTTTTAGCCGACTTAAAAAAAAGGAGGAGGTTTCACAATTTGACCGTAGGATAACTTCGTCGTTTATGAACCGATTTAGATGATTCTTTTTTTGTTGGAAAGAAGATATTCCATGACCATGAAACTAGGATCTGATGATGGCATCTCAGAGAAATCGAGGGGAACCTTTGAACATCGTAGTGCGACTAGTGCGTTTGTTTTTTTGTTCATTGAGTATTTTAGAGCACTACTATTTAAAGAAAGTCTGGACTCGATCTGATGATGGAACCCGAAGACAGTCGAGGGCACTCCTCAACGATTCACAATAATTACCTGGTGTTTGGGCTTGATTAATTTGTATTGATGAGAACTTTACACCTAAATGGGTTGTGGTCATATTTAGGGGTCTGATAATAAAGACGAAGGACAGTCAAAGGAACTCCTCAACGTTTTACAGTAGCTACCTTGTGTTTGGATTTAATTAATTTCTATTGATGAGAACTTTGCACCCATATGGGTTATAAGTGCCATTGGTCTGATGATGGAGACCATAGACAGTCGAGGGAATTCCTCAACGAACGAGTTTACAATCTCACGAGATAGATTATAATCTAACGGTATTTACAATTTTACGGTGACACATACAACAAATAAAGCATGTGTCGCTTCGTAAGATAAAAACAATGTAAGAAACCTAGTCAAATTGTTCGCGACAAGTGTCTAAAACAGTGTTTTTATATAGTATATAGAAAGAACGTTCGAGAAAGTACGCTGTTGCGTATATATATTTATATTATTATAGTGTTTGTGATTCTTTGTCGAGTACTTTCTGTTATTATTAGTTTTAAAAGTAAGTAGGTACAAATTCCCTCGAGAATAGTTTCGTCACAGGTGCGCGTACGCAAACTACTTATAAAAAACATCGAGAAATGTTAATTTAATTTCGACCGTACGCCGAGGGCGTAAAGTACCTACTTCCTTCTTCCGTTCGAGTTGTTTATCATCCTTTTGCTTATAGTTTCCTTTGTATTTTTTTGTTAATGTTTTTTGTTCATGCTTTTTGTATGAATTAAAAGATTGTCTAGCAAACAATACTACACACCAAACGCTAGAGGATTTGCGAATATTTTTTGTGTGTCTGCTAATAGTATGAAAGCACAGCGCAGGCGCCGCATAAATTATTAGTTTTGTTTTCGACATTGGAACAGTCAGTTTTGTTTTCGATATTCAAGCAGTCAGTTTCGTTTCGATATCCGAATAGTTAACAGTTCTTTCCGATTATAGTTTCAGCTCAGTTTTTCCAGTATTGTCTGCTTGTAGTGTCTTACTATAGTCAAATAGTGTTTCATTTCTTCTCCATCTACAATAATAGTGCAGTATTTTCCAAACCCACCTCTCCGTTCCACGAAGCTAACGTTTACACCCGGAACTATCGGTACAGGGCGGTTAGTGGCTCAGATTTGGTTCCGTTATAGTTTTTGAATTTCCAAACACGAGTCCACCCGTCTGGTACACAAATAATTGAATAAATTACGACTTGCAGCAATTTGCATTTACAATATCTATCCAAATTAATTTATTACATTTAAATGTTAGGTTTTCGCAATTACTACCTATTATAATAAATCAAGCTGACAATTTAATAAAATAAGTTGATCTACTGCCTACACGACACGCTTACCTACACTGTGACACTTCGCACAGCTTTGAGTTCAAGTCGGCGACGCGTGTGCACGACTCGTTTCGCGTAAAGGGTGGTAGCGTTAAATACTTACTTTGCTTGGCGTAGACGGCCTTAATATCCGTAAAAAAGTTCACACTCGACAGTTGACACAAAAAAAAATGCGATCAAACCAATAATACCAATGTGTAATTGTTTATTATGTTTACTTACTGTACCTAAAAGTACTATCTATAGATAAACTACCCCCCCCCCCTCCTAATAATTGTGAATGTCAAATAATAGACAAATAATTTGCAATAAAATAATATTGCGACTATAAATTAAGATGTAAGCTATCCTATCTTCCAAGTAGAAAAATATTTTATTTCGAGTAAATATTTACATAATTAATTTAAAACTAAGTATTAAATAAACTAAAATAAATAAACTAACAACAAACTATAAAAGGGCATCGAAAAACTCCTCCTCAACGCTGTCAGCTGGTAATGTGCCCAAGACACTGGCGGCGTTGCCACGTTGTATGGCAACACTTAGCCTCTGACCAAGGTAAAAGCCAGCTCTTGGGTCACGGGAAGCGTCAACTAGGCGTTTTGAAAGTTCTTTGAACAGGCTGTGGGCACTCGGACCCCACGGCCCTAGAGTTTCAACCCCAAACGGCTCGAAAATATAGTTAACACAAAGGTTTCTATATTTACGCCGTTTGAGGTTCTCTGCAGCCGCAGCAGCAGCGCCAGCACAGCACGACGAACTTGGAAGATGAGAAGGCGCAAGAGTATCGACGCAAGTTGCGTCCCATACTAAGGGCCTACCCATCTTCCAAGGAAACAAAGACATGCCGTCCGGTCTCTTGCCATCGTCGCGTGCCAAGCCATTAGGTTCTAAAACAGCTGGAACGCCGACGGTGACAAGAGCTCGTCGGATAATGTCGTTTATGTTCGCGTGCCGTGCAAAACGCCCCGCACTTCGGCTGCACGACAGGCCGTGGTGACCGAGGCTGTTGACAACTTCACCACAGTGACAGCGATGAGGAGAACAGCAGGCGGCACCGAGGCGTAAGGCAGCAGCGAGGCGAAAGGTCGTGTCGTCAAACAATGTGCCAATTGTCGACGACGGCAGTGCGTGAAGCCAAAGACCCGACTCCCATTCACCCACAGCCAGTAGGCGCGCACGCTCAGCAGTAGTAGAAGACGAGTTCAGCAGATTGTTTTGAACGATTCTGCAGAGCGGCTCGTCCCACCGTCTCTGGGAGAATGGATGGTCAGGTTCTTCAGTGTTCGGGCAAGCAAGTTTCCAAGCATCGATAGCCTCGGAGAAGCACGGCACATCAAAATCAATCAGTGTGGAAGCCAGGATATTCCTGATTAATTTCTCAGTGCCGTGGACCGAGGATATGAAAGCCGGTAAACTAATACTGGAAATTTTGCGGACGCCGAGTCCTCCCATGCGAATGGGAAGAGTAGCTTGAGCCCAAGCTCGGTCGTCCAAAGCCACATTTAAAATAGATGATAAAGTATGTCTGATTATTTGATCCATTTTGTCCAAAAGGTGAGTGTGCTTCCATAAAGGGGAAGCACGAAGGAAATATGTTAATTTAGGGCCGAAACAACAAAAACGAATTATTGTGATGGCCGAATGTATGTTAATTTGGAGCAATCTTTCCGAAACATCACTGAAATTTTGAATTTTTTCCTCGATAAAATCGGGAAAAGAGTTTTCAAAGATAGGTGACCCGAGGAGGCGAAGAGAGCTTTTTTCTATAATTTTGATGCCAGGGGCTATTGCGTTAAACTTCGAAAAAGTCAGTTGTCTGTCGGTACAGTCCGCTACATATAATTCGCATTTTGAAACATTGAGGTCGAGGCCAATGGAGTGAAATTCATTTTTTAAGAAATTTAGATCTAGTAAAACAGAATCTACATCGCCTCCCAGAGTTCCGTCATCAAGATACCAAACGTTAAATTTGGAATTTAGCTGTCGAATAATTGGGTGGATAGCTAAACTAAAAATCACTGGCCCGAGGGGGTCACCTTGTTGACAGCCAACAGCAGATTCCAAAAGGTTGTCCCGGTATAGTAATTTAGATGGGTGTCTATAACATTGCCAAAGAAAACTATAAATTTGGGGTAATTCTTTTTTAGTTTCAGTCAACAAGGTGTCCCTATTCACTGAATTGAAGGCGTTCTTTATGTCAACCTTCAGGATGACCTCACCTTTGCCGGAATTTAGATAGGTCGACATAGCGTGTACGGCAGCCTCGCAACCCCCTTTAGAACCGTATCCAAGCTGCAGGGGCTGAAATTTTTCCGAAACAACCTCTCCGTAAAATTTACAGCAAATCTTGGCTGCCATACGACGGTAGGTTGTTCCCACGGCAATGGGACGAATGCCGCCATCCTTTTTGCGCAGGGCACAAAGATTGGCCCCGTACAGGACGTCGATGACGGACTCGTTCACCTTGCCGGAGAGCATAAGGTTAATCAAAGCCGTAAGTTCCTTCAAGAGCAGCTCACCAGCTTCCCCAGCACCTGAACATATTAGGTCTTTCAGATGCTGAGGACTTAGACCGTCGAGGCCGCCGGCTGAGCCACTCCGGAAGGAGCAAACGGCTGTGACCACCTCTCGACCTGTAACGATGAGGGAATGAAAGTCCGAATCAGGAGGGTCGGGAAAGGAAAGGCCATCCGCCGGGGCAGGGTGTTTGGTCTCCAGAGCTGCGAGTGTCTCTGGAGAGCACGGTGCCACCACATCGCTGCTGAAGAGAATCCTGGCTGCTCCGCTAATGTCACCTTCCCCTAACTTCGTTTCCACCAGGTGGGATATACCTCTTGAGGATGTATATCTCTGTGCCGGTAATTTTGGGTCTAAATCTTGAGCCGAGACGTTGCAATTTTCTTTGATTTGTGCAGTTAAAGTTTTTTTTGTTGCCAAATTCTTTTGTACATGCAAGATTCGATAAGGAAAGGTGAGCAGTTGTTCCCAAGCACTTAGCGAGTTCTCCCGGACAGCAAGGCGCACGCAACCAGCTAAATTTTGGGCTACAAGCGGTCTAGCACCTCGAGGAACTCGCTTTAGTACTGGAACGGAGTTTTTGAATTTTGAAAGAATTTTCCAAAAAGGGTCGAAAGAAGAAGTTGTAGATGTTGTAGGTGTGGCTATTGAGACAGGGTCTGAGGTGGATGTATTTGAAAGTTTGTGTACTTTCCCAATATGTACCTTCAGACCCCGCTTACCTTTAAAAAAGCGTGCCTGGGAACATAGCGGGCATCTCTCCAGGGTGTTCAGCGATATTGAAGGCTGACTAGCACTGTTGTCCACCACATAGCTGCTGCTGTTACTCATATAGTTCACTTATAAAATAAACTTATCAAATTAACTTTATTAAACTAAAACAATATTAAATTAAAAAAGAAACTCTTAAAAGTCAATATTAACAAGGACATGAATTTTACACTTTTGATTATGCACTGGGGGCCTCGGACGCCGCGTCGTAGAAAACATTCGAGGCCCCGGCGACCGTTTCCGGTGCACGGGGCCTCACCTCCTCAAAGGAACGAAATTTAAAGAGGTCCGGTTTGTGTTGTTTGTTGTTTGTTTGCTGTCAACATGGTGACAGCGGTGGGATATTTATTCGATTTAAATGGTTTAAGTCGGTAATAAAGGTACGTTTTAGACTTTAAAATCGTCAGGGACGGTTATAGAGCGCTATGGAACACGCGCGACCACCAACTGAATTGTGTTTAGAGGGCAGCTCCGTCAGTCGGGCTGACGCATGGCGGCGTTGGAGGTCGCAATTTATGTTATTTTTAAAAGCATCGGGGGTGCAAAAAGAGGAAACTGATATTCAAGCCAGCTTAATGATAAATTTAATCGGATCTGAGGGGTTTGAAGTGTTTGAGACATTTTCATTTGACAAAGAGAGCGATAAGGATGATGTCAATCTATTGCTTAAGAAATTTGATGAATATTTTGGAGTCAAACAGAATATAACATTAGCAAGATACAATTTTTTTACAAGGGGTCAGGAAGAAGGAGAATCAATTGATCAGTATGTTACGTCATTGCGATTATTAAGCAAATATTGTAACTTCAAAAATTTAGAAGAGGAGTTGATTCGCGATCGTATTGTTTGTGGGATACAGAGTACTGGATCAAGAGATCGTTTATTGAGAGCAGAGGATCTGACGTTGGAAAAAGCTATTAAAATTGTCCAGGTTGATCAAATGTCATCAGATAATCGACGTTTATTGGAGACTCGTGGTGCTGGTACTTCAGGATTGGTGCAGGTCGATGCAGTTGGTTTGCGCGGTGTAGGCGGCCGCGGTAGGCGCGGTGGTTGGCGCGGCAGAGGACGTCAACAAAGGCGCGGTGTGGCCAGTGTTGCTGCTGGTTCTAATACAGCGCGAAGATTTGATCATTCAAGCGAGACCGGACATTGTCTTAGGTGCGGAGGCCAATGCAATGAACCCAATCTATGTCCGGCTATTTCTGTGCAATGTTATTTGTGTGATAATCATGGACATTTTGCTAGAATGTGCAAGTTGAAAAAAGGGAATAAGAAAATGTACGATATAAGTTTAACTGAACCAAAAAGCAATGAAGAAGATGATGATGATTGTGAGTCATTTTTTGTATCAGTTTTGTATACTGTCTCAGAGATTAACTCTTCGTCGGAAGATTGGTATGAATCACTCCAAGGGGAGTGCGGTTCAGAAAAATTTAAATTAGATACGGGAGCAGATATTAATGTTTTATCGTATAAGCGATTTTTATTATTAGGCTATGACAGCAAGCTAATTAGTGGCAAGCAAAGTGTTAGGTTGCAATCTTATAGTGGTGATTTTATTCCTATTAAAGGTATTTGCAAATTAAAATGGTGGTTTATGGGTGTATCGTATGAATTAAGATTTGCAATTGCGGTTAGTGATTGTCAGAGTGTGCTGGGCTTGCAATCTTGTCTAACATTAGGATTAGTTAAAAGAATTCATAACATAAATCTTGCAGATTATCAAGAATTGTTTAATGGGTTAGGCTGTTTGCCAGGTGAATATCATATTGTTGTAGATAAAACTGTGATGCCGGTGATTTGTGCAACCCGTAAGGTACCATTAGGAGTTCGCGATAAGTTGCAAGATGAGTTAAATAGAATGATTGAGTTAGGTGTCATTAGGAAAGTTAGTCATCCAACTCCATGGGTGAATTCATTGGTAATTGTTGCTAAGAAAAATGGACAGTTGCGTATATGTTTAGATCCGAGGCCGCTTAATAAGGCGATACAGCGTGCACATTTTCAATTGCCAACAATAAATGAGTTGGCTACTAAGCTTCACGGTGCTAAGTATTTCTCAGTTTTAGATGCATTTTCAGGGTTTTGGTCAATAAAACTGGATAATGCAAGTGCAGACCTATGTACATTCAGTACACCGTTTGGTCGATATCAATATCTGCGATTACCATTTGGTCTTAATTGTGCACCTGAAGTGTTTCATGCGAAAATCAAGCAATTACTTGAAGGTCTAGAGGGGGTTGATTCTTTTATTGATGATATCATTTGTTGGGGAAGGACTAAAGACGAACATGATCTGCGTTTGAAAGAGTTGTTAAACAGGGCACGGAAAATTAATTTAAAATTCAACAAAGATAAATGTTGTATATGTGTTGAGGAAGTAACTTATTTGGGTCATATTTTTAACAAAGATGGGATGAAAGTGCATTCCGAGAAAGTAAGAGCGATATATAATATGCCGGAACCGATGGATAGAAAAAGCTTAGAAAGGTTTTTAGGGGCTGTAAATTATCTTTCTAAATTTATACCTAATTACTCAGAGCACATTTTTCCGTTGACAAGATTGCTAAAAAAAGATGTGATTTGGTGTTGGGAAGTTGGTCATAAAAATGCATTCAATCAACTTAAAGAATTGATATGTAATGCACCAGTTCTGTCTTTGTACAATGTTAGTGGTCCGGTTGTGTTGTCAGTGGATGCGAGCAGTGTGGCACTGGGTGCCGTGCTCATGCAAGAGGGGCGTCCAGTAGAATATGCGTCACGCACGCTCACTGACACACAACAAAGATACGCACAAATAGAAAAGGAAATGTTGGCAATAGTATTCGCTTGTGAAAAGTTTCATCAGTACATTTATGGAAAAAGTAGTGTGGTTGTCGAATCGGACCATAAACCACTGGAAAGCATTTTTAGAAAATCACTAGACTCAGTCCCAGCTCGCTTGCAGCGTATGATGTTGAAGGTTCAAGCTTATGAGTTGGTGGTCACTTATAAGCCTGGGAAGTATATGTACATACCAGATACATTGTCGCGGGCACCCCTTCCGGATTTGTATGACGATAAAATTAGCAGGGCTATACTATGTCAAATTAAAATGGTAGTCGATAACATACCTATGTCGCAGAATAAGTTTACTCTCGTCAAGCGGGAAACTAGTAAGGATGAGTGTTTAAAACTGTTGCTAAAATATATTAATCAAGGGTGGCCTGATAAGTTTAACATACACAATGATTTAAGATACTATTGGTCTATAAGAGATGAACTGTACTGTGTAGATGGTGTTATATTTAAAGACAAACAGGTTTTGATACCACATTCTATGCAAAGGGACATGTTAAAGCTTATTCACGAAGGGCATTTAGGGATTGATCGTTGTAAGAGACGTGCTCGTGAAGTATTATTTTGGGCAGGTATAACAAGAGATATTGACGATTATGTGAGAAGATGTAAAATATGTCAAGAAACAGCACACAAACCGTGTAGGGAACCTATGATTCCGGTAGCTATACCAGAATTGCCATGGAATAAAATTGGAACAGACATATTTGAGTATGGAAAGCAAAGTTATTTAATATTAATTGATTATTATTCTGGTTTTATTGAGATTGCGTATTTGAGGGACACTTTGTCAAACTCAGTAATAGGTATTATGAAAGAAAACTTTGCACGGTATGGTATACCGGATACGGTTATCAGCGACAATGGACCACAATATTCTTGTCGTAATTTTAAAAAATTTGCTTTAGAATGGGGTTTTCAGCATGTCACTTCTTCTCCGTATTATGCGCAGTCTAATGGTAAGAGCGAAAGGGCAGTTCAAACCATTAAAAATATATTGAAAAAAACAATTGACAGTAAAACCGATTTTTATTTAAATCTGCTAAGTTACAGGAATACACCGCGGGAAGATTTGAATTCTCCTGCACAGTTAATGATGGGCCGGCGTTTAAATTGTAGATTACCAGTCCATTCAGATTTATTAAAACAAACAAATTGTGGTACTATGAACTTACAACATAAAAAAATATTGGAAAAACAAATAAAAAATAAAAGTTTGTATGATCAGCATTGCAAACTGCTACCTGAGTTGAATGTGGGCGACGAAGTTATAATGTTAGGGAAAACAAATAAAAGAAGTCGTGGTAAAATTATAGGAAAAGCGCCGACTCCACGGTCTTATATTGTTAGAAACAAAAAAGGTATTTATCGTCGTAATCGTCGTCATTTGATAAGATCTGTAAAGGATCCTACAGATAATAATATGTTGTCTGATAGGGATGAGTATTTTTCGGGGGATGATGAGGATGATGACTATGTGCCAAGCACTAAAATAAATGTATCGTCATCTTACTCGCCACCTCATACCCGGAGTAAGACTTAACAATTTGTATGCTTACTTATTTATAATATAGAACTAATGATTTATTTTAAGTTGATTTATTATTGTATTTTATTTAACTGGAATTAATGTATTTTAAGTTCGTTTTTTATTATTATTTTATCTTATTTAAGGGGAAGGTGTTGTGGATTGTCTATGTTGAATTATGATTAAAACAGTTGTCAACTAGACTTATCTTTCATTACACAACATGGGATATAATAATAATATGTTACGTTATGTTCATTTTTCATGTTGTGTAATGAAAGATAAGTCTAGTTGACAACTGTTTTAATCATAATTCAACATAGACAATCCGCAACACCTTCCCCATAAATAAGATAAAATAATAATAAAAAACGAACTTAAAATACATTAATTCCAGTTAAATAAAATACAATAATAAACCAACTTAAAATAAATCATTAGTTCTACATTATAAATAAGTAAGCATACAAATTGTTAAGTCTTACTCCGGGTATGAGGTGGCGAGTAAGATGACGATACATTTATTTTAGTGCTTGGCACATAGTCATCATCCTCATCATCCCCCGAAAAATACTCATCCCTATCAGACAACATATTATTATCTGTAGGATCCTTTACAGATCTTATCAAATGACGACGATTACGACGATAAATACCTTTTTTGTTTCTAACAATATAAGACCGTGGAGTCGGCGCTTTTCCTATAATTTTACCACGACTTCTTTTATTTGTTTTTCCTAACATTATAACTTCATCGCCCACATTCAACTCAGGTAGCAGTTTGCAATGCTGATCATACAAACTTTTATTTTTTATTTGTTTTTCCAATATTTTTTTATGTTGTAAGTTCATAGTACCACAATTTGTTTGTTTTAATAAATCTGAATGGACTGGTAATCTACAATTTAAACGCCGGCCCATCATTAACTGTGCAGGAGAATTCAAATCTTCCCGCGGTGTATTCCTGTAACTTAGCAGATTTAAATAAAAATCGGTTTTACTGTCAATTGTTTTTTTCAATATATTTTTAATGGTTTGAACTGCCCTTTCGCTCTTACCATTAGACTGCGCATAATACGGAGAAGAAGTGACATGCTGAAAACCCCATTCTAAAGCAATTTTTTTAAAATTACGACAAGAATATTGTGGTCCATTGTCGCTGATAACCGTATCCGGTATACCATACCGTGCAAAGTTTTCTTTCATAATACCTATTACTGAGTTTGACAAAGTGTCCCTCAAATACGCAATCTCAATAAAACCAGAATAATAATCAATTAATATTAAATAACTTTGCTTTCCATACTCAAATATGTCTGTTCCAATTTTATTCCATGGCAATTCTGGTATAGCTACCGGAATCATAGGTTCCCTACACGGTTTGTGTGCTGTTTCTTGACATATTTTACATCTTCTCACATAATCCTCAATATCTCTTGTTATACCTTGTTATGTATCTTCCAAGTTGGATCAAACTGCACGGTGTGCAATTTTGATTAAAATCGGTTAAGTTTAGGAGTCCATCGCGGACAAACAACGTGACACGTAATTTATTTAAATTAAGAAGATATAAACCTCTAAATAGACAGATTAACAAATTGGCATACGCCCAGAGCCCAAACGGCTGAAGTTAGAGACAATTTTTGGATGGAAGATTTCGTTGTGTAGGTGAGCATTATGAAAGTGTTTTGGACAATTCGAATTATACATACAGATATAGGGTGTAACCTTTTTGTATAAAAAAATAACCGGGGTAAGACCGTGGGTTTAGCTTGCTAGTTACATATTATTTTAGACTGCTACTGCTGCGACAGCGCTCGTCTGCGCGGTCGTTCGATCGAAAGTGGCATTGGTGTCGATTCTGTTATGCACAAACTAAACTTAATTTAGGCTATTGCTATCTTTTACTAAAAGGCAGTGTGAGATAAGGACGGCTATAGCTATGAACTAAGTTAGAGATGTCAAACTATGCCTTGCGCTTCACCGTGTTTTTAGTCGACATGTTTTTACGTGCACACTTCATTTGTAAAGAAATATTAGTTCCAACTAAATTTGACAGCTCTAATTTACGTCCGTCTCTTTCTCGTTTTATTAAAGAGAAAAATATAGCAATAGCCTAAATTTAGTTTAGTTTGTGCACAACAGAATCGATTTTATTTTATTATTAAATTATTTTTAAAATATTCGGTAACGGTGATGGCGCGTTCACATGGGTTGACTGTAGCGCTAAATTCAAAAAGTATCGTCGTATCGGCAAATTTAATATCGCCGATTCCGATATATGGGAAAACTCTCGATATCGCCGATATATCGGAATCGGGTGCATCCCTAATATCAACTAAAAAATAGGAAGTAGGGTCTTTCAGGGCCCAGCTGTAAATGCTGCCCTTAATATAGCCAAGCTCTAGTATCTCAATCATCTTTGAGTGAATGTCAATGATCTTTGATTGAATTTCAATGATCTTTGAGTGAATGTCAATGATCTTTTAGTGAATGCCAATGATCTTTGAGTGAATGCCAATGATTTTTGAGTGAATGCCAATGATCTTTGAGTGAATGTCAATGATCTTTGAGTGAATGTCAATAAATAATTCACGCTTATTTTGTTTCAGATGCAGAATAAAATAATCCGCTCTTAAGGTCATCATCACAATTATTTTAGTACAACATGCCGTATTTTCTGCTCGTCAAAAATGCTGAACTACCATACAACATTTCTTCCTATATTTAGCATCTTTAGGGGATGAATTTAAAATATCATCCCTTTGTATTAAGAATCTTAGTGCGCAAGATTTTAGACCTAGCAGTTTGTTTGTGCGTTGCCTTTTTTAAACTTTCACGATCAGAACACATTATAAAACATATGGAAACGGGTATTTATTAAGCCCGCGTTTCGACCGGATTGCACCAGCCGTGGTCGCGGGAAGACTGAAGTATTGGAGGTACCGCCATCGCCACAGCAAAGCGAAGGTGTTCGCGGTGTAATTCGCGATAAATACATGATTCCATGTTTTATAATGTGTGCGTTGTCTCTTAGTTAATTCTTGTAAGAATATAAAGGTTGTAAAACAGCGTTCACGAAGCCGAAAAGCTTGTTCTTCCCGACAATTTTTTTTTGTTCTAAATACCTGGGAATCTTTTAGTTACGGAGATATTGAAGGTCAAAGTTCCAGTTTTTTCACATGTTTTTTATTTTGATACAATGTTACACGGTCTAACTTTAAGTATCTCCGTGGTTATTCAATGCATTCATCAGCATTTACATTGAGCGCTACTGATGCCGATTCCCTTGTTTACAAACTAAACCAAATTTAAGTTCAGTGCATCTTTTTCTTTCTATTTCATTAAGAAAAGGACAGAAGATAAATTTTAGTTATGTTCTGTCAAATTAATCAGCGCCGTATAAGTTCTAGACGCGATTAAAAAATTGACTTCTAAAATTACATCAAAATACGTCAGGTGCTGACTAATTTGACAGGATTAAACTAATATTTATCTTCTGTCCTTTTCATAATGAAATAGAAAGAAAAAGATGCATTCAACTTAAATTTAGTTTAGTTTGTGAACAAGGGAATCGGCACCACTGTCAATCAAATCCGTGATTTTTCAAACAAAAAAAAATATCGTTTCCCTTACCTATATATTTTTGCGCAGTTTTACTTAGTTTGATGTTCAGAATGCTTGGTTGACAGTCGCTCCACATAAAGCACTGGCATTCAGTTGCATCTGGTAAGACTGGAAAACCGACTAGAACATAGTTGGGAAATAACTAAGCAGACGATGATTTTTACAAAAAAAAGTCCTTGCTTGTCTTTGCTGTCCCGGAGTCGGGTAAAAAGAACTAAATTATATAACACTAGCTGACCCACGCAACTTCGTCTGCGTCACATAAGAGAGAAAAAGCTAACAAAAGGAATACATTTTCCCCGTTTTTGCAACATCTTTCATTTATGCTCCGCTCCTTTTGGTCGTAGCGTGATGTTATATAGCCTATAACCTTCCTCAATAAATGGGCTATCCAACACAAAAATATTTTTTCAATTCTAACCAGTAGTTCCTGAGATTAGCGCGTTCGAACAAACAAACAAACAAACTCGTGACGTGACGTCCGCTAGTATAAAATAAAATAATAGCATTCATTTGAAAATGTCCTAAAAATTTTCTAAATCATAAACCTAGTGGGAATCAATGCACTTGTGTGCGTGCATGCACCGACAAATGTGTGTGCTAACTGCTACCTATCAAGGTTGTTGAACTGGATTATGCTGTTGTAATATTCACACGATCGCTTTTTAGTGGTGGACAGGAAACAAATTTTATTAAAAAAAATATTTTTTTTTTCGTTACGTACCTACATCAAATGATAAATGATGTTTATTTTGCAAGTAGGTTTTTACAAACACAATTACACGTCATTTTTTAAAACTAGATGGGCCCGGTATTTCGTACCTGACTACTCTGAGAAGAAACAGCCGAAACAAACTCAGAGGTCATAGTCTCTTTTAAAGTCCAGACAATCTTGCTCAATTCACATGAGGACTATGCAGATTAGTGTCTGAGATGGTCTTTTGAAGAAAGAACCATACAGATTTGAGTGGACCTGTCCAGTCAGTGCAAGCATTTGTCAGTTAACGTGTAGCTCGACTTCCGCCTATGCGCATTTTCGCGCCAAAAAAAAATACATTCGAGTGGAGGCCGGATTACGTCACACCGCCGGCGAGGCGCGGGCGGCCAGATGTTTGTAAACAAAGCTGATTTACGACTCATGCATGCTTCTTAGAAAGGGTCGCTTGTCGTTGTGTTTTTTGTTATGGTTATTAAGTGGGCTTTACGATAGCGAGCAGTTCGTTCGAATGAGTGATTGTTTTCATTTCTAAAATAGGTGGTAAACCAAAACATTGATTATTTTGATGTTATGTTTCAAATATGTATTTTTAGAAAAAAAACTAAAACGATGACCTATATGTTTTAAGGTTTCAAATGCATGGTGTGTATATTCTTAGCATAAAAAATAAATGAATCCACATTGCATAGTGCAATATTTATTATTTACAAGCAGTCCAAGTAAGGTAAAAGCCGAGCGGCCGTCAGGCCGCTAGACCGTAATTTAAAAAAAAAATGTATCAACGTCAATCAGATACGTAGATTAAAAATATTGTTACCCGTAGTAAGCTTATTTAATGATTCAACCTATTTGTAAAAATCGTGGCAGTAGATGAAACGAAAACATTTTTTTAAACCAATTTTAAAAAGAAACAAAAACATTGTCAACAAACATGACGTCATCCGAAACGGTTGAGAAAAAAATTCAGAAAAATCGTATTATTTTGCTTACCGAGTTGAATCCTGACTAATTCTTATCACATAAACACTCACTTATACGCACAAACAGTTTTTAACCGGTTTTATCACTACAATTCCAATATTTTCACTGTTTCCCTACAACCACTTGACTTTTATGACGCCATAAACACACTAAGACAACATGTCACAATTCAAAAATTTTTAAAATATTTGACCAATCACAGAGTAGGGGTGTTGCATATCAATGTATGGGGAAATTTAGTACGCACAATTCTAAAACGTCGGACTTAGTGAGTACGCCTTCATAGTGAAACAATAACGACTAAATCGGAATGAAAAAAAAAAATTCGGCCTGGGACAAATATATCCCAAAAGCTTTTTACTGTCGTGTGCTGTTGGGACATTCGTGTCCCGATGGCATTTCAGCGGGGAGCTCAAGGAAACGACAAACAATACCAAAGAAAGGACATTTGGGTAGGTCGCTTATAGTACTCAAACTGCCAGACAGTTGTGGGAAAAAATAAACAAAAAATATAATTGTGAGAACTTGTTATTAATGGTCAAATTAATAACAAGTTCTATTATATTATATTAAAATAATGTAAATAAAATCACAAAAATCATTTAAAGTCACAATGATGATAAAATAAGTAAAATACTTTACAAAATAAGTATTCATGTCAAATAAAATAATAATAAAAAAAAGTAAAAAATAATAAAAATACATGTCAAAACATTAAATGTCAGAGTGTATAAAATACATGTCAAAACATTAAATGTCAGAGTGTATCATCCATCATCTGCCTAGCCTTTTCCCAAGTTTTATTGGGGTCGGCTTCCAGTCTAACCGGATTCAGCTGAATACCAGTATTTTACATGGAGCGACTGCCTATCTGACCTCCACAACCCAGTTAGTACTGGGTATTACGATACTCCTGGGTAAGACTGGTTGTCAGAATTTTTGGGCCACTGACTACCTGTAACGACTGTCTAACAATCACGGCAGTCAACGAAAAGCCATTTACAAGCCTCCAAAGTTAGCAATAAACTCTTGTTGCACAAACTAATAACTACGCATAATATCAATAATAACTAAGCTTAACATAAGAACAAAGAATAGGACTAAATTAAATATGAATGTATGAATTTGATCATTATCTTATTATAATTTAATACTAATAATTACTAATACTAATAATTATTTGCAAGATAATCTCATTTTAATTTTATTTAAACAGTAATAATTTTTGCAAGATAATCTCATTTTAATTTTATTTAAACAATAATAATTATTGCAAGATAATCTCATTTTAATTTAATTTCAACTACTCATAATAATTATTGCAAGTTAATCTCATTTTAATTTAATATATAGTAATTATTGAAAGTTAATCTCATTTTATTGTAATTTAAACTATAATAATTATTGAAAGTTAATCGCAATTAAATTTGTAATTTAATGTTTTATCTTTTCTTAGACCTACACCGTGGAAGAGATACCGACGTTACAACGTTTACCACGTATTATAGCTGTTTTTAGGGTTCCGTACCCAAAGGGTAAAAACAGGACCCTAATTCTAAGACTCCACTGTCCGTCTGTCTGTCTGTCTGTCACCAGGCTGTATCTCATGAACCGTGATAGCTAGATTTTTTTCACAGATGTGTTTCTGTTGCCGCTATTACGACAAATACTAAAAACAGAATAAAATCAATATATAAGTGCGTGCGTTTTTTGCTCGATATTAATAACTGAAACAGGTATACGCTTCAAATATTCACAGAATATTTAGTTGTATAATCACTTCAAAAATAAATTGTTAAATTAAAATAAAACAAATATTTAAGGGGGCTCCCATACATCAAACGTGTTTTTTCCCGTTTTGTCTAATGTTGTATAGATCTTCTTCCTTCGTGCGCGAGTCCGAATCACACTTGGCGGGTTTTTCTATTATCCGACGAAATATTTCTATGTGGTTCAGAATGATGTAGGTACCTACTTCATACTTGGTATAAGTCCCTTCTAGCTTCTTTATTTTCATCTCTTTACTTTATCTTTGTTGATGTTTGGATATTTCAGGGTAGGTATACTATTTAAGTAGTTCTGGAACTGAAAGTCATAATTTTTTTTAATAAATAAAAAAATCAAATTTATTATAAATTTAGTTTTTCGTGTTTTTTAATGTATCTTATTATTGTTACGTAATATTTGAAAAAAAACACGAAAAATTTAATTTTCATTCTTTTTTAGTTACCTATTTAAATAAAAACAGTCCAAATCGTTCCGAGTTCGTTGATCGAGTTTTTGGCTTTCGATTCCAGAACGACATAAAAATAAGCGTGTATATTTATATTTTTGCATCTAAATTTGATAATTTGCTCATTATTAACCGAGCCTTGTTTTACCATATTTTACTCAACCCGCATCAAAACTCGCAGTTTCCGAATTTATTGACTTTGCATAGTAAATGCTGATTATTGTTAAATCTGTTCTACGCGTGCGTCGAATGTTCGTCACCATAAAATTGTAAATACCGTTACGGGATTCTCATTACAACAAGCTAATAAACCTATTTTAACTTTTTATGAAGACCGTTAGATTATAGTCTATCTCGTTCTGCGAGATTGTAAACTCTCGACTCGAAAGATTGTGAACCTGTCCCTGTCCGGTCGGTCTTTCAGTAGTTCGTTCTGTTTATTTCTTTGGTTAATCACAGATTCATTTAACTTCTAATTCTAAAGCTGTGAGTTATTTTCAACACGAAATCAATTTACATTTACCAAAACCACAGAATAGATAATAGTACTAGCGTACCAAAACACTGTTCATTTCCATTCGACAACAAACGAATTAACAAACAAATATGACGGTGCGGGGCACATGACTTTCAACCAGTTAGCGCGCGAAGTGCGTTCCGTTTTCACAATCTTTAGAGAGTTTACAATCTCGTGAGATAGATTAGCCGTCGACAGTTGCCGACGGTTGTAGTTTATCTGCAGTTGGCAACGTGCCGCTCGTCTGTAAGAACCCTAACGGTATTTACAATATTACGGTGATATTATAAATGTGAAAGTAAGTTTGTTTGTTACCTATTCACGCCTAAACCATTGAATCGATAATCCTGAAATTTTGCATATACGTTGTCAGATGTGCAGAAACGGACATAGGGTTAAGAATTAGTGCAAAGTACTTATACCTAACGTTAGTAAACCAATATATAAATATGGGTGTTGTAGTATTTAGTTATATTCTTTTAAGTTTGTTTTGTTTTTTTTTCGGTGTCAGGATTTATTTTATATTTAAAAAATATTCCTTATTTCCTATGAACTAGTATTACGAGTGTTTTCATTTAGGTACTGTCGTATTGTCGGCTTCATCCTGTATACTGATGCCAAAATTGGCTCATATTAGTAAACTGATGTCAAAATTGGCTCATATTAATATACTGATGTTAAAATTGTCTCATATTATATTGATATCAAAATTGGCTCATATTAATATACTGATGCCAAAATTGGCTCATATTAGTAAACTGATGTCAAAATTGGCTCATATTAATATACTGATGTTAAAATTGTCTCATATTATATTGATATCAAAATTGGCTCATATTAATATACTGTTGTCAAAATTGGCTCATATTAATATACTGATGTCAAAATTGGCTCACATTAATATACTGATGTCAAAATTGTCTCATATTATATTGATATCAAAATTGGCTCATATTAATATACTGTTGTCAAAATTGTCTCATATTAATATACTGATGTCAAAATTGTCTCATATTAATATACTGATGTCAAAATTGTCTCATATTATATTGATATCAAAATTGTCTCATATTAATATACTGTTGTCAAAATTGTCTCATATTATATTGATATCAAAATTGGCTCATATTAGTAAACTGATGTCAAAATTGTCTCATATTAATATACTGATGTCAAAATTGTCTCATATTAATATACTGATGTCAAAATTGTCTCATATTATATTGATATCAAAATTGGCTCATATTAATATACTGTTGTCAAAATTGTCTCATATTAATATACTGATGTCAAAATTGTCTCATATTAATATACTGATGTCAAAATTGTCTCATATTATATTGATATCAAAATTGTCTCATATTAATATACTGTTGTCAAAATTGTCTCATATTAATATACTGATGTCAAAATTGTCTCATATTATATTGATATCAAAATTGTCTCATATTAATATACTGTTGTCAAAATTGTCTCATATTATATTGATATCAAAATTGTCTCATATTAATATACTGATGTCAAAATTGTCTCATATTAATATACTGATGTCAAAATTGTCTCATATTATATTGATATCAAAATTGTCTCATATTAATATACTGATGTCAAAATTGTCTCATATTAATATACTGATGTCAAAATTGTCTCATATTAATATACTGTTGTCAAAATTGTCTCATATTATATTGATATCAAAATTGTCTCATATTAATATACTGATGTCAAAATTGTCTCATATTAATATACTGATGTCAAAATTGTCTCATATTATATTGATATCAAAATTGTCTCATATTAATATACTGTTGTCAAAATTGTCTCATATTATATTGATATCAAAATTGGCTCATATTAGTAAACTGATGTCAAAATTGGCTCATATTAATATACTGATGTTAAAATTGTCTCATATTATATTGATATCAAAATTGGCTCATATTAATATACTGTTGTCAAAATTGTCTCATATTAATATACTGATGTCAAAATTGTCTCATATTAATATACTGATGTCAAAATTGTCTCATATTAATATACTGATGTCAAAATTGTCTCATATTATATTGATATCAAAATTGTCTCATATTAATATACTGTTGTCAAAATTGTCTCATATTATATTGATATCAAAATTGGCTCATATTAGTAAACTGATGTCAAAATTGGCTCATATTAATATACTGATGTTAAAATTGTCTCATATTATATTGATATCAAAATTGGCTCATATTAATATACTGTTGTCAAAATTGTCTCATATTAATATACTGATGTCAAAATTGTCTCATATTAATATACTGATGTCAAAATTGTCTCATATTAATATACTGATGTCAAAATTGTCTCATATTATATTGATATCAAAATTGTCTCATATTAATATACTGATGTCAAAATTGTCTCATATTAATATACTGATGTCAAAATTGTCTCATATTAATATACTGTTGTCAAAATTGTCTCATATTATATTGATATCAAAATTGTCTCATATTAATATACTGATGTCAAAATTGTCTCATATTAATATACTGATGTCAAAATTGTCTCATATTATATTGATATCAAAATTGTCTCATATTAATATACTGTTGTCAAAATTGTCTCATATTATATTGATATCAAAATTGGCTCATATTAGTAAACTGATGTCAAAATTGGCTCATATTAATATACTGATGTTAAAATTGTCTCATATTATATTGATATCAAAATTGGCTCATATTAATATACTGTTGTCAAAATTGTCTCATATTAATATACTGATGTCAAAATTGTCTCATATTAATATACTGATGTCAAAATTGTCTCATATTAATATACTGTTGTCAAAATTGTCTCATATTATATTGATATCAAAATTGGCTCATATTAGTAAACTGATGTCAAAATTGTCTCATATTATATTGATATCAAAATTGTCTCATATTAATATACTGATGTCAAAATTGTCTCATATTAATATACTGATGTCAAAATTGTCTCATATTAATATACTGATGTCAAAATTGTCTCATATTATATTGATATCAAAATTGTCTCATATTAATATACTGTTGTCAAAATTGTCTCATATTAATATACTGATGTCAAAATTGTCTCATATTATATTGATATCAAAATTGTCTCATATTAATATACTGATGTCAAAATTGTCTCATATTAATATACTGATGTCAAAATTGTCTCATATTATATTGATATCAAAATTGTCTCATATTAATATACTGATGTCAAAATTGTCTCATATTATATTGATATCAAAATTGTCTCATATTAATATACTGATGTCAAAATTGTCTCATATTAATATACTGATGTCAAAATTGTCTCATATTATATTGATATCAAAATTGTCTCATATTAATATACTGATATCAAAATTGTCTCATATTAATATACTGATGTCAAAATTGTCTCATATTATATTGATATCAAAATTGTCTCATATTAATATACTGATGTCAAAATTGTCTCATATTATATTGATATCAAAATTGGCTCATATTAATATACTGATGTCAAAATTGGCTCATATTAATATACTGATGTCAAAATTGGCTCATATTAATATACTGATGTCAAAATTGTCTCATATTATATTGATGTCGAAATTGGCTCATATTACAATGATGTCAAAATTGTCTCAAATGATATTGATGTCGAAATTGGCTCATATTATGTTCATGTCAAAATTGGCTCAAATTACCTCAAAATATACAGGGTAAAAAGAACACCGATGCTAAAACGATGTTCTTTCCACCTTTTATTGATGTCAAATTAGCTCATATTGATATACTGACTAATAAATAATAATCTAGACAGTCGGTTAAAAACCGCAGCTCCTCATTTTTATTAACCAAAAAATTTTAATTTACTTCAAAAAAATTGCATGTTAGCTTTTAAGTAGGTAGGTACTTAATGAATATCCGAAGCAATATTAATTACTATAGCATTAAAATAAGTATTCAATTCATAAGTTTCCGTTAGAATTTAATAAAGATAATTATGTTCATATAACTGTTGTTTTTATTGTACAAAAGTGCCAAAACAGTAGGGGTTCCCTATCCATTTGCATAAAAATTTAAGACCTAATATAACTTGGCATTCTTTTGTTACCTCTAATTATATTTTTGCATAACATTTTTACGCATAACAGCTTACGCATATTTTTTTAAGCATAATTTATCTAACCATAATAATGATTAAGCATAACATTGTTAGGCATAAATTGATTTACGCATAATGATACTAAAACATATTTTTTATAGGCATAACAAAGAAGCATAATCCTAAAATGTTAGACATACCCTAATTGGATATACCAATTTATTTTGACGATTGGAATTAAACCATCTCTCCGAAGCAGGTAATAAATAACATATTTGTTTTGAACATAGTTGATTGTGAACATATGTGAGTTTTTTCCCTGTAAGAAGCATGCAAACAAGCATACACCATGCATGCAGCAAACATGCAGCTTGCAAACATTTAAACAAGCATACACCATGCATGCAGCAAGCATAAAGCAAGCATGCGTGCAGCAAGCATGCAGCAATCATGCAGCAAGCATGCATTCAGCAATCATGCAGCATGCAAGCAAGCATGCAGCAAGCAAGCATGCAGTATGCAACATGCAGCAGGCAAGGTTTCTGTCACGGCTCCGGCGCTGCGGGGCTCCGGCGGTCCCACGCGAGCTTATCGACGCAGATGTGTTTAACGCTCACCGCCGCTGCTGAGGCTGGCCGGCTTGCCGGCCAGCAAGCCGAAGCTGCGGTGTTACAACCACCTGCTCCTCAACTCGCAGGCCGCCTCGCCCCTCCGCGCCTACGCGATTTTAAATTACACTCTAGGGGTAGGGCAGGCAAGACTACGTGGAGTCGGTTTTGCAGCGATTCGTTTCTGTCACTAACTTTTGTAGTACAACTTAATGAATTTTTAATCTATACTCTATACTAATATTATAAAGAGGAAAACTTTGTTTGTTTGTAATGAATAGGCTCAAAAACTACTGGACCGATTTAAAAAATTCTTTCACCATTCGAAAGCTACATTATCCACGAGTAACATATGCTATATTTTATTCCCGTACTCCTACGGGAACGGGAACTACGCGGGTGAAACCGCGGGAAGTCCGCTAGTTCAAAATAAATACGTAAAAATAACTCAAATTTTATTCTGGTATTTTTGATGATTAAACGAACTTACCTGTAAGTGAAGTTCTATCCCAATTATGTGAGTACGTTTCATTCGAAGATAAATAACACATGTAGTACCTTCATTGTACTAGCAACTTCGCACTTATTAGGGTAGATGGAAAAACTTCCTTGATGGCGCCACGCCCGGCGCCCGACTCGCCGCAACGGCGGTGACGCTCCTCATTCTTTAGAGTCCTATTACAATTTTTTTTTTTAGACTCAGGGCTCTGGGAAGGGAGGGACCTTTATCTTCGAATGAAACGTACCTACTCATATAATTGGGATAGAACTTCACTTACAGGTAAGTTCGTTTAATCATCAATTATATTGCGTACGTTTCATTCTTCAGATAAATAACACATGTAGATGTTTAGAGATTCAAAAAAAATTGTAACTAGATAGTATTAAATGAATAAGATTAAAAACTAGTGTTTTACTTCTAGAAATCATTTAATTACTCAACACAACTCCAGCATTCTTAGATACGTACAACATACAAAACAAAAAGGTTTTAATTGAAAAAATAGTCTTAATAAGTTTACAACATTCATTTAGACACTTGTTAAGAAAAAATAGGAACAATCAGATAAATGTATTTACTTTAATCGCATGTAAAGTCCCGGTTGTTAACTAGGGAGAAAAACTGATCTTGCGAAACAAGCATCATCGCTCACTGGACGATTATAAAATTTAGCAAATGTCTGCGATGATTGCAACCAACCAACAGTCTTCCTGATGACGTCAAGCGAGACGCCTTGCGTGCGCGCCGTGGATGTGGCAGCGTGTCGGGTGCTGTGCGCACCGAACGCCGACACATCCACGCCGCTCTCTGCGAGCACCTGCTTTATCCATCGACTGATGGTTTGTGTGCATGTGGCCTTATAAGGTCGCTTGTCAAGTATGTCATCAGAAGGTTTTCAACTGTATTTATCTTTTGAAGCCGACAAATAATCTTTCAAAGTTGTTGCTGGACAAATATTTATATTTTCTTTGAAATAAGGCAGGAATAAAATTGGTTGTTCACGACCGGCAGCAGATGTTTTAATAATATCGGAAATTGTAATATTGACTCCGTTAAGATTAATATGCATGTTTTTAATTTTAATAGATGCAATTGTTTGCGCTCTGTGAGCTGTAAAGGCTAATAAGATTACAAGCTTCTGGGAAATCTTTTTTTAGTAATTCTTTATTAGGACCCCATTGAGCGATGTGTTGTAAAACTATTTGAGGGTTCCACGTAGATGCGTATTTTGGGATGCTTGGCCTTAATTTATAGGTTCCTTTTAATAACCTTTTGATCTGTTCATGAGATCCTAAATCATCACCAAATAATAAACTTAAAGCCGAACGGTAACTACACACATCAAAAGTGTCTAGGGATCAAGCATTTTTATGTGGATTTCTTGAGATTGAGATGTGGCTTTGTAATAAATTTATGATTTTATAAATTTATATGGAT
Source organism: Xestia xanthographa (assembly GCA_905147715.2). NCBI lineage: Eukaryota > Metazoa > Arthropoda > Insecta > Lepidoptera > Noctuidae > Xestia > Xestia xanthographa. Next base: position 4,324,923 of record LR990671.1, read on the forward strand.
CCTTTTTGGTGCATTTCATAATTTGAATCAGGAACTCTCAATCAAATTCGAGTAAAAGATGAAAATAAGCTGTCAATATTTTCCCTATAAAAACATACAACGCATTGAAGACATTATTAGTGCTACTGTTTCCCTACTACTGATTAAAACCAACGTTATTATGGAGCGGCGACGTCATTTAAGCAGGGAAGAAATGCTCAGAGCCGTGGGAATGATAGAAGCTGGTTCCCGGCAACGTACTGTAGCTTTAGCTCTGAATACAAGTCAGAGTGTTATCAGTCGACTTTGGACACGTTACCGAAGCACTGGTACCGTGGCTGAGCGCCATGGAGGACGGTATCGCTGCACCACACGGAGACAAGACCGATACATTCAAATCTTAACTCGAAGAGCTCCAACAATAACCGCCATGATGTTAGCCGTGAGGCTTCATCACTCTTCAGGGAACTTAATTAGCGACCAAACAGTCAGAAACCGCTTGCATGAAGTGAACCTTCATTCCCGAAGACCGCTACGGGTACCACCTATAGCAATGCACAATCGTAGGATTCGATATCAATGGGCTCTTGAACACAGAAATTGGGCAGAAGAACAATGGCGTTTCGTGTGCTTTTCTGATGAGTCTCGTTTTGGTATGAGACCGGATACAAGACGTATACGACACTGGAGAACCCCTGGACGCCAACAGCGATTAAAATCCTGCCAGGAAGTCCATCCTTATAGTGGTGGAACCATCATGGTATGGGCGGGTATTTGGATCGGCGGAAGAACTGAGTTGATTTGGATCAGAGGCAACCTCAACGCTCAAATTTATGCTGAGACGATTGTATCAGACGTCATCGTTCCTCTACAAGTGCAAATCGGTCCCTTATTTCAGTTAATGCATGATAATGCACGACCGCACACCGCAAGAGTTGTAAGACAGACTCTCGCCGCAGCTAACATCAATGTCCTGCCCTGGCCTGCTCAGTCGCCAGACTTGAACCCGATTGAGCATGCATGGGATATGCTACAGAGAAGAGCTCTGCCGAATATGGAGGGTATCCAGTCGCAAGAAGACCTTTTTTTGTTGTTGCAACGAACATGGGCGGCCATTCCACAGCGTGATTTGGATGAACTCATTTTGAGTATGCCAAACCGATGTTCTTGTGTTGTTAGTGTTCGCGGTAGAAACACGGATTATTAATTGTTTAAGTTACCCAATAAAATTTTAAAGAAAACTGTGTTTTCAGTCATTTTTTCGAACTTTAATGTTAGTGGTTCAAATGTCAAAAATCCCTTTATTAGGAAAATGGCAAATTTCTTTATTAATGCAAAGGTGACTTGGTTTATCGTTACTGTGACAAACGAAAACACTTTATTTGATGAATCCTTAAAGAAAATTTTAATTAATATCAATCAGGAGAAAAGTTATTGCAAAAATATATGTTGATCCCTAGATACTTTTGATGTGTGTATTAAGAGAGCCGTAAGCGGCACATTTATCAAACTGTTCAGTTAAGAATGATAACACTGACGGTATACAAGATTTGTATGGATCTATTTCACCAATTTTTTAAGGCCACACCATATTGTTTCAATTTGTTCTTAGCTAAAGATGCCATCATTAAATCCAAAGAGGCCATAGGGACACCTCGTTTTATGAAGGCGTTCCTGAGAGCTTCGCTGCACCCAGGGTAACTCCTTTGATTTGTGGGTTCCTGGATATTGTTATTTTCGGAATTTATAAATATAATTTCTGAAGTGAGCAATGTTTGTAATAGAGGGAACCAGGGTTGCGAAGGCCAATAGGGAAAGACAAGTATGCCTTCAGCCTTTTCTGTGACGATTTTTTCTAAACATTTTAATATCAGGGAAAAAGGTGGGAAAGCATAAAAGAACATGTTATCCCATGGAATTGTGAACGCGTCTATCGCTACGGCATCTGGATCTGGTTTCCATGATACGTATTGATGACATTTTGTATGTGTGCGAGTAGGGAATAAATCGATATCTGGTTTGCATAATTTAGTCACAATTTTATCAAATCCTTCATCTGACAATTTTAGTTCTAAGTCTTTGTTAAGCCAGCTTCTTTATTATCTTTACTTTTAATACGTATATAGAGGCAGTCAAAAATAAATTTCGCTCTTCGCACCAACGCCAGATTTCTCGTGTTAAGTCGTTTAAATGGGGGTATTGGATACCACCCATGCGATTTTAAATGTAGCTTAATGCTGTGGTATTATCGACACGTAATAAAATTGAATATCAGGCCTTATGGGAGTAGATGTCGAAAAAACTGAGACCACCATTCCAGATCCGGTACAATTACAGGCGAAGGACTAAATTTAGATTTGTATGATTTATAAGTTTTTAATTCTAAGTACTTTTGTCTCTCGAGTGTATCGAGTAACCGTATTTAACCGCCGGACAGGCGGATGTTGAGATCCCGATTAAACTGGCAAACTCTTTAATAGAATAGAATAGTGCAACGTGGTATAGTAATATATTTTGTAACTAATTTTTTTGAAATATGTAGGTACTCGCTTAGCATTCGGTAAGGATAAAGACATGTTAATAGTGTTATAATTAAAACCTACAAATTTAGTCTGTTGTGATGGTTGTAAAGAGCTTTTTTCGAAATTTATCACGAAACCTAAACATTGTAACAGTTTAACAGTCTCTTTTACGTTATTTAAACATTCAGTATATGTACGGCCAATACATAACAAATCATCGAGATATATGACAAATGAATAACCGCGAAATCTGAGGTGAGCTACGACCTCTCGTCGATCCTCGTAAATGTTCTTGGTGCCGATGACAGGCCGTAAGGCATAGCTTTGAATTCATGTTAAATTTTCACCGACTTCATTATGAAATTGAAATCTTAAATATTTTCTGTGTGATGGATTAATTGGTACCAATAAATATGATTCCTTTAAATCAATCGTGGCCATAAAGCCGTTATGAGGAACTAATTTGCAAGCTGTTCTATAGTCCTCCATTTTAAAATGATTTTGTGTTATGAATTTATTTAACAACTTTAGGTTTAAAATAAATCGTTTTCCGCCATTTGATTTTGAAGGTTCAAAAAAAAAAAACATCAAATAACAATGCACCGTGCCCGAACGGGCACGGCTGCGGCCTTACAGGTTAAAAATATTTTAGAAATAAATTGATCTGATTGTGGCTCATACTCCTGTATGGCGCCTAATTGTATCAAGTTGTTGATCGCCACAGACATATCTCTCTGTTCTTCATTCGTAAACGTGTTAGAGGGTACAACATGTTGATAAACTTTTTTAGAAAATGTTATTACGTAGCCATTTTTAATCCAATCCAAGATTGTATAATTACTAGTGATGTTCATCCAACAATTATTGTAAAACTGTTGTAAACATCCTGCGTGTACCTGTATCGCTAGCGTCAGGTCTGGGGACGGTGCTTGCCCTGGCTGGGGGCAGCTCGAGGTCGCGTCGTCGTCGGCCGCCGCCGGTATGCTGCCGCTGCTCGTGGATATCCTCCTCGCCCCCCCCCCCCCCCCCCTGTTTGCCGAGACATAACGAGGGGAGCCCGTCCCGTTTCCCGAAAACCAAGTCCTCGCTGTCGATGGTCCAGCTGTGGGTGCGGGAAAAGACGTCGACCTTTGATCGGTTTTTTTTTTAATCAACGACCCTTGTCGGTCAATAGCTTTAGAAGCTTTTATGGTTTCTGAGAGCTTTTCTCCGAAAAGCGTCTCGTCTCCTTCGTGGTCTTTTATAAGTGGCGTAAAAGACTTGTCCAGATAGGGAGTTATGAGTTTTGTCCTCACCTGAGTTTCAGAATAATGTAGGTGGGTCAGGATCCTACAGCTATCAGAAAGAATATTAATAGCCTGAACTTTATCATCTGTTTGAAGAAGCTGGGTAATAGCCATATTAAGCGCGCTTATACCAAGGCCTAGTTGATCTTGTTTCAACTGTATATTTTTATCACGGCTAATAATAATTTCTGAGACCGCAGCCTTAATTTCCGGATTCAAAGTAGGCGAGTTCTCCGGTATCTGATACTCGTTTAGTAATTTTTCCTTGAGATCCTTGGCACGTCCTTTTAGTAAAGGAAACGACGTTTTAATAAAGGAATCCAACGTTGTGCTAACGTGTGGTGAATATTTTCGCCGTAAGGCTGTTCATCCGTGGTATCGCCCAGCGCTGATAGTAATTGCGGATCGAGCTGCGGAGAATCATCCTGGGCCAGTTGAATAGGCCCCCTTGGAGTCATTTCAATGTTTTCTTGGACGTCATGAGATTCATCTCGAACGTGAAACAGCATCACCGTGATATCATCTTGCATGATTTCGTCGTCTAAAACGATCAACGTTTCAAATGAGAACAAACTGGCCAGGCATCACGCTTTTTAAACCTTCGTGTTGACCCACAGTCAACCTCCAGGCATATTTTACACATCATGCTTTGCCCTCGTGATACCCTCAAAGTGATATCCTCCAGGCTAGCTTAGAGATGCTAATTTATTTATTTTACACATCATGCTATACCTTCGTGATACCCTCAAAGTGATATCCTCCAGGCTAGCTTAGAGATGCTAATTTATTTATTTTACACATCATGCTATACCTTCGTGATACCCTCAAAGTGATATCCTCCAGGCTAGCTTAGAGATGCTAATTTATTTATTTTACACATCATGCTATACCTTCGTGATACCCTCAAAGTGATATCCTCCAGGCTAGCTTAGAGATGCTAATTTATTTATTTTACACATCATGCTATACCTTCGTGATACCCTCAAAGTGATATCCTCCAGGCTAGCTTAGAGATGCTAATTTATTTATTTTACACATCATGCTATACCTTCGTGATACCCTCAAAGTGATATCCTCCAGGCTAGCTTAGAGATGCTAATTTATTTATTTTACACATCATGCTATACCTTCGTGATACCCTCAAAGTGATATCCTCCAGGCTAGCTTAGAGATGCTAATTTATTTATTTTACACATCATGCTATACCTTCGTGATACCCTCAAAGTGATATCCTCCAGGCTAGCTTAGAGATGCTAATTTATTTATTTTACACATCATGCTATACCTTCGTGATACCCTCAAAGTGATATCCTCCAGGCTAGCTTAGAGATGCTAATTTATTTATTTTACACATCATGCTATACCTTCGTGATACCCTCAAAGTGATATCCTCCAGGCTAGCTTAGAGATGCTAATTTATTTATTTTACACATCATGCTATACCTTCGTGATACCCTCAAAGTGATATCCTCCAGGCTAGCTTAGAGATGCTAATTTATTTATTTTACACATCATGCTATACCTTCGTGATACCCTCAAAGTGATATCCTCCAGGCTAGCTTAGAGATGCTAATTTATTTATTTTACACATCATGCTATACCTTCGTGATACCCTCAAAGTGATATCCTCCAGGCTAGCTTAGAGATGCTAATTTATTTATTTTACACATCATGCTATACCTTCGTGATACCCTCAAAGTGATATCCTCCAGGCTAGCTTAGAGATGCTAATTTATTTATTTTACACATCATGCTATACCTTCGTGATACCCTCAAAGTGATATCCTCCAGGCTAGCTTAGAGATGCTAATTTATTTATTTTACACATCATGCTATACCTTCGTGATACCCTCAAAGTGATATCCTCCAGGCTAGCTTAGAGATGCTAATTTATTTATTTTACACATCATGCTATACCTTCGTGATACCCTCAAAGTGATATCCTCCAGGCTAGCTTAGAGATGCTAATTTATTTATTTTACACATCATGCTATACCTTCGTGATACCCTCAAAGTGATATCCTCCAGGCTAGCTTAGAGATGCTAATTTATTTATTTTACACATCATGCTATACCTTCGTGATACCCTCAAAGTGATATCCTCCAGGCTAGCTTAGAGATGCTAATTTATTTATTTTACACATCATGCTATACCTTCGTGATACCCTCAAAGTGATATCCTCCAGGCTAGCTTAGAGATGCTAATTTATTTATTTTGAACCACAGTAAAAGAGTATAAAAGTATCACATAAAGTGTATCACAGTATTATAAATAGTTGTAATAGAAATTACTTAATAAAAAATACATCATAACTAACCTTGATTTTTCTCGGAATCCGACGAAGATGAATATAATTATAATCACACGATTTCGTTTTTTGTTTGCACATTCTTTAAGTCTTTTAATTTTACTTTCATAATAACTAATTTGGTTGTCAGCGCTACGCTTAGAAATAATGAAAAATAAATTCGAAATATCACTAAATATTTAAAAGTATTTAAGAGCCCCTTCCAAAAATTCAGTCGCTAGAGTTTAGGCAAATTCGTTGCGATCCTATGTTTGTGTGCATTTTTCATGCAGATACACGCACACACAGGTGCAGATCGAGCGTAGTGATCGCCTAAACCATTTTGATCCTACGATATTATTTTATGATACATAATTATAAAGTCAGTACGGTTTAAAAATAAAAGTCTGGAATGTGTGTCTACTGTATATTTATCACAATCAAAATAAAAATGGTTTAATTTTGTATTAGAAGAATTTAGATACATATAAACATTTTACAAAATGATAAATAAAAGTGCGAGTTGGACTCGCGCACTGAGGGTTCCGTACAAACTTTTTGAAGGACAAACTTAATTTTTCTGGATCTGGGACTTTTGCGCGAAAAACATTTGCGCGAAGGACACTTGCGCGAACCCATTTGCGCGAAAAGACAAATGTGCGATTGAACTTATGCGCGAACGGACTTTTGTGCGCCTGGACACTTGCGCGAATGGACTTTTGCGCGATTAGACTTATGCGCGAACGGACATTTGCGCGCCAAGACACTTGCGCGAATGGAAACTTGCGAAACTGGACTTTAGCGCGACTTAATGGCCACTGAGGTTCACTCTGTAGAGTAAACATAACATACCCCTGTTATTTATACTTGAAGGTGGTTTTTTCTTTTTGTTTTTCTGTCATGGATGTCATTTTCATGGTTAAGGAGACGCTGATAACGAAATGAGATCAAAATGAAAATCCAAGATGGCGCCGAGGAAAACTTCTGTTTTTTCTATCATGGGTGTCATTTATGGTTTTCGGGGTAGCTGATTATGAAAATGAGGTCAATATGAAAATCCAAGATGGCGCCAGGAAAAATTTTTGGTTATTAAGTCATAGTTGTAATTTTCATGGTTTATTTGGGGTCACTGATAACGAAAATGAGGTCAAAATAAAAATCCCAGAGGCGCCGAGGAAAATTTTTCATTTTCCGTCATGGGGTTCGTTTTCATGGTTTTTGGGGTTGCTGATTACAAAAATGAGGTCAAGATAAAAATCCAAGAGGCACCGAGGAAAATTTTTGACTCTCCGTCATGGGTGTCGTTTTTATGGTTTTTGGGGTTGCTGGTTACGAAAATGAGGTCAAAATGAAAATCCAAGATGGCGCCGAGAAAAATTTTTGATTTTCCGTCATGGGTGTCGTTTTCATGGTTTGTGGGGTTGCTGGTTACGAAAATGAGGTCAAAATGAAAATCCAAGATGGCGCCGAGGAAAATTTTTGACTCTCCGTCATGGGTGTCATTTTTATGGTTTTTGGGGTTGCTGGTTACGAAAATGAGGTCAAAATGAAAATCCAAGATGGCGCCGAGGAAAATTTTTGATTTTCCGTCATGGGTGTCGTTTTCATGGTTTGTGGGTTTGCTGGTTACGAAACTGAAGTCGAAATGCAAATCCAAGATGGCGCCGAGGAAGCAAAAAAATTAAAATAATCAGCGACCTCAAAAACCATGAAAATGACACCTACGTTGGAAAAACCGATTTTTTTTCTCGGCGCCATGTTGGATTTGCATTAGACCTCATTTTTGTAACCAACACCCCAAAAACCATGAAACCGACACCCATGACGGAAAAACAAAAGTTTTTCTCGGCGACATCTTGGATTTTCATTTAGACCTCATTTTCGTAACCAGCAACCCCGAAAACCATGAAAACGACACCCATGACGGACAAACCGAAAAAAATTCTGGCACCTTCTTGGATTTTCATTTTGACCCCATTTTCGTAACCAGCAACCCCAAAAACCATGAAAACGACACCCATGACGGAAAATCAAAAAAAATCCTCGGCGCCATCTTGGATTTTCATTTTGACCTCATTTTCGTAACCAGCAACCCCAAAAACCATGAAAACGACACCCATGACGAAAAAACCGAAAAAAATTCTGGCACCTTCTTGGATTTCCATTTTGACCACATTTTCGTAATCAGCAACCCCAAAAACCATGAAAACGACACCCATGACGGAAAATGAAAAAATTTCCTCGGCGCCATCTTGGATTTTCATTTTGACCTCATTTTCGTAACCAACAACCCCAAAAACCATGAAAACGACACCCATGACGGAAAATCAAAAAATTTTCTCGGCGCCATCTTGGATTTTCATTTTGACCTCATTTTCGTAACCAGCAACCCCAAAAATCACGAAAATAACACCTATGAAGAAAAAACCGAAAATTTTCGTCGACGTCATCTTGGATTTTCATTTTGATGTCATATTCATAATCAGCGACCCCAAAACTTGCTTACTTCTACATTATATTAATACTAGTATTTGCGTGAGTGCGCGAGCTGCGCGCAGCTCGCTTTTTGTCGTGTTCTTGAGAAGTATTCCTTACCAACATAAAATTTTGAGAATCCATAGGGATCCTTAAAATAATTGGGAAATCCGTTACAACTACCCCTTTATCACTATGAAAACTTTATTTAAAAACTCAGACCCATTAAAAAATACACTACCCTAAAGTTTGCTTGTCGTCGCCCTGAGTTACGCTTCACCCACTCAACCTTCGTTACGCTGCGGTTAGAACCTACCTACCACCAGACAAGGTTCGACGCCTACTATAATATTTGTTCAAACACCCAATGGCTATCTCTGACCGTTACGAAGTTATAGCCCTTTTATTTTTAGGGGATGTTGGGGAGGGGAGGATACCCTCCGTTTACAAATTTAAACGCTCCTCATTAATAATTTATAGTCAAAATCAAAAAGCCGCTACGTGTCCTAGTTTCCGAGATACGATGGGGGAGGGGTGAAGGGGGGGAGAGTGGGGAGTTTTGAAAAATGATTTTGACTAACGCGTTGCCCCTTTATATGAATCTGAAAAAAAAAATGTTTCAAGTCTCTCAACTTCCGAGATCCGCCTAAAAGGGGGAGAAGGGGGACAAGTGGGTCAACTTTTGAAAACTGGTTTTTACTTTCCCGAGCCTCCTCTATACGAATCCGTAAAAAACAAAAAATAAATTACCAATCATAATAACAACGTCAAAAAAAAATCTTATCTAAATATGTACAATCAAAAAGTTTAATAATTTATAATATAAATACTGGATCGAAATGTGGTAGTCTGTGTATATCTCGGAAATATATTCACGTAATAACTCGCGAGCGCTTGCGAAGCAAAGTGATACGTCCTCACGCTGGGAGAGCCCTTTCGTTACTGACGGGATCGGGTTTGCGCGGTCGATTATATAGTTCACTTTGCATTTAATTTACGAAATGAAGTTATTGTTTATTTATAAATTAAAATTCAGATTCTAATAAAGGGCTACCTTGAGATTAATGAGTAATTTTTAAATTTTCTTTAAAGTGTTTCTAAGGTATAGAAAAAAATACCCTTTTGGCCCGACGTTTTCCATAAATTAAGTATTTTCAACATTTTTTTTCTGCTATATTTCGTATAGAAATCAATAATGTTTTCCCGAATGTTACGAGTAGACCATATATTGATGTTATTCATATTTTTTAATATTCAGAATATTTTGTAGTTCTTTGTTCAGGGAACCACAAACATCACTCGCTCGTTACTTTTGCGGAAAAGGGGTTTTGCATATGGGTGATTGCCATTAATATATACATTATTTAAAACAATTGTTCCCGCAGTCGACAAGAATAAGAACCTGACTCTTATAATAAAAATAAAGCAGGTTCAAATTCTTCTTGCCTTTCTCACAAGGAGAGATCAAAAATGTTCAAAATGACTTAATTTCTTGTAGGGACCCTTAAGAGTGAGTGCTTGTTGCCGCGCACAATAAAAGAATGAGGAGCGTCACCGCCGTTGCGGCGAGTCGGGCGCCGGGCGTGGCGCCATCAAGGAAGTTTTTCCATCTACCCTAATAAGTGCGAAGTTGCTAGTACAATGAAGGTACTACATGTGTTATTTATCTGAAGAATGAAACGTACGCAATATAAATATTATTTGTATGCCTAAATACTATTATGCTAATAGTCATTATGCCTAGTAACATTATGCAAAATTCAATTTATGCCAAAACAAATTAGCCTTCAAGATGATTATGCCAACATAAACAGTATGCCAAAAAAAAAATTGGCAAAGTATTATTATGGCAAAACAAATTATGCCAAAACAAAATTTGTGTGAATTGTAGTTTTAAAGTTATTTGAGAAAAACACATTTTGCTGGAGTAACGTTTGAAACGTTATCCTGGCAAAATCGATTTTCAAAAATTCGTTCTGCCCGGAACCAAATACATGATTAGATAGCTTTTGTTGCATAGTAAATGTTTGTAAATAGCAAAATTTGTGTGTGGTATGGTTCTTGAGTTATTTAAGATTTTGCTGAGCTTATTAGAGCTGATATTTTTGCTGATTGCTGATTGCTGATATTTTCTTGTTTTTGATATAACTTTCATTACAGCCGTAATTGAAAGCTGAAATTAACAGGAATCAATGTTCATGTATCATTTTAATTAGTTTAAAGTATGCCACGTTTCTTAATGTTTTGGGAACTGCGTATTTCATCGCTAAAGTACGACCAGCCTAAAATGAATCAATTTTGTTTTTATCTTCATCTAAATATATAAAAGAAGAAACTGACTGACTGACTGACTGACTGACTCATCTATCAACGCACAGCCCAAACCGCTGGGTCTACAGATTCCAAATTTGGCAAGTAGGTTCCTTATGTGGTCTAGAGGTGCACTAAGAAAGGATTTTTCAAAATTCATCCCCTAAAGGGGTTAAACGGGGCTCCAAAGTTTGTATGGGGAAACAAGATTAGTTAGACTATTTTATTCGAAACTTCACAGGAGTGCTTCTATTGATAAATGAGTAGAAACGGGTTTCAGGTTTTTTCAGAATTCAACCCCTAAGAGGGCGAAATGGGGTGGCAAAGTATAAAAATCAATGCACAGCCCAAACCGCTGAGTCTAGAGATTCCAAATTTGGCACGTTGGTTCCTTATGTGGTCTAGGGGTGCACTAAGAAAGGATTTTGCAAAATTCATCCCCTAGGGGGGTTAAACGGGGCTCCAAAGTTTGTATGGGGAAACAAGATTAGTTAGACTATTTTATTCGAAACTTCACAGGAGTGCTTCTATTGATAAATGAGTAGAAACGGGTTTCAGGTTTTTTCAGAATTCAACCCCTAAGAGGGGAAAATGGGGTGGCAAAGTATAAAAATCAATGCACAGCCCAAACCACTGAGTCTGGAGATCCCAAATTTGGCACATAAGTTCAGGTGCATTAAGAAAAGTTTTTTCAAAATTAACCCCCTAAGGGGTTGAAACGGGGGTCCAAGATTACATGGGGAAATAAGATTAGTTAGACTACTTTATTCAAAACTTAACAGTAGTACTCTTATCGATAAATGAGTTAACATTTGTGTTTCAGGTTTTTTCAGAATTCAACCCCTAAAGGGGGAAATGGGGTGACAAAGCCTGAAATTCAACATAGGTATTGTATGTATGGTGAATTGGGTCGGGTGTATTACAAAAACAACGATTTTAAGATTTAATGTGGCGGACCTGAATTACCATCATTCCCTGTTGGGGTGCGATGGGGTTGAAATGTCTAAAAATCAATATGTGTGTCGAAACCGAGATTATCAGGGGTGCTGATGTCGAAAATGGCATTTATTTTGAGATCCAGAAGATAGCGGATTCAACTTCTGTACAGGGTTATTGTTGATTTATTCATTTCATTTCATTGTTGTTATAATGATGATGTTGATTGTGATGATGATGATTGTGATTACGATGATAATGATTGTGGTTACGATGATGATTGTGATGATGATTTTGATTACGATGATAATGAGTTTGATAACGATGATGGTGATTGTGATAGTGATTGTGATAGTGACGGTAATTGTGATGGTGATTGTGATGGTGATTGTGATGGTGATTGTGATGGTGATTGTGATGGTGATTGTGATGGTGATTGTAATGGTGATTGTGATGGTGATTGTGATTGTGATTGTGATGGTGATTGTGATGGTGATGGTGATTGTGATGGTGATTGTGATAGTGATGGTGATTGTGATGGTGATTGTGATGGTGATTATGATGGTGATTGTGACGGTGATGGTGATTGTGATGGTGATAGCAATGGTTGTGATAACGAGGATGGAGATTGTGATGATGATGATTATGATTAAGATGATAATGATTGTGATTACGATGATTGTGATGGTGATAGCCATGGTGATCGTGATTGTGACAGTGATAGTAATGGTGATTGTGATAGTGATGGTGATTCTGATAGTGATGGTGATTGTGATAGTGATAATAATGGTGATTGTGATAATGATTGTGGTTGTGATAGTGATGGCGATTGTGATCATGATGACTGTGATTAAGATGATAATGATTGAGGTTACGATGATAATGATTGTGATGACGAGGATGGAGATTGAGATGATGATGACTGTGATTACGATGATAGTGGTCGTGATTACTATGATAATGATTGTTGAAATGATGATAGTGATTGTGATTGTGATGATGATTGTGATGGTGATTGTGATTGTGATTGTGATGGTGACAGTGATTGTGATGGTGATTGTGATTGTGATAGTGATGGAGATTGTGATTGTAATAACGATGATAATTATTGTGATTACGATGATAATGATTGTGATTACGATGATGATTGTGATTACGATCATGATGATTGTGATAACGATGATGGTGATTGTGATAGTGATTTTGATGGTGATGGTGATTGTGATTGTGATAGTGACGGTGATTGTGATGGTGATAGCGATGGTGATGGTGATTGTGATTGTGACAGTGATGGTGATAATGATAAAGGTGATTGTGATTACTATGATAATGATTGTGATAGTGATTGTGATTGTGATGGTGATTGTAATGGTGATGTGACGTTGATTGTGATGGTGATTGTGATTGTGATAGTGATAGTGATAGTGATAGTGATGGTGATTGTGATAGTGATAGTGATAGTGATGGTGATTGTGATAATGATTGTGGTTGTGATAGTGATGGCGATTGTGATCATGATGATTGTGATTAAGATGAAAATGATTAACATTACGATGATAATGATTGTGATGACGAGGATGGGGATTGTGATGATGATGATTATGATTACGATGATTATGATTGTTAAAATGATGATAGTGATTGTGATAATGATTGTGATGGTGATTGTGATCGAGATTGTGATGGTGATTTTGATGGTGATTGTGATGATGATTGTGATGGTGATGGTGATTGTGATAGTGATGGTGATTGTGATTACGATGATACTGATTGTGATAACGATGATGGTGATTGTGATAGTGATTTTGATGGTTATTGTGATGGTGATGGTGATTGTGATAGTGACGGTGATTGTGATGGTGATAGCGATGGTGATGGGGATAGTGATTGTGATTGTGATGATGATTGTGATGGTGATTGCGATGATGATTGTGATAATGATTGTAATAATGATGGTGGTTGTGATAGTGATGGTGATTGTGATAATGATTGTGATAATTAAGGTGGTTGTGATAGTGATGGTGATTGTGATGATAAAAATAAATTGTGATGATTATGAAATTTGGCACATAGATAGTTTATAACCTAAATTAACATGTAGGACACTATTTATCCCTTTAGTATGATTCAGTGGGACAGTTACCGAACTGCACGCGGGCGAAGCCGCGGGCAACAGCTAGTATCGTATAAAGTTACATAATTTATTTTACTTGAGGTGATAAGTGTCTACCATGGGTATTTTTGACAGCTGTTTATTTGGTTATAAGTGTTTTGGTTTACTTGCAAATCCGTTTTATCTGATTTTTTAAACCATTTAATTCCATTGGTTTACGACAACCAAATCAAAAACTAATTAAACTAATTTAAACAAATTAAGGTCTCTTATTGGTATTTTTTTCAATCTTCTGCGTTGAGCCGTTTTCGAGATCTGGGAAATCACAAAACGTTACCGCAGCAAAATCTTAAATAACTCAAGAACCATACCACACACAAATTTTGCTATTTACAAACATTAACTATGCAACAAAAGCTATCTAATCATGTATTTGGTTCCGGGCAGAACGAATTTTTGAAAATCGATTTTGCCAGGATAACGTTTCAAACGTTACTCCAGCAAAATGTGTTTTTCTCAAATAACTTTAAAACTACAATTCACACAAATTTTGCTACTATTAAACAAATCGCTCCTCATGATAAACTAATTATTTTTTATGGTCTCATCTCTCAAATGCACAACATTTTGCTAGGGTTATGCACACAATCAAAGCTACAGTCCCAGTCACAAGGCATAATAACTTGAGAAAGTACGTAGTAAGTAAGTAGTAAGTCATGTCAAACTATTATAAAAAAAACTTAAAAAAAAAACCTTTTATAAAAATACACTGAAAAGAAGAAAATAAACCTTTTAGTAAATGAAAACGAAAAGCTTTTATAAAAGCTTGTCGCGCGAATGGTAAAGGCAAAAGAAAAACTATACACGACAATCTTTTAATTATGAAAGCTTAAACTTTCAGCTTAATTTCTCCAGAGCATATGAATTTTTGTACCGTGTTTTTAGTTTCATCTCTGGTCTTGGTGTTGTCGCATGGAAAACTCGCCACGGAGCTAGGATTGTTAGGGCGAATAAAACTGCTAGATCCCTTCTTCACCATTTTATCGGCAAAAGATGTAGGATTTGTATCCTGCCTCGTACAGGACTCCTGAATCGTGCGGTTCATCTCTGCTAGACAGTAGTCCGCTAGTTCTAGACTCTCGAGCTTCGAAAAACAAACCGCCAAAACCATACCGCCTTGAAAACTATGAAGTTTTCAAAGCGGTATATTTTTGTAGGGCTCTTGATTTCAACGACTGTGTGGTTAGTGTGAGATTTGTTATTTTCGTTCACCACATTCGAGCGCGTTAACGTTTAGGCAAATTTGTATGGCGCTGGGGTAGCGCCATCTAGCGTAATATGTCAGAACTAGGTAGTGTGAGTGCCGCATCGACAATCGTTAACTTGCGAGTGTGAGATCCTAGAATACATTCATTCGTTTTCGCGTTAATTCACCGTAACTTGTGTTGCGTACATTAATAACCGGCCAAAATAAGTTGACATTCGTATTTTGTGTTCATAATATAAGCGACTGCCTATATTCAATTAGTGGTGATTATAGAACGAAGTTTGACGACATTACTTATCTGTGGTCAATGGTCATTAGTTTTGTTTGTGTTTACGAAAGTTTGTGTTAGTTTTGAATATTATTGTTAAAAATAAAGACTAGCCCGTCCCAATTTGAAATGCTGGTGACATAAATGGAGCAGTTAGTGTAATTTATATCTTTTGGTGTGTAGTGAGTGACCTTGATCCATCTGTTAAGTTTGTAAAACTAAGTTTGTTACTTTTTAGGCATGGAGATCTAAGCAAATGATCTAATAATGCCCGAATGGTTTGTGGTGGTGTTTCTATCTTTGTTTACGTAACCGTGTTTACTTTTTTGTGGCGTTTTATTACGCTTATCTTGTGTTTTTGCGGTCTCAAACATTGTCCAAACGAAATAATACGAGATTCCATGGTAAGTTTCATTCACAATACGAAATTAAATTAAATTACTTTGTTATTTCACCACTCTCGTGATGCTCTCACCACAAAATCTTAAGTGAAAACTTTTCACGCTCGCGTTTCGTATTCGAGCTGTCAAAACTGTCAAAATTGTAACTTGCACTCGCGATAGCATGCAAACGTTAGCGATGTGCTCCAAACGGACCTCATTTTCATAGAGGCATTCTGTTGTCATTACCGACGACGTAAATGGTAACGTAAACTCGGTTTACGCGGTCGACACATTACTTGAATTTTAGTATGAAACTCGCACTTAGCACACGAGTATTGAACAGCCAATTGAGTTGTTCGCGACGAACGTCACCAATCCAACACATATAGTGTTGCTTTATAGTTAAAAACAGTGTAGAGTCAGTGTATGGGCAATATAGTGGTATATAACAAGTGCCATCAGTAGAATAGTTAGATAGTAATTTACAGACGCGCTAGACACATATAGGCTCGCAAGTGGAGTTTTTTAGTATAATTTAACGTTTTCGTGAAGTCCAGGTAGCCTAGGTTGCGACCTAGGCCTGGATATAGTCTTTTTTTATAACTTAGCTTATAGTTGAACCACTTAGACGAGAGTATGACGGTCTAGCGCGGCCATATTCGACAAAAACAAGAAAAAATGTCTTACAGATTTACAGTTTTAGATGGGCCATATACTCGTCTAGTATATGGCAATTATATACTTACAGTCACAGTAACAGTTTTCGTGTAATTCAGCCTGAAAGACCCTTCCTCCATACACTTTTGGAAAAGTTGTCTGGTTTTATGGAAATAATTTCCACAGTTTTATAAAGATATTCGTTATTTCTATGTCTGTACATAAATAACGTTATGTAGAAGTATGGTGATGTATACAATGTGTTTAAACATAAGCTCAAAATTGTAAACTGCAGAAAGATTGTACATTTCCATAATCAAATTTTCATTAAAGTTTTCCGAAATCAGGAAGCGAAATCAATCCTCGTTATAGTAAAGTTCTGGAGTTAGTAAACTCAACTTTTCTTAGAATCGTAGTCATCAGTACGGCAAATATATAGAAGAAACAGTGAATAAGTAGTGCACGAATAGTCCTGAAATCGCTTCCTGTACAGTCATGAAAGTTAAATAAGTGTCTTATTTTCCCAGTAACCCCTATCCCCCCTCGTTAGGTCTACGCCTGAGATAGCGAAGAATGATCAGCTACAGTTAATTAGGTGTAGGACGTCAGCGCCGTCTGGCGGCGAAGTATAGTACAAGCGTGCGCCCGGTATTAATAGGGTATAGGCAGACCACCACAGGCGCGGATACAGGGGGGGGGGGCAATGGGTGCAATTGCCCCCCCCTGAACAGGACCGAATACGTCATTAGCCAAACTTGAACTAGTATGACGGAATTGAAATTAAATATTCTAGTTGTATATCTTGTCATGGGCGCCGCCAGAAGGAGGCAGCTGCCCCTAGAGGCTCAGGATTTTTAAAAGTTATAGCTTTTCCTGCCTGATGCCATAGAATGGTATTATACGTAATAAATTGTAGCGTAAAATGGAATCACTTAAATTAAGACATTGTTTAACCCTGCGAAAAAAATGTATCAATAAAAAGGCTCCTTTTTTCTACCTCTGGATTGACTCTTATTGGATTTTTAAATGATCGATCTATACAAAAGATAGAGCCTGAAATAAATTAGGTGCCCTTGCCCCGAGGCCTTATTTTATATATGCAATTATAGCATAATTATCTGAGGCAATGTTGTGAAAAATTTCGAGCTCGCTCTTGAAGCCTAGTTTTTCATGACTTTGTCTATAAGAGGCCCAGGTAACTCCAGTAGGTCGGTAGGTAAACTGTTAAAATTTTCGAGCTCGCTTCGCTCGCTCTACAAGCTACTTTCGAACGAGTCGTTTTTAAGAACGTTCCAAAACATTCTAACCTGTCCAAGGCAAAGTGTCGTAAGAATTTCTCAAAATTTGACCAAGTCGAACGAGTCGTTTTTAAGAACGTTCCAAAACATTCTAACCTGTCCAAGGCAAAGTGTCGTAAGAATTTCTCAAAATTTGACCAAGTCGAACGAGTCGTTTTTAAGAACGTTCGAAAACATTCTAACCTGTCCAAGGCAAAGTGTCGTAAGAATTTCTCGCTACGCTCCCCCCCCCTCGCCTAAAAGCTGGCGGCCCCCTTGTATCTTGCATATCATGGATTTCTGTAAAGCAACACCCATTTATTATCAAAAGTAATTCAATTTTTTTTAAATTAATTTTCCAAAATTTGCCCCCCCCCCCTTAAAGGAAATCCTGTATCCGCGCCTGGACCACCAGGTACACGTATCCACGCCATCAGCGGATAACGCCCGTCCGGCACATGAGTATATACTAGATTTTTTTTTTGTCATAAATGGAAAGATCATTTCTTTTTTTCGCTATAGGTAATTAGAAAGTTATATAATAGACTAGTATTTGCGTGGGTGCGCGAGCTGCAAGCAACTCGCGGGTTTCGTGTTTTTGAGAAGTATTCCTTACCCTTATAAAATTTTGAGAATCCATAGGAATTCTTAAATGAATTGGTAAATCCGTTAGAATGATCCCTAAATAAATATGAGAACCCATAAGAAACCCTAAAACATTACCCTAAAGTCTGCTTGTCGTCGCCCGTGAGTTACGCTTCACCCACTCAACCTTCGTTACACTACGGAGGTCGCCAGCTCGCTTCACTCGCCACCTCCCTACCTTCGCTCCACTCAGGACCTTCCTACCACCGGACAGGTTTCGACGCCTACTATAATATATGTTCAAACACCCAATGGCTATCTCTAAACGTTACGAAGTTACAGCCCTTTAAATTTTAGGGGAGGTTGGGGAGGGGAAGGGTGTACAAATTTCAACGCCCCTCAATAGTTTTAGGTAAGAATCAAAAGATTTTTCAGTAGTAAAAAAAGGGGAGAAGAGGGGGGGAGAGTGGGAAGTTTTGAAAAATGATTTTGACTAAAGCGTTGTCCCTTTATATGAATCTAAAAAAAAAATCCAAGTCTCTTAAGTATCGAGATCCGCCTAAAGGGGGAAGAAGGGGGGCAAGGGGGCCAACTTTAAAAACTGGTTTTTACTTCTCTGAACCTCCTCTATACAAATTTGAAAAAAAAAAAAATGTTCCATTTCTCTTAGTTTTCGAGATACGATGGGGGAGGAGTGAAGGAGGGGAGAGTGGGGAATTTTGAAAAATGATTTTGGCTAACGCATTGCCCCTCTGTAAGAATCTGAAAAAAAAAAGGTTCCAAGTCTCTTGGTTTCCGAGATAGAGAGGGGTGAGAAGGGGGGCGAAAAGGGGAGGTTTGGGACTTTACCCATACTCGTGAGAGTTACTTGTTTACGAATCTGTCAAAATATACCCACCTCCCCATCCACCATCTGGGGGAACAATTATGTCAGTGAGTCAGTGAGTGGTAATCGAGCTTTAGAATTAAAACTCTAAAAAATGAATCTCAAGTGCAGCGCTCTTGGGATGATGTAGGAGCGAAGGCGGTTCTAGCCGGACTTATAGATCGGGCGGAGGGGGTTGAATTGGCGCGCTTAAAGGCAGTGTCGCGGTCAGAATCAGGAGCGTGGTTGCAAGCGCTTCCTTCACCTCACCTAGGCACTTTACTTGACGGCGACTCTTTGCGGGTGGCGGTGGCTCTCCGCCTGGGCTGCGATGTCTGTGAACCACATATATGCATCTGCGGGTCCAGAGTGGAGGCCAATGGCCACCACGCGTTAAGTTGCTGTCGTTGCTCAGGGAGGTTTCCGCGGCACCATGCTCTCAACGACATTATCCGGAGAGCGCTGGTTGGCGCCAATATCCCTTGTGTCCTGGAGCCGCCGGGTCTCTGTCGTTTGGATGGCAAAAGACCAGATGGCCTGACTTTGGTACCCTGGCAAAAGGGTAAGTGCCTACTTTGGGACGCAACTTGTGTTAGCACGTTTGCCGCCAGTCATCTCCCTCGCACTGTCGGGTCAACCGGTGCCGCGGCTGAATCAGCCGCTGTCAAAAAGCGGGTCAAATATGCAATCTTGGAGCCGAGGTATTATTTTGTCCCACTGGCTGTGGAAACCACTGCTTGCTGGGGGTCCGACGCTATCAAATTTGTGGCCGAGATCGGCCGGCGACTTAGAGATAGGGGCGGTGACCCACGCTCTGGTTCTTTCCTGGTGCAGAGGCTAGCCCTGGCAATTCAGCGCGGAAACGCTGCAAGTGTCATGGGCTCCTTTGCACCGGGAACGTCTAGGGACTGTGGACTTCTTATGACTTAAGGTTTTTTATAAACCGGCTTAAATAATTATCGGACATGATTTGTATTTTAATATTTATGTACTTAATATGTTCAAGATAATATTAATAATATTTAATTTTACTATACATATTGCTGATTAAAAAATGGATACAAATCCATTTTTTATAGTTTGTTGTCCTCTTCGTGGTGGGAAATTATAATCTATAGCTTATTAAGGATTAAGTTTAGTTTGTGCACAACAGAATCGACACCACAGTCGATATTTCAGAACCTTATTTCAATGTTAATGACGCACGAAGTCACGGAAGATTCTCTATTTATAAACCTTATATCTAATACCCTATATGACAAGGACGTAGATAATATTTGCTGTTATTACTTGGACTCACACTTCTATTGTCGTCTTCTTGAGTTTATCAAAAAGGTATGTGTAACCTACAGTATTTGATATTTTACTTGTTTAAATATTCATGCAAACCAGTGTTAGTCTTAAAAAGTGGATTCCCGGCATTGTGCAACGGGGCGGTTGGTGTTTGATTGTGTAATCTATTTTTGCAAGTGATTCATAAATGGTGACGATCGAATCGATCGATATTCTAATAATTGCGAATGAATTTTTAGTCACTTTACTCATAAATGTGGTTTTCTTGAACATTTCTATGCCCCGCTCAGTTACTTACTAATGACAAAATAAATCTTGGTCTTAAAATTCGGTAAGTAAAAAAATAGTTATTTTTTATTAAATTGAAATTTGCATATTATCGCCAAAAGTGAAGAAATAAACAACTAAATTGGTGTTTTTAATGGATGCACACAGGTCATATTATTACGCCACAATATAATTTCATCGAATTTCAAAAAGTGCATGTAAATGAAAAAAAAAAGGAAGTCAAAATGTATGTTTCAACTTCCTAACACCTCCAAAACGATTCGTTCCACCGTTTTGAGAGAACAAAATCCAGAGCCGACCAGCTTTGAATGAAATTATATTAGACTAGCTTTTGTCCACAGTTTCGCTCGCTTTAATTTAAAATTGGACAATTAATTCGCACTACTAAAGTTTCCTATAATAATATGACTGTTTATTACAATCTTGATTCGAAAGACACGTGGCGCCATCTGTTATCAAAAGAACGTTATTGTCGTTTTCCTCGGGAACTAATTGTTTTGGAGATAAAACCTGACTACGTATATACGAAATTTCAGGATGAGAGATAAAAGTAAAAAACATCGAATCAAATCAAATCAAATAAAAAAAGTACTTCTTAGACTCCAATGATATTCTATTAAACAGATATGTTGTGAGCGCGCAATTGTGAAGACTCGAAAAGGGGCCAATTGGCCTGTTTTTCTTTTATTCTGCGTCACTGCGTGTATGTCAGCAGCTGGCTCTGCCCCGCGGCACACTTTTTTCGGTGGTTTTGTAGGTGTATAACATATCTGTTTATTAGAATATCATTATTAGACTCACAAACTTTCACAATGTAACACTATAGTCTAAGATCCCTTACAGAACAAAAAAAAAAAAAAGAATTTATTACCTTCAATAATTGTACAAGAAACACTTATTCTAAGTACTATGCAGCATTACAACTAGGGACAAGAGTGTTTACGATGAGCTCTGGCACCCAATGTAAGATTTAACTTCTGTTTTAACTTAGAACGACCTTCACTGAGTTGGTTAATGAATGAAAATTATTTTATATTAAATTAAATATGTCAAAAAATATATTGCAAATGGGTTGACTAAAAAAATTCAGTCCGGAATATGATTAATAAGCAATTTAAAAATTATATGATTTTTTTAAACATTTCTCTGGTTTGGTTTATAGACAAATTCCGTACCAATTGAAAGTATGAAGCCTAAGTATAAAATATGCAAAGTTATAAAGCCTATAGAATATGCAAACGTTAGGTTAACCTAACGTTTTCAAATTCTACAGGTTTCATACTTTCGATTGGAATGGAATTTGTCTATAAACCAAACCAGTGAACTGTTAAATAAAAAAAATAAATAAAAAACTGGCCAAGTGCGAGTCGGACTCGCGCACGAAGGGTTCCGTACCAATTATTATAAAAAAATCACGTTTGTTGTATGGGAGCCCCCCTTAAATATTAATTTTATTCTGTTTTTAGTATTTGTTGTTATAGCGGCAACAGAAATACATCATCTGTGAAAATTTCAACTGTCTAGCTGTCACGGTTCATGAGATACAGCCTGGTGACAGACAGACGGACAGACAGCGAAGTCTTAGTAATAGGGTTCCGTTTTTACCCTTTGGGTACGGAACCCTAAAAAGAATTGTATTCTGGACTGAAATATTTTAGTCAACCCATTTGCAATAAGTATATTTTTGACATATTTAATTTGAATACTTTTCATCCATTAACCAGCTCGGTTAAGGTGATTCCTTAAGGGATCCTATACTACCTACTAGCTTTCGCCCGCCTGGGGTATTTATTGTCCCATAGGATCGTACTACCGGAATAAACTGTGCCACGTGTTAATTCAGGTTACAAACTATCTGTTAGCACACAGATAGTTTCAGTTTCAGCAGAATTTCATCCAAATTCGGTTTGTAGTTTTTGCGTAAATAAATAAAAAACATCCACACAAACTTTCGCTTTTATAATATTGTACAAAATGTTAAAAAAAAAAAACTCTGTCTTATCCGAACGGGGCATGTAGGTATACCAATGACATTACAAAATAAAATACACGAACCATTCATTAATTTTAAAATGCATGATTTTTGTGCCCAAATTACCATCATATCTTTCATATTTAAAACGTGACAACACTATATTCGGCATTATTTTTTATGACGTCACTACCCGAGAAGCGACCTGAGAGTAACCGCCCGCGGCCCTGTCTTGCCATATTTCCTCATTTTAGTATATTATTTTTTATATATTTAATTTTTATCGGGGTGTTCAAAAAGGAGGAAGAAATAAAGAAAAAAAAAAAGAAAAGTAAAGGAAATATAGGAAAGGAATCTAATCACGATACTCAGAGGCGTCTTTACCTATAGTGCAGGGTGTGCGGCGCACACGGGCGCCGGGTCTAAGGGGGCGCCGAGCGCCCTGCGCCCTCTAATGCGACACCTCCAAAGATGCGTCGATGCCGGCGCTCTCAAAGACCCTGCGCTCGTGTGCAAATATGCCTTGATTGAAATAAGCCTTGATGCAATTGGATTAAGTATCATCTTTGAATAAACATGTAAATATGAAGTAAATCGGCTTTCCTTTTGATAAAAAATATATAAAAGGTAAGATTTGGTTATTTGCTTGTACAATTATTGCGACATGCCTCGAGGTCAGAGGTCATCAAAAGCAGCTAGCGAAATTCATGAAAAAAAAATATTTTTGAAAGAACTAGAAAGTTGTGATTTTTTTATTCTTATAACCACTTCCTTCCTAAAAAAACTTTTTGCTTCCCGACATCATTTAAAATTGCACCATTTGCATCCGAATTTCCGTTTGAAAATATAACTGTTAGTATTCCATTTTGACCCCGCTCCTACTAGACTAGAGGGCGCCAGGGTACTGGTTGCACACGGGCGCCACAAGGGCTAGAGACGCCTCTGACGATACTTAATAATACCATCACGGATCGGACAGGGTTTTTAATTAACATACTACTGTTTAGGTAGGAAGTAGGTTATTTTTTTACGTATAGTAGTATGACAAAACAAATATTAGTTTACGTAGTTTCCTTCACTGACAACTTAGAACGAGATTCACTGCCTATAAAACACAATAACATATCATATAAAAAAAAAAAAACAAATAAAAAAACAAAAAAAAAAAAAACAAACAAAAAAAAAAAACAAAAATACAACACAAAAAATCTAATAAATATTTTTGTTTTCAGTGGTTTACAACAGATATCATCATTACTATACAGCTGTTCACTGTTGGACATAGGCCACTCCAATCGCACCCCATCTCGGCTCTTCCCATTCAGCTGCTTACCACCACCCCGCGAAGATCGTCGCTCCACCTAGGACCGTCACACCTTATGAACGGTAAAGATTATTGTTTTTAATGATGGCACTCCAACGACTTATCCATTGATACATTTATTGGGTAACTGTAACAATTAATTTTAAATCTAGAGTGAATTTTTCACTTAACACCAAATAGCAACAAGTACGAACTCCAATTTCAACGATAGTACATTTCTTCGAGTACGACAATACCACAAAATCAAAATCAAAGCATTTATTTCAAGTAGGCCAGGCATTTTTGTGTTGTCGAAACAAAGATAAAAATTAAATGTAGCTACAGTCCCAGTCACAAGACATAAAAACTGTGAAAGTTACCCATTCCCTAGCGTAGATATCTATGGAGAAGAATGGGCAAGAAACTCCATACTCTTTTCAAACTCTCTTCACATGCTCTGCTTCAAATTACAAACCATTTTTTTTATAAGTTCCATGGGATCCGAGTGCCCTCCTAGTTTTTCAGGAAATCGCCAAGCGGTTGATCAACTTTTCACGTGACCGGAAGGTGGGCCTAGTTTTTGGCTAAAGAATCAGCATTGCCATCCAACGTGGCAATGCTTCCAGCTGTCTGGGCACTTTTACTGTTGACAGCTATGTGGACGAATTTTTTGAAACCCTTTTGATACTTGTACATAATAATATTATAGAGTTTTAGTATGTGAATAATGTTTACTACTACAACTACAACAGCCTATAACGTCCACTGCTGGACATAAGCCTCTCCCATGATGGGAGGAATTTGCCGTAATCTCCACGCTCGGCAGGCGGATTGGAGATCGCAGTAGTGATGGAAGACTAACAGAAAACGCTGCTGCCCATTCTCTGGTCTACGGAGGCGCAAGGTGTTCTGCCTCAGACATTAGTCGCCTTATACGACACCCGTGAGTGTAATGGGTTGGTTCTATTCTACTCTGCCGGATACCACACGGCTCGGCACGGCAATAATGTTCATTAGTTTATGAAAATGAGTAACTTTTTATTATTTATATAAAAAAGCATCAAATTCCAATTTAAATGGGCACAAACTAGCTTGTGCCCGCGGCTTCGTTCTCGTTAATTTAGAATTTGACAATCAATTCGGGTTGTACTCTGCTTGTAATAGTATAATTCAATTATAAGAACGTTATTGTTGTTTTCCTCGGGAACAGTACTATTTTTCAGAAAATATATAAAGATACAAAAATATATAAAGATACAAAAATAATGAACATTTCACAAACCTATATGTACTACACGTGTATACTTATTCGTAAAATATTACATAAGGAGATTCATTCAACACTAAATTTCACCAAAAAACATCAGGTACAAAAAATTAAACTTCGAAACCACAATCACTTAATAACGCGTCCTCGCAGAACAGTTAACTACGGTAAAAAGAATATTCAATTTGAAGGTGTTAACATGTACAATAAAATACCGATGGTTATAAAAGAAGCTAAAAGTATGTCTTGTTTTAAAAAAATGCTGAAATCATACATAATGAGCAAATAAAAACAATAAACATAAAAACTTTGTTGCCATGTTTTGCCACATCTAGTACAACTACTTACTTTTAGTTTGGATCCGTACACAGATCCGTATTTGCTTGGTTGGTGATTAGCTACTAAATACATTTGTTTTTTGTTACTGTGATCGCTTACCCTCATATTTGTTTTTTTTTTTTTTTTTTTTTACAATGAACGTAGATTCTGTACGCTCGTAGACATTGTATTTAAATTTAGTTTCTCAGTAAGTGAATAATTGTTAATTCTTGATGAGAAATAATAAAGTTCTTAAACCATTTTCGGGATGAAAGGAACCTTATGTTTGTATTGTACCTACACCTGACAACGTATTTACAATATTTCAGGATGATTTGTTCAGTGGTTTCGGCATGAAAAGGTAACAAACTTACTTCCGTATTTATAATATTTAATAAGATACAGAGAATATAATTATATGTCGCAGCCAATTCTTATAACACGCCGTTTTACATTATGGCTAGCCGGACTGAAAAACGGCGCCGTTATGTAAAACGGCGTCCTCACGTTCAGCCGGATTACAATTCGGCTGAAATAAAGTACGCCGCATTGAATGTCGTCCGTGTGGTGTCGGACGTAAAGAATAACACCATCCCATATCTTCCCGTGGGTGTCGTAAGAGGCGACTAAGGGACTTACCAGAGAATGGGCAGCAGCGTTCTCTGTGTCTTATGTAAGAACTGCACTCACTGCGATCGCCAACCCGCTTGCCAAGCGTGGCGATTATGGCAAAACCCCCCATGAATAGCGCAACAAAGAAATGGCCCCTAGTGCCCGGCAGCCCGTCTACCCTTGACTACGGCAGCGGTCGAGGCTACGGCGTGGCAAGGGGTGCGAAGAATCTCCGCAAGGGATCCGGCTGCCAATACCAACGACTGAACCTGGCAACATATAACACGCGCACACTTCGGACCGACGAGAAGATAGTGGAACTAGAAGAGGAATTGAGCAGGCTGCGATGGAGTATTGTGGGATTATCTGAAGTCCGAAGAGAGGGGGAGGACACGATAATCCTGAAATCCGGCAACCTGCTCTATTTCCAAGAGGGTGACCGGCAGCCCCAGGGTGGTATTGGGTTTATCGTCCACAAGTCCCTTGTGAACAACGTGGTGAAGATCGAGAGTGTGTCGACCAGGGTGGCGTACCTTATACTCAGAATATCCTCAAGATATTCGCTGAAGGTCATACAGGTCTACGCCCCGACCTCGGCACACCCCGACGACGAAGTGGAGACCATGTATGAGGATATATCTAAAGCCATGCATGGTTCCAAAACTCACTTCACAGTTGTCATGGGGGACTTCAACGCGAAACTGGGCAAACGAGACGGGGATGAGCTGCAGGTGGGGCAATTTGGAGTTGGACATCGGAATCGCCGGGGTCACCAACTGGCTAGTTTTATGGAGAAGGAGGGCCTCTATATGATGAATTCCTTCTTCAGAAAGCGTGAGCACAGGAAGTGGACCTGGCAGAGCCCCGATGGTGCAACTAGAAATGAGATCGACTTCATCATGACAACCAAGAAGCAAATGTTCAATGATGTCTCTGTGATCAATTCGGTGAAAACCGGGAGCGATCACCGCATGGTAATTAATAAATAATAAATAAATAAATAAGAAATAAATGGTAAGAGGCACATTGAACATCAATATCAAGCTTGAAAGGTATCGACTGATGAAGTCTACGCTCCGTCCAGCACAGATCCAAATCCAAAACCCCGAGAGCTTTCAGCTTGAACTCCAGAACCGTTTCGAGTGCCTAGGAAGCTCAGTGGACGAATACAACGATGGGTTCGTGGAAACTGTCCATACGACCGGGTCTAAGTTCTTCAAGGCGCGTCGTACAGATCAGAACAAGAGGCTCTCCGATCACACTCTCAAGCTCATGAAGGAGCGGCGTGAGATGATCCTGCAGTCTTCAGACGAGGCGTGTAAATACCGGCAGCTCAATAGACGGATCTCTAAATCCTTGAAGAGCGACCTCCGCCGCTTTAATACCGAGCGTATTAAAGACGCGATTGAGCGGAATAAAGGCTCCAAGGTATTTGCAAGGGATCTGGCTATTGGGCAGAGCCAGCTCACGAAACTGAAGACCGACGATGGTAGGATCTTATCCGCCAAACCGGAGCTTCTGAGGGAGATCGAGAGCTTCTATGGACAGTTGTACACGTTAACCAGTAAACCCGTCGCAGATCTAGCCAACGACCCAAGAGCTAGACTGACCCGACACTATACCGAAGACATCCCGGACGTCAGCCTGTTCGAGATTAGGATGGCTCTGAAGCAGCTCAAAAACAACAAGGCACCGGGTGATGACGGAATTACGGCCGAACTCCTGAAGGCGGGTGGAAAACCGATACTTAAGGCCCTTCAGAAGCTGTTTAATTCCGTCATACTTGAGGGAAAAACGCCACAGGCATGGTGCAGGGGTGTGGTGGTGCTCTTCTTCAAAAAGGGTGACAATGCCCGGCTGAAGAATTATATGCCCATCTCACTTCTAAGCCATGTCTACAAGTTGTTTTCTAGAGTCATCACGAATCGTCTCGCGCGCAGGTTTGACGATTTCCAGCCACTTGAACAAGCCGGTTTCCGAAAAGGCTTTAGCACCGTGGACCACATACATACGCTGCGGCAAGTTATACAGAAGACCGAAGAGTATAACCTGCCTCTCTGTTTAGCGTTTGTGGACTACGAGAAAGCCTTCGATTCGATCGAGACCTGGGCTGTACTGCAGTCTCTCCAACGGTGCCAAATCGATTATCGGTACATCGAGGAGTTGAAGTGTTTGTACAAAAACGTCACCATGTCAGTCCGACTTCAGGACCAAGCCTCGAAACCTATCCTCCTGCAGCGAGGTGTGAGACAGGGAGACGTCATATCTCCGAAACTGTTCACCGCTGCACTGGAGGATGTCTTCAAGGTTCTGGACTGGAGAGGGCTAGGCATCAACGTCAATGGCGAGTACATCACTCACCTTCGGTTTGCCGATGATATAGTGGTAATGGCTGAGACCATGGAGGACCTCAGTACAATGCTCGATGACCTCAGTAGAGCTTCCGGAAGAGTGGGTCTAAAAATGAACATGGACAAGACTAATGTCATGTTGAATGCCCATGTCACACCCACTCCTATCAAGATCGGAGACTCTACTCTCGAAGTTGTAGACGATTATGTGTACCTGGGACAAACGGTCCAGTTAGGTAGGTCTAACTTCGAGAAAGAGGTCAATCGTCGAATCCGACTCGGTTGGGCAGCGTTCGGGAAATTGCGCGGTATCTTCTCGTCCAACCTACCGCAGTGTCTCAAGACGAAAGTCTATGACCAGTGTGTGTTGCCAGTGATTACATACGGGACCGAAACGTGGTCGCTCACAATGGGCCTCATCAGAAAGCTTAAAGTCACCCAAAGGGCAATGGAGAGGGCTATGCTCGGAGTTTCCTTGCGCGATCGAATCAGAAATGAAGACATCCGCAAGAGAACAAAGGTTACCGACGTAGCCCGAAGAATTGCCAAACTTAAGTGGCAGTGCGCAGGGCACATTGCTCGCGGAACGGATGGCCGATGGGGCCGAAAAGTTCTGGAGTGGCGACCGCGAACCGGAAGACGTTGCGTTGGAAGGCCTCCCACTAGGTGGACCGATGACCTGGTGAAGGTTGCAGGAATCCGCTGGATGCGAGTCGCACGGGACCGGTCAATGTGGCGACACTTGGGGGAGGCCTATGTCCAGCAGTGGACGTCTTTCGGCTGAAATGATGATGATGGGAAGGGATGCGAAGGGCTCATTCAATGCATCATTGCATTGAATGAGCCCTTCGCGTTCGTCAAAGCGGCGTAATAACGTGCCGCCGTTATACAAACGGGCGCATCGTCGAAACGCCGCTTTGAAAGTATTAGTTCCATTTATGGCCGCAAGTGGCGCTGCATGATCATAACAAGAAACATGGCGTCGCAATCGACTACGGTATCACAATCAAATAGCCGCTTTTCGTGTTTTTCTGTTTTTTTTTTTTTACCTACATGTTGAGAATTACGTGGCAGATGGTATCTATAAGGGGGATGAATTTTTCATTATTTTTGCGATAGGCCGCACCGTTTTCGAGATATAAGTAAATTTAGAACCTTCTACGACTCCATGAAGCGCGCTCGCTGCGACTCGGTATTTTACAATGGCATACAATTAACGAACCACCAGATTTAGCAAAATGTTACGGCAAAAAAAAACACTTTTTTTGCCAAAATTAGTAAATGATCACCAAAATGAATCCCCATTTTATCGTAAAATTAGAACCAAAAATTTATTTATGACCACCAGAAATTGAACTGTTATGCTCTTGCATCCGTGTCGAGGGACGCCCGGTCGACGGAGCCCCGCTTCGCGAGGCTCCTACTCCCATGAATGGTTTATCAAAAAATAACCACGAAGGGTATACCATTCTAACCTAATCTATCCGTGTCGGGGTGCACCAAGTCGGCCTAGGTAAAACTAGTTTGTCATCAACCACCTCATTAAAATGTGGTGTTCAATTTATTAAATTTGGTGATAGATTGATATTTTAGGTGATAGATGTTAGTGGTCACAAAGTTATTTTTGGTGGTTATTATATTTTCCCCTTTTACATTACACATCCACTTTTTGTCACAAATGTCGTCGTCGCTCCGCCGGCCTTCGGCCTGCGCTCCTCATGCCAGCTAGCAAGACTTTTAGGACAATTTTAGTAGGTTATTTGACGTATCGTAATTGCTGACAATACGGCTAAACGTTGGACGCCGCTTTGTCGAACGTATCGCCACCACAATCCGGCTGAACGTGTGGACGCCGTATTACATAACGACGCCGTTTTTCAATCCGGCTAGCCATTATGTAAAACGGCGTGCTATACGAATTGGCTGCGACATATATATTAATAATCGGTATAGAGTTGGAGGATATTCTATTAAGGGGACCGTACAGGATCAAATCATAGAGAAAGCACGTTTAGTCGATATTAAAAGCATTTTTGCGGCAGTTTCGCGGCGCTAAAGTTGGCAAATATCTTTGCCAGCTGCGCTCAACCGCCTACATATTTTAGCTAAAATCTTTGCCGTACTCGTTTCAATGGGACAGTTAAGAAGAATTAAAACCTTACAGAATTACAATAGAAATCGTCATCAGTTATCATCAGTCACATGTAGGTACTCATGTTTGAGCAAATATAAAGTACCGTATGTATAATTATCTTATCTTACTAACAGTCTTTTCTCTGCCCTTCCAACGACTGGTTTCCATTTCAAAGTATTTACTAACAAGTACTCACATAAGAGGCTAAGATATAGGTACAAATGATTTCCTTGTAATAAGTGCATGATAAAAGTAATATCTACGTAAATAATATTGAAGTACTCTTTGTGAGCTCACGTTTCTATACCGACTGTGTAGAAGCGTAGGTACTCCGTTGACTCTTGACCAAATCACAGATATTATAATACGTCAACCCGCGATCATGGCGCTTGCAACAATGTCGAAATATCGGGAGCTCAAAAATAATCAATAATCACTGAAGATATCCCGTAAGTGACATTTTAAGTATTATAATAGGTACTTACCAAAGACATTCAAATATTTACGAGAGATAGACGGTACAAGACGAAGAAAATCGTAATTCAATACTTGATACTCATCATTTCAGCCGAAAGACGTCCACTGCTGGACATAGGCCTCCCCCAAAGGGGGGTTTTTGCCATAATCCCCACGCTTGGCAGGCGGGTTGGCGATCGCAGTGCGGTTGTTACAAAAGCACAGAGAAAGCTGCTGCCCATTCTCTGGTAACTCCCTTAGTCGCCTCTTACGACACCCACGGGAAGATATTATGGGATGGTGCTATTCTTTACGTCCGACACCATACAGAACTACATACTTGATACTACTTAGTAACAAATCGTCCTGACTAGCGTCACACGCCCGCTTATCACGTAGCATTCGTGTGTCAAAATAAAAATGTTCGGGATCAAAATTTTTATACGACACTAGCTGCCTGTCCCGGCTTCGCACGGGTGGACATTTTATTTTTTTCTATTCTATCCTATCTATCTATCCTATCTTTCAAGTTGGATCAAACTGCACACGGTGTGCAAATTTGATTAAAATCGGTTAAGTAGTTTAGAGCAGTCCATCGCGGACAAACAACGTGACACGTCATCAATCAATCAATCATTTATTTTGTGAAACATAGGTATGGTTACAGATAGTATATCGTCTAAAATGTGTGCGAACATGCGAACAAAATGGCGGACAAATTTCAGCCGTAAGACGTCCACTGCTGGACATAGGCCTCCCCCAAAGGGGGGTTTTTGCCATAATCCCCACGCTTGGCAGGCGGGTTGGCGATCGCAGTGCGGTTGTTACAAAAGCACAGAGAACGCTGCTGCCCATTCTCTGGTAAGTCCCTTAGTCGCCTCTTACGACACCTACGGGAAGATATGGGATGGTGCTATTCTTTACGTCCGACACCATACTGAACTACATACTTGATACTACTTAGTAACAAATCGTTCTGACTAGCGTCACACGTCCGCTTGTCACGTAGCATTCGTGTGTCAAAATTGAAAATGTTTGGGATCAAAATTTTTATACGACACTAGCTGCCCGTCTCGGCTTCGCACGGGTGGACATTTTATTTTTTTTCTATTCTATCCTATCTTTCAAGTTGGATCAAACTGCACACGGTGTGCAAATTTGATTAAAATCGGTTAAGTAGTTTAGAGCAGTCCATCGCGGACAAACAACGTGACACGTCATCAATCAATCAATCAATCATTTATTTTGTGAAACATAGGTATGGTTACAGATAGTATAATTATCGTCTAAAATTTGTGCGAACATGCGAACAAAATGGCGGACAAAATGGTGGTCATCATCATCATCATCATCATTTCAGCCGTAAGACGTCCACTGCTGGACATGGGCCTCCCCCAAAGGGAGGTATTGCCATAATCGCCACGCTTGGCAGGCGGGTTGGCGATCGCAGTACGGTTGTTACAAAAGCACTGAGAACGCTGCTGCCCATTCTCTGGTACGTGACACGTAATTTATATATATTAAGATTATTCCAAATGTCCGCTCTATACCTATAGTCTACGCCAGATAATTAGGAATTAAATGTCATTAACCCGCATACATTTATTCAAATACATAATTCTGAAAACAGAAATACTCCTTCGACTCGAATTAATCCTCGGAGGAGCTCGTGGCTAAATAATAACAGCCGCTCGGGTCGATCGTTAGGTTAAGCCGTGCTTGCCAAGGTTGGTCTGTGGATGGGTGACCACCCATTACATACCGAGTTTCCTCCGTGCCTCGGAAAGCACGTAAAACCGTTGGTCCCGGCTGTCATTTGTAGATCTTTGACAGTCGTTAGGTAGTCCGCGGCCCAGAAAGTCTGACAACCAGTCTTACCAAGGGGTATCGTATTACCCGGTAATAACTGGGTTGTGGAGGTCAGATAGGCAGTCGCTCCATGTAAAATACTGGTATTCAGCTGCATCCGGTAAAACTGGAAGCCGACCCCAATATAGTTGGGAAAAGGCTAGGCAGATGATGACTCGTATTAATCCTACAAAAAGTCTTACACACTCTGGAGTCGAAATTGACGCAAATTTAACTTTTGAAAACCAGATTGGCTTTCTATCTAAAAGAATACGGAAGCTCACTTACATTTTTAAAGGACTCCGTTACGTAGCAGACTAACAAACGGTGAGGATGGTATACGAGGCTTTAGTGCAATCTATCATTGGCTATTACAATACCATATCGGGAGAGGCATGTAAAACAAAACTAATAACAGAAGAAAGAGCCCAAAGGATGATACTCAAAGTTAGTTTATCCAAGCCACGTCTTTTCAACACCATAACTGTTTAGGAAGCACAGGTGCTAACTGTACGGTAGCTGTACATATTGTTACTGCACTTCTCAAACACTCAAACCTATTCGAAGAAAGGAGAAAACGCATAGGTCTCTTCAGGAGAAACTTCGCAGTATGTGAGACGACTGCTGTTGGTACTTCCTTCGCGCAAAGATTGTTCCCTTTCCGTGGTGGTAAATTGTACAACAAACTAAATAAAATTTTAAAATACCTTGTAAGTTGTAGTAAATTTGAGTGTAAAACTAAAATAATCAAGTGGTTGTTAAATTTAAACTATATGGAAATTTAATCTATATGAAATATCTATCATATGCGTTTTGTTTAATTTAGTATATTTAGAACAGTAAAAAAACAATCTGGGTAGTCTTTGGGGACTGCCGATAAATTCAAAATCAAAGCATTTATTTCAAGTAGGCCAGTTACAGGCACTTTTGAATTGTCGAAACAAATATGAAAATTAAATGTAGCTACAGTCGCAGTCACAAGACATAAAAACTGTGAAAGTACTGTAGTTGCCCATTCCCTAGCGTAGATCTCTATGGAGAAGAACGGGCAAGAAACTCCATGGACACTCTTTTAAATCAGAATATTTTTACAAAATCTTGGTTACATCATTCATGTTGAGATGGTACATTATGTGAGAACAATGTAGCAAGATGTGCACGTTAAAGGTGTCCATAGTAAAAACAAAACAAAAACAATTCAAAAATAAAATTATTAATTCAAATAAGCCGTGGCAACCAAGAGCTGACCAGTCCCAACTGACAGCGCTCGTTCACGAACATGACGCATGTATCAGCACCATTCAACTCAACCATTTTGAAGGGAACTAAATGATCCGACACACGCGTCACCATCAGCGAGACATCTAAGTGAGCATGACATATCTGCTAACCGCCACGGCACATTCAAGTCAAAGAAAAACGTAGGTTTCCAGCGACTGATAGCATTCTAGTATATAGCACTCACACAATATGCGATATGCGGCTATATAATAATAAAGATTTTGAATTTATACAATACAAAGATAGTTGTACAATCTTCAGCAGCTCCAACAATACAATTAGTGCTATCCATTAATGCGCCCTTGGCCTTGTGGTGCAGGACCGGCATTGAGCCAAGCATTTTTATCAGCGATATAATCGTCCAATTTGTAACATGCTTGCTTACAAAGTGTGCGTTTAATACATGTTTTAAATTTTGTTTCATTCAGTTCAAGAATGCTTTGTGGAATTTTATTATAGCATCTCAAACAGTACCCCATGAAAGATGAGTCTACTTTAGCGAGTCTGAAGCCTGGCTGAACTAATTGGTCCCTATTTCTAGTACTGTAATTGTGTCTGTCACCTCTTTTACCAAAAAGATGTAGATTTTTTCTTACGTACATTATGTTTTCGTAGATGTATTGACAATGTACAGTCATGATGTTTATTTCCTTAAACAGTTCCCTCAGAGAATCGCGCCTACGAAGATTGTATATGGCTCTGATGGCTCTTTTTTGCAGAATAAATATAGACTCAATGTCAGCAGCCCGTCCCCATAACAAAATGCCATAACACATTATACTATGAAAGTAACTAAAATAGACCAATCTAGCAGTATCTACATCAGTAAATTGACGGATTTTTCTAATAGCATATGCTGCCGAACTTAGCCGCCCCGCCAGAGATGTTAAATGAGAACCCCATTGTAGCCTTGAATCAAGCGTAATCCCCAGGAAAACCGTTTTATCTACGAATTCAAGTTTCTCTTTATTCAGTACTATATCACAATCGCTACTTTTAACATTCGGTAAAGCAAATCTTATGCATTTCGTTTTTTTTCATTTAGTACTAAATTATTTGCTGTGAACCAATTATCGACTTGAAGTAGGGCATTATTCACGTCATCTAAATTTTGGGCCCGTCTATTGAAAAAATCTTAAAAATTAGGGAAGTGTCATCGGCAAATAACACCATATTTTGAGTTTGCTTTTTCAGTAAATAGGGTAGATCATTTATATATACTAAAAAGAGGAAAGGACCCAATATTGAGCCTTGCGGAACCCCCATTTTTACTTTTAAACCCTGTGAATTAACACCATTTATTTGAACATATTGTTGTCTATCACTCAAATAAGATTTTAACAAACTAAGTGCAAGTTTACCTAGTCCGTAATGCTCAAGTTTCAAAAGCAATGTGTCGTGATTTACACAATCAAATGCTTTGGAGAGATCACAAAAAATCCTACAGCGTCTTGGGACTCTTCCCACGCCGTAAATATGTGCTTTATTAAGGTTACACCGGCGTCAGTTGTACAACGTCCCTTGGTGATATTGGATTAGGATATTGTTGATCGTGTAAGATTCTGTTGGTGTTAAAATGATTGATCATTTGATTAAGCATTATCTTTTCGAACACCTTGCTAAAAACTGGCAACACGGATGCAGGCCTATAATTATTTGTATCTTTACCATCACCGGATTTGAAAAGAGGTATGACTTTACTGTATTTCATTAAATCAGGGAAAACTCCTTGGTCTACGCACAAATTAAAAATTAAAACTAAGTCTGGAGCTATAGTCTCAAGTATGGATGTACAAAGTTTGATAGACATTCCCCATAGATCTTCGGTCAGTTTGATTTTTATTTGCCGGAAAGCTTTAATAACTATCATCGGGTTTATGTGTTTAAATTTAAATTTAGCCTGGCTTCCAGACAAATTCGCCTTTAGTAAACCAATTGAGACTTCAGGAGAGGAATTTAGAGCCTCCGCAGTTTTTAACGGTATATCGGTAAAGAAATTTACAAATCCTTGAGCCACTTCCTGATTAGAGCTTTTAGGACCACATGCTGTATCTAAGGTGTAGCTAGTATTACGTGTTTTCTTCCTGGTAGTCTCGCTATTTATGACTTTCCAAACTGTCTTTATTTATTTTTCTGCTGTTTTGATCTTGTTGCTAATGTGCAAGGCTTTGGCAACCTTGCATGTATCTCTAAAAATGTTTGAATACTTAGCAACATATTTGTTAAAAGTTTCAGTGTTCATATAAGGCTTAAGGCCATAAAGCTCAAATAGTGTTAGTCTACTTTTTCTGATACCTCTAGTTGCCCAATCACTAAATATAAATTTAGGGCAAATACTTTTTGTCTTCTTTTCAAAAGTTTTGTTGAATTCAGTGTGAACTATTGAAAAGAAATGATCATAAAATTGATTTATATTAATATCGTCATGGCTTATATATAACACTTAACTTGTTCTGTAGGGAAATATTATACCTATTTAATTTGTTAGAAGTTATATATGGGTCTAAATTTAATTTGAGTTTTTTGCAATGGTGTATTACACCTAAAAGTTACAGTTTGTCCGCTATCGTCAGACGGCAGACAATTAACTATGGCTTTATTTATGTAATCACAATCGCAGAAAACATTATCTATACAATTAGCAGAAGTTGGAGTGACTCTAGTAGTGTTGGTCAAGTCTAATGACTTAAAAAGATTTAATAACCGACTATTTGAATTTTCTTCTAAAATATTGATGTTAAAATCACCACAAATAATTATAGATTTGTTACTGGTTGCAAGTTTTTCACATCTTCCATTATTGATTCAAATAAGGAAAAGTTTTGATAGTTTGGGGGTCTGTATACGAAGGGTCCACTGCAATAGTGATAAATGTCCAAAAATGTTAAAATTCAAACTAATACCGTCATTCGGTAACTTGATTTATGCAGTTTATGATCACATTTGCAAACTTAGCAATAACGCTTCCAGTCTGGAGATAATTGAGTTTTTAATATTTGGCTACACGGTTAGAACGCTCAACGTCACAGGTGTCCACGGCAATAATGATTAATGTCCATTGCTTCGTAGTACTGGTCGCCATCTTTTATCCCGCCAATTTGTTTTGTCTGTCATTCTCGATTCGTCTGGCGTTGTGTAAGGTTGTTTGAGGTTATTAGACATAAAAAAGTGTTGCGGGCTGCCTATATCAAGGGAAAAGTATAATGACCTGCAGATTTGAAAAGATTCTGTCGGCCTGAAACAAGATACTACTACGATAAGCTTCATAATGCTGCAATTAGAGATTTAAATGTTGATTAATTACTATTTTAACTTCGTATTCTCCAAACCTAGGACAACTATCATTATTGACCTTGGTCAAATTGTGGACATTGACCGTTATTGTCCTTAATTTTTAGTACTTACCTTGATTTTTATTTTTTTAAATTTATTAAAGTTACATAAGAATGATTATTTTCCGAAAAACTATTACTCTATTACATGTACTATATTATATAAAAAAACTATTTTATTATGTCTAACACTGTTTTTTTCACCGTTTTTAACCTTAAATCCCGATTATCTCAGAACGATAAACAAAGGACATTTATCACTATTGCAGTGGACCACACACAATTACATGCTTATCTAGCTCAACACAGGACAGTTTGACGCAATGTTCAACCGAGAGACCTACTATGTCATTACGTTGCTTATATTTAAAAAAAAAAATTATTAATATTAGGGAACCTCCACGAAGCATAGTTTTACGGTTAAAGCAGCTACCCACCATATAGTTCTCATAATTGATAAGCATTTGGTAATCCTTTTTTTTGATTTAGCCAATGTTCAGTAAATATATATATCACGGCAGGGAAAGCTTAGAGGAACACTTTGCCCAAATATTGGCGCCATCCGCCGCCAATCCGCCTTTGTCTTTCAGTCTCTACTTCTCTTGCCATCACATCGCCGTGCGACACCTACAATTCTTCATTGTTGGTAGATAGGTAGGTTGATATTTGAAATCACACACAGCACTTGACTCAAATTCCAAACGTTTATTTCTATGAAACCATTTAGGTACAGAAACTGATTAACTTTTAACGTTCACTTCATTAAACACTTATAATTTCATAGTATTTCAATTGTTTTTGCTAATCGTAGGATAACGTGACTGCTCGTTGCTCACGCGTCCATTCTGATTGGCCGGAAGTCCTCCACACAGTACAGGTAACTCATTACATAATAAGTTCATTAAAACTTACAAACAATACTAGAGTAATTCATAATTAATCATTTTAATAATTAAACAATACCAATATTCACAAATGCAAAGGTTTTATCAATTTAAAGCTAATTAGTCGTTTCAATACTTTTTACAACAATATTCAATCTAGTTTTAAAACCATTTCCGGCAAATCAAAGTATTTAGTACAAAGAACACGTCTTTCACTAATAAATTGTTCTGTAAAATAATCTTGTTACTTTTAGTTTGTAATTTAGTTAGATAATCTGATTTAGTTGTAGTTTCAAATTATTAATTGAATTATTGATCAAATCGTATTCGGCCTGTAGTGTTGCCTCATAAACAATCTTGTGTCAAAATGAACAATAATAATTACAAATGCTATGTCATAAAATACTTGCTTATCATAATTTTAACTATCGATCTAGCTAAAGACTTACTGAGAGTCTTTAGCTAGACTTTTGTTTAATAAATTACTATTTGAAACCATGAACTATCGAAGTACTAGGTAAGCCAATAGATGGCGCTTAATTCATCTGTCAATGAGAGGTTTTCCTTTTGAGGTTTTAAAAAAAAACTTAGTTTCCAAGAACTCTATAGATGGCGTTGAACTTACTATGCCAAAGCCAAAACGCTTGAAAAAAAAACATTGTGTCACTTCACATACTCTCGTTGACTGACACTTTCATTTGCATAAACTTCCGAATATAACCAACATTTCTCGCGCTTTGTTAAAATCAGTTTTTTTAGGTTCCGTTCCTTGCATTATCATACTTACACATAGCGCCATCTATCCAGCGACTAGGGAAGAGCTAAAAAGAAAATCCCTCATTAATTAAGTTCCATGTAATAATTGTACTGCCACTGCCAAGCAGAGATGGTACGTTCACCAGTTTTATCATGGAATAGAATTTATAAGTGCTATTAATTAGATTAAATCTTAGCAGATAAAGCCTCTTGCGGCGACATATATATAATGTATGATGTCAAACTTACTATTTTGTTCTACTGAGGCCCTTTTTTACTAACTAATTGGGTGCAAGAAGATACGTTGGTAGGATTAACAATATTGTTAATGGTACCTTCTGTTGTCTCACTTTCTAATTTAAATTAATGTTTGGAGTGAGGCCGGAGACTCCCGTGCCATCCTCAGACAACAAGACCCTATCACTAATAGACCCTAATTGAGAATTCTCCACGGTGACACATGGATAGTCCTCAGTACAATGTTTGTAAACATTTATTGCACTAATGCTATATTCATTAAAGTCACCTGTCCATTATTATTACTACTAATAGTCGCAGTGTTAATAATAGAACTAAACTTAGACATACTATTTATGTCTGTGCGAATATTATAAACTAATAGCCGAGCTATTTTGTGTCTAAATCTGGTAGATACACCTTACCCCGTGTCTACTTCAAATTACCAACAATAGTGTTGATATCAAGATATATAAGTCTGTCACTATAGTGACCTACTAAAAAATGTACTTACATGGTTATTTAACATAATATATGCATATAATTGTTTTTTCTATTACCCAAATTTTCAAAATAGGGAAAAGCACACAATATGTTTTTACTACATTTTAACTCTGAAACACAGTCAGTGATGACTTAACAGTAACAGTTGTTATTCGTATATAATTTTGTAGAGGATGTTAGGAATATACGACTTCACGTTCCCATGTAAAATTCCCTGATAATGCCAACAGAATACGCGCTCACGTGAGCAAAGCCGCAGGTACAGCTAGTAGGTAATAAAATTCTTACTTACTAAAATCTTGGTGTCGATTCTGTTGTGCACAAACTAAACTTAATTTAGGCTATTGCTATCTATATCTATTAAGAAAGAGACGGACGTAATTTAGAGCTGTCAAATTTAGTTGGAACTAATATTTCCATACTAATGAAGGGTGCACGTAAAAACATGTAGACTAAAAACACGGTGAAGCGCAACGCATAAACTAGTTTGACATCTCTAACTTAGTTCATAGCTATAGCCGTCCTTTTCTCACACTGCCTTTTAGTAAAAGATAGCAATAGCCTAAATTAAGTTTAGTTTGTGCAGAACAGAATCGACAACAATACTTATTTACGTAAATTATACAAGTACTAACTTCTCTGTACCTGAATTTGTACCTTATAACAACATTAATTCATCTTTTCACAATTTATAGCCGAGCTCTTTGTGATATTCCAGGTCGCAGAACATCGAGTATCTACTTGAACCTGCCAACTTTATCCCAAGAACCACAAACACGATCGCGTGTAGCATCACGAACGGAAGAACAGCTCATGCCGAGGTGAAAGTATTAGCCAGCTGGCAAGGTGGTAGCGCGGCTGCTGTCCAGGGTACCCAATTGACTATATTATTACTCATCGCCCGAACGAAATCGGACTGGTAGCTAGTTTTAAAGCGGAGGCCTGCCCAGAAAGAGGTGGTACCGCGAGAGTTGGTTCGAGGAGGCAAAAGAAAACAGCACATGGAAGGAATTGGGGAAGGCCAAGCAGAGAAAAAAAATAAAACTAAAAAGCGTGAGAGGCGCCCTGGAACTGCTGGTGTGCACGGCCAGTTCTTCGAATCTAAATTGATCAGCTTGTGGAATTTTAGAGCTCAACATGACGACGCCATCAAAGAGTTTACTTTAGCTACAAATGTTAATTTAATAGGAGAATTTGACGACATTTGCATAAGGGCCGAAGTTGATGGTCTCGACAAGCAAATGGCTGTGTTTGCTCAAACCAAACATAGAGAAACGGACAAAATTTTATCGCTTAGCATCGAACATGATCTGACAAGATTCTTTAGAAGTTACTTAAAAATTAGAGGAGCATTCGGCAAAAAAAATGAAGACAAACTGTTTAGAGGTCCCTTTAGCGACACAGAATGCCTTTTTGTTTTTTACACAAATGCTAATTATAACTTTAACAAAGAGTTTGTCGAGACTGACTATACTAACAAACTGAAAGAACTAATAGGCACTAATGAAAATTGCTCTTACTTACAACCTACAATCAAGCCCGAGGACAAGAAGGTTTTGAGTAAAGTCCTTTTGGAAGAAGAAATCGTAACACTTGCTGAGCATTTCGCGAAACTTAAAAATAAAGAAGTAATTATGGACGAGCTCGTGTCGTGTTACCACTATATCCTGGCGCAAAAAGTTTTCGAGATTCCTGATATCATTCATAAAGGACTTCGGACCGCCATGTTCAGAAATGACTTCTTTGAAACAAAGGAACAATTTGTTCTGAAATTCAAAGAAACCCTCTACGAACAGGTACTTACGAGACGGAAAATTGACAAGGCCACAATATTGAATCGTCTAGATAAATTCTTCAGCAAATCGTCTGAAATTAAGGCTTTGAGTGACCTAATTGTAACTGTTATTGCTTACAAAAATGGCAAGTTTGAATTTGTAAACAAATCTCTAGACATAACTGAAGATTTAAAACGAAAGTTGAATGAAGTGAGCGTTCCTCAAGTCATCGTTGACGAAGCCATTGATCAGGCTGCCAGAGAAGAATTAGAACACTCGACGTTCAAAGTCCCTCGTTCGTTCGGAAATAAGGATTTAACAATAAGAAAAGGTAAGGAAGAGGAACGATTGGGTCGACTGTCTTCAACAATAGTTAGTTTGATTAACGATGCAGAGCCTAATACTATTACTATCGACGAGTCCATCGAACCTGGCCTCCTTCAAGTTAACGGTGGCCTGGCTGGTGCAGTCGGCAATGTTTTCGTTCCCGATGAAAACTCTAAACTTATGAAGTTTGCTGATAATATCGAATCTATAAAAGGCGACCTAGCTAAACAACTGTATCTAAAGTTGCAGATGGAAATAGGTAACTTACAAAAGTACAAAATAGATGTAAAGGTAAAAACATTTCCGAAGCTTTCATTCCATAGCAGAGAACACGACGAGAATTTGGTGGAACACTTCTTAAGCAAACTGATATTTTTCACCGATCAGTCAAAACAACAAGGCATTGATAAACTTGTTAAAACAGAAATACGAAAACATCATTACCTTAATAAACCACAAGTTGACGCGGTATTCTTAAAATATTACAATGCAATCCAAGATTGGTGGATAGATCCTAATGATGCGGAAGATCTTACAAAACACAGTAATCACTTTGAGAATGCAACAAAAGATATTAAAAACCAATCGCTAAAATATGCCATTAATGTGATAAATACGTTCAATATGCAAAATATAAAATATACATTTAATGCAGCAGCCGTCGGGGTATTTAAATCTTGGTTGGATAAGCAATGCAAGACAAATGTCAATGTTATTGTTACAAACAACTGTAAACTCACTGTTCATAAAGTAACAGACTATTTTAATGACAAGAAGAAGGAGCATGTGGTTTTAGACCTAGAATCCATTTCAAATCTACTACTGAAAGAACGTATAATTTTACTCAATGAATTGGCCGAAAATGACGAAACTGTAATTTTTGTAAATTATGGAAACTGGTCTGAAAGATTTAATGATATCGTAAAAGCAGTTAAAGCTCGATTATTTATTGTTACAAAAGCAAAACCAAATGATAGTTATGCACACGATTTTGCAAATAATCTAGTTGATTTGAGCGATGAATCGCATCAAACGTTCATAAAAAACATAAATGTGATATTTCAAGAGAAAGAAGTAAGCTTTGCACACGATTTTGCAAATAATCTAGTTGATTTGAGCGATGAATCGCAGCAAACGTTTTTAAAGTACACAAATGTGATATTTCAAGAGGAAGAAGTAAGCTTAGGTCTCATCGTAAAAGACGAAAAGGCAAAAAAACTTATAAAAGGAGATATTTTCCAGAAAATGCTTGAAAACACAATCTATAAAGTCGGGATGCCGATAGGAAACCAGAATTACGACGAATTCAAACATTTGTACACTGATAGACGCGTCAGTCGCACGAGAAAAACAGAAGAGGACGCGTTTCATGAAGTCAAAGATAAATTAATACAAACGCTGTACGATTTACAAGATCATGTGATACTAGTAACGGCTATGCCTGGGATGGGCAAGTCAACTCTACTTACTCATTTGTCAATTAAAACAAAGGAACTCTACCCAAGCACATGGATTGTAAGAATAAACCTGTTGGAGTACTCGAAAATATTCAGTAAGTGGCAGAGAGATAATACAGTCATCGACCATATGCTGAGTTTATATTTCATGTGCCATGTAGCTCTCGGTGTGGCAGAAGAAGATATTACAGCCGAGCTGCAAACAGAAAACAATGTTGTGTCTCTCAAATACTGCTCAGGTGATGCATCAATTACTTTAGGGTTTGAAATGTTCTTACATTTCTACAATAGTGGTACACTGATATTTCTATTCGATGGTTTTGATGAGATCTTCCCGCATTATGCGAAGGAAGCGCTCTCATTGGTGAAGAACGTCAAGAGTTACCCTCGCCAGCATAAAATATGGATCACAAGCAGATCATATAACGACATTAAAGGTATTTTAGAACAAGAGTTCGGACGATCGTATGAAT
Source organism: Xestia xanthographa (assembly GCA_905147715.2). Classification (NCBI taxonomy): domain Eukaryota; kingdom Metazoa; phylum Arthropoda; class Insecta; order Lepidoptera; family Noctuidae; genus Xestia; species Xestia xanthographa. The sequence goes on from LR990671.1 coordinate 4,369,002, forward strand.
TAGAAGGCTTTTCGGATCATGAACAAAAAGCATACCTCATAAAATATTACTTAAAGACAAAATTAAAAAGCGTGGATCTCGAGCGACCTACACCTTATCAGACGTGTGGCTATGTACCATGTTATCGCCCGATTTGTTCACTTCGTTATTATCCAATAGAACACATTTCTGTACCCTATTTTAAAGTTTATTTAACTTTAGAAAATGTCTTGGAAATCGATTCAGATTTTTATGTAAATGAAGTCAACCTCTCTGATTTCAATAACGCATGGACGCGTAACAGCAACAATCCCACTTACTACGCTAACGACTTTTTCACAACTCCGCTGCATCTACGCTTATTAGCGGAACTCCTGAGCCATGAACATAGCTTTGGTAAGGGACCCGAGACTATCGGGCTTGACTCTGCTATTAATTTTTTTCGTAAAAACCACTTCAAGTCTATGGAAGTGACGGCGTATGAGCTTTACCAATATTTCATTGAAACGAAACTCGACAAAATCCTTTTATCAGAAAAGAACAAAGTAGACCTAACCATCCCAGGCAACATAACCATGAAGGATACGATGCGAGCTGATGTTTTATCTAAACATAAAAAGTTAGGAGCGTACGCTATTTTCTACCCAAAAGTAGATGCAATATTTAGTGAGATTGAATTAAATGAAGTTAGGAACACCATTGATAAGCTAAAGTTAGGAACAGAAAAGTCAGGTTTTATACACAGCGTAGCAGGCGATATCCCGCTGTTTATACACAGACTGATCGCGGAATACTTCGCAGCTGAACACATTGACGATCTATTGAAGAGTGACATTAACGGTAAAGCTCGGGAATCAATCCTACGTTTGAGTAAAGTAAGCGAAGTATATGAAGTATTGAATGTTAAACGGTTTCCTCGAAGCAATCTCAAACAGTAAGGCTCGGCGCAAACGGGCCACCAACCACAGCCACCGGTAGCCAGCGACAAGCAAATCACCAGTTTTTCATACATTTTGTTGAAACTCGCCGCACACGTGTGGCCGGTGGCGGCCACTCGCTCTACAGCAGTGTCGGCGACTCGCGGTGGCGTGCGACAGCCACCGGTGGTTGTGGTTGGTGGCCCGTTTGTGCCGAGCCTAAAAGTACATTTTTTACGGATGGCATTTAAAAAAATGAATACGAATCGCCTGGACTTCGAAGAAAATATTAATCTTGAAAAAAAAATCATGGCAGCATATTAGTAACAATTATGAAATTGACAGTCACTAATTTAAACGGCAGATTTCGGTTGAAGTAAGATAAACAAAAAAAACTTTTTTGCACAGTATTTTTTTCCATTTTTCTAGTTAAGTAGGTATACAATAATATCTACAAATATTTTGGTATGCATTTATTTTTTTACATTGTTAACAATACATTTCATGGTAATAGGCTTATCCCCAATAAAATTAAACTTAACATACCTAACTGTTAAAATGTGGGTGTACTGTACACATCTGCGTATTCCTTTAGAGCAAACGTGATGTTAAGTTATGATGTTGAGTAAGTAAACAATAAAAATTCAAGCGATTCCAGCAATCAGGACCAACTTGGGAGTATAAGTCTTTCAAATAAAAAAACAATTTAAAAAATCGATCCACAATGATGGTGGATAAATTTAAAAAATTCAATCCTCACAACAAACTTCACAAAACAAGCAATCCTCGCTCCGTTACGCATAAGTCAAGAAAGTCAAGATGGCGCCTCGATTACTCTAGATATTTTATCCTCTGCTCTGATTAGACGTTACGTTATACAATGCAGTGACTTTTAAATAAATAAATTGGTTAGATTTAACACAATATAAAAATAATAATAATTTATCAAGGTCCATACAGTTTTGTAGTACATGAGGGATTTACAAATCAAAATCAAATCAAATCAAATCAAATTTATTCGTAAATGTAGGTTATAAAAATACAGATGTTATAATAAGATGGTCAGTTCGCTACATTTTACCCGAGAGCATACAAATAATAATAAACTTAGTGGTGTCGAAACAACAGACACACATTTAAAATGAAATAACTCAATTATTTACATGCTAACACTCAATTCCATAAGTACTAACACACAATTTACAAATGTCAGAAATAATAATAATCTAAATTTAATATTGTGATAGGCTAAATGTCAGTGGTGTCTTCCATAAACTCAGTTGTGGAGTAGTAACATTTATGAATTAAAAATAGTTTTAGTTTCTTTTTAAACATATTATTATTAAGATTCTTTATCTGTCGTGGAATTTTATTGAAAATAACTGGAGCCATTCGATAAATACTTTTACGTAGAAGGGCTGTTTTACTACGATCAACACAAAGAATGTTCGAGTCCCTTTTCCTTAACCGTGGATCAGCTGGGGCTCTTATTTTGAAGAGCTGTGGGTTTGTCTTAACAAACACTGCCACCTCAAAGATGTATAATGAAGGCAATGTTAAAAGCTTCAAGGATTTAAAATATGGCTTACAACTGTCTCTTGAGTGTAGGTTAGATATAGCGCGTACGCATTTTTTTTGTGCCATGAAAACGTAATTCTTGTCTGTCGAGTTACCCCAGAAAATGAGACCGTATCTTAGAACTGATTCCACGTAGCTATGATAGGCTGTAAGCACAGCGTCACGGTTCACAAATTTAGACAGCTTATAAAGAGCAAAAGCAAAACTGTTAAGCTTCTTACATATTTCTTCAATATGCGGTTTCCACGTAAGTTGACTGTCTATCACTAACCCTAAAAACTTTGTTGTATCCGTTTTTGTAACTGACTGTCCATTGTGACTACCGATATTTGTTGTCGTTGTCGCTGACTGAAATGCATTATACACACAAAGTATGCATTTATAATTACATGTAGGTACAACAAATTGCTGGGTGAATCACTGCTCTCCTAGCTAGATTGCTGAACAATCTGTATTTAGGAGAGACAGTTGCGACTCCCTATTTGAGTATCACAATTATCATGTATTATACTTTCGGCGCTTAAAATAGTAAACAAAACACAAAACCAAAAAACTAAATCTTAAAATTAAATTAAACAAATTATGACGATGAGTGCTGGTGTGGTAGGTCGAGTGAGTGTATGTGTGTGTGTATATGAATGTGTATGTGTGGATTTGAATAATAAGGAATTTTGTTAGGTACTTTCATGTGAGTGTCACTAAGTACTTTTCAGTCTCGTCGTAGGTTTTATTCAGGAGGAATTTACGGAGGGCAAGTTTGCATTTGCTGTATGGTAAATTATAGATAAGGACGCGTTTATTTTATTGTACAAGCAAGGGCCGAGATAGTAGAAAAATCTCTTTGTGTATTTAAACTGAGTTTGTGGAACAGTACAAATCATATTCGTATTTCATGACTGTATAGATTTTGCATGCCTTACGGTAGAAACACTTGAAACATGTTAATTTGTAATAAGACCATTGTAACAGTGTTTTCGGCAAAAATAAATGATTTGATTTGATTTGATTTGATTATCTTTCCTTCGTTTGGTAATATTGATAAGAGGGGTTTTTAAATATTGCAGAAGAATAGTTTGCAGAATGAAATGTTGCCTTATGTTGAGGACCCCACAAATTTTGTAAAGTTCTGATGTAGGAAAAAGAATAGGTCGAAATGTTGCAACCTTCAATATAGCCCTGTGAGACACTTCCAAAGGTTTAAGGGCAGTTTTTGTGGCGCCACCCCAGCAGCTAATACAATAAGTGATTATTGATTGGCATAAGGCGTAATATACATTGCGAATAGCAGACTGTTTGGCGACGTGTCAAAGGGTTTTAAAAATATATATAAGTTTTCTGACCCTGCCTGTTACCAAATTAATATGAGCTTTATAATTCAGGTTTTTATCTAAAGTTATGCCTAGGTAGGTACTTAATATTATCAACAGTGGTAATGGATGAACATTGACATAAGTGTAAATGTGTACTGTTACAGCAGTGAGCCTTTATAGTGAGAGGAATATCTGGTTGTGAGGTCGGTGAGATAGAGAACGTCATCAATTTTGTCTTGGATGTGTTAAGCGTTAGAGTGTGGCATCGAAGCCAGTTAAAGGCAGAATTAAAACCTTTTTGTGCAATAATCTGAAGTTCGGACCACGAGTCAGCCGAAAAAAGTAATAGCTGTATCATCAGCAAAAGACACAATTTTAGCATTTGAGATGTTGAGATTGCAGAGGTCATTTAAAAATATAAGAAACAGCGTAGGTCCAAGTATACTACCCTGCGGCACACAGTAACAAATCGGGAGCTCGCTGCTAAAGTGGTCGCCAATTTTCACCATTTACAATCTATTTGTCACTTAGCTTTTAAACCGTTCAAGCTGTTGTCCTCTAACGCCTACTCTCTCAAGTTTAAGTAAAAGGGTAGGGATTGGAACGGTGTCGAAGGCTTTAACGAGATCAAGAAATAATGTAAGCACCTTCTTGCGACTGTTGATTTTCTCTACTATGAAGTTCGTTAGTTCATGAACTGCATCACAGGTTGACTTGTTCTTGCGGAACCCAAATTGCTGAGAAGAAAAAACATTACTCTTTTTGAAAAAATCTACCAATCTCTTATTAGTTAGGCGCTCAAGAACCTTTGAGATAGCAGGTAGTACCGCTATAGAGCGAATGGCGAATGAAAAATGGAATACATCTAATCAAAGTTATTTTAAATTAACAATCAATCTTATCAATTAAGGCCCTTCTAACCCTCAAATTAGCAACTCTATTTGTGGTGGTTCAAACTTCGTTTGAAATACTGGTAGAATAAAGTTCTAATCAGCTTGCACTACAAAGCCGTTGTTACGTCAGTCACTGCGGCCGAATAGTGCGAAATGAGTGGTTTTTTGCGATTTACAAAAAAACTATTAATTTGACTAAAAAAGTAAAACATATAAGACCTGCTTTATAGTTAGTTCAGATAATATGCAAAGTTTCATGATCTAATTTGAAGTACTTTTTGAATACCAGCGGTTTATTGTTCGATTTGGAGGTAACTTTGGATTTTTTTTCTATAGAGAAAGTTTATGGAATCGTGTCTTCGTCACACACAGGACTTAGCATTAATCCTCAACTTTACCATATATTTATTTCAAAATTAATGCTGCAGTATTTTTGGCGTAACGGAGGATCATGCTAAGCCATTTGAGGGATATAATTATAGCCCTTAATCTTAAGTCCGTAACTAGTTTACTACCCCTTACGACCCTTTACAGCAAATGTGTTATAAAAATATTTTATAACACATTTGCTCGTAAAGGGTCTCATAGTTCACACATTTCAATATTGTAATGTATCTCATTACGTACTTGTGCAGTAATGTAATGTACAACGCACGTTTTATCAAGATCCTCTTTCCTCGGATCGCCGTTGAGTTCGGTCGTGTCTACGGTTACGATTGATTTTGGTTTTTTATTTAAAAGTATTGTATTTATTCAATTTAAACTAAAATAATAATCCGTGAGCGAACTAAAAGTACCAGGCGCCCAGAACCAGTGAAGAGTACAATCTGCGTGAGTAGTGTAGACAACACACACACATACCACGTCTCTACAGCACACCAGTAACACTTGCAAGGACGTTGGCTCCGCCCAGCTGCCACCTCCACTGCGCAGACGTCGTCCCTCGCAGCGCACTACAGAACACATCTTAACTAACTGTCCGGCCGCTGTCCGCTAATATGGCTGCTACTCAACGCACACCGCCGTCAACACCTGTACCGGTACCTACACCTTTACCGGTACCTATGCAATCCTCGTCGTCGTTTCCGAATTTGGCAAATGCAGATTGTGGTAGTTATGGCTCCGACACTCAATTGGACTTTTCTTCAAACCGATGTGAAAAATCCGACGTGTCCAGGAACATATCACAGAGATCTTTTAAAAGAAAATTCGTTGAATCAGGTGTTGTCGAAATCAAGGCTATGTTTGAAAGTTTCCAGCAACAACAAAATCTTAAATTAGACCAACTCAACTCGGCAATGCACATTCTTCAAGAACAAGCCAATGACATCAAGAAAGATCTACAATTTGTCTCTGATAAGTATGACGGTTTCCTGGAACGTATGGGCAGATTGGAACAAGAAAATTCCAAAAATAAAAAAACTATTGCTTATTTGGAGTCGAAAATCGAGTTACTGGAACGAAATTCTCGTGCTACTTCGGTTGAGATTCATAACATCCCTAAAGACCGCAACGAAAACAAGGAAACTTTACGCACCATTGTAAAAAATATTGGTAAAGTTATAGATCAGCCAATAAACGACTCAGATGTTTACGATGCCTTCCGAATCAAAACCAAAGTCGATAATAAGCACCCGATCATAATTCAATTCACTACAACGTTTACGAAGAACAATATGATCAAAAAATTTAGAACATTTAACAAGGACAATCCAAATAACAAGTTAAATACTTCGCACATTCAACTGGCTACAACATCTCAGTCCCAGCCAATTTATATCGATGAATTTTTGACACCCGCAGCCAAAAAACTTCGCTACATTGTGAAAAATTTCAAAACCGATAATAAGTATCATAGCTTCTGGAATTCTTATGGTAAAATATACTTAAAAGAAAAAGAAACATCTCGTCCAATTCGAATTGACTGCGAGGAAGATCTACTTAAATTAAAGTCTGATTGACTGGAACTTGTACTTACCGCCTATATTTTTTATCCGTTTTTCTTTAAAACATCACTAAAAACATTTTTTTTTTCCCTACACTTCACAAATAAACACTTTAACACTTACATCACACGTATACTATACTTTACACTTCACTCATACAGGATTACAGTCAATACTAAACTTAATATCTTCATTCTAAATAACACGAATGTAAACAGAACGTTGGTCTGCGAGCGTAATTATACTTGTTTACATCAACAACGATATTCCGATTCACGATTTGTACTTGTACAAAAGTTTAACAGGCCTACTGCGGTGACAATTTTTCTAAATACCCTGCAATTAAGATTATATCATACCTTCGAGTATGATTTATTTATTTCTGAGTCTTCTGACAAAGTTTATACAATTAGGACTTTATTGCATAGTATTATAACACACTTTTACACACCACCGCACGAGTTCATACACAAGATATTATCATTTTCTAATGTATTGTTAAGCAACGGTCTTTTGCTTACTCAAGACTCGTATAACATGTTTTATATATTTTCATGCAGCACCTACATATTTATAACGTCACTATTCCCTAATATATAAGTTCAATAGTACCAAAGACATTATCTCGGATTTAGATTGTATTTCCGTGGCTCGCTCGTTCACCTGCGATATTGACAATTGTCAAAACATTATAACTGACTCTGAACTATCTCTGAAAGTTATACACCAAAACATCAGAAGCATTACGCGTAACACACCAGGTTTACTCACATTATTACAGAGATCGCAAATAGGTTGGGACTTCATTGTGCTGACGGAATGCTGGTTATCTTGTGCGCACAACATTCCGCTGTTGGAAGGTTATAATTACTACAAAACTAATAATATTCTAACTCAAAACGAAGGGGTTGTTGTATACTGCAAAAATACCATTGGCGTGTGCATAGAAGAACCTACCATTGCTGATTGTAACTGTCTATTGATCAAAATTAATCAAAATACGGCCATGCTAGCAGTTTACCGACCTGCTGGTTACAAAAACCTTAATAACTTTTTTACCTCTCTTGACCATTTTCTGACTACTACCTCCAATATACAAAACTTTATTCTCATAGGTGACCTTAATGTGGACATAACAGAGACCAACACAGACTCAAATTCTGCTCATTACCTAAACCTTTTAGCATCCCATGGCATGTTGCCGGCTTATACCTTCCCTACACATAATAAAACATGCTTAGATCACATTATATTAAAAACTCGACTCCCTGCTTCTTGTTACGTAGCTGAAACCTCCATCACCGATCATGATGCTGTTTTCCTTAACCTAGATTTAAGTAAACATAAAACCAAAACCAATAGAATAACTAAACGCCTAAATTACGAAAAAATTGACTCTGAAATTACAAATGCCAACTTTCAAGAATTGTATTCAATGACGGATGTTGATCTTGCTGTTCAATACTTTGTTAACTTAATTAATTGTATTATAATATCGAATACTATATTTCTTAAAACTTCCAACCGCAAGAAAATTACCAAGCCTTGGATAACGACTGGATTGTTGCGATGTATGAGGAATCGTGACAAACTGCACCAAAAGGCAAAAAAATATCCTAAAGACCAAAGCATATTGACAACCTATAAAAGATATAGAAACTTTTGTAACGAACTTCTAAAAAAGATAAAAAGGGAACATGACAAATCAGAACTTAAGACTGCTGCTAAAACTAATAACAAAGAGTTATGGAACAAAATAAAAGACATTACCCACTCGAAAACATCTAAAACCGAAGCCACACAGTTAATTAATACCAATGATCCTATTTCTTCGACTAATTTAATCAATGATTTTTTTGTTAATATCGGCAAAAATATTGCTGACCGCTGTTATTCGGGTAACAATATCCAGTCACTTCCGCTCCAGCCTCATTCCAACTCAATGGTGTTTTTCCCCACGGACTTAGAAGAGATCGGAAGTATAATTCTTAGTCTGAAATCTAGTTGCGCTGTTGGCTATGACAACATTTCTACCAGCATTTTGAAGAGATATAGACATATTCTCATTTCTCCAATCTTATTTATCTGCAACCTCGCCATTGAATCTGGCAAATTTCCAAATGCCTGGAAAATAGCTGAGATTCGCCCCATCATCAAAAGTGGCGATGGAGCCTGTGTCAACAACTATAGACCAATTTCCATCCTTCCGGCTTTGTCTAAGATTCTGGAAAGGATCATGAAAAAGCGCCTGGTCGACTACCTGGAAAACAACTCATTGCTATCTCCTTCCCAGTACGGCTTTCGATCTGGCCTGTCGACCAGCGATGCCATTCATGATCTTACTAAGTTTGTTTCCGATAAACTGGATGAGAATAAAAAAGTCATTGTAATCTTCATGGACCTGGCCAAAGCCTTTGACACAGTCTCCGTCCCACTGTTGCTGAAGAAATTAGAGAACATTGGTGTAAGGGGTACACAGCTTGAGCTTTTTTCTGACTACCTCACCAACAGATTCCAGAGAGTCAGGGTGCATGAATGGACTAGTAGTGACCTTCCCGTCGTGCATGGCGTGCCACAGGGTAGCATTCTCGGTCCCCCGTTATTTCTGACTTACATCAACGACCTCTGTGAGCTCAAGATGCCTGGTGGAAGGATCATAACTTTCGCCGATGACACAGCGCTTTTGTTTGAAGCTGACACCTGGCCCGAAGTATACTGCTACGCGCAGACAGGCTTTAATTTAGTGTTGTCATGGCTAGCTAGGAATAAACTCGCTCTCAATGTGGATAAGACAAAATATATTTCCTTTTTCATCAAAAAACCTTCTTGTGCACTTGATAATTTCAAAATTACGGCTCATACATCCTCGTGCATTTCTTCACATAGTGCTCACTGCTCGTGTCCCCAACTCCAGCGTACAGAATCTATCAAGTACCTGGGAGTTATTCTAGATAGCACTCTCAGCTTTCACCAACACATAAATTCTCTTTCCTCAAGAATCCGGAAATTAATGTTCGTTTTTAAAAATCTTCGACATGTCGCGGACACTGGCGTAATGAGAACAGTTTATTTTGCGTTGTGCCAATCGCTGATCTCTTACTGCATAACTGTATGGGGTGGTGCAACCAAAACAAGAATGCTCAGGATTGAACGTTCGCAAAGGGCCGTTTTAAAGGTCAGTAATTTCTTGCCTTTCTTATTTCCCACCAAAGAACTTTATGAGCGAACTGGAGTATTAACTGTACGGCAACTGTTTATCTTAAATACCATATTGCGCAGACATTCTTCTCTTCCCTATGATCCTAGTCTTTTTGAGGGAAAGCGACGTAAACACGCAGTTTGTCCTACTACTCAGTTCCACACCGCTTTCTCCCGTCGGCATTTTGGTTTTCTTGCAAACTATTTGTACAACAAAATTAATAAAAGTCTGTCAGTTTATTCACTACCAAATAAGCATTGCAAGATAAAAGTCTCAACCTGGTTGCAAAAATTAGACTATGACACTACAGAGCAGTTACTTCTTGTACCCTCGTAATATTTAATAATCATTTCCTAGGTCACGACTGTATCACCCGACACATTTACGCCTACACTCACCCTACCTCTCCTCACACACTTCACTTGCACACATCACCTACTCACTTCACCTGCACACTTCACAGGACACTTACTTCACACCCAGTACACTACACCATATCTAATTTTTATTTTTTGTGTTAATTAAGTTAGTCTGCCTTTTTCCCTTCTGCAATAAATCATTGTTCTGCAATAAATCACCTATGTATTCAATTTAGCTATTTTATTATTTGTAAATTACATTTAATTCGAGGTGAGAGCCTGGGGATCCGTCACACAGGGTATCCTAGTATGGACACCAGTCTCTCACAAAGGAACATGTATTATGCATTATATTAAGAAGCCATTGTTACAACTATATTTAAGAAAACTATGTGAACCTTTGTGAAGAGAAAAAATAAAGACATTGTATTGTATTGTATTGTAAGATGCTCCGTCAAAAAGGAACGGTACTTTTTTAAATCTTAGCAAAGAGTTTTTAATGTCAGAAAAGTGGTCAACATTCTATGAATAAAATTAACTGTGGGTGATGTGATGACATTTAATTCTTTAATTTAATTAATTTTGACAATAAATTACAACCATTTATCTGTAACAAACACACAAAATATTAATTTACTTTATTAGTAATACTGGCTGTTTTGTGTCTTTGCCTTAAAAAAATGCGCTAATGCGCGGGCATCGCTAATTTGTGAACAAGTAAAAGATTTATTCGTTTAAGAAAGTCCGAGTTTTATTTATTTCCTCGCAAATATGTTATAGAACGTCGTATGACATACGTGCGCTTTGATAATTATAGCCTCTGCTTTATTATAGCCCTCGCCTATGGCTCGGGCTAGCAATATCGCCTCGCCTGTAATTTTCAACTTACCGCACTTATATCATAAAATCGAGCTTTATATAGTCTAATGTACTATAACGTCATGATTTAATTATTTTTTTCTTTATTTGTCTTGTATTAGGTACCTACACATTTTAAAATACAAGATAATTTATTAAAATAACATTTAAAAACCGGCCAAGTGCGAGTCGGACTCGCGCACGAAGGGTTGTTGTTATAGCGGCAACAGAAATACATCATCTGTGAAAATTTCAACTGTCTAGCTGTCACGGTTCATGAGATACAGCCTGGTGACAGACAGACGGACAGACAGCGAAGTCTTAGTAATAGGGTTCCGTTTTTAGGGTTCCGTACCCAAAGGGTAAAAACGGAACCCTATTACTAAGACTAAAAACAGAATAAAATTAATATTTAAGGGGGGCTCCCATACAACAAACGTGATTTTTTTGCCGTTTTGTCTAATGTATAGATAACGGTACGGAACCCTTCGTGCGCGAGTCCGACTCGCACTTGGCCGGTTTTTTACCTTTTGGGTACGGAACTCTAAAAAATTAAGCTGCACACATTAGGAGTCAGTCGTTTCAATTTTGTTTAATTTATGTGTGTTTCTTATTTTTTATTTTTATTAACATTAGATTAAGATTTACTAACAACTTATCCAATGGATTGTAATTTGATCTGAAATAAAATATGTATTATTTTGTGTTTATTTAATCATTTTTTCATTCCAATCCTAAACAACAATCTAAAAACATTTAAAAATATTAAAAACTAGCGGACGTCACGCGGTTTCACCCGCGTAGTGTCCGTTCCCGTGGGAGTACGTGGATAAAATATAGCCAATGTTACTCAGGGCACAGAATAAATAATAGTACTAGCGTACAGAAGTTGCACTCCTTTGATCTTGAAGAAAGCCGACATTATAAATACCTAAACTGAGCCCGCACGATCTAAATTGTGCCTTGACGCCACGCGTTAGCGTATTTTATTCGGCGTCTCACTGCTTAATGGTCAGTCGGTAGGGTTGCCTCAAGTAAGTACTCAAAATAAAATACTATCAACATTTTTGTTTAATGTATTAATATTTAAATGTTAATTAAAACTTGAATAATTACAATTGTTTTACTCTATTATAATGTCTCATATATATCTTGTCTTCTCTAAAATTACGATTACTTATTAAATTTAATAGCAGCATAAATGCGAAATCTAACAAATAGGTAATTTTAAAATAAACTCTGATGGGAAGCATGGACATAGAGCAGTGAAATTTATAAAAAAAAACATTTTTTTTTCTACATTTATTAACAGCAACAGTTTATCCGGCTTGTCAGTTTCACTAGTAACGATTAATGATCAATAAATCAGTCAGCTATCAAACACGAAGTACGAATTGGTAGGTACGCGACGCAAGGTCAAAAGAGCGCGAAAATTAACGCGGCATACGTACGCAGTTACGCACGGCTGGAGCGCGACAACCCTAGAGAGCTTGCATATTCAATATGCGCGAAGCGGTAGGTAATTATCTCATGCCTTGTAACAAATCTACTTGATCCTATTAAAATAAAAGGATAAGCAGACTTGTTCAATTAAATTTTAATTTAGGAGAAAGATAAAAAAATACAGTTAGTTATATAAAACCTACCTAGCACGCACTCTCTATAGTTTTAAAGTTCACGCACTTAGATGACAAGAATGAGTTCACCTCTGAAGGAACAGGAACAGGCATCAGGCAGGTTGCAGGGGTGGCAGGTAGGCAATACCAGTGAGACGTTGAGGATCACCTTCAGGTAACCTCAGCTGGAAGGGCGTCGTGCAAATCTCAGAGACCAACAGGTCAGCTCTGTAGTAGGGCAGCGTAGATTTCAGGGCCAGAATAGCTCAGCGTCGGAGTAATAGTCCCAGGTGGATCTTTACTGGATCCCCTGGGTAGTTTTTATATCTCAGCGAAAACCAAGCGGTTATCTGATGTTCATCTAATCAGATCCAAGAGTAGCTTTTCAGCCGTCCGTCAGCTCGTTTTTCAAAGTAGTCTTCTTCTTTCAAATCTTAGTTTTCTTAGTGCGGCCATCATCTCAACTGACAAGTGTAGTTGGCCAGGACATATCCATGAGTGCGTAAATAATTTTATAATATAATTTAATATTAAGTTATTTAGTAAACAATCGTAATAATCTACAAAATATAATGGCTAAACACATATTGATAAAAATAAATTAAATTTTACAAACCAAAAAGTAAATATCATAGACTAAGCAGAAACTGAGAGATTGACAATTTGACGCTTGACGTAAGTGTCACAACATGAAAATTACAAGTTAATATTATTTTTATTTCAGCTATTTTTAAGTAAATGAATCGTATTTAGATCGATTTGCTGAGTGTAGATATATAAACAAATAAAAAGGATGATGAATAGTATTATGAATAGTGAATATGAAGCGTAAGTATAGCATAATACTATATTTCCCCAACGACCCCGAGAAAATTTTTGGCCTAGAACAAAAATTTTGCTAAAGTTAAAGTATTACAGCATTCACAAAACTTACATAACTCATTCAAACACACCGACATCTTACGAAGTTAGGTCAGGTAGGATTCACATTCAATGATCACTACTCAACCTGATAAATCAATAACTTTAAGGCTTATTTTAGGAGTTGTAATCCGCTCGCGTCTAAAACCACTAATAAGATGAAATAGAAAGATTTTAACAAAGGCTTATTTTTAACGGAGTTGTCATCCGCTCCTAATCAACGTTAGTTGGTATTAAGTTGACTTTTAGAGTCAATAGTTAACAAGGGCTTATTTTTATGGAGTTGTCATCCGCTCCAATCAACTTTTAGAGTTGATAGTTAACAAGGGCTTATTTTTATGGAGTTGTCATCCGCTCCAATTGACTTTTAGAGTCAATAGTTAACAAGGGCTTATTTTTATGGAGTTGTCATCCGCTCCAATCAACTTTTAGAGTTGATAGTTAGAAACAAGTTAGTCATATTAACTTGAAGAAAAGAGAAGAATAGATAAGGAAAGATTAAAAAATAATCTTTTAATGGTTTACGAAGTTATGAATGAATTAGAAAATAAATAGAGTTTTAATACGCCGAAAATAACTCTACTAGAGAAGAAGGAAAGAAGAAAGAGATGAGTGGTAAGTATAATACAAAAATAGCAAAAGTAAGAATATAGGGATAGCAAAAGAGTGTAAAACAGTATAAACTGTTGTAATATTGGGTTAATAGAATTTTATGTCTTTGATTTACTGGCAGCTTTTAAAGTCTATGGTTATTGAAAAAGAAAAATGTTATTAGGAAGCGGGTTTGAATAAAAATGACACAGAGACAGTCAGTTATAATATGAGAAAGAATGTAGACGGGTTTTATAGAGGAATTTGAATGTTGATTTTATTTGTAATCATTTTATTTTGATGTATATGTTTTAAGAAAATTATAAGTGAAGCCATGGCATTCTGATTTTTCATTTAAAGAAGAAGGATCCCTCACGATATGACGGTATGAACTTTTACATATATCAACAGGTTATGGGCCCAGAACCCTTCAGTTTTTAAAAGAATAAGGGATGCCCTGAGTAAATTGAACTGATATTGTGAGGAGGTCGAGGAAGTAAGAGCCTGAAAAATATTTTGGAGTTCAAGTTAAAAATATTGGAAATAAATTTTTTGGAAAAATGTCTGACGATCAAAAATTGTCAAAACTGACAAACGAGTCTGAGTATGTTCTATGGAAACAAAAATTAATGTTATTTTTGACGGCAAGAGAGCTGGAATCTGTTTTGGAAGATAATGAAAATTTTTAAAGAAAGATTTTATTAAAAGAGATGCCAAAGCAAGATTGCTAATAATATGTGCAATTAGTGATAAGTATATGGTTTACGCAATAAATTGCAAAAATTCGACACATTATTTCTTGGACATAAGGATACTCAAATTTCTCGCTTATTAGAAGATTATTATAAATATAAATTTGAAAATAAAGATTTAATGACAGACATAGCAGAAATTGAGAATAAAGCAACGAGGATAAGAGGTTTAGGATACGATTTTGATGACAAGCAAATCATAACCAAAATACTTTCGAATCTACCGGAAAAATATATTCATTTTAGAACAGCTTGGGAATCAACATCATTAGGAGATAAAACTTTAATTAATTTAATATCAAGGCTTAATTTAGAAATAAAGATGAGACAAGAAAATACAGATAGACATGAAGTTTCAAAACCGACAACATCTGTTGAGAATGACACTGTCAAACAAATAGAAAACAGTTTTCATGTAAGGAGTTGCTTCAAATGTGGGAAGAAAGGACACATTGCAAGATTCTGCAGAACATTAAATGGTGACGGTAAAGCATACAACAACATAGCTCAATGCTATAAATGCATGAAGAGTGGACACAGACATGCAGATTGCAATTTAAAGTTTAACTGTGTGAACTGTAAGGAAAACTCACATTATACAAGGTTCTGCCTAAAACAAAATGTAAGTAACTTCTATACAACTAATACAACAGAAGCAGAGATTGAATTCATAATAGATTCAGGTACCAGCAGTCATATTGTTACATCAGAAAGTTATCTTAAAGATAAGAAGATTAATTATAAAATCATGACTGCGGTAATATTCATCATGTCAACATAATGGGCAACATTTACACTAAAAATATTGTTTTTAAAGATGTATTATGTGTTCCCCAACTCAAAAAGAACTTAATATCTGTATCTAGATTAGCTGATGATAATTATTTGTTAAAATTTTTCAGAACGAGTTGTCAAATCGAAAGGGAGGACTCTGAATGCATAGAGGTTGGTGGAATGAAGCAAGATGGTCTGTATTATTTGAACATTAATGCAAAGCCAGTCGTACTTTCAAGGTCAGTGAACATCTTTCATATAAATGCTCATTTCTGGCATCGTGCATTAGGTCATGTATCTATTAACAGGACAAAAGATCTTGTTCGAGGTATAGATAGAGGCCTGGTAAAGGAGATTGACATCTGTGAAGTCTGCACACAATCAAAATTATGTAGAAAACCTTTTAAAACAAATAGACACAGAGCTAGTAAGCCACTTGAAATTATTCATAGTGATATTTGTGGTCCTATTGAAACGGAAACATGGGATGGTTACAAATATTTTATCACGTTTTTGGATGATTACACTCATTTTGTTAAAGTTTTTCTAATCAAAAATAAAAACGAAGCTTTTTCAAAAATAATTAATTATATTAATTTGGTGGAAAATCATTTTGAAACAACGGTTAAAACATTCAGATGCGATAATGGGGGTGAATATACTAGCAAACAATTTAAAATGTACTGTAATAACAAAGGTATTAATATTGATTACACTATTCCCTATACTCCACAGCTGAATAGTACAGCTGAACGATTAAACAGGTCATTAATGGAACGAACAAGAGCATTACTTTTTGATATGCAGCTACCACATGAATTATGGGGTGAAGCCGTTTTAACTTCTGCTTATTTATTGAACAGGTGTGCAAATAAATTAAATGTTAAAACACCAGCTGAAATGTGGTTTAATAGAATACCTAATTTAAAACATTTAAACATTTTTGGATCTTTAGTATATTATAAAAATAATTTTCAGTTACATAAACTTGACTCCAGGAGTAGCAAAGGGCTTTTAGTAGGGTATACTAACAATGGTTATAAGATATGGGATCCTTCGAGTTTTAGAATTGTTTATTCAAGAGATGTGGTGTTTAATAATAATAAGAGTGACGTTGCAGATTATTTGAAAATGTGTAATTGTAGTGTGAAACAATGCGATTTAGAAAATTTATTTAAACAGGTTAGTATTGATATTTGTGGTGATAGTTTTTGTGGTGAAGGTGATAATAGTTTTCGTGGTGAAGGTGGTAATGGTTTTCGTAGTGAAAGTGGTGATGGAGTTGTTGGTGATGAAGAAGTTTTAGAAAATAGAGCTGAAGTTAGTGATGAAGATGCTGAGATTTTTGAAGGCAGTATTGAAGATGTTGAAGTTGGAGTTAGTGGTGAAGATGTTGAAGTTAGAGGAGTTGGTGTTGAAGATAATGAGATTTTTGAAGATAGTGTTGAAGACATTGGAGTTGGTGTTGAAGAAAATAATAGTTTGAGAGGGGAAGTTACAGATGATACAGGACTTGTAATTAGTAATGAGTTTGAGGATGCAATTGAACCAGTTATTAATGATGGATTGCGGATTTTACCGAATAGAGAAAGGAAATTGCCATTTTGGTTGAAAGATTATGATTTGGAGACTTCGTTTTTAACTTATACAGATGTTTTTAATAGTTTTGATAAAGATTTATGGAAAAGAGCAATGGATGAGGAAAAAGATTCCTTAGAGAGAAACAAAACTTGGGAAATTATTAACAAGTGTGAAGCAAAAAATAGGAAAATAATTTCGAGTAAATGGATATTTACTATAAAGCCTGGTGGAAGATATAAGGCTAGATTAGTGGCAAGAGGTTTTCTACAAAAATACAATATTGTTTATAAGGAGACATATAGTCCAGTGGTAAATACTACTAGTGTTAGATTGTTGTTGGCGTTTACAGCTCAAAAAGGTTTTAAAATTAAGCAATTTGATGTAAAGACAGCATTTTTATATGGAGAATTAGATGAAGAAATTTTTATGGAAGTACCTTTAGGATATGATATAAAAGACAAAGAGAATAAAGTATGTAAATTAAAGAAGAGTTTGTATGGATTGAAACAAGCACCACTTATGTGGAACAAGAGATTAACGGAGTTTTTGAAAAAATTGGGTTTTTTACAATTAAAATCAGATCCATGTGTGTTTGTAAATAAAGATAAAGAAATATATTTGGCTATTTATGTAGATGATGGTATTTTAATTGGTGAAAATGAGTTTGATTTAAATAAAATTATTAATAAATTAGAAAAAGAGTTTGAAATGCGGAAATTTGATAAGACTGAAAAGTTTATAGGGTTTGATGTTAAAGTAGAACGAAATTTTATTAAGATTTATCAGGAAAGTTATATAAATCAAATTTTAGAAAAGTTTAAATATGAAAACTTAAAAGATAGTAGTCATCCAGATATTTTAGTTGATACACATCAAGAGGGGAAAATGGGAGTTGATGATGTGCATCGATATAGACAATTGATTGGTTCATTGTTGTATTTGGTTAATAAAACAAGACTGGATCTGGCTTTTCATGTTGGTTATTGTAGTAGACATCAAGAACATCCTAACTTGAATGATTTTGCAAATATTAAGAATCTTTTTAGATATATTAAAAATACAGTCAGCAGTGGTATACAGTATGTTCGTGATAACGATTTAACTTTAAAAGCGTATTGTGATGCAGACTTTGCAGGTGATCCTGATATTAGGAAAAGTACGATTGGCTTTGTAATATTTTATGGTGGTGGTCCAATTCATTGGTGTTCACGTAAACAGCCAGTCTTTCCAGTACTGAGGCTGAATATATTTCTGCAGCCGAATGTATAAAAGACCTATTATACATTCAGAGTTTGATCTACGAGTTGACAAATAAATTACCAAAAACACAGTTGTTTGTTGATAATCAATCAGCTATAGTATTGATTAAAAATGGAATTTTGAATAGAAGAAGCAAACATATTGACGTTAAATATCATTTCATTAAGGAAAAAATAGATAAGAATTTGTTGGAAATTCATTATTGTTCGACTAAAAATAATTTGGCAGATATATTAACTAAACCACTAGACAGGACAAAGTTTTTGAGATTGAGACAGTGTATAGTGAGTGATACATGAAGGACATTCTGTAATGTGATGAGTTATGTAGGTTTATTAGGATTTAAGGTTGTTTGAAAATTAATTTGAAATTTTAATGTTTAAGTTAGTTATGTAAGGTGTTTAGATTAGTTAATTCAAAAGTTTGTTTGTTTTATTTAGTTAAGTTGGGTGGGTTAGTTAAGTTGGGTTTTAAATGAGTTGATGGGAGTTATCTATGAGATGTTATTATAATTGTAATAAACATAAAATTCAGAGGGGATGTTGTAATATTGGGTTAATAGAATTTTGTCTTTGATTTACTGGCAGCTTTTAAAGTCTATGGTTATTGAAAAAGAAAAATGTTATTAGGAAGCGGGTTTGAATAAAAATGACACAGAGACAGTCAGTTATAATATGAGAAAGAATGTAGACGGGTTTTATAGAGGAATTTGAATGTTGATTTTATTTGTAATCATTTTATTTTGATGTATATGTTTTAAGAAAATTATAAGTGAAGCCATGGCATTCTGATTTTTCATTTAAAGAAGAAGGATCCCTCACGATATGACGGTATGAACTTTTACATATATCAACCTTTGATTAATATAATCAAAGATATCAACATAAACATGGAGTCTACAGGATCTGAGTTCTGAAACAGGAATCTAAAGTAGCCTACTTGAAGTACCTATGGAGTTCAAGAGAGAAGGAGGGAAACAGGGGTTAGGTCTGAACCACAACACCGCAGACAGTAAACTCAGAGTAGACGTCAGGGCAGCTCCCGTAATACTGCAGTCGGTAAGCTCCGAGTAAAACGTCAAGGGCAGCAGTAGGTAAGCTCCGAGTAAACGTCAGGGCAGCTCCCGCAATACAGTAGCCGGTAAGCTCCGAGTAAAACGACAAGAGGATCTGAGTGTTGGACAAGGTCCAAAAGTGTTTAAAAATTTAAGAGTAAGACATTAGAGCCTAAAGGGGATCGAATCAATGATAATACAAGAAAAGAAAATTAAAAATCGTAAACCAAGAAAAACTTATTTTCGTTGGTGGTAAAATTTGGAACTAAAACATAAAGTTTAGTACATTAATGATTGCCACCGTGCAAATAGACTAGTACTCCATGCCCATAATACTCCATGGCCTGGTTTGTTACCTAGCAACCGATGACAAATAACAAGTTGAAAAATATTTTGAGAGCCCACGATGCTAAACTTGCTTCGGTATGATTCCCAGATGAAATATGTATAAATATATATAATAAGTGTGTAGGAGGATAGTGAAGTATTTGTAATAGGAGTTACGTAGATGTATAGGTTTGTAAAAAACGTCCACATAATATTCTCCTGTTTCTGGCGTGAAGTGTCTAAGTCCCCTAACTTGGTAGTAACCACGAGATGATTTTAAAAACACGCCTAGCGAAGACTGAGTACAATTACCAGTAGGTAAACGCAGTGATGTGCAAGTATGTGGGATGCAGTGTAGTGATGTATTGGTAAGGAGTTATGTGTAGGAGGAAACGTCTACGGGATATTCTCTAATAGTACGTCATAGAGTAAGCCAGTCTCCAACCTTGCTAGTACTCACAAGTGGGTTAACACTCCCAAGAGGCCGAAAGGGTGCCAATTATCTTTCAATAACGATATGTGTGTAGGGGTGAAGAATACCTAGATGATGTTTAGTTGTAGAAGAGTTGAGTCGAATATAGAAGAGTCTTCAATAGGAGAGCTGAAGAAAAAAAATAAGTTAGTCAATATTCAAAAGAGTAAGCCAAATAAGAAGTCCAAAAAGAAATGCTAGTGCTAGTTTTTTTTTGAATTTTGAAAATAAATGAGTGGGTTCGAGTTGATTTTACGGGGGGCGCCAATTTGTAACAAATCTACTTGATCCTATTAAAATAAAAGGATAAGCAGACTTGTTCAATTAAATTTTAATTTAGGAGAAAGATAAAAAAATACAGTTAGTTATATAAAACCTACCTAGCACGCACTCTCTATAGTTTTAAAGTTCACGCACTTAGATGACAAGAATGAGTTCACCTCTGAAGGAACAGGAACAGGCATCAGGCAGGTTGCAGGGGTGGCAGGTAGGCAATACCAGTGAGACGTTGAGGATCACCTTCAGGTAACCTCAGCTGGAAGGGCGTCGTGCAAATCTCAGAGACCAACAGGTCAGCTCTGTAGTAGGGCAGCGTAGATTTCAGGGCCAGAATAGCTCAGCGTCGGAGTAATAGTCCCAGGTGGATCTTTACTGGATCCCCTGGGTAGTTTTTATATCTCAGCGAAAACCAAGCGGTTATCTGATGTTCATCTAATCAGATCCAAGAGTAGTCTTTTCAGCCGTCCGTCAGCTCGTTTTTCAAAGTAGTCTTCTTCTTTCAAAATATAATGGCTAAACACATATTGATAAAAATAAATTAAATTTTACAAACCAAAAAGTAAATATCATAGACTAAGCAGAAACTGAGAGATTGACAATTTGACGCTTGACGTAAGTGTCACAACATGAAAATTACAAGTTAATATTATTTTTATTTCAGCTATTTTTAAGTAAATGAATCGTATTTAGATCGATTTGCTGAGTGTAGATAAATAAGCAAATAAAAAGGATGATGAATAGTATTATGAATAGTGAATATGAAGCGTAAGTATAGCATAATACTATAGCCTACACACGGAGTGCAATAGCTCTGCTCAGGGTGAACGTACAGTAAAGCGTTCATAAGTGCAGAGGCACGCTAAGGATTGTATTGCTGTGAACGCACGGTCGAGCGTCCGTGCGTCTGTATGTGTAAGTGGTCTCAATACAGTACGCACACCACAGCCACAGAGTTCGCCCAATCGCATGTCGCGCGTCACACTCCACGATACATAAGAATATATTTCCGTTTCTTTTATTATACACGCAGCAAACCTTATTTGTGTAGCGACCTGTTCTTACCATTGGATAGCTAAAATTCACACATATTTACCATGTGTTGATAGCTGTTGGGGTAATCAGTAGGATTCACGATCAAAGAGATCCGAGTTCGAATCCTGTTAACAACGTGTGGGGTTTTTGTTTCTTGGTAACATCAGTTATTGGTTCATTATTTATTTTTTATAAGAATAAGTTAAATATTAGTAAAAAAAAAAACATAGTATTATTATTCAACTATTTATTTATTATTTTAGCTGTTCGGTGTTGGAAGGTGGAAATAAAAAAGTCGTGGTGAATGATAACAAAAATGTTTATTTGTTTTATTTATTTATAAAATTAACAAACTTTCATGATAATTGTAACGTCACATTCCTACCTAGATGTAAAAAAGTCTTGTAACCGATCATACGATTTTTTATTGTATACGGTATACCCACTTACTTTCAATTCATAATTACATACTTAAGTAACAAGGAAAGGATATTCTAATCACACAAATATAACATATAGTTGATACCCACTTATTATAGGTATCGGTAATCAGCAAAGTTTATTGAAAACTAATATAAATCTTTTAGACTTCATGAATATATTTTTTTGTGACGTCACAATAAATGTAACTCGTATTGAGGTTATAGTTTAAGTGTTCATTTTCCCGAAGAAAAGAAGATTGAAACTAAACCTCAATTTAAGATCATTAATTTAATTACGGATAAGTTAATATTCACTAAATATTTTGTTACACATATAATTAAAACTAAAGCATCTAGGGATTAATTTTGTAGCATGATATCTTCTAATACTTCTACATAATTAGGTAGAACTGTTGGCGCGTGTAGGAATAAAAGCCAGTTCTCCTGGCCCTGTTGCACTTATCCATCCCCACATGATCCCCACATATTAACTATAATTCGACATGAGTCTGTATTAGGGATTATGTTTTTGTCAGACCAGCAGAGTGTTATTCTTGCGCCATAAATGAAGCCTGCCCTTTTGACTTGATTTAAAAAGTCAGTTTTTTGAGTAGTATTCTAGTAAAAATCTAAATAATCCCGTGCGAAACGTAATCGTTCTTCTATAACTCTTTCTGTCAAGAAGGGCTTCTTAGCTGGTCTTCGTGATACAAGCCTTCAGCAAGGAGGGCACGGCGAACAGTTTGCGATGAGGTGTCAAATAATTCCACAAAGTGTCTCGTAGGTGTGAAACCATTTGTTTCTTATTCGCCAACCATATATTATGTCGTCGCTGCGCATCGCTAATAAGCGACGGCTTTCCACTTCATTGTCGACTAGCAAGGCCTTTTGATCTGACTCACAGTATTCCTCTAAAAAACAAAACAAATGAATGATGTTAGGCAGCTATAATAAAATACTGAAGTTATCATTCACTCTGAATTTATAAATCCGATAATTAACATTAATTATTTATCTTTTATGCCTCATGATGGATTTAAAATCAATTTATTAATCCATATGTCACCAAATAAATAAACAATAATAAAGTAGGTTTTAATTTTTAATAAAACTTTGTTACAATAATTCATAAATATAATACTCACATTAGTCCGGTTTCTTCAGATATTTGTGTTCTATTAAGACCACTTTTATGCAGCACGATAATATTAGTCGCCCTCGCCTCAATATCAATATTTGCCTGCATTTTGAGAAATACCAACAACAATACCGCTATCTATTAAACCACACGTCACTAACCAAATTTAACACAACCAAACGACAACGTTCATTTCGATCAAACCTCTCCGACGCTCAACGCGCGGATTGCAAATCCCTCAAGCGCGCACATGCAATAATTGTTGCAAGTTTTCAAAACACCCGATCCGATAAAAACACCTGTAGCTCAAAAACTACAAGTCCTACAAGGCAATTTCAAAAATACTGTTGTCAAGCTGATTAGATAAGGAATCTACTTATCTGGAAATCAAAATGTAATACTTTAATTATATACTCCAAATCATAATGTATAGCTAAAAAATAGTTACGCCGCCATCGTTCACAACGGAAATAACTACTTTTTCACGGGCGAAATATTGCAACTTCGAGATTCCAAAACGACGACAAAATAATGAAGCACGGTTCACAAGGATAATTTTGATATATAATAGTATCAGCTACCATTAAAAATACCAGAGTTATCACGACATTTGCTGCGCAGGTAAATTCGAGTGTTCACCGTCAGTCGTTTAATGTCAAATGAAAGTTTCTTTTTTTTTTTCGGCAAGTTGTCTATAGAATAGTGTTGCGATGTTCGATTTTATTATTGAGGAATTTAGTAACGAATTGAACACAGAGGAATAAACTGTGGAGTAGACAGTTTTAGACGGTTTTTAATGCAGTTTTTTGGAGGCGGGTGCGCGTGCAACAAGTGTGACAGATAGCGCTTGAACGCAGTGCAGAATGTCACCAGTGTGACAGATAGCGTCTGAGATGGTAAAATATTCATAAAACTCAAGTTTACCTCACAGAAATATAAATTCTTGACTTATTTTTCTATGATCTACCTTCTTCTAACTTTACGAAATGTGTGAACAAAGCGAGAATATTTTTGTCCCATTACTTCCAATCGAGTAAAAACTTACAAAAAGTCTAAAGTAACAACGTGAGATTTGAACTCACGGCTTACTGATTCACTCTTAGATGTGGACGCGCCTAACCACTAGGCCATCTTGACTTATATTTCAATGTTGAAATTTTGGACTACATTTACTTGTAGATGACAATGTCTATTTTCTTGAAAGTAGAAGGTCGTAAGTCAAACTAAACGTCAAGCTATTGCTTTGTGAGATTGCCTATCGACTTTTGGTCGACACTGTACCTCTCTAATGGTGAAAGAATTTTTGATCAGTTCATTACTTCCGGAGATTGCCCCCTACATACAAACTTACGATGTTACCTCTTTATAATATTAGTATAGAATAGATAGTAGCCCACCAGCACTGGGAGCAGGGTCCGAGCTACCGGCAGTCAATTAACGAACCACCAGATTTAGCAAACTGTAACGGCAAAAAAATCACTTTTGGTTGCTAAAATCAGTAAATGATCACCAAAATTAATCCCCATTTTATCGTGAAATTAGAACCAAAAATTTATTTTTGACCACCAGAAATTGAACTGTTATGCTCTTGCATCCGAGTCGAGGGAGACCCGGGCGACGGAGCCTCGCTTCGGGGGGCTCCTCCTTCTGAATGGTTTATAAAAAAATAACCACGGAGCTTCTAACCTAATCTATCCATGTCGGGGTGCCCCAAGTCGCCCTTTACAACCGAAAAAAAAAAAATGTGCAAATATTAAATAAAAAGGTAACGGAGGTGATTTTTCGGATTCTAGGGAAGCTAAGAAAAATGCAAAAAAAAAATCCTGAATTTTCAGTTGTCCTGAAAAGGTGCCCGCCCTCACGATCGTGACACTTAGGTATAATCTACAAGTCTCACAACAGTGAGTGTCTTTTTTTTTTTTTACTTAATTAAAAACAACAAATTATGTATTAATCATTATTTATTTATTTGAATAACCTCTTCTTTATCATTTAACAAAAAATAAACCTTCTTGTAACTAATTCTTTAACAAAAATCAATAAATTTCTCAAAATAAACTAAGTCAACCTCTGACTAACATGAAATAACAGAATAAAAAATATTTTTAGCTTTTAGGAACAAAAATGAGATCGCAAATTATTTAAAAAGAATTTAAGACAGAAAGAATAGCAAAAACTAACATAATTTGAAAAATCGTAACTAGATATTAAGATTTGAGGTGATACGATTGGGAACAGTTTTGGTTTCAAGAAAGACACAGGTAAACACTACACTTGGAGCATTTAATTTTAGATGGGCTATAGCATCCCTCCATCATGCAAGACCTTGGTGACTTTTGTCATCAAACACAGCCAGGTGTTCATAGCCATCATATCTTTTGCCCTGTGATGGGCGTATTGGCCTGTATTGCCTATTGATAGGAGGTAGCTCGTTTTCAGGATCGACGTCTACGTCGTCGCGGCGGTATAATTCTGGAAAAGCGTCAGCAACACTAAAGCGAAAGTCCAGTAGTGTCAGAGTGTCCTTGCTTGAGTAATCATTTGCCACGCAATCATTTTTGTATAATCGCCAAGAATTAACCAACACCAAATCCAAAAAGTGGATAATGACTCTCAAAGGCCATTTTTTTTGTCTAAATGAAGGTACGATGATACTCCATTTGCTGGTCGAGAATGTCAACAGTGGCTTAGCGAGGGGGGGGCGGAGGGGCGAACCGCCCCGGGCGCCACTATTAGAAGGGCGGCAAAATTGGAAAAAAAATATTTTGTGCGGTCACTGCCGGTCACCAAAACCATAAAATTGTTGCAAATCACGAGTGACGGTCGGCCCTTGTTTGTGTTTAGACGCAGGCGCGGTTTGATGGTTTAGATACAGTGGCGGGGGATGCAATTGCCCCTCCCTGAACCGGACCAAATACGTCATTAGCCAAGCTTGAACTAGTTTGACGGAATTGAAACTAAATATTCTAGTTGTATATCTTGTCATGGGTGTCGCCAGGAAGGCAGCTGCCTATAGAGGCTCAGGCTTTTTAAAAGTTATAGCTTTTCCTGCCTGATGCCATAGCACGTAATAAATTGTAGCGTAAAATGGAATCACTCAAATTAAGATAGTGGTGCCGATTCCCTTGTTCACAAACTAAACTAAATTTAAGTTGAATGCATCTTTTTCTTTCTATATCATTATGAAAAGGACAGAAGATAAATATTAGTTTAATCCTGTCAAATTAGTCAGCACCTGACGTAATTTGATGTAATTTTAGTAGTCAACTTTTTAATCGCGTCTAAAACTTGTATGGCGCTGATTAATTTGACAGAACTTGACTAAAATTTATTTTCTGTCCTTTTCTTAATGAAATAGAAAGAAAAAGATGCACTGAACTTAAATTTGGTTTAGTTTGTAAACAAGGGAATCGGCACCATTGTTTAACCCTGCGAAAAAACATTTTTCAAAAAGCATCCTTTTTTCTACCTCTGGATCACTCCTGTTGGATTTTTGCATGATCGATCTATACAATAGACAGAAATAAATTAGGAGCCCTTGCCCCGAGGCCTTATATTTACGTATAATTATGCAATTATAGCAATTATCTGAGGCAATGTTGTAAAAAATTTCGAGCTCGCTGCGCTCGCTCTTGAAGCCTAGTTTTTCATGTCTTAACTTTGTCTATAAGAGGCCGAGGTAACTCCAGTAAGTCGGTAGGAAAACTGTAATAATATTCGAGCTCGCTTCGCTCGCTCTACAGACTACTTTCTCTTGAATTTATCTAATCGTTCGAAACCATTCTAACCTGTCCAAGGCAAGGTGTTGTAAGAATTTCTGGCTACGCTCCCCCCCCCCGGCCCAAAACTGGTAACCCCTTGTATCTTGCATATCATGGATTTCTGTAAAGCAACGCCTGAAACCTTCAATTCTTTCATTTCATTACGTTTTTTCTCACCAACTCCAACATTATTATTTTTACTACGTCAAAAGGGCGGCAAATTAGGACTCCGCCCCGGGCGACAGTGGCTCACGCTACGCCACTGAATGTCAACGCCCCCCAATGTGTTGATTCTACAGTTGAATAATTTTAGAAGCCGGTACATCAATGTAGCCTCTCTGTTTTTTATCCCACCGTTTGACAGTATACCAGACGAAGATCCTATACAGTTAGATGCCATGATCACGGACTTGTTGTCCTTCCATTTGACGATGATAGACGACACCCTGGTTTTAGTTGATGGCCAGTCTTACATGTAATATACGTAAGTATAGTACTTACAGTCGGTGTACTTACATATATATAAGTATATATATGTAAGTACACCGAGCAGTCTCTTCGTAGAAACCTTCATCAAAATAATTATGACGATATTAGGAAGGTGTACAAACTGGGATTTTTGGTAAAGTCGCCGTATAGTTAAGTGGCTTATCGGTAAGAGGAATATTCTTCCAGGTGTCTCCATGACCACGTTGCTGCAGATTTCGCTGAGTAGCCATAGTACGAGAAAGTCCTCTACGTGATTGTATTCGCTGCGAACTAGCACCACGAGATCGCCCTCTACTTCCAATTTGGCGTGAGGTAGTAGTACGAGAGCATCCCCTCATTCATCGGTCATTATCTGACTTAGAGGTTCAGGTTTCCATTTCATCGCCTGACCCTTCAGAAATGTCGTCCTAGCCTACAAGGTCAGCGAGTACACGCGATTCGGTTTCAAACTCTTCTAACTCGTTAAATTCTTCAATCTCTGATTCGGTTCCATCGCCAGAAAGTTCCAAGATACGGTCATCAGATACAGGAATCACTAAAATAAAATAAAAAAACAAACAACTACTTGGCCAAAATACCAGCTTTTAAACAATAAACAAAAAAACTACATTAAAATCAATTTATAGGGTTACAACCGAGGGGCCACGACCGTGCTACTTGAAGTTTAGTCGCATTTTTTTTCTAACTTACAAAACAAAATAGTAAAATTAGTTTGCATTTCATTTGATTAATGTTTAAATAGTAAAATAAAACAAAAACAATATTCAAAACATAACAATAAACAATAAAACACAATACTTACACGTGCCGCGCGTTGGATCAAAAAACGCAGCCATCTTTTACCTACGATTGAGACAAACTGACAACCCCTTACACGACTCGGGCGCTACTACGCGTGAGTACACATCTCTCACGATCGATCGACGTCGGTTGCGTTCGCAAAAATGAATCTGCACGGCCTTGAGATTTTATTAAAGTTACCCGCACTATCGTGTACCGTCGGGTGTAAAGGGCTAGGCAAAACTAGTTTGTCATAAACCACCTCATTAAAATTTGGTGCTCAATTTACTAAATTTGGTGATCAATTGATATTATAATTATGTGATAGATGTTAGTGGTCAAGAAGTTAATTTTGGTGGTCATTACATTTTTTTATCATTTTGTATGGTACTATATTCTTATATGTTATACATGTTATGTGAAAATAAAGTTACGCAAAATTAATGTATATAATACTGATTATTATGAATAAAAATAAATCTAAACAAAAAAGATATAAAGACAGAGTAGTTAGGAATTGTGATTGTTAGGATGATAAACGTTAGGTAGAACATTTTCGGATTTCCAATTATCGGAGTTGAAAATTTAGGTGGACTTTGGCGCACCCCCGAATGACACTTGTTCTCCCCGTCATTGGGATCATTTTTTTGTTCTGCACCATACCTTCTAGTTACGAAGATATTGGGGGTCAAAGTTCCCTATTTTTGACAAGTTTTTTTTTAAATACAATTTTTTAATGTAAGATTTTTAATTTAAACACCTTCTCGGCCCCCGTATTATTCAATCCATTCATCAGCACAATGTTTTGAGTGCGTTACATTGAGTTCTACCACAAAACATGATTTTTCACCACAAAAAAAGTCGTTTCCCAGCAATATTAACACATTTTTTTTATGTAAGATTTTTACTTTAACACCTTCTCGGGCCCCTTATCAATCAATCCATCCATCAGCACGTTTTAAGTGCGTTACATTGAGTTCTACCACAAAACATGATTTTTCGCCACAAAAAAAAAGTCGTTTCCCAACAATATTCTTTGCGTAAAGTTACTTAGTTTGATGTGCTTAGTTGACGGCTTCGTGATGAGGTTGTTTACACTCTGTATATCATTCATTCATAGATTCATTCATTCATAGTGTGCCTGCGAGTGATCGAGTGTTCGACCAGTCATGAGTCATCTTCTTGTATCCGTACGCTGTTAACATATTATTGTGATCAGAACTCTAATAAAGTTGTGTTGGGAAGACTTCTATTACATAAACGTAAGTGGCTATTAATAGTATTTACACATGTAAAACTACGTACATTGTATTTGGCTGTACAACATCTGCCTATCTTTTTCCCAACTATGTTGAGCTGGCTTGCAGTCTAACCGGAGGCAGCCTATCTGACAACTGCCAATAATTGTAATAATACGATACCCCTTGGTAAGAACGGTTGTCAGACCTTCGGGCCACTGAGTACCTCGACTCGCAAAGATCTACAAATGACAGCCTGGACCAATGGCTTAACGGGCATTCTCAGAGGCACGGAGGAAACTTGGTATGCAATGAGCGGTCACCCATCCACAGGCCAACCTAGGCAAGCACGGCAATCGCGTTAATCTTGAAGGTTATTATTTAGTGTTGCAAACCATTAAAATTTTAGTAGGTACAGTCTCAAGCACCAATATGTAAACTAAAAACATAACTTTTAAAAGTGTTTTACTCCTACTGTTGTGATCAAAATTTCGTGTTGTTCCAAACATAGTATTCTGTAACTTATATTTTTAACCGACTTCAAAAAAGGAGGAGGCTCTATATTTCACTGTAAATATATTTTAATGTATGTTCACAAATTTCTCGGCCAATTGTGGCTCTATTTTAAAATTGTTTCTTTTATTTGAAAGAGTATACTCAGTTGGTTTCATAGAAATAAATAAATAAAATAATATAAATATCGCTGGACATTACAAGCAGCGCCATCTAGTGCCACACTAAGCAACGATGCTTGTGTCGTGGACACCAGATAGTTAATATACTACATGGGATATGGAACTGAAATCTTCAATGATAGACGGCAAATCTGTCGTGATTGCTGCAATCGCTTGGATGTTTATTGTTTACACAACATCATAACATAACATATTGCTTGTGTGCTCGGAATCTGTCTCTGAAAGTTCGGTATGTTAAGTTCCATTTTATTCGGGATTAGCCTATTACCATGACACAATCTATACTAATATTATAAAGAGGTAACATTTGTTTGTAAGTTTGTATGTAGGGGGTAATCTCCGGAAGTAATGAACCAATTTTAAAAATTGTTTTACTGGTAGAAAGCTACATTATTCGTGAGTGCTATAGGCTATATTTTATTCCCGTACTCCCACGGGAACGGGAACTACGCGGGTGAAATCACGGGACGTCAGCTAGTGTAAAATAAATGCATAGCAAATAATATTTGTAAAGGATATTCCAACTAAAAAAGGGAAAATAAAATTTTGATTTATGTGGGGAAACTTTGTTATTGTTGCATTCGAGGCGGAATTCACAACCGAGCCGTA
This sequence comes from Xestia xanthographa, assembly GCA_905147715.2. Taxonomy (NCBI): domain Eukaryota; kingdom Metazoa; phylum Arthropoda; class Insecta; order Lepidoptera; family Noctuidae; genus Xestia; species Xestia xanthographa. Next base: position 4,399,832 of record LR990671.1, read on the forward strand.
GCGTAGGCGAGGTTGTTATGGAGCCTAGAACTGTAATAACAAATGTCCAATTGCAGTTCTCGGCTCAATAACACCCTCGCCTACTGCTCGGGTGTTAATTCCGCTTCGAATGCAATGACAAAAATTTTCGCTTGTTTCAAAATGAACAAATTATAACCGACTTCAAAAAAGTGACAAATAACTTTAGCTTTAGAAGCCTTAGAAGAACAAAAAAACTGGATCCAACAAACAAAAGTCAAGTGTTATATTTCAGTTTTTTGTGTTTTTGATGAAAAAGATTTATTTCCAAGTTACAATAGTTATTTCTAGCGAAATTCATTTTTTTAAGGAAAGTGTAAGTACAACATATTGGTGCTCGTGACTGTACCATCCATTTCAAATGACGCACCAATCACAATAATTTATTTTTTGTTCAATGAGTCGTTTTCGCAAATATTTTCCTGTTTTGTGCATGTCCTTGATAAACAATGTATAACAACAGAAGGCACTTATTTATTTATATCTATACTAATATTATAAAGAGGTAACATTTGTTTGTATGTTTGTTTGTTTAGGGGGTAATCTCCGGAAGTAATGAATCAATTTTAAAAATTGTTTCACTGGTAGAAAGCCATATTATTCGTGAGTGCTATAGGCTATATTTTATTCCCGTACTCCCACGGGAACGGGAACTACGCGGGCGAAACCGCGGGACGTCAGCTAGTGTGTACATAAGAGCCTATACTACCTCAAATTAGCAACTCTATTTGTGGTGGTTCAAACTTCGCCTGAAATACTGTTAGAATAACATTCTAATCAGCTTGCACTACAAAGTGGTTGTTACGTCAGTCACTGCGGCCGAATAATGCGAAATAAGTGGTTTTTATTCTTTATAAAATCAAATTTTCGTCTTTTGGAAAAAAATATAAGACCTGCTAATAGTTAGTTCAGTTAGTATGCAAAGTGTCATGATCTAATTTGAAGTACTTCTTTAATACCAGTGGTTTATTGTTCGATTTGGAGGTAATTTTAGATTCTTTTCTATCGAGAAAATTTTATGGAATCGTGTTTTCGCCAAATATAGAACCTAACATTAAGCCTCAACTTTACCATATATTTATTTCAAAATTAATGCTGCAGTATTTTGGGCGTAACGAAGGATCATGCTAAGCCATTTGAGGTAGTGTAGGCCCTTAAATACATGCCGACCGACCGAATCAGTTTTATGTTTATTAAAACTGAACTGAGAATAGGAGTACGTAGTTTAATAATAAATCAAGGGCGAGTTGGACTCGCGCACCGAGGGTTCCGTGTAAACTTGTAGGTATTTTGTAATTTAACTACTTACATAAAGGACAGTTACATAAAAAACCTCTCAACGAAGCCGCAAGGCACTTGTTCTCCCCGTCATTGCGATAATTTTTTTGTTCTACACCATATCTGGGAACCTTCTAGTTACGGAGGTATTGGGGGTCAAAGATCCAACTTTTTGACAAGTTTTTTTTTTAAATACAAGTTTTTAGTGTAAGATTTTTACTTTAAACACCTCCACGACCCCCGTACTATTCAATCCATCCATGGACCTAAACCATCCATCAGCAGGATGTTTTGAGTGCGTTACATTGAGTTCTACCACAAAACATGATTTTTCACCCAAAAAAATAAGTTTTCCAGCAATAATTTTTGAGTAAAGCTACTTAGTTTGATGTACAGAATGCTTGGTTGACGGCTTCGTGATGAGGTTGTTTACACCCTGTATTTACGGGTTTCAGAGATTTTCCTTTACCTACATGTGCTGTAAGACATTGTTTCTTGCCTATCATGATTCTAGGTCAACCAATGGGAAGTACTTACCCTATAAATTTTGGTTGCCCTGAGTGTCGAAATATATACGTACGTTGTTGTTTGCAGAGCCGTCTCCAGCCCATGTAGCGCCCGTGTGCAAACATTACCCTAGCGCCCCCTAGTAAGCGCGCAGTCAAAATGGAATGGGTACAAAGTACAAGTAACAGCACATCAAGTTACCACAAACTGAAAAATTTACCCAATGGATAATATACTCTATCGTTTGTAAACTAAATTTGAAAAAGAAATAAATTTGTCGGTTTTGGATACCATGATGTGCTGTTGTCTGTGTTTAGAATTATACATTGTGTTCTGGTGTTTACCCTAACAAGCCAAAACGTACCCAAGTTGTAATTCTACAAATATAAGAAGTGCTCCAGATGCTATAGAAAATGAATGCAAAGCGGAGCTCTGTTTACGTTGGTCATTGAAAGTGCCGCGGCCGGCCAACGCGCGCGCCGAGTGGGCTCCGTAGCGAGCGGCGCTCGACGCCTCCTAGGACCGCTGCGCCCGTGTGCAATGCACAACCTGCACACTCGGTAAAGACGGCCCTGGCTGTTTGCGTTGTACTTATCTTCGCTTAGAAGTTTCACAGCTTCAAGGAACTGTAGACTTGATTAAATGGTTTTAATTTCAACTCGATACCTTCACGCGTTCCCGAAATAAAGAATCTTGACGTGCAGACGGACTGACGGACAACTTTTTAGGGTTCCGTACCCAAAGGGTAAAAACGGAACCCTATTACTAAGACTTCGCCGTCTGTCCGTCTGTCCGTCTGTCCGTCTGTCTGTCACCAGGCTGTATCTCATGAACCGTGACAGCTAGACAGTTGAAATTTTCACAGATGATGTATTTTTGTTGCCGCTATAACAGCAAATACTAAAAACAAAATAAAATTAATATTTAAGGGGGGACCTCTCGCGTCCAGCCCTGGTGCAAGCCATGGTCCGGAGCGAGACGGAATGGGACGCCGTCACCTCCTTCTGCGAAGCAGTAATGCTAGAGAAGGAGGTGGCGGAACGTGAGAGGGAGAGAACCTCTCAACGTCCCGGCCGCCGCGGGAGACGCCCCGGGCGTCGGGGGCCACCACCACGTAGCCCCCGTCCACCGTAGGCGCGGGCCTGTGGACGGTGAGCTATGGGCTAGCTCGCCGTCCGTCCGTCTCATGACGACAGGCCGTGTCGACGGCGCGTTAGTGTTCCACGCGCGCCTCAAAGAGAGTCAGCAAAAAGGAAGGGGTCCGTAAGGACCGATGCCTGCCGGGGTTGCGGGACTATTCGAAAGAGATACCGCGGCCCCGGAACACAAAGGGCGATGAAGGAACATGGATGGGTTTTAGTCAGTAAAAGTCTGACACTCCCTCCTGCTCCGCCCAGAGCGGGAGGGGTTATTTGATGATTTCCCATCCGAAAAAAAAAAAAAAAAAAGGGGGGCTCCCATACAACAAACGTGATTTTTTAGGGTTCCGTACCCAAAGGGTAAAAACGGAACCCTATTACTAAGACTTCGCTGTCTGTCCGTCTGTCCGTCTGTCCGTCTGTCCGTCTGTCCGTCTGTCTGTCACCAGGCTGTATCTCATGAACCGTGACAGCTAGACAGTTGAAATTTTCACAGATGATGTATTTCTGTTGCCGCTATAACAACAAATACTAAAAACAGAATAAAATTAATATAGGGGGGCTCCCATACAACAAACGTGATTTTTTTGCCGTTTTGTCTAATGTATAGATAATGGTACGGAACCCTTCGTGCGCGAGTCCGACTCGCACTTGGCCGGTTTTTTTATAATAATTGGTACGGAACCCTTCGTGCGCGAGTCCGACTCGCACTTGGCCGGTTTTTTATTATTATTTTTCGTTGCTTTTTTTCCCAAGATAAGCGACCTACACAAATGTCCTTTCTTTGGTTTGTTGTTCGTCGTGTCGTTGAGCTCCTTGAGCCGAGCTACACGATAACTGACAAATGCTTGCACTGACTGGACAGGTCCAATCAAATCTGTGTGGTTCTTTCTTCAAAAGACCATCTCAGACACTAATTTGCATAGTCCTCATGTGAGTTGAGCAAGATTATGTCTGGACTTCAAAAGAGACCCCTCCGCCCCTCCTCCCCGTCCTCTGAGTTTGCTTCGGCTGATTTTTCTCAGAGTAGTCAGATACGAAACACCGCCCCATCTAGTTAAAAAAACCGGCCAAGTGCGAGTCGGACTCGCGCACGAAGGGTTCCGTACCATTATTATCAAAAAAAGGGCAAAAAAATCACGTTTGTTGTATGGGAGCCCCCCTTAAATATTAATTTTATTCTGTTTTTACTAATTGTTGTTATATCGGCAACAGAAATACATCATCTGTGAAAATTTCAACTGTCTAGCTGTCACGGTTCATGAGATACAGCCTGGTGACAGACAGACGGACAGACGGACAGACAGCGAAGTCTTAGTAATAGGGTTCCGTTTTAACCCTTTGGGTACGGAACCCTAAAAAAATGACGTGTAAAAGTGTTTGTAAAAACCCACTTGCAAAATATGTAAACATCATTTATTTACGGAGGTTACGGCCTGAATTCCTGTCACGCTGAGGGTCGGCTAAAGAGCCGGTCGCGCACGGTTGGTCGCGTACGTCAGCGAGGAAAACAGCAAATACGCGCCGCCGCCGCTAACGTCAGTCTCGCAGTATGGTGCTTTAGGCCCACCTCACCGCTTGAGGCGCGGCGGAGCGCAATTGAAGACAACAATTTAATGTAACCCTGAATATTATCCCGTAAGTAGGTACTTTAAGTGAATTATATTTTATTTAAATGGTGGCAGGAGTACAAACACATACAAGCACTATGCTCAAGGAATTGAGTTTAATTATCACATCCCAAAACAGTACCTACGTAGTGCCGTCTCCGACACTCAATAACAGAGCGACACGCGCCGTATTTAGTTTGGCTATCACGAAACTGAAGAAGACAAGTGCCGCTGCCGTCCAAGTTGTAGTAGTAGCGGCATTGTCGCTTGCGACTGTTGTCACCCTCGGAAGTGTACCTGCAGTGACTTTGTTACCTACACCACTTTTTTTGTAGGAGTGGAATCCACGACGATAAGCTGTGTTTCCTGATAGCTACAAACTGCGAGTCTTCGCGAGGAAATAGATTACAAGCAAGCGAGCTCCATCATCGACCACAACATTGCTGACGATCAGGTAAAGGCACAAGCATCTCTAAACTAATATTATGAAGAGGTAAAGTTTGTATGTTTATAAGTTTGGATGTAGGAGGTAATATTCGGAACTGCTGATACGATTCCCAAAATTCTTTCACTAATGGGAAGCTACGATATCCCCGGGTGCCACAGGCTCATAGATGGTTGTTGAAAATGTGTAAATAATATAAAAAACCAAAATCTTAGTATTTTAAATAAGCCTTTTTTTTAAAACACAACACTTATTTACTTAAATACAAGTAGGTAAGTACTAACTTCTCTGTACCTTCATTTGTACCATAAAACAACATTACGTCATTTTTCCACAATTTATTTAAGCTAAACTCTTTGTGATATTCCAGGTCGCAGAACACCGAATATCTACTTGAAACTGTCAACTTTATCCCAAGAACCACAAACACAATGCATGTAACGTCACAAACGGAAGAACAGCTCATGCCAAGAGAAAGTATTAGCCAGCTGGCAAGGTGGTAGCGCGTCTGACGATCCAGTTATTTCTATTAATGTTGTTTCTAAGTTACCTTTCTGAATAATTTATCTGTAGTGGCTACTGTTCATGTTAGCATAAGGTATAGTGTAAGTCTGTTTGTGTTAAATGTCCGGATACGTTCGTTCTTGTCTGGAATCTTCGAAATTTAAACCATTTTACAAGCAACCTGATCATTGCCCAAGGAAGAATCGCACTTACACGTAATTGACTATATACGTATTATTACTTCATTAGTCGAACGAAATCAGACTGGTTGCTAGTTTCAAATTAATTATGAATAATAAAAAATATAAGAAGCGCCGTGGAACTGCTGGTGTACATGGCCAGTTCTTCGAGTCTAAAATGCTCAGTTTGCTGAATTTTAGAGCTCTACATGACGACGACATCGAAGAGTTTTATTTAGCTACAAATGTTGATTTCATAGGAGAATTTGACGACATATGCATAAGGGCCAAAGTTAAGGGTGTTACCAAGCAAATGGCTGTGTTTTCTCAAACCAAACATAGAGAAACGGACAAAGTTTTATCGCTTAGCATCGAACATGATCTGACAAGATGCTTTAGAAGTTACTTAAAAATCAGAGGAGCATTCGACACAAAAAATAAAGACACTCAAACAGCTTTGTTTGGAGGGACCTTCAGCGACACAGAATGCTTATTTGTTATGTACACAAATGCTAAATATGACTTTAACAATGAGTTGGTCGAGACTGACTATACTAACAAACTGAAAGAACTCATAGGAACTAATCAAACATGCTCTTACTTACAACCTACATACGAGACCGAGGACGTGGAGGTTTTAAGTAAAGTCATTTTAGAAGAAGAAATAGTAACACTTGCTGAGCATTTCGCGAAACTTATTAATAAAGAAGTAATTATTGATGAACTTGTGTCGTGTTACCACTATATTTTGGCGCAAAAAGTTTTTGAGATTTCTGATATCGTTAATGATAAAGGACATCGGATCGCCAGCTTCACAAACGACTTTTTTGATACAAACGAACACTTCGTTCGGATATTCAAAAATACCCTCTATGAACAGGTCCTTCTGAGACGGAAAATTGACATGCCTACAATATTGATTCTTCTAGATGAATTCTTCAACAGATCATTTGAAGTTGAGATTTTGAGTAAACTAATAATAACTGTTATTGCTTACAAAAATGGCAAGTTTGAATTTGTTAAGAAATCTTCAGTCCTAACTGAAGATTTAAAACGAAAGTTGAATGAAATGAACGTTCCTCAATCCACAGTCGATGAAGCCATTAATCAAGCTGCCAGAAAAGAATTAGCACACTCGACGTTCAAAGTCCCTCGTTCGTTCGGAAATAAGGATTTAACTATAAGAGAAGGTAAGGAAGAGGAACGACTGGATCTACTGTCTTCAACAATAGTTGGTTTGATTAACGATGCAGAGCCTAACACTATTACTATCGAGGAGTCTCTTGGAGATGGCCTCCTTAAAGTTAACGGTGGCCTGGCTGGTGCAGTCGGTAATGTTTTCGTTCCCGATGAAAACTCTAAACTTATGAAGTTTGCTGATAATATAGAATCTATAAAAGGCGATCTTGCTAAAAGACTATATCTAAAATTGCAAAAGAAAATAAATAACTTACGAGAGTACAAAATAAATGTGAAGGTACAAAAGTTTCCGAAGCTCTCATTCCACAGCAGAGAACACGACGAGAATTTGGTGAAAGACTTTTTAAGACAATTGATTTTTTTCACCAATCAGTCAAAACAACAAGAAATTGATGGAATTTTAAAACAGGAAATAGGAAACAATCTTTACAATGGCAAACGCCTTAATCAAGCACAAGTTGACGCGGTACTCTTAAAATATCACAAAGCAATCCAAGATTGGTGGATAAACCCTAATGATGAGGGATATCTTACTAAACACAGTAAACACTTTGAGAATGCAACAAAAGATATTATGAACCAATCACTAATATATGCTATTAACATGATACATACGTTCAATATTATGCAAAACATAAAATATACATTTAATGCAGCAGCCGTCAGGTCATTCAAATTGTTGTTGGATGAGCAATGTAAGACAAATGTCAATGTTATTGTTACAGACAACTGTAAACTCACAGTTGTTAAATTAACACACTATTTAAATGACGAGAAGCATGTAGTTTTAGACCTAAAATCCATTTCAAATCTACGGCTGAAAGACCGTAGAATTTTACGCACTGAATTAGCGGAAAATGAGGAAACTGTAATTTTTGTAAATTATGAAAAGTGGTGTGAAACATTTATTGATATCGTAAATGAAGTTAAAGCTCGAGTATTTATTGTTACAAAGGTAAAAGCAAATAATATTAATAGTTATGTACATGACTTTGCAAATAATCTAGTTGATTTGAGCGATGAATCACAGCAAACGTTCTTAAAGAACACAAATGTGATATTTCAAGGAGAAGAAGTAAGCTTAGGTCTCTTGGTAAAAGACGAAAAGGCAAGGAAAGTTATAAAAGGAGACATTTTCCATAAATTGCTTGAAAACACAATATATAAAATCGGGATTCCGATAGGAAACGAGAATTACGACGAATTCAAACACTTGTACACTGATAGACGCGTCAGTCGCACCAGGAAATCAGAACAGGATGCGTTTCATGAAGTCAAAGATAAATTAATAGAAACGTTAGACGATATACAAGATCAGGTGATATTATTAACTGCTATGCCTGGGATGGGCAAGTCAACTCTACTTACTCATTTGTCAATTAAAACAAAGGAACTCGACCCAAACACATGGATTATAAGAATAAACCTGTCGGAGTACTCGAAAATTTTCAATAAGTGGCAGGGAGACGAAATAGTCATCGACCACAAGCTGAGTTTACATTTCATGTGCGTTGTAGCTCTCGGTGTGGCAAAAGAAGATATTACAGCCGAGCTGCAAACAGAAAACAATGTTCTGTCCCTCAAATCCTGCTCAGGTGATGCATCAATTACTTTTGGGATTGAAATGTTCTTACATTTCTACAATAGTGGTACACTGATATTTCTATTCGATGGTTTTGATGAGATCTTCCCGTACTATGCGAAGGAAGCACTCTCATTGGTGAAGATCGTCAGGAGTTATCCTCGACAGCATAAGATCTGGATCACAAGCAGATCATATAACCACATTAAAGATATTTTAGAACAAGAGTTCGGACGATCGTATGAATTAGAAGGCTTTTCGAATGTTGAACAAGCAAGATACTTAAACAAATTTTGGATAAAGAGAGATGTTAAAACATTAAAAGAGTTAAAGCGAACTACAAATAGTAAGATATTAGTACCATGTTGTCACCCGCTTTATTTAACTCGTTATTATTCAGATGAACAGACTACCGTGCCTTTTCTTCAAATTTATTTGACTCTCGAAGATATTTTGAAATTTGAGTTAGATGGCTATGTAGATGAAGCCGACCTATGCACTTCTAGTTCCAATACAGTGTGGCGAAATGACAGTGACACTACTTACTATACTAACGACTTTTTCGCAAATCCGCTGCATCTATACTTACTAGCTGCATTCCTGCTCCCTCAACTTTGCTTAAGTGTATGTGAGAAAAGTCAGCCTTCTGTGATTCTGTCTGGTGTTTGTGTTAAAAACAGAGTCGCGCGTATGGAAATAGGTGCCTTTGAGCTTTTCCAACAATTCGTTGAACACAAGCTCGTAAAAATCCGTCTGAAAGAAAAGAACAAAGTCGACATATCAGTTCCAGACAACATTTCGATTAATAAAAAGGAACGAGCTGATGTTCTATATAAACATAAAAAGTTGGGAGCGTACGCTATTTTCTACTTAGATAAAGATATAATATTTAACGTTAATGAATTAAAAAAAGTTAAGGAACACATTGATATGCTTAAGTTAGGAACAGAAAAGTCGGACTTTATACACAGTGTAGCAGGCGATATCCCGTTGTTTATACACAAAATGATCGCGGAATACTTCGCAGCTGAATACATTGACGATATATTGAAGAGTGACATAACCGACGAAACTCGGAAATCAATCCTAGGTTTAAGTAAATTAGGTCAAGTTTATGAAATATTAACTAGTAAACGGATAAAAGAAAAAAAGAATGACGGGACATGTTTATATTTAGAAGACTGGCTGCCAGAATCCGCAGAATTGTTTATTATTTGCCCAGATTTACCACTACCAACATTAACGCAAGCAAGCAAATCTTCAACTTCGTGCAAGTAACTTAATGCAGTAAAAACTTCATCAAGCGTTTAGTGCTAGTTTATTAATTTTATGTCTATCTTCATTGTTAATTGTGTTTTCGGAATACATACGCATTTCACAGCTCCAGTGTTTAATTTTAATTTTTCCTGCCTAATCACACATCTCAACATAATTTGGTCCATATCGAACCGGATATGTCATCCAGGAATAAGGATAAATCCAGGAAATATATAATTTCTCAAGATACCTATACTGCCATTTGGAGTTTTGTGAGCAGCTGGCTAAGGTCAAAAGGGTCACAGCGCAGCATAGTCCAGTACAGTACAGTGTTCCTATTTACGATTATTTCAAAACCCATTACTCATATTCGATTATGAACGATCCATAAGCTCCCGATTATCTAAAGACTTATTTCAAAGTGTTGGGCAGTTCTAATAGTCGTAACCTTCGAGCTTCAAAGAATCTACTTCTCCAACTTCCTTCACACCGTACAGGCTTTATGTCAAATTCTTATACTATCTCTACTTTAAAAAAAAAAAAAAAAAAAACTATTTATTTCAGATTTACGGAATCCATAGAATGTTAGTACAGTAAGAAAAACTTAAACAACTAGTGTTAGTAACTAAAATGAAAGAAAACAAGACATACCTACATAGAAAAATCATTATTTTATAACATGGGCCCTGACCCAGTGTTGGACGTACCGCGTGTCCAACCGATCGAACCGGCACGCAGCCTGCAGAGCGCCGCGGCGTAGCGCTTGCGGAGCGCGGCGTGAAAGCCGTCTACGTGCGCGTCCGCGAACATGCCCGACGCACTGCACCAGCGCGGCAGCCCCAACAACGCCCTGAACGCATTGTTGTACTGGACGCGCAGAGCGCTGAACGATCGTTGCGTATAATGAACCCACAGGCTGCACGTGTAAAACGATGTGCAGTGCGCTCTAAAGAGTATTTTAACACTCGCAGCACGACGCTTGAACCTGTGAGCTATCATATTCGCTCTGATCGATAGCGCCCTACGCTCCCTGTCCATGTCCTCGTCATCACGTAGGTGTTCAGTGACCATGTGCCCAAGATATTTAAAGCGGGTGACCACCTTCATCGGTATTCCGTTTAAGGTAACGGGAGGGACCTGCTCCGGTGACTTTGTACCCGCCTTAAATATCATGAGCGCACTTTTTAAAACATTATATTTGAGGCCATGCTTAGCGGCGTATATTTCACATACATTAACTAATTTCCTAAGGCCACCGATCGTTGGGCTCAGCAAAACCATGTCGTCCGCGTAACTCAGATTGTTTACACATATGTTGTCTACGTGGCAGCCGACATGAGTGCTGCTGAGCTCAACGATCAGCGCATTGATATATAAATTAAACATTAGTGGGGATGACAATCCACCCTGTCTCACTCCACATTGTAATCCATATGGATCTGATAACATGCCTGCCCACTTGACATAGTTAATTTGACTGTGGTACCAAAACTTTAGGATAGCAATAGTCTCACGAGGTAAATTGGTGTCTTTAAGGATTCTACAGTGAAGTGATCTTTGAACATGTTTGCGATCATCTTCGTGTCCGTGACACCCTCGATGCTCAGAGGAAGGCCAGGCCTCAAATTCAGTTTATCGTATGTTTCCAAAATTCACGAAACTTATTATTTGAATGCAGTGTTTTTGTGCTACATACACACATCAAAAGTATCTAGGGATCAACATATATTTTTGCAATAACTTTTCTCCTGATTGATATTAATTAAAATTTTCTTTAAGGATTCATCAAATAAAGTGTTTTCGTTTGTCACAGTAACGATAAACCAAGTCACCTTTGCATTAATAAAGAAATTTGCCATTTTCCTAATAAAGGGATTTTTGACATTTGAACCAATAACATTAAAGTTCGAAAAAATGACTGAAAACACAGTTTTCTTTAAAATTTTATTGGGTAACTTAAACAATTAATAATCCGTGTTTCTACCGCGAACACTAACAACATAAGAACATCGGTTTGGCATACTCAAAATGAGTTCATCCAAATCACGCTGTGGAATGGCCGCCCATGTTCGTTGCAACAACAAAAAAAGGTCTTCTTGCGACTGGATACCCTCCATATTCGGCAGAACTCTTCTCTGTAGCATATCCCATGCATGCTCAATCGGGTTCAAGTCTGGCGACTGAGCAGGCCAGGGCAGGACATTGATGTTAGCTGCGGCGAGAGTCTGTCTTACAACTCTTGCGGTGTGCGGTCGTGCATTATCATGCATTAACTGAAATAAGGGACCGATTTGCACTTGTAGAGGAACGATGACGTCTGATACAATCGTCTCAGCATAAATTTGAGCGTTGAGGTTGCCTCTGATCCAAATCAACTCAGTTCTTCCGCCGATCCAAATACCCGGCCATACCATGATGGTTCCACCACTATAAGGATGGACTTCCTGGCAGGATTTTAATCGCTGTTGGCGTCCAGGGGTTCTCCAGTGTCGTATACGTCTTGTATCCGGTCTCATACCAAAACGAGACTCATCAGAAAAGCACACGAAACGCCATTGTTCTTCTGCCCAATTTCTGTGTTCAAGAGCCCATTGATATCGAATCCTACGATTGTGCATTGCTATAGGTGGTACCCGTAGCGGTCTTCGGGAATGAAGGTTCACTTCATGCAAGCGGTTTCTGACTGTTTGGTCGCTAATTAAGTTCCCTGAAGAGTGATGAAGCCTCACGGCTAACATCATGGCGGTTATTGTTGGAGCTCTTCGAGTTAAGATTTGAATGTATCGGTCTTGTCTCCGTGTGGTGCAGCGATACCGTCCTCCATGGCGCTCAGCCACGGTACCAGTGCTTCGGTAACGTGTCCAAAGTCGACTGATAACACTCTGACTTGTATTCAGAGCTAAAGCTACAGTACGTTGCCGGGAACCAGCTTCTATCATTCCCACGGCTCTGAGCATTTCTTCCCTGCTTAAATGACGTCGCCGCTCCATAATAACGTTGGTTTTAATCAGTAGTAGGGAAACAGTAGCACTAATAATGTCTTCAATGCGTTGTATGTTTTTATAGGGAAAATATTGACAGCTTATTTTCATCTTTTACTCGAATTTGATTGAGAGTTCCTGATTCAAATTATGAAATGCACCAAAAAGGATCCATATAAATTTATAAAATCATAAATTTATTACAAAGCCACATCTCAATCTCAAGAAATCCGCATAAAAATGCTTGATCCCTAGACACTTTTGATGTGTGTATATTATTCATAAAGGTGTTAATAGATTTATTTTATTTTATAACATTTACTGACCTACTTAATTTTGTGATATGTAGAGTGATGGCCTGAAACACAGGTTTAAATAAACCTAGATCGGGCAGGTCGCTAGCAAACATTTGTGAATTCCACATTATCGTTTCTTGCAACTGTTAAATATATTTTTAGTTATAGTTTACTATTATGCATTAATTATACCATTGTTTTAGAAATAACACTACTGCACATAAATGTACATTTTTGTAATACTTTTATAAATAAATTATTCTTATTCTTAGTGTAGCTAGCCGATCCATTTTTATCTGCTCCTGATGTTGTTGGCACCATTTAAGTTTAGTTTTGAAAACCTTTCTGCTATGACACATTGCTTCATGAATAAATCCTGCTTTAGGTTTACCCCACTGTAACCAGTTCCGAAAATCAAACCTGGTCACCCTATGAGCTTCTGCAACATACTTATTCCACCCCATAATTTGCCTATTTTTACCACTTGTCTCTCTTTTACCTTTGACAATGTCATTATATAACTTATCTAGTATTTGCCTGTGTTCCACAACATTACACCGTTTATCCCCGCATTCTCGTAATTCTATAGGAAAGTCAATTTGTCTCAACAATTTGTTACAAAGGTTTGTATACATACCAATTTATATATATTTTTTTTTTTTTTTTTTTTTTTTTTTTTTTTTTTTTTTTTGTTCTGGCTTCCTTTCACCCCAGGTCACTTTACTTTTAGGGACTGCTTGACTCACATTTTTAGATTCAATTATCCCCAAATTACATTTAACAGACACAGGATAGTGGTCAGACCAGTAAACATTATAATCAACCCAGACATCTAAAACAGAGGGCCATGCTGCACTAGTTACAATGACGTGGTCTAACCAACGCTGACAGCCATGTGCTTCGCTAACAAAAGTATGCGTGTCAGAGTCCACCCCACACTTGACAATGTCAGCACATACCCAGTCCATATCCTCACAAAAACTAATTAGTTCCTTATAAAAGTTTTCATTTGGATATTCTTAGTAATAAAATCTTTTCTGGCTTGCTTTTTGTGTACGAAATGACGGATAGTTCTTTAAATTTCCCGCGTAATTTCGTTTTGTCAATAGATTTTTGACTACCCGCTAGATGGCGCGCAATTAAGTCTCATATTTTTAGTAAATCTCTTTGTATGCACTCGATATTCTCATAACTAGACTTACTGTGCTACGCGGGTGTCCGTATCTTCTTGTATCGTACGCTGTTAACATATTATTGTGATCAGAACTCTGTAGCCACCACCAATCACAGCAAGATACCACGTTTTGACGCACTCTGATAAAGAAACAGTGAAGCAAACCGCCCTGATAAGGACGCACGTTTTGACGCTCCTGTTTTCAATAGCTCTGACAAGAGCTGTTGTTCATACGTTTGACGAATCCTGAATAAAGAAATAAGAGTGTCGGGAGCTGATGAGGCCACTCTTCAAGTCCATTTCGTGTGACTTCAATCTTCTCTTCGCGTGTCTTCAATCTTCATTTACGTGTCTTCAGTTTCCCGGCAACTCATTCTACAAGACGTCTTCACGCGGCGGCGGCCCTCCCGACAGTGAGCGCGCCACCGGAGAACTCGCTGCTGCCCAGTAGTGGGCTGCGGCTGGCGGGGTATGGGCATCGCCCTTTGTCCCGCGGCATCAACTGTACCCGTAGACGTACGGGTACCATCAGTGGAGCGGCCATGTAGGCCTCGGCCAATGGCGAGCGCGCTTGCGCCGCTCGCCTGTGAGTTAGTGTCATTTTGTGTCGGTAGAGGCGCCACGGTGTTAACCGTATCTTCACGCCGCCTCGGCGGTCTGTCACCGCTAGGTGGAACTCCCGGTGCCCCGGGAGAAGCCCAGCGGGTGATGACCAGCCAGAGGCGGCTGGGGCTGCCCCTACCGGGCGATGGGCCCCCGCCCACAACGTTATCGAAGCTAGCCGATGCGCTCCGGGCTAAGGGGCCATGTATGTATGTGTGAGCGGTATTGTGTTGTGTAACACCGCTCATGTTAACGAGTAGATAGCGAGCCCGCGCCGCTATCTGTCGCGTGAGTCAAATGTATGTGGAGTCATGTGTGTATGGGGTGGTGGGTGAGTGCCGCGCCTATATTAACTTAGAACGCGGCATTTCACCTATGTGTGAGTACTGTAGTGTTGTGGAGTCTATTTGTGCGAGTATGTCGCGTGTAGGTGAAGCGACATACTCGGTGGTCAATCCGGTGGGGTGACGTCACACGTCCGTCACGAGGTCGCGTGGTAGGCGCCTGGGGTAGCGCGGGGGGCGCCCCGCGTCAGGCGGGCGCGTGTGCCATGGCGCTATCTGGTTGATATGGGGCCAGGCAGAGGCGTCGGCGCGCGCGAACATGTTGGACGCGAGGCGCCGGCTGAAGTCCTCCAGGCTCTCTATGTTGAGGTCCCGCTTGACGACTGTGTTCCTCACGTAGCGAGGGGCGGCGACGATCTTCCTTAGCGTGATGTTCTGCTGGGCTTCGAGTGTTTTTCTGCTCGTCTCGCTCGTGAGGGCGAGCCAGGCTGGGGCGGCGTACGTGAGCAGTGGGCGGATGTACGTTTTGTACACGCCCAGCTTGGCACGCAGCGGGAGGCGGGAAGAGAGCACTGGGTGCAGCAGGAAGCGGGCGCTCCTGCATCTTGCGACGACCGTGCGGACGTGTGGCGCCATGGAGAGCCGACTGTCGATGGTGACTCCCAGGTACTTGGCCTCACCATGCCACTCGACGTCGGCTCCCTGCAGTTTCAGGGGTGGTGGCTTCTTGCAGCCGCCGACAGTCAGTGCCTGTGTTTTACCCACATTCACCGACAACCTCCATTTTGACAGCCATTCTGGCAGAAGATCTAGCACGCGCTGCATCTTGACGGCCGCGTGGTGCACGTTGAGCGAGGTGGAGAGGTACGCGGCGTCATCGGCGTACAGCGCGAGCGTGGTGTCCGGAGTAGTGGGGATGTCGTCGGTGAAGCATGAGTAGCACCACGGGGAGACACAGCTGCCCTGCGGCACTCCAGCTGCGATGCGACGGGCGCTTGAGATTGCACCGTCCACCACCACCCTGAATGTCCTGTCTGAAAGAAAAGAGGAGACCACCTGAAGCAGACGACGAGGCGCGTCTGTCATTGACAGTTTGTACAGCAGACCGGCATGCCATACTCTGTCAAATGCTTTTTCCATGTCGAGGAATACTGCAACTGCTCGCTCCTTCTTGTTCAGCGCCGCCGTGAGCAGGTGCAGTACCCTCGACAGCTGGAGCGTCGTAGAGTGCTCCGAGCGAAACCCAAACTGCTCGGGGCGCGGCTTCACGTGGAGTTGAAGGTGTCGCAGCAGGAGCTGTTCAAACACCTTGGAGATGCTGGATAGGAGTGTGATGGGCCGGTAGCTCTCCGGCTTCAGGACGTCCTTGTGAGGCTTGGGCAGCATGATGACGCGCCCCTCCTTCCACGCAGCCGGGAAAACCCCGGTGCGTAATATTCCTGTGAACAAGCGCGCTAGCGCCGCTACCGTTCTGTACGGCAGGTGGCGCAGCGCGGTGTTGGTTATTCTGTCCGCCCCCGGAGCCTTCTTCGGCTTTGTTCTCAGGATGGCGCGTCTGACTGCACAAGGCGAGAAAAATACTGGGTCTTCATCGTGAGCTACCGGCGAGGCGAAGTACTCTCCAAGGTGCCTCTCGACTGCTGCGATGTGCTCGGTGTCGGTGGTTGGGTTTGGCTGGAATTGACGCTCCAGGTGCTCAGCGAAGATCTCTGCGCGATCTGCTGCAACATATCTGGGCGCCCCGTCGCTGTGGCGAAGTGGACGTACCGGGGCCGGGGTGTTCGTGAGCGACCTGCACAACTTATGAATCGACGGCCAGTCTCCCTCGGCGGCGTCGATTCGTTCCTCCCAGCCCGCGGTGTTGAATTCTTGTAGCTTGACCCTGACCTTCTCCGCTAGACGGTTGAGGTCACGCTTCATAGTGGGGCATCCTGTGTCCTGCCACCGCCTGCGTAGGCGCCTCTTCTGGGCGACTAGGTGCTTGATGTGGGCGGGGAGGGGCTTGTAAACAATCCCCCCTGGCGGCGTCGGCATTGTTGTTGTCGCCTCTTCTAAGGCGCGCTGGATGCAGGCGGTGACCTCTTCCGCAAGCCTCTCAACGTCTGCGGCGGTCTCGCAGGGCCAAGTGGGTGTGGTGGTCTCCAGCTTTTCTTTGAAAACGTCCCAGTCCGTGATGCGACGTGGCGCAGGAGGAGAGAGTCTTGTCGGCATCTCCGATAGGACGACGAGTACAGGTTGATGGTCCGATTGTAGCTCGTCGTCTATCACCTGTTGGGTGAGCTGGCAGCCGAGGCCCTGGTGGATGACGATGTCCAGCACGTCTGGAGAGTTCGCCTGGTTGTCGGGGTAATGGGTTGGTGTGTCTGGGCCGGACACCGTGTACCCGTGGGCCTCCGCGTCCGCGAGGAGTCGTCCGCCCCAGGTGTTGTGTGTCCGGCTGTTCCAGGCCGGATGCTTGATGTTGAAGTCGCCGGCAAGGAGTGTCGGGTTCGGCGACTGCAGGATGCTCCTCAGCTCCGCGAGGCTGAAGTTGGTGCCAGGTGGGTGGTAGGCTGCGTATATGTTCATGTCCTTGCCGGTGACATGGAGTTGGACTCCCAACGCCTGGAAGGTCGTTGGGGTGATCTCTGGGAGCGGCTGGTGGACGACCCTCCGGCTGACCAGCACCGCCAGTCCGCGGTATATGATGCCGAGCGGCGACATCTCGTCCTTCCTGTAGATGAAGTATCCCGGGAACCTGATCTTGTCCGCAGGCCCCAGGAGAGTTTCACCTATGAGCGCCACGTCGATCCGTTGGTCCCTGAGGAGGAGGCGGAATGGGGCAGCCTTTTTCCTAAGGCCGCGGGCATTCCAGTGCAGTATCCTCAACGAACTAGACATTGTAGATAGTGAGTAACTCTGTCAGTCCGTCGAGGATTACGGCGCCCGCGTCCTGTCCCTGTCTTATGGCCTTTATGAGGTCCATAAGGAGCTTGATGGCGCAGGCCGTGACTTCCTTTTGGTTGTTGTTAATGTTTCCCGTCTGTGGTTGCTTGTGTTGCCGCTGCTCGCGAGCGCCAGCTGGGTATTGTTGCTTCTGTTGTTGTTGTTGTTGTTGCTGTTGTTGCTGTTGTTGTGGTGGCCTTGACTTCGGTGGAGCGGCGGCCGGGGCCGCGCTTGCGGGGGGAGCGGACCTCTCCTCCCGCTTTCCCTTCCTTGGCTCACTAGCGCCAGCAGCGGCAACAGTAGGAATCACGTTTTGTGTTGAAATGGTAGTGGGCTGCGCCTGCGCCGCGACAGGGACAGCGCCCTCTGTTGTTTGGGTCGCGGGGGGCTGGGTCTTCTTCCCCCTCTTCTTTCCCCCGCGCTTCTTCTTTTTCCGCCTCGAGGCAGTGGCATCCGTGGTGGGCCCGTTAGCTGCCGCCATCAATGTAGTGCTGGGGGCTTCGTGGTCCTCCACGTTGGCTGGTGGTTCTTCTCTGGGCCGGCGCTGGCTCGCTGTGATGGCGACAGTGCCCGCCCGCTTGTTGGCGGCTTCCTTCTTGAAAACCGGACACCTGGTACTGCAGGCCGGATGGTCGCCTGTGCAGTTGGCGCAGGTGGCCGGCTCTTCCTTGGGGCGCGGGCAGTCGCGCGCGACGTGTCCCTCGCCGCACCTCACGCAGGCGAGCGGGCGGTGGCACTGGTGCAGTGAGCGCGCGCGTCGAGGTCGCTCATATTTATAAACTCGCGAACTCGGACTCTGCTGGCGCGGTCCGGGCGCCGCAAAGCCGCTAGCGGTGCCGCAGCACACTAGCGCCCTCCGCGGAATTATTGCTACAACAGTGCTGTGACGCGATTGGTTAAAATTCTTATAATTTTATTGGTTTATTCTTTTTGCTAATGTTGATTTTTTATAATGTACATGTTTTCATTGGTTAGCATAAGTTAATTTAGATTGGTAGAAATATCTCATTTCTTATTGGTTTTTGTATTGTGATTTTTGATAATTTACGCGTTTTTATTGGTTAGTTTTAAGTTAGCAAGTAAGTTTAGAATTGTATAAAAGACGCGCCTTTTGCCAAATAAATCATTCAGTTTTACACATTCTACGGAGTTATTATTATATACCTTCTGATTCTCAAAGACCAGTCTCCAAAGTGGTGACCTCCTGCCTGAACACAAGGAATCCCTGCCTGAATACTAGGAAGAATCCCTGCCTGAAGAATCAAGAATTATTATCGCCGAAGCTCTGCCGGTCTGCCCATCTGAATCACTCTCCACTCTCCAGTCTCCACACAAATCAAGACCATGCCGAATCCCAGCGAAACAGAGGAACAATCGAGTTCAACAGCACATCCAGTTCCAAAGGCTGAAGCAGCTGGAATATCGCTCACCATGCGTATTCCACCATTCTGGCGCGATCGACCAAGGCTTTGGTTCATAAGTTTTGAAGCGGCAACCAATGACCTCAAGAAAGGCCAAGCCCAACTCGCCCAGATGGTCATCGCACAGCTGGAGCGACAAGACATCGAGCAGATCATGGACCTACTTTACAACCCACCAGAGACGGAGCAGTACAATGCCATCAAACAAAGGCTCATATCAGCGTACGAAGAATCCGACAGCCGCCAGTTCCAGAAACTACTGTCCGATATGGAACTCGGAGACCAAAAGCCGACGCAGCTACTCCGCCGCATGCGAAACCTCGCCAGAGACAAGGTTCCTGACTCCACCCTACGACTTATGTGGACGAATCATCTTCCATCACACGTTCGCTCAGTCCTCGCAGTCAGCGAAACATTCAGCACAAAGACGGCACTCGACGAACTCGCGCTACTCGCCGACAAAATCATGGAGTAAACAGCAGCACCAGAAGTCGCAGTCGTCAACACACCTGCACCAATTACAGTATCCGCACCGCAAGCAGATACGCAGTACCTCATCAGCGAGATACGAAAACTGTCGCTAGAAATAGCGGAGTTAAAATCAAGTCGATACAATAACAACAACAATTATCGCCGCAGTCGTCACTCATCTCGTAACCGAAGCACATCAAGACAACGTAGCCGCGATGTTTCCCCATCTCCATTCTGCTACTATCACCGACGCTTCAAAGAGGAAGCTAGACGCTGTAGGTACATCGCCTTGCTCATTCAAGAAACAAAACCCGGAAAACTAGACAGAACGTTGGAAACGGCGGACACCGGCGTTCAGGAAAAATCCCACCGCCTATACATAACTGACAGAAACTCCAACTTATCCTTCTTAGTCGACACTGGAGCCAACATATCCGTGCTACCAAGAAGCAAAGGACAAGTACCAACGCCGTTACCATTCAAGCTATACGCAGCGAACAACACCACAATAGCTACGTATGGCGAGAAAACTCTATCTCTCGATCTCAATCTACGCCGACCCTACCTGTGGAAGTTCATCGTAGCCGACGTGTCAAAACCAATACTCGGAGCCGATTTCCTCAAGCACCATCAACTCATCGTCGACCTGAAAAACCGAAGATTGATCGACGGTGTTACGAGCTTAAAGGTCAATGCCCCGATACGAGTATCCAACGTACCTACTGTGCGCAGCATCGATATGTCGCAATCATACCACGACATTTTGGCCCAATATCCCGGCATAACGAGATTAACATCGATGAAACTAAACTCCGATATCCACGTGCAACATTTCATCGAAACAAAAGGACCACCGATACACAGCCGAGCTCGACCAATTCCACCACATCGCTTCAAAATAGTGAAGAAAGAATTCGAAAACATGATTGAACAAGGACTATGCCGACCTAGTAAAAGTCCATGGTCATCACCTCTACACATCGTGCCGAAGAAAAATGGCGACATTAGAGTTTGTGGTGACTATCGCCGACTCAACTCCATCACCATACCAGATCGCTATCCCGTTCCACGCATCAAAGACTTCACACATCACCTATCCGGAAAAACCATATTTTCAACAATCGATCTCAACCGCGCATATCAACAACTGAGCGTGAGAGAAGAAGATATCGAGAAAACAGCCATCATCACACCAATGGGTTTATTTGAATTCCCACGTATGTGCCCCGGTTTGAAGAACGCGGGACAAACGTTTCAACGCTACATTCATGAAGTACTACGAGGATTAGATTTCGTCTTCCCATTCATAGACGATTTGTTATTGGCATCAGAAAACGAAGACCAACACAGAGAACACCTCCAAATCGTACTCAAGAGATTGGAAGATAATGGCATCACTATCAACCCCGCCAAATGTAACCTCGGCAAGTCAGAAGTTCAGTTCTTGGGTTACACCGTATCAAAAGAAGGCATCAAACCCCCGCAATATAAAATTCAAGCAATCACCGATTTCCCACAACCGACTACAATAGAAGAATTACGAAGATTTCTCGGAATGATCAACTTTTATCGCGACCATATACCTAACGCCGCAGCTCTGCAAGCTCCACTGAATTCATACCTACATAACGTGAAGAAGCGAGACAAAACTCCGATCACATTGTCCGACGAAGCATCTCAAGCGTTCCAGCAATGTAAAGCTAGCATCATAAACGCAGCTTTACTCGCCCACCCATCGCATCATGCAACACTTGCCTTATTCTGCGACGCATCCGACAACTCAGCTGGTGCCGTTCTACAACAATACATAAACGAAACATGGCAACCGCTCGGATATTATTCCAAGAAATTCAACGACGCACAAAAGAAGTATTCTACCTACGATCGAGAGCTACTTGCAATCTACATGGCAGTCAAACATTTCCGCAAGACATTCGAAGGACGCCATCTCATCATATTTACCGACCACAAGCCGCTAACATACGTCATGTCAAAAACTCAATCGAATACTGAAACACCAAGACGAACGAGACAACTTTTGTTTATCAGCGAATTTACCACCGACATACGTCACGTGAGCGGTAAACAAAACATAGTCGCCGACACACTCAGCCGCATCGAAACTATCTCCTGCCCATCTACAATAAACTTCGAAGAAATAGCCAGCGCGCAAGAAAAGGACAGCAACATTGCACAACTATTCCAAGAAACAAACATCACTCTCAAGAAAATAACAATACCTAACAGTGACGTCGAGTTATTCTGCGAAACATCAACACCTTATGTACGCCCGTACATACCAGAAGTACATAGACAAGAAGTTTTCAACAGCGTGCACAACATCAGTCATCCTGGTACGCGCACGACTCGCAAGCTCATAACTCAAAAATACTTCTGGCCATCAATGAACGCAGACATCAGCCGTTGGACTCGGACTTGTTTACATTGTCAGAAAAGCAAGATACAACGTCACACATTTTCGAACATCTCATCTTTCCCGCCAAGTGACCGATTTCAACATCTACACGTCGACATCGTAGGACCACTACCTACAACAGCTCAAGGTCATCGCTACTTAGTTACAATGATCGACCGACTCACAAAATGGCCTGAAGCAATACCTACCGACGAAATAACAGCTGATCGAATAGCCGATATCGTGTACCAGCATTGGATCTCAAGATTTGGATGCCCGACCACTCTCACGAGCGACCAAGGTCGCCAGTTCGAGAGTCAGCTGTTCCAGAATCTAATGAAACAAATGGGTATCAAGAAAAATCGCACAACACCGTATCACCCTCAAAGCAACGGGATGGTCGAAAGATGGCATCGCTCGCTCAAAACAGCATTACGCGCCAAACTATCCGACGCAAGTACATGGATCGACGAGTTACCTACTGTGCTACTTGGACTACGTGCCGCGCTACGCACTGACACCGGTGTGAGCGCAGCCGAACTTACCTACGGTTACAACTTACGTCTACCAGCAGATTTCTTCGCATCAAATACCTACACACCTACAATGGATTATACCTACGTCGAAAAACTTCGTGACGTCATTCAAGCGAACAAGCCGCAACTCGTCACCGAGCATCACAGCAACAACAAACGCGTATTCGTGCATCAAGATTTACTCAAGTGCAGTCACGTGTTTGTTAGAACCGATGCAGTCAAGAAACCACTCCAAGCTCCATATGAAGGCCCATATCGAGTGATAAGCCGAACAGATAAGGTGTACACAATACAGCTACCAAATCGACAAGCCAACATATCAATCGATCGACTCAAGCCAGCATATGTCATCTCAGAGCAAACTATTACCTTACCTCCAACCAAGATTACCATCACCAAGCAAAACCAAGCTGTTACCACACCAACCATTACCAATAATCAAACCAGTACCAGTACCAAGAAAACCGTTACCAAGCAACAAGAACAAGCAGAAGTACCTACAGCCAACATGACGTCACAGCCCGCCACCATCAAGTCAACGCGCTCTGGCCGTGTCGTCAAGCTGCCGGTACGCTTCGCTTGAGGGGGAGTACTGTAGCCACCACCAATCACAGCAAGATACCACGTTTTGACGCACTCTGATAAAGAAACAGTGAAGCAAACCGCCCTGATAAGGACGCACGTTTTGACGCTCCTGTTTTCAATAGCTCTGACAAGAGCTGTTGTTCATACGTTTGACGAATCCTGAATAAAGAAATAAGAGTGTCGGGAGCTGATGAGGCCACTCTTCAAGTCCACTTCGTGTGACTTCAATCTTCTCTTCGCGTGTCTTCAATCTTCATTTACGTGTCTTCAGTTTCCCGGCAACTCATTCTACAAGACGTCTTCACGCGGCGGCGGCCCTCCCGACAGTGAGCGCGCGCGTCGAGGTCGCTCATATTTATAAACTCGCGAACTCGGACTCTGCTGGCGCGGTCCGGGCGCCGCAAAGCCGCTAGCGGTGCCGCAGCACACTAGCGCCCTCCGCGGAATTATTGCTACAACAGTGCTGTGACGCGATTGGTTAAAATTCTTATAATTTTATTGGTTTATTCTTTTTGCTAATGTTGATTTTTTATAATGTACATGTTTTCATTGGTTAGCATAAGTTAATTTAGATTGGTAGAAATATCTCATTTCTTATTGGTTTTTGTATTGTGATTTTTGATAATTTACGCGTTTTTATTGGTTAGTTTTAAGTTAGCAAGTAAGTTTAGAATTGTATAAAAGACGCGCCTTTTGCCAAATAAATCATTCAGTTTTACACATTCTACGGAGTTATTATTATATACCTTCTGATTCTCAAAGTCTAGTCTCTAAAACTCTAAGAAAGTTGTGTTGGGAATACTTTTACTACATAAATGTAAGTATAAATGACAATTTATTAATAGTATTTGTACAGTCACGGACTATAATTGATAAGCCACTTTCAAGATTTCCAATTTTGCAGTTGTATACATTTACGAGATTACACGATTAAACACGAACTCAAACCGAATGCTCGGAAACAAAATGACACATTACTAATTACTAATAATCGGAAATAGTCTTATCCATAGAGGTTGAAAAATTACATAAGTTGTCAATGATAAAACCATACAATGGTGCATGCTGACGTGTATCCCAATCTATTTGATACTGACCTCCTTTGAAGAAATAGTCCTTATTAAATACTCTTTATTTCTGAAAACCTATCCGAAGCCAGAGTGACAGTTGAAATGTCGATGTTAGAAAAGATAAAATTTCTCCGTACGCCAACGTTACTATGGCTACGCTAAAACAATATTGTCGCTAGGTTACGGTTGCTACACCTGCAATTCTTCGACTTTAGGTAGTCACTCTGTACTAAGTACGAATATAACCGACTAAACCCGATTTGCATTACACGGCTAAAATACGAATGGTGGCAAGTGGCTCATCATTTATAGTCCGTGACTGTACATGTACAGCTGCGAACATTGTGTTTGGCAGTTCATCGTCTGACTAGCCTTTTCACAACTATCTTAGGCTCAGCTTGCAGTATAACCGGAGGAAAATAAATACTAGTATTTTACATGGAACGACTGCCTATCTGACAACTTCCTATCTCTATAATCCAGTTTGTACCTACTGGGTAATACGATACCCCTTGGTAAGAACGGCTGTCAGACTTTCGGGCCACTGAGTATAACGAACGGCTGTCACAAATCAACAAATGACAGCCGGGATCTACGGCTTAACATTTACCCGTATATAAGTACATATGATGATTTATGCGTGCGTTCAGAGGCACGGAGGCTCAGACCAAATAAAAAACCAAGACACAGCACTGCGAACAATAACGTGAAGCCAGCACAAAACTAAGCTCCGCTTTGTGCGTAGGTACACGCTCACACGCACACATTTACATCAAACTACATTAAACTAAGCTCAAAAAATGCACACCATGTTTACGAAACCAGCTTCACTTTATTGTTCTTCTGCTTCTTTGTTGTGTCTTTATTGCGTTGTTAAGCCGTGTGGTATCCGGCAGAGTAGAATAGAACCAACCCATTACACTTACGGGTGTCGTATAAGGCGACTAATGTCTGAGGTAGAACACCTTGCGCCTCCGTAGACCAGAGAATGGGCAGCAGCGTTTTCTGTTAGTCATTCATCACTGCGATCTCCAATCCGCCAAGCGTGGAGATTACGGCAAATTCCTCCCATCATGGGAGAGGCTTATGTCCAGCAGTGGACGTTATGGGCTGTTGTTGTTGTTATTATTGTTCGCAGCGCTGTCTTGGTGTTTTATTGGGTCTGAGCACGGAGGTAACTCGGTATGTAACGAGTAGTCACGTCACCCATCCACTGACCGACCTAGGCAAGCGCGCCTTTATCTTAAAGATCGACCCGTGCAGCTGTTATTATTGATTGTTGCTAACCAATTCTAGAACCATCCATTTTAAATGATAAACCGAATTAGCAATCACAATTACTATTAAGTACAATTATTTTGATATCGATGACGCTTTATCTTTTTTTTATCTGCTCGTGCCAGATTGATAGCACTAGTAGATTAACAAGAATTTGTGTTGTATTTAATACAACTAAAAAACCCGACAAATCACGCTCTAATTAAAATCTAGGGTTTACAAGGTAACATCGACTCCTATTATTGAAGTCGGTTAAAATGGGGCCTATGTCACCCAGTCTATAATAACGAATCGATTGACACCACATTCATCAAAATCGGACGAATAGTTTAGGCGCTATAGTGGAACATTACGTAAATACAAACATAGACGGCTAAAATCATTGCCCTTCCTTTTGACTTCGTCATAGTCGGGTAAAAAAGTAGATGCCACGTGCCAAGTTTAAAAAAGTTCATCATCATCTGCCTAGCCTTTTCCCAACTATGTTGGGGTCGGCTTCCAGTCTAACCGGATGCAGCTGAATACCAGTATTTTACATGAAGCGACTGCCTATCTGACCTCCACAACCCAGTTAGTACCGGGTAATACGATACCCCTTGGTAAGACTGGTTGTCAGACTTTTTGGGCCTCTGACTACCTAACGACTGTCAAAGATCTACAAATGACAGCCGGGACCAACGGCTTAACGTGCTTTTCCGAGGCACGGAGGAAACTCGGTATGTAATGGGTGGTCACCCATCCACAGACCAACCTAGGCAAGCACAGCTTAACCTAACGATCGACCCGAGCGGCTGTTATTATTTAGCCACGAGCTCCTCCAGTTTAAAAAAAGTTACTTATATTAATAATACAGAATGCAAGAACGAGAGGAGCAAACTCGAAAATAGTAGCACCCCGCCCGGAAAAAATAAATTATTTTTTGTCCTTTAAAACTGAACTGAGAATAGGAGTGGGTAACTCTGTCATCTTAAACAAAATGGAGAGAGAGAGGATGCGAGCGTGGTTGTGAGCTAGCGAAGTGCACTCGAAAGTTTTAGCATTCCGCCTCGGGCTCATTGATTTCTCTTTAAATGCCAGAGCGCGGCGCCTTGCTCTCGGCGCCCATGATCACGATGCTCAAGTCAAACCAGCCAGCCCGGTCCTGGTTATCAAAGTTACTTCAAATCATCGATAAACTCCTGACAAGGGGTCATTCATAGTTTCGTATTTGTTTCCTCTGAAAGTTTGCTTTGCCATGACAATAAATAAGTCTCAAAGCCAAACTCTGATATTTGCGGGAATCGACTTGCGGCAGGACTGTTTTACACATAGGTGGTTTTACATTGCGACTTCTCTTAGGAGCTTACCTCGCACTCTGGCTATTTAAGCTCCATCGACTAAAATGGTTAAGAGTGTTGTTTATAATGAAATATTATTTATACTACACCTGCTTGGAAAGTACCTTGATACTTTGTCAAATTTACGGTAGAAAGTACGTCATTGCATATCGAACAAATATGCGGGGAGAAAACGCATCTGAGCGGGAGAGAAAAGTGTATGAAAATCCATTTCTTACGTGGTTTTTCTTTTTTAATTTTGGGTAAGACTATGCGCCGGTAACCTAAATATCAAAAGCCAAAAAGTTTTTACAGTGAGTTTTTATCTCCAAGTTCGCAAAATGACACTGGCCACTAGCTGTGTGTTGGATGGTGTCGGGCTGGCAGTGCGACCCTGCGGCGGCAGGATAAACAATTTGAAAAAAGAACATGTGAAAATTGCAGACGCCATTGGCGCCATTTCCAATTTGTGTGTTGTTTGAGGATTCAGTTTTCGTAGAAAGTAAAATAAAACTATCAAAATGATAAGTAGTAATAGTGATGATGAAGATTTTTTAACTCCGCCGCAGTTGAAGGAAACAGCAAAAATACTGATTGATAACCTTTTACCACAGAAATCAATTAAAAAATATAATAAGACTTATGATTTGTTTTTTTTATGTAGTTTTACTAAGAAATATTTAAAAATGTTTAAAACATGATAAAATAGGAATATGCTATCCTAAACCAACGAGTACGTAGTGCCGTCTCCGACACTCAATAAAAGAGCGACACGTGCCGTATTTAGTTTGGCTATCGCGAAACTAAAGAAGACAAGTGCTGCTGCCGTCCAAGTTGTAGTAGTAGCGGCATTGTCGCTTGCGGCTGCTGTCACCCTCGGAAATGTACCTGCAATGACTTTATTACACCACTTGTAGGAGTGGAATCCATGACAGTAGGAGAGGGGTACCCCCTGTACAACCCCCACCCCGCGGAGCCCCATGGGTTTGGTCCATGGTTAAAGTTTTGAGGTTAGAATAGCGCTATTTAGTTATTAGAATGAGGAGTCAAAATGTAGTATCGTTTGGTAGGAGGTGCCCCCTGTGCCCTGGCACCACTCCCATATAAAGGCGACGAACTATACTAGAGAAAAACCAATTATGGTAACCTAATCTCAAAACTTTATATTCGCCAAAAAGTGTAGTCGACGGCAGGGGGCTTTTTAAGGGGGCAAAATTTCATTTTTTTGCGATAGGACGCACCGTTTTCGAGATATAATCAGATTTTGAACCTACTATGACTCCATGACGTGCGCTCGTTTCGCTCGCATATTAAATAACACTCTTTGACTTCTGTCCCTGAAGTGCTGGGCCTCCGCGGGCCTCCTTCGTTGGCCTACGGCCCAAGGTCCATACCACCCGTAAAGGATTAAAAAAACACCCACTTTCTATCACAAATGTAAAAAAACATGACTTAAAATTGACTAAAATACACTTCTACCGTCGATGGAACGTGAAATATCACGTTCATGGTAGTACCATGACAATTTATCCAACCTAAAAATGTCAAATGGCGTGCTATTTTCCATTTGTACACGTATAGAAACTTTTGAGAATTTAAGCCTCGTAAACCGTGGGCGTTCGCTTATTGAAAATTTGAAAAAAGCTTTATTTTAGGTGTACCTACTATCCACAAAAAAGCACTAATGGAAATTGTATCCCACAATTTATTTAATTCAAGCTGTTTGTGATATTCCAGGTTGCAGAACACCGAATGTCTACTTAAATGTCAACTTTGTCCCAAGAACCACAAACACGATTGCGTGTAGTCTTACGAACGGAAGAACAGCTCATGCCGGGAGAAAGTATTAGCCAGCTGGCAAGGTGGTAGCGCGACTGACTGTCCAGGATGCGCTCGATTTATTTCTAAGTTTCTATTTATATAGCTGATACCTTTTTGAATAATTAACCTGTGGTGGCTACTGTTCATGTTAGCTTAAGGTAAAGTGTAAGTCTGTTTGTGTTTAATGTCCGAGTACGTTCGTTCTTGTGTCCAGAGAAATCTTCTAAATTAAAAACCTTTTTAAAAGCAATCTGATTATTGCCAGAGGAAAAGTGGACTTGTACCTAATTGAATATATTATTACTCATCGCCCGAACGAAATCGGACTGGTTGCTAGTTTCAAAGCGGAGGCCGGCCCAGAAAGAGGTGGTACCACGAGAGTTGGTTCGAAGAGGCAAGAGAACAACATCACATACAACAACAGCACATGGAAGGAATTAGGGGAGGCCGAGCAAAGAAAAAAAATAAAAATGCGTGAGAGGCGCCCTGGAACTGCAGGTGCACACGGCCAGTTATTCGAATCTAAATTGATCAGCTTGTGGAATTTTAGAGCTCAACATGACGACGACATCAAAGAGTTTAATTTAGCTACAAATGTAAATTTAATAGGAGAATTTGACGACATTTGCATAAGGGTCGAAGTTGAGGGTCTCAATAAGCAAATGGCTGTGTTTGCTCAAACCAAACATAGAGAAACGGACAAAGTTTTATCGCTTAGCATCGAACATGATCTGACAAGATGCTTTAGAAGTTACTTAAATATTAGACGAGCATTCGGCAAGAAAAATGAAGACAAACTGTTTGGAGGTCCCTTTAGCGACACAGAATGCCTTTTTGTTTTGTTCACAAATGCTAATTATAACTTTAACGAAGGGTTGGTCGAGACTGACTATACTACCAAACTGAAAGAACTAATAGGCACTAAAGAAAATTGCTCTTACTTACAACCTACAATCAAGCCCGAGGACAAGGAGGTTTTAAGTAAAGTCCTTTTAGAAGAAGAAATCGTAACACTTGCTGAGCATTTCGCGAAACTTAAAAATAAAGAAGTAATTATGGACGAGCACGTGTCGTGTTACCACTATATTCTGGCGCAAAAAGTTTTCGAGATTCCTGATATCGCTGATGATAAAGGACTTCGGACCGCCAGGTTCAGAGACGATGTCTTCGATACAAACGAACACTTTGTTCGGATATTCAAAAATACCTTCTGCGAGCAGGTGCTTATGAGACGGAAAATTAACAAGGATACAAAATCGATACTTGAAAAATTCGTCAGCGAATTGTCTGGAGTTGAGGTTTTGAGTGAACTAATTATAACAGTTATTGCTTACAAAAATGGCAAGTTTGAATTTGTTAAGAAATTTTCGTTCATAACTGAAGAATCAGAACGAAAGTTGAAAGAAATGAGCGTTCCTCAATCCGCAGTCGATGAAGCCATTAATCAGGCTGCCAGAAAAGAATTAAAACACTCTACGTTCAAAGTCCCTCGTTCGTTCGGAAATAAGGATTTAACAATAAGAGAAGGTAAGGAAGAGGAACGATTGGATCTACTGTCTTCAACAATAGTTGGTCTGATTAACGATGCAGAGCCTAATACTATTACTATCGACGAGTCCCTTGGAGATGGCCTCCTTAAAGTTAACGGTGGCCTGGCTGGTGTAGTCGGCAATGTTTTCGTTCCCGATAAAAACTCTAAACTTATGAAGTTTGCTGATAACATCGAATCTATAAGAGGCGATCTTGCTAAAAAACTGTATCTAAAATTACAGATGGAAATAGGTAACTTACAAAAGTACAAAATAGATGTGAAGGTAAAATATTTTCCGAAGCTCTCATTCCATAGCAGAGAACACGACGAGAATTTGGTGGAACACTTCTTAAGCCAACTGATATTTTTCACCGATCAGTCAAAACAACAAGGCATTGATAAACTTGTTAAAACAGAAATACGAAAACATCATTGCCTTAATCAACCACAAGTTGACGCGGTGTTCTTAAAATATCACAATGCAATCCAAGATTGGTGGATAGATCCTAATGATTCGGAAGATCTTACAAAACACAATAAACACTTCGAAAATGCAACAAAAGATATAATAAACCAATCGCTAATATATGCCATTAACGTGATAAATAAATTAAATATGCAAAACATAAAATATACATTTAATGCAGCAGCCGTCGGTGCATTCAATTCTTGGTTGGATGAGCAACGTAAGACAAATGTCAATGTTATTGTTACAGACAACTGTAAACTCACTGTTCATAAATTAACAGACTATTTTAATGTCAAGAAAAAGGAGCATGTGGTTTTAGACCCAGAATCCATTTCAAATCTACTGCTGAAAGAACGTTTAATATTACTCACTGAATTGGCGAAAACTGAAGAAACTGTAATTTTCGTAAATGATGGAAACTGGTCTGAAAGATTTAATCGTATCGTAAAAGCAGTTAAAGCTCCATTATTTATTGTTACATATATGATAGTTATACACACGATTTTGCAAATTGTTCGCGCCTGCTCATATTTTTAGAGCAATTCATCACATTTGTGTTTTGCGTCTACATCATTTTTTTTTGTTTGTTTAACTGTCAATTTTACCTTTTGTGAGGTAGGTGGACCAGAAAACTTTTGTACGCATCTAAGTTAGCTCCGCTAATCAAAATTCTAAATTATTTAATATTATAAAACTATCAAGTTATCCATGAGTTTTTCTTAAAGAAATTCCAATATTGTGCTCAAACAATAAAATTGGCGACCGTGACAGGACTTTTCAAGAAATTCGGTAACATAGTACAGGAGTTGCGTCATACTCGGCGATACTAAAGTTACAAGGAGAACGAAAATTGGAGGCTACAACAATACAAGCAGTCAGCCTGGTCTTCCGTGCCAACGATTCAGCTAAAGATCGTATCGGAAATCCATCAAGACATCAAAATCTTCAAGTTAAGTGCCTTCCTTTGTTCCGTTCTACCTCACCAAACTACAACCAATTTCCAAATTCCATACATAATCCATTCTAAATTACCTCTATTACATTAACTAGTCTCTATTAGTGCTATATTCCTTAATTTTATAGGGTTTATCATGCAAAATAAGTGCATAGATAAAAGTACCAACAGTTACCGTCCACTATAAAACTAAATTGCCTTTTTTCCAACAAAATAACGTATCTACACATAAGTAAATAAATTTTATCTTAATTGTCATACTCCTACCCCGATATATTCGGTATTTTCCCTATATTTAAGCGATTTGCCGAAATTTTCAGGCATTATCCTGTGGCCAAATCGCACTACTAAGTCTGCAGCCATAACTGCCGATGTGCTGAGTGAGGCACTGCAGCCAGCTGAAACCAGGCTCCCAGGGGATTTCACCGAAAGGAGGAGCGTGAGAATATCATTATTTTATTTCTTTTCCAAGTCAGTTTGGACATTGTCGATATAGCAAGCTTCAAGCTCTTTTGAGTTGAAGTCTAGTACTAAACATTTGATTCACTTTTACCTAGGCTTGGTTTATATTTGATTACTGTTCAAAATGACGCATGAGGGTGGCGATAAATCCTCTGCAACGGTATCTTTAAGAGAATTACTAGTAAAACGTAGTTCAATTAAAGGACAAATTACAAAATTTAGAAACTATTTAGATAAAATTAGTAAATTACCTGAGTTATCAAATATAGACCTTGCGGAATTGAATTTAAGATTAAATAAGTTTCAAGGATTATCGACAAGGTTTGATGATTTGCAGACAGAGATTGAAGTTTTAAATGCTCCAAATATTGAAGTAGAAATTGATGAACGAGAACGCATTGAACAAGAAATAGTTCAAAATATAGCCATAGCCAAGACGGAACTACAACAATATAGTAGTGATGATGATGGTAAGCGAGCGCCGTCAGTCTATCCTTGTAAATGCGGACTCGGATCATCAAAACTTGAGTTTTAGATTGCCTCAAATACAAATTTCTAAGTTCGATGGATCACACCGAATGCTCGAATCCGCTGGCTCGAATTTCGGGACACATTTCTTAGTTTAATTCATAAAAATGAGCGCATTCAAGATATACATAAGTTTCATTATTTAGTTTCTTATCTGGATGGCGACGCTGCGCGTGTTATATCAAATCTCGAGGTGTCTTCGGCTAATTACCAAGATGCTTGGAAACAGGTTTGTGAGCGATACGATAACAAAAGGATTCTCATGAATCATCACCTAGACTCTTTAATAAATATTCAACCAATAACGCGTGAGTCTGACAAGTCTCTTCGGTGTCTAGTTGATAACGTCACTAAAAATCTAAGAGCTTTAAAGAGTTTAGGTCTACCTACAGACCACTGGGACATGTTGCTTATATTTATTTTATTGCTTTAATTGGATAGTCGTACCATACTAAAATGGGAAGAATATCGCAACACAATAGATTGCGTGAATGACGTGCCCACTTTGGAGCAATTTGATAAATTTTTAATTGACCGCGCAAATGTATTAGAATCATTTAATCAAAATAAATCTATAAACAACAATAATTCTAAATCACAACAAAACCCACGTCCCTCGGCTAATCAATCAAATCACAATAAATCTTCTTTTAATAAATCAAGCCGTAATCAAAATACCAACGTCTTGGCATCCACTACACAAGTTCGTAATAATTCCTCAACTGTCTATTTATGTGTAGTATGCAATGGAAATCACAGGATTTATGACTGTCCAACCTTTAAGTCAAAATCCATTCAAGAGAAAATGTCATGCATAGCCCAATATAAATTATGTACTACAAATTGCCTGCGCCAAGGTCATCCTGCGTCTGAGTGCGTTATGGGTTCGTGTCGGCATTGCAACCAAAAGCATAATACTCTTCTTCACGATCCTAGCGTATCAGCTAACTGTAATATAATAAACACAAATAACGATATTAAAGGGGAGACGGTAGTGGCTTTTTCTCAACAAAATAATGGTCATGTATTTTTGTCTACGGCTATTATAGAAGTGTACAATCCTCTTAATAATAAAACCGAAAGGGTTCGCGCGCTGTTAGATAGTGGCAGCCAATCTACATTCATTACAAAATCCCTGCAACAAAAATTAGGATTAATGTGTAACACGTTAAATGCATTAAACGTTATAGGAATAGGAAATAATAAATGTGACACAGTATTAGAAAGTTGTGTTACTCACCTGAAATCGATGCATGGCACTTACCAAGTGAAGTTGTCTTGCTATGTTCTCAACCAACTTACCGGAGACATTCCAAAGGTTTCAGTCGATATACATCATCTGAAAATACCAAAGGGTATTATATTAGCCGATCCTAAATTCAATGAACCTGCGTCCATTGAGATGCTCATTGGTGCAGATATCTTCTGGGATATACTGGTCAGCGGACAACGCTCTCTAGGCCCAAATAATCCTAAATTACAAAATTCTAAATTAGGTTGGCTTATAGCCGGCCCTATCAACGTACAAAAATACAATCAAAATATTCAATGCAATCATGCAATTGTTTCAAACAACAACTTGGATGAAATGCTCACTAAATTCTGGGAACTCGAGAGTCTTCCCCAAAGAAAGATTCTCAGTCCCAACGAAATAACATGTGAAAAACATTTTAACAAAACCAAAACTCGATTGAGTAATGGCAGATTTAGAGTGAAGTTGCCACTAAAGGATTCACCTGACTGCCTCGGTGATTCTTATAACCAAGCTAAAAAACGTTTCAAAAATCTCGAAAAAAGATTTAGAAAAAATCCGACACTAAAGTCACATTACGTAGAATTTATACGTGAATATTCAAACCTAGGACATCTTTCAGAGTCCCCTATCGCTATACCAAATCCTTCATATTTTTTATGTCATCATGCCGTATTCAAAGAGGACAGTGAGTCCACTAAGATTCGCGTAGTCTTTGACGGCTCAACTCCTACAACCTCTGGCTACTCTCTAAATGACATCTTATTGGTTGGGCCTAATCTGCAGAATTCTCTATTCTCCATTCTAATTAGAGCACGTCAATATAAGTACATTTTGACGGGAGACATAGCTAAAATGTATAGACAAATTGCTATGGATCCAAATGATTGTGATCTTCAACTAATATTATGGAGAGAAGATGAGTCGCATCCTATCCAAACTTTGCGTTTAGATACTGTCACTTACGGTACTGCAAGTGCCAGCTATCTTAGCACTAGATGTCTGTGGCAGGTAGGAGAAGAGTGTGATGACGAATCAATTAAAACTATAATACAAAATGACTTCTTCGTCGACGACGTCATTACAGGCTCAGATAATGAAGATCAACTATTGTACATCCAACAGGCACTATCTACTGCTCTAAATGCAGCTTGTCTACCCCTGCGAAAATACAAAACTAATTTACCTAAATTATGTCATGTTATAGAAATTAATACAAAGGAAAAACTTACCTTGAGTGAATCCTCCAGTACTCTTGGTCTAGGGTGGGATCCAAGTGATGACACGTTCAATTTTCCTGTAAAAAATAACGATATAAACAATGATATTTAATTAAACAGATATGTTATGAGCGCGCAATCGTGAAGACTCGAAAACGTGTCAATTGGCCTGTTTTTCCTTTATTCTGCGTCACTGCGTGTATGTGAGCTGGCTCTCCCCCGCGGCACACTTTTTTCGGTGGTTTTGTAGGTGTATAACATATCTGTTTGTTAGAATATCATTGGATATAAATAACACAATTACAAAAAGATTTATAATGTCACAATCACTTCGTATTTTTGATCCACTTGGGTTATTAAGCCCATGCATAATTCAATCTAAAATATTAATCCAAAGGTTGTGGATCAAGGGAATTGATTGGGATCAACCTGTACCTGATGATATACAGGAAAGCTGGAATGAAATTTCAAAAAACTTACCGTTACTTGCAGATCTTCATATTCCACGTAAGGTGATTAGTGACTCACCCAGGTCCATAGAACTGCATTCGTTCAGCGACGCCTCTCAAGTTGCCTACGGAGCTTGTATCTACATGCGAACGCTGAATGAAAACAATGAGGTGACAGTGAGGCTGTTATGTTCGAAGTCCAAGGTTGCTCCTATAAAGCCCATCACCATACCTCGCCTCGAGCTTTGCGCGGCGTTGTTATCAGCCAAACTATGTCAATCTGTTACCGATTCTTTAAGACTTAGGCCTACAAAAATTACGCACTGGTGCGATTCTAATATCGTATTATGCTGGATAAACAATGACCCAAGTAAACTAAAAACATTTGTGGCGAATAGAATAGCTGAAATTTTAGACCTTACTAATCGCAAGGATTGGCGTCATGTTCCCACTGACGTTAATCCCGCTGACCTTATTTCTCGAAGTGTTAACGCTAATCACCTTCACGACAATTTGATGTGGTGGCAAGGCCCCTCGTTCTTATACAACGATGAAACAAAATGGCCAAAACTGCATCAAAATCAAAACATTGAGCTACCTGAAGTAAAATGTCACTATATTAATTTACCTGAATCTACATTCGATTTCAAGGTATTTTCAAATTTTTCTAAATTACAAAGAACATTTGCATATGTTTTACGGTTTTTAAACAATTCAAAACCATCAAATAAACTCAATCGCTTATTTGGCCCTTTATCAGTGCATGAATTAAATAATTCCTTTATTTTTATTTGTCGAGTTGCACAAAAACAATCTTTTCCTCTTGAATATAAAAGAATTCAATCGAAATTATCATTACTGCCTAAATCAAAACTATTATGCTTATCTCCTTTCTTCGAGCCCACAACTAATCTGATAAGAGTTGGGGGGAGATTACATAATTCCAATTATTCATTTAATAAAAAACATCCCATACTATTGGATTCCTCTCATTATGTAACAAAACTTTATTTTATACACGAACACTTACGAAATTTACATGCTGGTCCGCAGTTATTGCTAGCAGCGATCAGAGAATCTTTGTGGCCTTTAAACGGAAGAAGGTTAGCTAGAAGCGTTGTAAAGCAATGTGTTACATGTGTGCGTGTTCGTGGGCAAATCGTGTCTCCGTTGACTTTCCGTTCAAATCTGTTGGAATTGACTACGTCCCTTTCTTATATTAAATCGCAAGGGACGTGGTGCTAAATTAGTAAAATGCTACTTATGTCTATTTATTTGTTTGCGTTTTAAGTGCGTTCATTTAGAACCGGTCAGTGACTTGACTAAAGAAGCCTTTATTATGACATTTCGTCGATTTGTTGCCCGCCGTGGCAGACCAGCGGAGGTTTGCTCTGACAACGGACGAAATTTCATTGCCGCTGCTAAGGAACTAAGCAATTTTTAAAAATTAAATAGCGAATCTCTTTCTCAGTTTGCAACAGGAGAAGGAATAAAATTTTCATTTATACCTGCTTACAGCCCTCACTTCGGTGGAATTTGGGAGGCTGGAATCAAGGCTGCTAAATATCATGTCAAAAGAGTCATGGGAAATTCTCATCTTTCTTTCGAAGAAATAGGTACTTTATTCGCACAAGTAGAGGCAGTTTTAAATAGTCGCCCTTTGTGCCCAATGTCTTCATCCCCTGACGATTTCCTATCCTTATCCCCAGGGCACTTCCTGATTGGCAGACCACTCAATGCGTTGCCAACACCAGTTCAAGACGATTGGAAAACCACCCCTCAAAACCGGTACGCTCGCCTTGAGCAAATAAGGCATGACTTCTGGAAGCGCTGGCAAAAGGAATATATCTCCAAACTTCATCAACGCACCAAATGGAAGACTGACGCTAAGAAGTTAAACATCGGAGATCTTGTGATTTTACAAGAAGACAATACACCACCACTCAACTGGCGCCTCGGACGTATTGCCAGACTTTACCCTGGACCAGACGGCATATCTCGAGTCGCAGATATATACACAGCAAGAGGCTGCGTGCGTCGATCTCTAGTTCGCCTGTGCCCTCTTCCTACTGGTGAAGATTTACAAGGTTGAAGCTCTCCATCCTTCAACGGGGGGAGCTTATGTTCGCGCCTGCTCATATTTTTAGAGCAATTCATCACATTTGTGTTTTGCGTCTACATCATTTTTTTTTGTTTGTTTAACTGTCAATTTTTTCTCTTTTTTTGTCTTTTTTGAGGTAAGAAAACTTTTGTACGCATCTAAGTTAGCTCCGGTAATCAAAATTCTAAATTATTTAATATTATAAAACTATCAAGTTATCCATGAGTTTTTCTTAAAGAAATTCCAATATTGTGCTCAAACACTAATAATCTAGTTGATTTGAGCGATGAATCGCATCAAACGTTCCTAATGAACATAAATGTGATATTTCAAGAGAAAGAAGTAAGCTTTGCACACGATTTTGCAAATAATCTAGTTGATTTGAGCAATGAATCGCAGCAAACATTCTTAAAGAACACAAATGTGATATTTCAAGGGGAAAAAGTAAGCTTAGGTCTCTTCGTAAAAGACGAAAAATCAAGGAAACTTATTAAAGGAGACATTTTCCATAAAATGCTTGAAAACACAATCTTTAAACTCGGGATGCCGATAGGAAACCAGAATTACGACGAATTCAAAGATTTGTACATTGATAGACGCGTCAGTCGCACCAGGAAAACAGAAGAGGATGCGTTTGATGAAGTCAAAGATAAATTAATACAAACGTTAGACGATATACAAGATCAGGTGATATTATTAACTGCTATGCCCGGGATGGGCAAGTCATCACTACTTACTCATTTGTCATTTAAAACAAAGGAACTCGACCCAAACACATGGATAGTAAGGTTAAACCTGTTGGAGTACTCGAAAATATTCATTAAGTTGCAGTCAGATCATACAGTCTTCCACCCTATGCTGAGTATATATTTTATGTGTCTTGTAGCTCTCGGTGGGTCAGATAAACCGATTACAGGCAAGCTGCAAACAGTAAACAATGTTGTGTCCATCGAAGTGTTCTCGGGCGATGCATCAATTACTTTTGGGATTAAAATGTTCTTACATTTCTACAATAGTGGTACACTGATATTTCTATTCGATGGTTTTGATGAGATCTTTCCGCACTATGCGGAGACAGCACTCGCATTGTTGAAGAACGTCAAGAGTTTCCCTCGACAGCATAAGATCTGGATCACAAGCAGATCATACAACCATATTAAAGATATTTTAGAACCGGAGTTCGGACGATCGTATGAATTAGAAGGCTTTTCGGATGTTGAACAATCAAGATACTTAAAAAAACATTGGATAAAGAGAGAATTTCAAAAATTAAGAGAGTTAGAGCGAACTAAAAATAGTAAGATAATATTAGTACCATGTTATCACCCGCTTTATTTAACTCGTTATTATCCAGATGAAAAGACTACTGTGCCTTGTTTTAAAGTTTATTTTACTGTCGAAGATATCTTGAAATTGGAGTTAGATGGCTATGTAGATAAAGTCAACCTACCTACTTCTAGTTCCAATACGGTGCGGCGAAATGACAGTAAAACTGCTTACTATACTAGCGACAGGGACACTGCTTACTATACTGATGACTTTTTTGCAACTCCACTGCATCTATACTTCTTAGCTGCTTCCCTGATTGCTGAACGTCGCCTACGCGTTAGTCAGAAAAGTGAGCCTCTGTGAATCTGCCTGATTTTCATGTTAAAAACAGCGTCTAGTCTATGGAAATGAGCGCCTTTAACCTTTACTCAAATTTCGTTGAAAGTAAACTACATAACATCCGTTTCATAGAAAAGAACAAAGTCGACATATCCATTCCAGACAACATATCGATTCATGAAAGGGAACGAGCTCATGTCTTATCTAAACATAAAAAGTTAGGAGCGTACGCTATTTTCTACTCAGATAAAGATTTAATATTTAATGATAATGAATTAAAAGAAGTTAAGGAAAACATTGAAATGCTTAAGTTAGGAACAGAGAAGTCGGGCTTTATACACAGTGTAGCAGGCGATATCCCACTCTTTATACACAGACTGATCGCGGAATACTTCGCAGCTGAATACATTGACGATCTGTTGAAGTGTGACATTACCGATGAACGTGGGGAATCAATCCTAGGTTTGAGTAAAGTAGGTCAAGTTTATGAAATATTAACTAGTAAACGGATAGTAGAAAAATCTCATCATGTAAAGTATGCAGATGCAGACTTTTATTTTGATGACTGTCTGCATAAGCTTCACGATACGGGTGATGTTGTCATGGCGATTTTCAAATCTATTTAAAAATAATCTATTATTGAATTGCAAATCTCTTTAGACCGCTAGATAACGTATTGGAAAGTAATGGACACTTTTTTTGTTTTTGTAAATCAATGAATATGGACAAAGATAAAACGCATCAAAACTCTGGAGTGGGGGCTCCTGACGTCGGAACGCACTAAAAATTATACCACGGCGTGACGTATTAGGTCGTTACATATGAAATTGGCGTTTTGTATGAGAGGAACTTATATTCGATTTTTTTTATATAAAATATTTAATTAATCAAAGTATGTGCACTTTTGCCATCTCATAGGTAGTTCATTGATCCCTTTACTAAAAAAAACCATTCGGACGGGAATCAATAAAATCTTTGAAGGCGGTTTGGACTGACCTGTTGGAGCAAGGACCGGAGGGTACGGTGGATGTATTAGACATTCCAATTGAAGCTCCTCTAATTTGGTAGCCGTCTGTTGAACAGTGTGTGGTCTAGCGTTGTCCTGAAGCAGCAGTGGCCTAGACCGATTGACCAGCCTCGGTTGGTTTGCAGTTGCTGACAATCTGCCGTAATCATCTGGCCAGATTTAAGAAAGCTGTAGTGGACGATACCGACACTGGTCCACCAAACGCTCACAAGTAACTTTTTTTGAGTCAGTTTTCGCTTGGGGCATGATTGGGCTGGTTCGCCAGGGTTCAGCCATTGCGACGAGCGCTTCCGATTATCGTTTAGGATCCACTTTTCATCACAGGTAATGATTCGATTTAAAATCGCTTCATTGCTGGCATTGGTTTTTCTTTGCTGACACAGATGATATATTACTATACTCTATGAACGAATGTCTGCGTCCGCGTCTCTGTCAGTGTTGCCATGCAACCATGCATAGACAAACCGTGGTGACGTGGGGTGTACATAAAATTATATTTTTATTCTGTTCTTTAACCTCACATTAAATATATATATTTATTTATTATTATTATTTTGTATTATAAATTTATATTCGTATATGACCGTGGCATCACTCTGGACCCTATCAGAATACCAGCGCTGTGACATTTTTATTTTTTTAAATGTCACAGCACTTTGCTGAGATAGGAGCCTTTTGGCCTTGCACAGGACCATTTTGATGGTTTTTTTTTTATTTTTTCTCTTGTTTACTTTTTTATATAATTTTGTAATTTCTATTGTATCTTTTTGTTTCTGTTTATCCTGTGTGAGTCAATACATACTTTTCTTTCTTTCTTTTCTTTCTTTCTTTCATTATTGTGCCGGTTGAGTAATGTAACGCAGCAGTCGACGCGCGTTTGTCGATTTCCTTCACTCAATTCGTAACCTTTCAAGCCTTTTCACCTTCCCAATTTGCTTCAAGTGGATTAAATCAGTTTTATCACTAACACCGCAGCCTGCAGCTAACTCGGACGTGGTTTGCGATGGATCCGCTTCCACAATAACCTTAAATTCTTGAATAATAACTTTGGTCTCCGGCCGTCCACGGGGCTTGTTCTGCAAGTTGAAACTTCCAGAACGAAAACGTTGGAACCAAAAACGCACTGTGTTTTCTTTTGCAACACCGCCACCATACATATCATTAATCCTTCGAGCCGTTTCTGTGGCACTGGTGTCACGGTGGAACTCGTGCTCTTAACGCAATATTTCAAGTTTTCCATTTTGTAAACTGAGTGACGCAAAGAAAAAATACAAAAGAGGAAAAACAAATGAATTATGGTTTTCGAAACACAAATGCATGAGTAAATAGCTGTATAAATTTGAATTTGGAATTTCTAACCACAGAGGAGTTAGAGATCAAAGAGCCAGTACGACAAAACGCCAATTTCATATAACGACCTAATATTTAGAATTTTAAAAGCTTCTGTAATAAAACTGCTGTAGCTCCAATCAACTCTTCAGTATATTCAAATCCAAGTATTTTATTCCACATAGGCCTGGATGGGCACTTACGAACTGTTAGGATGGCGCTCCGTGGGTCCCTTTTAATTGAAACACTTTGACTTCTGCTACACTGAATTTATTTAAACTTGCACACAAAAATTACATTAAGTCGGAAAAATTGTGAATTGATTGAATTTGGTAGGTCGACTGCACTGCGCGTGCATGGCGAGCAGTTTTATATAATGCATGAATTCACAAATCAGCAATTTTAAAGTAATGCATTTGGAATTTATTTATAACATCTCCCCCCATAAGACGGAGCTTTAAAATACATGAATTAAGCGAAGGATAAAATGCAAGAATTGAATTGCTCCAAATGGAAAA
This sequence comes from Xestia xanthographa, assembly GCA_905147715.2. Classification (NCBI taxonomy): domain Eukaryota; kingdom Metazoa; phylum Arthropoda; class Insecta; order Lepidoptera; family Noctuidae; genus Xestia; species Xestia xanthographa. Next base: position 4,442,177 of record LR990671.1, read on the forward strand.
GAAAGGGATTTCACAAATTAAAAGTAAATTTAAACATTACAAAATCATTAAAATTATGTCATTAAAGGTAAACATACAGTAAATTTAAACATTACAAAATAATTAAAATTATGTCACAAAGTAAAGGTAAACATAGAGTAAATTTAAACATTACAACATAATTAAATAACACAAATAGGTACAAAACAGGAAAACACATACAAATAAAGGGTGTAAAACAAAGGTAATTAAATTTGATTCGATAAAATAATTATTAATAGTGGCTAATATAGAGGGTAAAAGGCCATATACAGTCATAATTAACATTCTTACATTAACTTAAACTATTTAGTAATACATAACTTAATATAATATCAAATATAGAAATATTATAACATAGTGGGTTGAATGACGACATATGTTTATAAATTATTCTCATCCTGTGGTATGAGTAGCGGTATTTTTTTATCTAATAGATGCTAGGTATATAAATAACTGGATTGATGAGAGGTATTTCGATAACAAACACTATTGAAGTCGACTTAAATAAGACTATAATGCTGTGAATGTTAGGTAACGATAATGAGACGGGAGAATCTATTTTTTTTGTTTTAGAAAATTCTTGAAATAAATTTTGTAGGATTAAACTTATGGAATGTAGAATATTCGATTTTGAAAATAAATTAAAATTTAAATGGTGTATAAAATATTGGAAATAGACAACAATGAACTTTCAATCAGATATATCAGACTGGTTTTATTTCGTTGACGTGGTATTTTATGCGCTTTCTGTTAACACATAGGGTGACGTTAGTTTTGCCGTGTGTTTTCATAATTTTGTAAGGTCCCTTCCAGATTGGGGACAAAGCTTTACGCAGTCTATGATGCTGTTTTAAATATACCATATCTCCAGTTTTGTAATTCTTTGCTTTAGCAGATACATCATAATACCTTTTTGATTGTTCTTTGCTTTTGTTGATATTTTCCAAAGCTCTTTCTCGCGAGTATTTCATTCTATACTGTAAAGCGCGGATATACTCGTGGTAAGTGACATTATCATAAGATTCAAAACTGCTAGGAATAGATGGCTTATACCCGTATAATAGTTCATAGGGAGTAAATTCAGTAGTACAATGGGGTGTTGTATTATATGATAAAATTGCGGTTGCAAGATAGCAATGCCAGTCGTCGTGATCGTCGTTGACGAAAGATTTTAGGTATTCCTTGAGAGTTGCATGACTACGCTCTAGTGCACCATTTGTTTGAGGATGATAAGGGGTAGAAAATATTTTTTTTATTTTAAGAATTTCAGTCAATTGCCGGAACAACTCGGATGTAAAACATGTACCTTGATCGGTGAGAACCATTTTTGGAAATCCGAATAGAGAAATGAAATGAATTAAGCTACGTGCAACTTCATCTGTTGTTGAAGTAATCATAGGGTATGCACATGAGAATTTAGTTAGGTCGTCTTGGAGAGTTAAAATGTACTTAAATTTCTGAAGACCAGCTTCAGGTAAAGGACCAACAATATCTAATGCTAATCTTTCGAATGGTTTAGTACTTGAGGAAGTTATAACCATAGGAGCCTTATTAGAACCCACGCAATGGCTTATTCACTTGGCAGAGTTTGCAATCTTTAACAAAACGTTCAATGTCAGATCGCATATTTTTCCAATAATATGACGTTTTAATCCTGTTAAACATTCTTTTGAAACCTGGGTGACCAGCTACGGTAGTTCCATGGTTTTCTTGAAGGATATTTTGAACTTCAGCAGGATTTGGATATCGAATTTGGTTTTTATAAACATGAATTTTAATGTTAGTGCCGTGGAAAATATATGATATCATGTTATATATTTTTAAATAAACTAATTTAGTAAAAGGTTCTGTAAAATCTGAAACAGATAACTCTTCAATTTCCCTTTTTGTAATAATTTGATCCCTTAATTTTAGTAATAAATTGTAAATTGTTTTGTAGGAAGTTTCATCATAATGATGAACTTTAGTAAATAAGAAATAGAGCATTTTATTGTTTGCATCGACCGACTGTATAGTTTCAAGTTCGCGCTCAGCTGATTGCAACTCAGCGGAATTTGGTATCATTGACAACAGCTGTTTGCAGTGCGGCATAGTGTTATCGAAGTCAAGTGAAACGGGACACGCAATAATTTTTTGTTTCGATAAATGTAAACTTTGATTGTGTTCTTCAATCTTCGTATCATTAGAGATGGTTTTAGTAAGTAGTTTTTTTAGATATTCTTCATAAGTAGTTTTATTTAAGTTAGAATGAACAATTGAATTGACTGGATAACGAGATAAGGCATCTGCATTTGAATTTACTCGACCAGGCTTGTACACAATCTCGTAGTCGTATTCTTCTAATTTTAGTCGCCATCTTAATAAACGTCCACCTGGATCTTTTGCATTAAATAACCATGTCAAAGGTCGATGATCTGTTACGATTTTGAACTTATAACCGTAGAGATAGGGTCGGAATGTGTTAACAGCGAAAAGAATAGCAAGGAGCTCTTTTTCAGTTGTTGAATAGTTCCCTTCTTGTTTATTTAAAGTCCGAGAAGCATATGAAATGGGCTTGTCTTTGCCAATCTCGCCTTGGGATAAAACTGCTCCGACGGCATAATTGGAGGAATCCGTCGTAACTATAAAAGGCTGTGAAAAATCTGGATACTGTAACAAGGGAGCGGAGATGAGCTTTTGTTTAAGTGTGTTGAAAGCTTGCTCTTGTTCATGAGACCAGTGGAAGCTAACATCTTTTTTTAATAAAGATGTCAGAGGCTTTGTAATATGAGAGAAATTCTCAATAAAACGACGATAGTAACCTGTTAAGCCAAGAAAAGATTTTACATCTTTAGGGGTTTTCAGTGTAGGGAATTGAGAGATAGCCTTTACTTTATCTGGATTTGGCGAAACACCGCTATCTGTGATAACATGTCCTAGGTAAGCAACTTCTCGTCGCAAAAATTCGCATTTATCGGGTTGTAATTTTAAGTTTGCCTCTCTGAGTTTGGAGAATACAGCTTCAAGCTTCTGAATATGAGATTCAAGGTCATGGGAGTAGACGATACAATCATCTAAATATATATAACAGTGGAGACCTTGTAATCCTGAAAGGACCAGATTCATCATTCTCTGAAATGTAGAGGGGGCATTTTTTAGTCCGAAAGGCATTCTCGTAAATTCAAATTGACCTGAAATGCTATTAGTTGTAACACTGAATGCAGTTTTTTCAGTGTCTTTTGAGTCCAACAATAATTGATGAAACCCTGATGCTAGATCCAGTGTGCTGAAATATTTTGAGTGACCTAACTGGTCTAATATGTCAGTAATGAGAGGGAGAGGGTAAATCTCTGAAACAGTGACATCGTTCAGACGTCTATAGTCTATGACAATTCGCCATTTTTGTTTACCGGAAGCATCAAGTTTCTTCGGGACTACCCATACAGGTGCATTCCAAGGGGAAGTTGAAGGGCGAATAATATTCTGATCAAGCATTTTCTTGATTTGCTTCTCAACTTCGTCTTTATGTACTTCAGGGAAACGATACGACTTAACGTGAATAGGGGCTGCATCCTTAGTATTAATAGAATGCTTGATCACATTGGTATAAGTTAAAAATTCACCATCGAGATGAAATATGTCTGTATATTTAGAAAGACAGTTCATCAAAGCTTTCTTTTCTTGCGGATTTAAATGGGAGCACCTAATCTGCTCAACAACTTTTTGAGACCGGTCAATAACTAAGGAATCTAATTGATGAATGAATTCCTGTTGAGTATCATCTAATTTGGAAGGTGGAAATTTAAATGGAGTTACTTGAACTTGAAAATTATCAATTTCGACTTCAGTTTCGGTGGTGTTAAGAACAGAAACGTTAACTCTGTTGTTTGACTTTAAGTGAACTATGCAGTTTGCTAAGAATACACCTTCACTTATTTTATGATCTAGTATCAAAGCTTCTTTTAGATCGGTAATCTCTGATAAATTAGAAACCGGACACTCAATGACCATTTCTGACCGCGGAGGTATGACATATGATGGCTTACTACAACAAATAGGTATTTCGTAACCCTCTAACCTAAGGGTGTTGGTTGAATATTGAATATCTATTTTAAAATGTTGTATAAAATCACTACCAATAATACCATCGTAGTGTAAGTTGATCGTATCGTCAATCGCGTGAAACAAATAGTCAAATATTATTTTACTTTCTGACGAAACGCGATAATCAAAATGGACTTTAATGGACCCCAAAGATTCGCAATAGGAATCGTTATCACTTAGACCTTTGAGTTTTATAATTACAGGATCAAGAACTGGTTTATTATGCAAACTGGAGTGTTTGACAATAGAAATTGTAGAACCAGTGTCGATCAAAAAGCACAACGGTTTATCGTTATAGCTTGTTTTTAAATAAACGTGAGGTAAAGAAACTCTGTCATTAATGTAGTTTATAGTAAATGTTTTCTCACGTAAAGAATCCCTAGAAGAAAGATGCGATTTTTCGAGAGATGAGGGACTGTTTTTAAAATCTGAATTAGGACACATGGAAGTCTCTTTATGTGCACTAACCTGTGTTTGAGAAAAATTAGGAACACAGTTTGAAGGACTTTTATTACCTTTAGTTGCACTAACCTGTGTTTGAGAAAATTTAGGAACACAGTTTGAAGGACTTTTATTACCTATAGTTGCACTAACCTGTGTTTGAGAAAATTTAGGAACACAGTTTGAAGGACTTTTATTACCTTTAGTTGCACTAACCTGTGTTTGAGAAAAATTAGAAACACAGGATTGAATAAAAACGTCTTTTGTGTCATTTAAATTGTTAACATTAGGTTTCGGCAGACACGGAACCGAAACCCTGTTTAGTTTAAAGTATCATTTTTAATAGAAGTGTCGACATGATGCACATTAGAGTGATTATTGCTCGACACGTTATTTGAACTCGGTGCAGTTGCACTTGATAGTGTAGAGTTACGTGGATCGTTCCGCAAATTGTTATAGTTTTTCGCTTTAAGTTTACGACATTCGCTTATTAAATGACCACGTTTTTTACAATAAGCACAAAATTTATTTGGATCAAAATTAGAATTAAAATATTGATTAGTGTTAGAATTATCTTGTTTATTATTATTTTCTGTGTTTACATGATAGAAATTAGGAGAAGAGCGCTTATTTTTATTTTTATAACACTCTGAAGCGACATGGCCGCTCATATTACATGTTGTGCATTGTTTATTAGAACGAGTTGAAAGTTTTGATAAATTGAATATTTTTTCTTCTTCAATGGCATTTGTTATCGCTTCTGATAAAGTCTTAGAATTCCTGCACCGCACAATATGGGAAAAATTAGAGTTCAGCCCTAACAAGAACGTATTGAGAGCCAAATCTTCCATTGCGGCTATACGACCTACAAGTTCTTTATCATTTTCGCAGCTATAATGGATGTCAGCTTGTAGTCGTGTTAAACATGATTCAATGCGGATAGAAAATTGCGTCACGTCTTCGGAAGGCAACTGTTTGCATTGTTGTAAATCGACTAATAAGTGAGTGGAGTGCTTTTTCTCTCCAAAAGTGGTTCTTAGAAAATGTTTAATATCTGACCAACTATTAAATTGTTTTAAACAACAAGCTAATTGGGCTTTGCCTTCCAACTGCGAGATGATATATTTACATAAGACCTTCTGCTGTTCTGTAGTTGCTAGACTAATTGCATTTTCGCAGTTTGTTAAAAACGCGGGCAATGACTCACGGTCCCCATTATAGGGTTTGATGAATTTTGTGAGGAAAGAGAGGGTAATTTTGTCTGCCATTTTAATTGCTTTTAGTTTTGGTGTTGGAATGTCCTCTGAAGAATCTGAATGAGATGAAGATGCAATTTCTTCGGAATTCTCCTTTTTTAGAGGCAAAATGCTGATGATATAATTATCGTAATAGAGCACTACAGAACATCAGACACACATAAATATGCAAAAAATAATAAATACAAAATTGTGTAAAAAAAACTTGAACTTAAAAGGTGTAAAATAGGATAAATCTAATTTAAAGAGAGTCCTAGGAAAATTAAGTTATCTTGAAAATTTGGGAAAATTCACTTCACAAAAATAGACTTGAGATCACTTTCACTAGATAAAAAGATAGGAAAACTCACAGTAATAGTGATATGGCAGCAGTGCACGCGAACATTCTGGAACGATGACGTCACACACACGTAGTGTGGCGAGACACGGCGCGCGACGTGGCGACCTGGCGATTCAGCGAATCGTATAAACGGGTCGTCGACACGACACGTTGCGTTCTGCTTGCACGTGGTGCGGCCACGTAGCTGATGATGGATGATGTGCAGTTGGAGGTCTTCAGCGAGACCTCGACGGAGGGTCCTTTTGTGATGCGAGCTCGCACTCGGAAGTGGAGACTGACCGTTGACCACAAGGCAGCAGGAGATTTTCCGGGGTGATGCGGGCTCACGCTCTATAGCGGAGGCTGATCGTCGATCACGGGTAGCAGGAGGTGTTCCGGTGTGATGCGGGCTCACGCACAATAGCGGAGGCTGATCGTCGATCACGGGTAGCAGGAGGTGTTTCGGGGTGATGCGGGCTCACGCTCAATAGCGGAGGCTGATCGTCGATCACGTGGATGCAGTAGCGCGGGCTTAGGCTTTTGAGGAACCCAAGGCTTATCGTCGACCACTTACCGAAGGACTACTAGGCCACGGAGCCAACAATTATTAGGTTGCAGACGAGTGGCAACGAATTGACGACGTCTACACCTTTGGATCCCAGTACTCGATGATTTTCCTGAGAACCTTTCCACTTCTGACACCAGTTTGTTAGGATGGCGCTCCGTGGGTCCCTTTTAATTGAAACACTTTGACTTCTGCTACACTGAATTTATTTAAACTTGCACACAAAAATTACATTAAGTCGGAAAAATTGTGAATTGATTGAATTTGGTAGGTCGACTGCACTGCGCGTGCATGGCGAGCAGTTTTATATAATGCATGAATTCACAAATCAGCAATTTTAAAGTAATGCATTTGGAATTTATTTATAACAGAACGTCGACAAGGGTGCACGGTTCGGTTGGTGGCTTCCATGGAGAAGAACCGGCAAGAAACTCAATGGTTACTCTTTTCAAATTATTTGGTATTACACAATTCTACATTACTTCACGTTTTATACAAAATGCAATAATTACAACACTTATCAGACATAGATTCGACTGTTAGTCTTAACACCACAATTTCTCCCAATGAACAGAGCTCTCTCGGTCGAGTGTCATGTTTTATAAAACTACCCCTTCCCGCTACAACATTGACGGTTAGGCAGTGTTGTCATTTCTCAAATATAAAACGAATTATTAAAATCTTTGAAACCCTACATAATATTATTTTAGATAGATCACAGTAGATCTTATTAGTTAATACATATTTGAAAATCATGACATTCGGCCATCCGACACAGTGTGGCCTCCTGGCACACACAACAATCATAGAAATAAAATCATGACATTCTTAAAAGTTAAAAATGAAGAGAGAAAAACAAAAAATACAAACAAAAAAAACATTTCTATACATTACAAATATATATAAAATTTTAAAACTTGACAACATATTTAACTAGAGCTTCTGAGCTTGTACATTTAAAGAAAATGTTGTGTATGTGTGTGCAATAAAATAGACAGTAAGAGGAAATATTTTAAGTTAGCTTTACTCAGTTACTTTTGCCAGCATCCTCTAAGCTACTGGACATCGGAGCTATGCAGTTCCAAAATGTATCCATGATCGGATTCTATCAGCTGCAACTTCAGTGATCTTGTATGGACCCGCAAACTTCGACAGAGGCTTTGTACTTTTCTTATCATATCAAAATTAAGTTTTTCGACTTATGGCAACTCTAAATTAGTACTTAGACTTATCGGCGCTAAGCTTATTTGACAAAATGTCATGTAATTTATTTCGTGTATTTATATATCCCAAACATAGCCTCTGCCGCAGTTTTCTGTGTTGAGGCATTAACAGGACTTCTATATAAAGAACGAACTCTGTTTTAAGCTTTCACGGTTTAAAACTAAACTTATCACAACTAACTAACTTTCTTATAAACTAACTATCTAATAACTAACATAACTTCTTCAAGTAATCGTCTTTGACTCGGTACTATTCCAAAGTGACCTGGATCGGCTGACTAAGTGGTGTGAGCACAACAAAATGTCTCTGAACGTGGAAAAATGCCATCATATCAAATTCACAAAAAACAAAAATATAATGCAGTCAGTTTACAAATTGAATGGTGAACGGCTTGAGGAAGTTGAAACAATACGTGACCTAGGTGTTCAGTTCGATAAAAAGTTAAGTTTTGTTGAACATATTGACAAAATTATATTAAAATCGTCTAAGATGCTTGGCTTCGTTATGAGAGAGTGCAAAAACTTCAAAAAACCCAGCATTAAAAAAATTATGTATAATTCGTTGGTCAGAAGCCACCTCGAGTATTGCAGTGTGGTCTGGTCACCTGAGTATAAGGTCCACATCAAGCGCATTGAACGGCTGCAAAAACGGTTCTTGTGGCATCTTACCTATACGAATAATATGGGAAAAAAGCTCAACTCGTACCAAGAGCGGCTGGAGTATTTTGGGATGGTATCGCTGGAGAAACGCAGGATGATGCTGGATTTAGTTTTCCTGAAGAAGCTAGTAACGGGCTCTTTGAACTGTCCCGATTTGCTCAGCAGGGTCTTATTCCACGTGCCACGTAATCTGCCAAGAAGTTCTAATAGGAGACTTTTCTGTATGCCAAGATGTCACACCAACTTGAGGCAATTCTGCCCACTATCAAGGATGTATGCTGCATACAAAGAGCACGAAGGGGACATTGATTTATTTAACTCTTCGTTACGTGCTCTAAAAAAGGTCGCCCTTGCCATTTAATGGATCTCTACTCTAGTCAAATATTTACCTAATCTTATACAATTTTTTTTTTTTTTTTTTTTTTAATCTATAATAAAATAATTTAATAAATTCTAATTTAATATAATTTAGTCTAATTTAATAAATTCTATTTTAATTTATTCTAATTTAATATATTCTAATTTAATGTAATCTATGTTATCTATTTTAATTTAAGTAATAAGTGTAATCTGCATGTTTTTCCAAAATATTGTTGTGTCAATAAAATTAATGATTTAATTGTATATTTATCTGCGCATAATGTAGTGCATGCTGTGCTTTTCTGTAAGTAATGAGGCGCTTAGACTTTAGTTTGAATTGTACAAATTATAATGTAACAGTGTACTCATTGTTGAGAAGCCTTGTAATAAATATTAAATATTAAACTTAATATTGGGAGCTCAAAACAATGAACAATCACGGAAGATATCCCGTAACTGACAATATAACTAAAGAACGAACTCTTTTAATGTGTGGGCTAATTTATAATTATTATTATTTAAAAACGATTTAATTTTACTAAAGAATTTATAAATAATGTTAATAATTAATGTATTCTAAAATCGAAATTATGGTAACGTTATTGAACGTTTTGTTAAAATCATGAATGATAAAAATTGATGTTTAAAGACTAAGAATGGTATTGTGTAACTTGTAAAATATGCATGTGATATATATGAAATATATCTGACTATGTATTACGCTCAACTTATTTTAAGACCAATAATTGTATATGTACCAATATACAGTAATATGTACCAATAATTATTTTACTTTACTAATTATTTTATATTTATTATTAATAATAATTATTTTACTTTACTAATTATTTTATATTAATTATTAATAATAATTATTTTACTTTACTTAATAAGTACATGTTAAATTTCACATAGATACGCATTATACAATAATGTAAAATTATATTTGCATGCGCTAAAAAGGCAAAATATGGTTTGTGCCTAAACCACCAACTTTAACATCTGGTAACACCTGTATTTTAAGCAAATAAATAATTCTTATTCTTAACATTACAAATAAATGATTATGATTACGAACAGTGTTGATAGTGCCCTATTGTATGTTTCCCAGACACTTGTCTCAGTCACGTTTATGCTTGATAGGTTTTAAGATGATCATGAATTTTAAGATGGTTTGATTAAATCTCTCTGCTGACCATTAACTCTGAGACAAGCTACTGCGTTTAAAATATGTTCTAATACCATGTGTATTACAAAAGGTTTTTAAAGTCTTTCAACGTAAAGCTTGTGTCACGGTCAGACACAATCTTAGTTGGAACACCGATGACCGCAGTCATAAACTATTTTCTCAAAGACCTTAACCGTGGTTTTGAGTCGTATGTTCATGTAATTTATTATTAAACTGCGGTTGAGGTCTCTGAGATGCAAGAAAGTTAAGTAAATCTTCGGGTTCCAAACTATTCCGAGTCTGTGACCTATTCCTAATCGAACAGTCAGTCAGCCAGCCAGCCAACAGCTACCAGTAATTTAACATCTATTTAATAATCCTAATTAATTTATCATAAAATACCCACGGAGACTTTCATCAACAGGTAAAGTACGATTCAATATCTCTTCCAACGGACGTCCGTAACTTTCTTCACTAGGGAAAGTCTTTTCGCTCGAACTATGTAGATATCAATGGGTTTCTCTGCCTTAGCCTTCATTTTCATGGACTTACGCCGGCGCCTCAGAGGTGTACCAGACGGGGTACCAAGCTCAACATCAGACGACATTGTCACGGCTCACTGAAACATTGTACATCATTTGAGAAGTAATCCATTCACACTCGCATAAAAACGATGTCATGTGAATGATCGATCACAATAAGCTTAATTATCATTAATTTTAATTAATTTAATTCTCTATGACAGAAATATCCATATTTTGGGTAATAGGCATAAAAACATTATTATCAATCAAAGACATATACCACACAATACTATTCACCAAATCAAGTCAAATAAGACGTTGGTCTTGGTCAAACAAACAAATAAGAAATTGAACTAAAATATCAATATAAATTAATTAATCAATTAATAAGTGAGCAATCCAACAATGTAAAACACAAAAATGTCATTTGTTTGCTAGGCATTTACAGGCTGTTAGCAACACAACATTTAGTTTGATTAATTATTTGTATGGCACAAAGGCCCAGAGGGTATTCCAAAAATGTTGTTTAATTTATTATTATTTATTTAAACTTCATGTACAATAGTGGTACATTCGAATTCAAATTGCCTTTATTTCTGGTATTTTTTTTTTACATTTGCCTATTTTATAAGACATCGTTTTATAATTTTGTTGTGCATGCTATACTATCACTTTAGTGATTTAAAGTGAGTAAGAAGACTTATGAAATTATGTAGTGATACATAGGCGGACTTAATGCCACAAGGCATTCTCTACCAGTCAACCTTTGGGTTAAATAGGAAAACATAGTGATAGGGTACAAAATAATAATTATTTAAAAAAAACTAGTTTTTTTGGGAACGAGAATACCAATACTTATATTGATTTTAATACACATATACAGATAAAATTAACTAATATATATTCTATCAAATACCAAAAATTAAAAAGATAATATCGAGAAAACTAATAATAATTATTATGACTAGACTTCGAAGGGATTGTTCAAAAGAGCCTATCAATTGAATTCTCGAAATAGAGATCCATGCAGACTTGTATTGCAGGATACTCCTAAATCAGCCAAGTATGCAAAAAGTTTCCTAGTCATGTGTATACGCATTTATAACAAAATACCCAAAGAATTAAAATTGTTATTTACACATGTTTTATGACATTAAAGATTTACTTAACCTATAATTTCTGAACTTTTGTCATTGCGAAAACTATTATTATTGTATTAACCTTGTATCTGTGACATTGTACTTTAAAATTTACTTATAATTATTATTTTGCATGCAATTGATACAAATATCCTGTATAGCTAAACATGCGGACTTTAGATTAATATCTGACTGTAACAACTTTATACCATGTTTAAACATTAAGGCAAATAAAGACTTATCTTATCTTATCGAATTGAGAGCTATTTAGTCTGACTTAAATAGTAGTTACGAACTTTTCTTTAGAAAGTGAATTTGCTTTGCTTTTTGCTTTTATCCGTCAATGTCATTAATTGTCAGACGTCAGTCTATACCAAGATTATTAAAAGGAAAGATCTGTATCTTTGTATGTAACGAATAAACTTAAAAATTGCTGGACATTTTTCTTTCAGCAATGGATAGCTACATTACCAGCGAGCAACAAAAGCTATATTTTATCCCCGTACTCGAAACTGTGACGTCCGCTAGTACTTCTACATAAAAGTACAGCTTAGCAGTCAAGTTCCTCAACAATAACCGCCTATTGATTTCTGAAATGTGTACAATATTCATCGACATAATCTGTCTCTTATTTATTTAATTAAAAATCATTCGAATTCAATATATTTATTGCGCTTCATCTAAACGTTGTAAGAGTCATTAACCAGGAAGCAAATATAGTTTGCTCAAATCCGACGAATGTATGCAGCTCACCCAATAATCCAGTGAGAAAATATCCATCGCCCCTAACGCATCCAGCGAGCAACTCACGGGCTCCATTAAAAGAAAAGATAACCCGTAACATTGATAGGGAATAAACAACTACTATAATAACCTTTGTTTTAATTCATTGCTCACCATTATTAATTAATTTAAAGTTTAAAAAATGACGTGCAAGTGTTTGTAAAAACCTACTTGCAAAATAAACATCATTTAACATTTATCATTTATAATTTATAATGTATCATTCATCATTCATCATTTATCATTCATTATTTATCATTTACAAAAATCCAGCGAACACACTAAGTCGCATAACATAGGCCCTGTGAACACATTTAGTTCACTACGTTAACATCTGTCTGACGACCGATTCACTGTGATAAATCAGTAGGACACACCTGCATAAAATCAAGTGAACTAACCAAGTCGCCTGTGAACACACTTAGTTCACATTATCATTATCATCATCATCATGGATCCGACGACCGATTCACTGTGATAAATCAGTAGGTCATACCTACCTAAAATCAAGTGAACTAACCAAGTCGCCTAACATGGATCCGACGACCGATTCACTGTGATAAATCAGTAGGAACAAGTACCCACTGAAATATCCAGCGAAATCACTAGGTACGTCTCTTGACAAAGACCCTATGAACCAACATAGTTCACTGGGTATCCATTTAGGAAATTACCATGGCCAGAATAATAAGTTATTGACATTTACCTCTGGATGCTTGTAAATAATCATAAACAAAGCATGTTACACTGGCACTACCAATGTTGCTCATTTAAATCCCGGTGCAGAGGCCGCATAGCTATGTACATAATAGCAAAAACAATTTAGAATTTTATAATAAACACTGTCGGTAATCATTCTCATAAATGCCTCATGGTAAATTCTTCAAAACACTTCAAAACATGTAACAGTTTTTGTTTTTTTTTTTTTATCGAGCAAATATTAATAGTTTAACGACTACGAGTGTCCCTATCTCTACCTACATGGCATGACACTATATGTAAACCTACATGGTTTACTAACAACACTCACACATGGTTCTTTAGAATGGATGTTAACATGTAAAATCAACACATCTTCATGGTTGCATTGTTAAACTCATATATTAAATGCCATAATTATTTTAATTTTATTTATTTAACTAACCAACAGCGATACATAAAAATATTTTACAAAATATGCTTGTGACAGTTATTATGGCCAATTATAGGATTCCCTGTGTAACTGGGATATATATATATAATACATGCGAACGGACTAATGCCAGATATTTTCAAAAAATAAAAATACAATACAAAAATACGATACAACATAATTTTTAGGTTATTTTTAGAACTGGATTATTATTTTGAAAATTTTTAAACAAAAAACGGTTGAATAAAAGATAGTACAAGAAGAAGAAGATTGTTCACTATTCGTTTTTTTTTTATTGTTGGTTTATTAGAGTTAAATAAATCAACTTCAGAGAATTCCAAATAAAAAAATCGAGCAATGCGAGTCAGAACACAGTTCTTAATAATTATGTATACTTTCTGCATAGTTGAATCACGTGAGCTTTTTAGCGGGGTAGAAATCTTTCTCTATTTCGTGTTATAACAATAATCTCCATGGTGTAAAACACTGTGCATACGTGAAAGTTTATTTGTTAAATTTCCACCCTCCCTTTTTTTTCAGAAATTTAACAGTAAAAGGAAACAAATTACTTACTATTTCGCTGAGAGATGGCTCGTGGTTCTTGTCACTTCTGAACTGTAATAAAAACTACTGTAGCTCCAATCAACTCTTCAGTATATTCAAATCCAAGTATTTCATTCCACATAGGCCTGGATGGGCACTTAAGAACGTCGACAAGGGTGCACGGTTCGGTTGGTGGCTTCCATGGAGAAGAACCGGCAAGAAACTCCATGGTTACTCTTTTCAAATTATTTGGTATTACACAATACTACATTACTTCACGTGTTATACAAAATGCAATAATTACAACACTTATCAGACATAGATTCGACTGTTAGTCTTAACACCACAATTTCTCCCAATGAACAGAGCTCTCTCGGTCGAGTGTCATGTTTTATAAACTACCCCTTCCCGCTTCAACATTGACGGCTAGGCAGTGTTGTCATTTCTCAAATATAAAACGAATTATTAAAATCTTTGAAACCCTACATAGTATTTTTGAAAATCATGACACTTGCGAGCGTTGTTTCATCGATTTTTGGATGTCCCAATCTGCGTAGCAACAGCTTCCTTGACAGGCCTCCAATAGGTTCTTCGTCCAGACAGTTGATGCGGCGTTTTCCTGATTTTTTGGTTTTTCACATCACCAAACCATAAGTCTGTAACGAGCACCGGCTGCGCCAAATATGTGTGGGGGCGCGTGTCGGGAAACTCTTCAATGACTAAGTCCTTTTATGTTACGAAATATATTTCGAAGATTTACAAATTACAGATTAAAATTATAAAATTGATTTCTTATGAATTAGGTTTAACATATCAGTGTCCGTTCCCACCGAAGTTAGGTAAAGGAAAGGCGATGACAATATAGTTGGTGACGTGTGAAGCGCGGTGTCGTAATACGAACGGTCGCTAGGTCGGTACGATGTGCTGAGCTTGCAGGTTGGCATCGTAACATCTATATACATATAATAAATCTGTAGAAAAGTCATTTTTGTACATTGAAGAAATTGAAACAGAAAATAGCCAGCGTGTGAAAAGATAAGTAACAGAACCCATTTCCATCATTTTTGAAATTTTTGTCTGTTTGTCTGTTTCTCTGTTTGTTTGTGCGCACATCACGTAAAATCTACGAATTCAATGCTGACAATGTTTATATACAAAAATTATACGCAACTTGAGGTTTAACTTAGTTTTGTTTCATCGAAATCGGTTCACTCTATCAAAAGATATGATTAATTTAGTGAGTTCAGCATAACATACTTTAGCAGTTTAACATTTTGGTCCATAGATGGCGTTGGTCATTTCACTCCATTTTCTGAATCGAATGACCCTCGCCCGTGTCAGTAGCCTCAAGATTGTTTTTTTTACCGACGAAACAAAAAGAAGGAAGTTCTTAATTCGACGCGTATTTTTTTTTGTATATGACCACGGATAACTTTTACAGAGAAATCCGTACATGGTCCTTTTTTTTGTGAAAAGCGTAAGTACATCTCAAAGTTGATCCCATTTATAATTGAAAAATCGTGTTTGGGCTAATTTCTTGCACTTTTGATGAGAACTTTCGACCTAGCTGAAGTATGACTGTCATCGAGTGTCTAAGGATGAAGACGTAAGGCTGTCGAGGCAATGGGCGGAGCACTGCCGTGTCCTCGAAGCGGCGATTGGCGGCGGCGACCCCTCGCGTCCGGCCCTGGTTCAAGCCATGGTCCGGAGCGAGACGGAATGGGACGCCGTCACCTACTTCTGCGAAGCAGTAATGCTAGAGAAGGAAGTGGCGGAACGTGAGAGGGAGAGAACCTCGCAGCGTCCCGGCCACCGCGGGAGACGCCCCGGGCGTCGGGGACCACCACGTGGCCACCGGCCACCGTAGGCGCGGGCCTGTGGACGGTGGGCTATGGGTTAGCTCGCCGTCCGTTCGTCTCATGACGACAGGCCGTGTTGACGGCGCGTACGTGTTCCACGTGCACCTCAAAGAGAGTCAGCATTCAGCAAAAAGGAAGGGGTCCGTAAGGACCGATGCCTGCTGGGGTTGCGGGGTTTTTCGAAAGAGATACCGTGGCCCCGGAACACAAAGGGCGATGAAGGAACATGGATGGGTTTTAGTCAGTAAAAGTCTGACACTCCGTCCTGCTCCGCCCAGAGCGGGAGGAGTCATTAATTGATGATTTCCCATCCGAAAAAAAAAGGCTGTCGAGGCAAGCCCTTTTTTGGAAAAACATAAGTAGATTATTTTAGCGATTAATGCAAATATATCGAAGAAATTAAATTGTTACCCACTTGGATCAATATCTACTAATATTATAAAGCTAAAGAGTTTGTTTGGTTGGTTGAACGCGCTAATTACAGGAACTACTGGTTCGAATTAAAAAAAAACTTTTAGTGTTGAATAGTTATCGAGGACGGCTAAGTATAAGTTATCTAACATCACGCTATAATTAAAAGGAGCGGAGCATCAATGATAAATGTTGCAAAAACAAGGAAACTTTATTTCTTTTGAGAGCTTCCTTTGCGGGCGCTGCATAAACGGTTAAAGTTACGCAACAAACAATCATGTATTAGAGAATTGTTCGTTTTAAAACGTTCTAAAAAAAAATCGCGATAGCATTATGTCTATCTTTTAAGGTTGACTCACACTCTCTCTCTAACCCTCTCTCTCTCATGTGACGCAGACGAAGTTGCACGGGTCAGCTAGTGTATAATAAGTATGTATTTACAAACAAAAAGTATCTATGTAGTATATCAACTATCTGGTGTCCACGACACAAGCCTTGTTGCTTAGTGTGGCACTAGGTGGCGCTGTGTGTAATGTCCAGCAATATTTATTTATTTATTTAATGATTTTCTGTACGTGTACTGGCTATCCTAAACTCTTCACAAACAGCTAGCGGTTAAAATAATTATCACAAATACTTTTCATCTTCATCTGGACTTGATACTTCTACTAATAAAATTTGTCGACAACTAGACTTTTAATTACCAGCACAAACATCTAAAACATGAATAAAATTTTTGATACCTACATTAAAATGTATCAGACATTTTATTTTTTGGGTATCTATTGTGGCTTGTGACGAACGAAAATTGTTTGTAGGAATTTATAATAATACTATACTAACACTGGGGACCATCTTTCATAATCGGGATTGAAACCAAATACCTACTACTCGTAGAACGCCCAAATCTCAGTTTGACTTAACTGCGAGACGCGAGTCTTGCAGGCTTAGTCTTGTTCTTGCTCAAGTCTTGCAGGGTTCAGTCTTGGTCCTGTTCTTGCTACAATATGTCGGTCTTGGTCTAAGACTGCAAGACCAAGACCAATTTTGGGCAACACTACTCTCAAAACGGTGAAGGAAAACATCGTGAGGAAACCGGCATGTCCTAGAACCAAAAATTCGAAGACATGTGACATCTACTAACCCGCACTGGCCCGCGTGGTGGAATAAAGCCCATTCCCTCTCATAGAGAGGAGTCCTGTGTCCCAGCAGTTGGAACATTAATAGGCTGATGATGATGATGATTGTAATCAAAATTTAAATTATCTATACCTACCTACTATAATATTGTAAAGAGGAAAGATTTGTATTTTTGTATCTAACAAATAAACTTAAAAACTACTGGACCAATTAGAAAAAATATTTCAGCAATGGACACATTATCAGCAATTAACATAGGCTATATTTGATCCCCGTACTCCCACGGGAACGGGACCTACGCGGGTGAAACCGCGTGACGTTCTTAATATTTTTATGTAACTGCTAATTAATGCATGGCACTACTCGGTAACCAAGATGTAAAATCTAAATAATATAGTCTTTCAAGGGTGTAAAACACCTCTTAACGAAGCCGAAAGGCACTTGTTCTCCCCGTCAATTGCGATAATTTTTTTTGTTCTACACCATACCGGAACCTTTTAGTTACGGAGATATTGGGGGTCAAAGTTCCAACTTTTTGACAAGTTTTTTACTAAGTAACTACAATTTATTGATGTACCTAATATTTTTACTTAAAACACCTTCACGGCCCCCGTATTTTTCAATCCATCCATCAGCAGTCAGCACAATGTTTTGAGTGCGTTACAATGAGTTCTAGTACCACAAAACATGATTTTTCACCACAAAAAAAAAGTCGTTTCCCAGCAATATTCTTTGCGTAAAGTTACTTAGTTTGATGTGCTTGGTTGACGGCTTCGTGATGAGGTTGTTTACATCCTGTATATCATTCATTCATACATTCATTCATTCATAGTGTGCCGTGCGAGTGACCGAGTGTCCGACCAGTCATGAGTCATCTTCTTGTATCCGTACGCTGTTAACATATTATTGTGATCAGAACTCTAATAAAGTTGTGTTGGGAATACTTCTATTACATAAACGTAAGTGGCTATTAATAGTATTTACACATGTAAAACTACGTACATTGTATTTGGCTGTACAACATCTGCCTATCTTTTTCCCAACTATGTTGAGCTGGCTTGCAGTCTAACCGGAGGCAGCCTATCTGACAACTGCCAATAATTGTAATAATACGATACCCCTTGGTAAGAACGGTTGTCAGACCTTCGGGCCACTGAGTACCTCGACTCGCAAAGATCTACAAAAACAGCCGGGACCAATGGCTTAACGGGCATTCTCAGAGGCACGGAGGAAACTTGGTATGCAATGAGCGGTCACCCATCCACAGGCCAACCTAGGCAAGCACGGCAATCGCGTTAATCTTGAAGGTTATTATTTAGTGTTGCAAACCATTAAAATTCTAGTAGGTCTGTACAGTCTCAAGCACCATTATGTAAACTTAAAACATAACAACTTTTAAAAGTGTTTTACTCCTACTGTTGTGATCAAAATTTCGTGTTGTTACAAACAGTATTCTGGAACTTATATTTTTAATCGACTTCAAAAAAGGAGGAGGTTCTATATTTCACTGTAAATATATTTTAATGTATGTTCACAAATTTCTCGATCATATGTGGCTCTATTTTAAAATTGTTTCTTTTATTTGAAAGAGTACCTATACTCTGTTGGTTTCATAGAAAAAAAAAAAATTAATGTAAATAACGCTGGACATTACAAGCAGCGCCATCTAGTGCCACACTAAGCAACGATGCTTGTGTCGTGGACACCAGATAGTTAATATACTACACTAGCTGTTGCCCGCGGCTTCGCTCGCGTGCAGTTCGGTAACTATCCCACTGAATCATACTAAAGGGATAAATAGTGTCATAAATGTTCATCCAAGTTATGAACTATCTATGTGCCAAATTTCATAATCATCACAATTATTATCATCACAATCACCATCACTATCAAAACCACCATCACTATCACAATCACCATCACTATCACAACCACCATCACTATCACAATCACCATCACTATCACAACCACCATCATTATCACAATCATTATCACAATCACCATCACAATCACCATCACAATCATCATCACCATCACAATCACAATCACCATCACAATCTCCATCACCATCACAAACACCGTCACTATCACAATCACCATCACCATCACTATTACGATCTTAATCACTATCACAATGATAAATAATAAATGATGTTTATTTTGCAAGTAGGTTTTTACAAACACTTTTACACGTCATTTTTCTAAACTAGGTGGGGCCGGTGTTTCGTACCTGACTACTCTGAGAAGAAACAGCCGAAACAAACTCAGAGGTCATAGTCTCTTTTAAAGTCCAGACAATCTTGCTCAATTCACATGAGGACTATGCAGATTAGTGTCTGAGATGGTCTTTTGAAGAAAGAACCATACAGATTTGAGTGGACCTGTCCAGTCAGTGCAAGCATAATGAAAAAAAAGCAAATGCTTGCACTGTTGTCAGTTAACGTGTAGCTCGACTTATAACTCAAGGAGCTCAACGAAACGACGAACAATACCAAAGAAAGGACATTTGGGTAGGTCGCTTAGAGTACTCAAACTGTCAGACAGTTGCGGGAAAAAATAAACAAAAAATATAAATGTGACCCACATGGTCCCCATCACCATCATCGTTATCACGATCATTATGACAATCACCTTCACTATCACAATCACTTTCATCATTATCATCATAATCACAATCATTATCATTGTAATTACAATCATCTTTATCATTATCACAATCACGATCACTGTCACAATCATAATCACCATCAATATAGCTATCACCATCACAATCATCGTCACTATCACAATCACCATCACGGAGATTGTGATGACGATGATTGTGATTAAGATGATAATGATTGCATTAGCATCTTAATCACAATCATCGTCATCACAATCTCCATCCTCGTTATCACAACCATCGCTATCACCATCACAATCACCATCACTGTCATAATCACCATCACAATAATAATCACTATCACAATCACCATAATCGTTATCACACTTATTATCATCGTAATCACAATCATCATCATCGTAATCACAATCAACATCATCACAATCTCCATCCTCGTTATCACAACCATCGCTATCACCATCACAATCACCATCACTATCACAATCACCATCACTGTCACAATCACCATCACTATCACAATCACCATCCTCGTTATCAAACTTATTATCATCGTAATCACAATCATTATCATCGTCATCACAATCATCATCATCGTAATCACAATCATTATCATCGTAATCAAAATCATCATCACAATCAATATCATCATTATCCCAATAATCATCATCGTAATCACAATCATTATCATCGTAATCACAATCATCATCAGCACAGTCATCGTCATCATTATCACAATTATTCTCATCGTTATCACAATAAATCAACAATAACTCTGTATAAAAGTTGAATCCGCCATCTTCTGGATCTCAAAATAAATGCCATTTTCGTAATCAGCACTCCCGGTATCGACACGCATATTGATTTTTAGTCATTTCAACCCCATCGCACCCCAACAGGGAATGATGGTGTTTCAAGTCCGCCACATTAAATCTTAATATCGTTGTTTCTGTTATACACCCGACCCGATACACCATGCAAACAATACCAAACCCATTTCCCCCTTTAGGGGTTGAATTCTGAAAAAACCTGAAACACTAATGTTAACTCATTTATCGATAGGAGTACTCCTGTTAAGTTTCGAATAAAGTAGTCTAACTAATCTTATTTCCCCATGTAATCTTTAGACCCTCGTTTCAACCCCTTAGGGGGTGAATTTTGAAAAATCCTTTCTTAGTGCACTTCTAGACCACATAAGGAACCTACTTGCCAAATTTGGAATCTGTAGACCCAGCGGTTTGGGCTGTGCGTTGATAGATGAGTCAGTCAGTTTCTTCTTTTATATATTTAGATAGATACATCATGAGATATGGAACGGAAATCTTCAATGATAGACGGCAAATCTGTCGTGATTGCTGCAATCGCTTGGATGTTGATTGTTTACACAACATCATAACATAAAATCACGCTTGTGTGCTCGGAATCTGTCTCTGAAAGTTCGGTATGCTAAGTTCCATTTTATTGGGGATTAGCCTATTACCATGACACAATCTATACTAATATTATAAAGAGGTAACATTTGTTTGTAAGTTTGTATGTAGGGGGTAATCTCCGGAAGCAATGAACCAATTTTAAAAATTGTTTCACTGGTAGAAAGCTACATTATTCGTGAGTGCTATAGGCTATATTTTATTCCCGTACTCCCACGGGAACGGGAACTACGCGGGTGACACCACGGGACGTCAGCTAGTGTAAAATAAATGCATAGCAAATAATATTTGTAAAGGATATTCCAACTAAAAAAGGGAAAATAAAATAGTACATTTTGATTTATGTGGGGAAACTTTGTTATTGTTGCATTCGAGGCGGAATTTACAACCGAGCCGTAGCGTAGGCAAGGTTGTTATGGAGACTAGAACTGTATTAACAAATGTTCAATTGCAGTTCTCGGCTCAATAACACCCTCGCCTACTGCTCGGGTGTTAATTCCGCTTAGAATGCAATGACAAAAATTTTCACTTGTTTCAAAATGCACAAATTATAACCGACTTCAAAAAAGTGACAAATAACTTTAGCTTTAGAAGCCGTTGACAAAAAAACTGGATCCAACAAACAAAAGTCAAACATTTCAGTTTTTTGTGTTTTTGATGAAAAAGATTTATCTCCAAGTTACAATAGTTATTTCTAGCGAAAATTCATTTTTTAGGAAAGTGTAAGTACAACATATTGGTGCTCGTGACTGTACCATCCATTTCAAATGACGCACCAATCACAATAATTTATTTTTTGTTCGATGAGTCGTTTTCTCAAATATTTTCCTGTTTTGTGTATGTCCTTGATGAACAATGTATAACAACAGAAGGCACTTATTTATCTACTTAAGAGCCTATACTACCTCAAATTAGCAACTCAGAACATTTGTGGTGGTTCAATCTTCGCCTGAAATACTGTTAGAATAACATTCTAATCAGCTTGCACTACAAAGTGGTTGTTACGTCAGTCACAGCAGGCCGAATAGTGCGAAATGAGTGATTTTTATTCTTATAAAATCAAATTTTCGTCTTTTGGAAAAAAATATAATCTAGACCTGCTTTATAGTTACTTAGTTCAGTTAGTATGCAAAGTTTCATGATCTAATTTGAAGTACTTTTTGAATACCAGCGGTTTATTGTTCGATTTGGAGGTAACTTTGGATTTTTTTTCTATCGAGAAAATTTTATGGAATCGTGTTTTCGCCAAACATAGGACCTAACATTAATCCTCAAATTTAACATATGTTTATTTCAAAATTAATGCTGCAGTATTTTGGGCGTAACGAAGGATCATGCTAAGCCATTTGAGGTAGTGTATTAAATACATGCCGACCGACCGAATCAGTTTTATGTTTACTAAAACTGAACTGAAAATAGGAGTACGTAAGTTTAATAATAAACCGTCCAAGGGCGAGTTGGACTCGCGCACCGAGGGTTCCGTACGTTCCGTATAAACTTGTAGGTCAAAGAGTACAGTAATATATAGAGGGAAAAGAGAGCCCTCTTACGTGATAAAATTGCAAACTTATTTGACAGTGCGCCATCTACAAATTGGCCCGAAACTAATCACATACCCACACACACACATACATAATTAAGCGTACGTTTGTGTGTGTTTATTCATGTTACCGGGTGAATTTCAACAAACGCCATTTCCTTTATCATATCGGTGTACTTTTCCAACCATATTATATTTTTTGTTATTTTTTCCAGGTTTTATGCAATTTTTAGGATATTATATATCTCCAAATTTGGGTATATTTAATATCCTAAAGATTACATAAAACCTGAAAAAATAACAAAAAATATATGGTTGGAAAAGTACACCGCTAAGATAAAGGAAATGGCGTTTGCTAAAATTCACCCGCCCGTACCATTTCTAATAGAACATGCTACAGAAATAGGGCGAAACAAAATAGTCCCTAGGAAATATATAGGTACCTAGTAAAAACTATAAAGAAAACAAAGAATTATTATCTATTACTCAACTCCAAGCACTTATTTATTGTACTTATAACGAAATACAACAATTACGGATCGGGAATTACAAAATGCGCATACACAGAATGCAACAAAACAGTTACCTAATTTAAATTTGATATTTTCAGTTCACGAACTGTCACTGTATACATCCTGAGTAGAATCTGGCACCAGGTCTTTTTAAATAAAGTTAGTATTTGTACTTTATCAAATTTTATTTCATTTAAGTGTCTATTTCAATTTATAAGAAGATTTTAAGATTGTTCTCAAACTTATCTCCATTTAATTTTACATCAATCATTTTATAACATTTTTTTTTTACAATGATATAGCGCCATCTATTGATAATTTAAAGTACACGGTAGACAGTAAATAGTAATCGGGCCAACTTCTAGATGGCGACTCTTTCTTTACTTCGCTGTCAAAATGTCCCCCTGTTGTAGGTATTTTGTTATTTAACTACATAAAGGACTACATAATAAACCTCTCAACGAAGCCGCAAGGCACTTGTTCCCCCCGTCATTGCGATATTTTTTTTGTTCTACACCATACCTGGGAACCTTCTAGTTACGGAGATATTGGGGGTCAAAGTTCCAACTTTTTGACAAGTTTTTTTTTAATACAAGTGTTTGTTTTGTTCAAGATTTTTACTTTAAACACCTCCACGACCCCCTTAATATTCAATCCATCCATGTACCTAATCCATCCATCAGTACAATGTTTTGAGTGCGTTACAATTGAGTTCTACCACAAAACATGATTTTTCACCCCAAAAAAAAAGTCGTTTCCCAACAATAATTTTTGAGTAAAGTTACTTAGTTTGATGTACAGAATGCTTCGGCTGCCCCATGGCAAAACATAGTAACTACTTTTGGTGAAGTTTTCAGTACAGACAAAAATGTGTTTTGTGTCAGTCCGGATTAATAAAAAGAGTAAGATGTAAATGATAAATGATGTTTATTTTGCAAGTAGGTTTTTACAAACACTTTTACACGTCATTTTTTAAAACTAGATGGGGCCGGTGTTTCGTACCTGACTACTCTGAGAAGAAACAGCCGAAACAAACTCAGAGGTCGTAGTCTCTTTTAAAGTCCAGACATAATCTTGCTCAATTCACATGAGGACTATGCAGATTAGTGCCTGAGATGGTCTTTTGAAGAAAGAACCATACAGATTTGAGTGGACCTGTCCAGTCAGTGCAAGCATTTGTCAGTTACCGTGTAGCTCGACTTATAACTCAAGGAGCTCAACGAAACGACGAACAATACCAAAGAAAGGACATTTGGGTAGGTCGCTTATAGTAGGTACTGTACTGTATAGATGTTAGTTATTCTATGAGACAAAAATATGACCTATTTTTAGAATATTTATCCAAATGCTTTACTGTTAAGAGAACACAGAAAAAGCATTGTTTGGTTTAATTACTTTGTTTTGGTAACAGATTTTGTCTATACTTTGTTTTGAAATGGGGCTTCAAATCTGTAATTCGCAGAAAAAAACACCTCAAAACTCATGCAAAAATCAGTAGGTATATACAAATACTTTATTTTGGTAAGTAGGTAAGTTATAGACATACTTTGTTTTGATACCAGCGGAACAAGCATTATTTTCCCAATTATGGTTACCTCTATGTCCCCAACCGTGCCCGATGGGGTACGGTGCATTGTTATTTTAATTGTGTCTTTAATTGCGGGTATCGAAGAGCTACAATGTGAGATATTTAAAAAGTATGTCTGATTACTTTGTTTTGGTTTTTGCCCTTTTTAGGGTTCCGTAGTCAACTAGGAACCCTTATAGTTTCGCCATGTCTGTCCGTCCGTCCTCGCTTAATCTCTGTGACCGTTAGCACTAGAAAATTGGTACCAATATGTATATCAATCACGCCGACAAAGTGGTAAAATAAAAATTGGAAAAAAATGTTTTATTAGGGTTTATTTTTTTGTAGATTATATTTATAGATTTTTTTTTTAATTTCAACCCTAACGTGTGATATATTGTTGGAAAGGTATTTAAAAATGAATAGGGGTTTCCTAAAATCATTTTTTGATAATGTCAATAATTTCGGAAATAATCGCTCCAAAAGTAAAAAACAATGTGTCCCCCCCCTCTAACTTTTGAACCATACGTTTAGAAAATATGAAAAAAATCTAAAATGTAGAACTTTATAAGGACTTTCTAGGAAAATTATTTTGAACTTGATGGAAACAACAGTTTTTGTACAAAAAAGACAAAAAGTTGTACAAAATAATTTCTGGACTGTTTGTAGTATATTCGTATATGCAAGCATTTTTACATAATGGATACCCACCTTTAAACTCATAAGTGGAAACACTTATTGTGACGGACGGGAAACTACGGAACCCTACACTGAGCGTGGCCCGACACGCTCTTGGCCGGTTTTTATTTATTACTAGCTGACGTCCCGCGGTTTCACCCGCGTAGTTCCCGTTCCCGTGGGAATATGGGAATAAAATATAGCCTATAGCACTCAAAAATAATGTAGCTTTCTACCAGTGAAACAATTTTTAAAATTGGTTCTTTACTTCCGGAGATTACCCCCTACATACAAACTTACAAACAAATGTTACCTCTTTATAATATTAGTACATATAGAAGTATAGATTAGTATAGATGATAATTTCAAATCATTAATTTCTTCCTTTTTTATTAAGATACTTGAGAATTTTTAATTGCCTCTTTCATGTCATCAAAGTCGTATACATTGATTATTTTTCTAAGATGATATTCAATGTATCTGTGGACACCATCAGCGGCGGTCATATGCGTATGACCTTTGGTTAAATACTTAACTGTAATTGTTTCAGGTCCGTTAGGGAGTGAAACGAGTGTTGCAAACCGCTGTTGAGAGGTACGCGCGACCGACGACGTCAGTTCGATAGGAGTTCCCGCCTACACACAACATTTACATAGATTCGCCAAAGCAGATCACCCATTTTGTTCCTTGATTTGAGATAAAAAAAATCAACGGCCGAATGAATTATATTTTCACTGTTTTAGACTTTCAAGGTTTTTCACTACACTTAAAGTACTTACGGGATAATATCCGTGATTTTCTTTTGATATTATGAGCTCCCGATATTTCGACGCTGTTGCAAGCAGCAACAGCCTTGTTGTTGTTGTTGTATTCCCGCGATCATGATGCTTGCAACAGCAAGAGCAAGATCAAAAGCAAGAGCTAAAGAAAGGAAATCTTCCTTTGTCACTCAAGCGTAAAATCATGGACATGTGCATTCTTCCCATTTGCACATATGGATCCCAGACTTGGTATTTGACAAAACATTCAAAAGTCCAAGCTCAAGGTTTGCCAACGTGCAATGGAGCGCAGCATTCTTGGCGTCAAACTTACCGACCATGTACGCAACACCACACTACGCTCCAAAACACAAATCGCTGACGTTGCTCAAAAAGCCGCTAAGCTAAAGTGGGACTGGGCTGGCCATGTCTGCCGCATGTCCAACGAGTTGTGGACAAAAATAACCACGATGTGGAGCCCTGGTACAGCCAGAAGGCGACGCGGTAGACCTCGCAGGAGATGGTGGGACGAGCTGGATAAAACCAATGACCAGTGGCCCACATTGGCCCTGCGGATCGAAGCATTTGGAAGTCAAGGGGAGAGGCCTTTGCCTAGCAGTGGGATGACACAGGCTAACAGTAGCAGTAACTTTAAGTGAATTATATTTTATTTAAATGGTGGCAGGAGTACAAACACATACAAGCACTATGCTCAAGGAATTGAATTTAATTATCACATCGCAAAACAACGAATGCCTAGTGCCGTCTCCGACACTCAATAACAGAGCGACACGCGCCGTATTTAGTTCGGCTATCACGAAACTGAAGAAGACAAGTGCTGCTACCGTCCAAGTTGTAGTAGTAGCGGCATTGTCGCTAGCGGCTGTTGTCACCCTCGGAAGTGTACCTGCAGTGACTTTGTTACCTACACCACTTTTTTTTTAGGAGTGGAATCCACGACGATAAGCTGTGTTTCCTGATAGATACAAACTGCGAGTCTTCGCGAGGAAATAGATTACTAGCAAGCGAGCTCCATAATCGACCACAACATTGCTGTCGATCAGGTAAAGACACGAGCATCTCTAAACTAATATTATGAAGAGGTAAAGTTTGTATGTTTATAAGTTTGGATGTAGGAGGTAATATTCAGAACTGCTGATACGATTCCCAAAAATTTTTCACTAATGGGAAACTACATTATCTCCGGGTGCCACATGCTCTTATTAATGGGTTTTGAAATGTGTAAATAATGTTTAAAAAAATCTTTCTAACTAAAATCTCAGTATTTTAAATACTTGAGCCTTTTTTAATACAAACTACATGTTTACCCACGTAAATACAAGTACTAACTTCTCTGTACCTTCATTTGTACCTTCTAACTACATTACGTCATCTTTCTACAAATTCCACAATTTATTTAAGCGAAGCTCTTTGTGATATTCCAGGTCGCAGAACATCAAATATCTACTTGGACCTGTCAACTTTATCCCAAGAACCACAAACACAATCGCGTGTAGCGACACGATTGAAAGAACAGCTAGCCGGGAGAAAGTATTAATCAACTGGCAAGGTGATAGCGCGGCTGACTGTCCAGGGTGCGCTCTATTTATTTCTAAGTTACTATTTATATTTACCTTTCTAAATAATTAATCTGTAGTGGCTACTGTTTATGTTAGCATAAGGTAAAGTTTAAGTCTGTTTGTGTTAAATGTCCGGATACGTTCGTTCTTGTCTGAAATCTTCAAAATTAAAACCATTTTACAAGCAACCTGATCATTGCCCGAGGAAGAATCGCACTTGTACGTAATTGACTGCATACTTAATATTACGTCATCGGTCGAACGAAATCGGACTGGTTGCTAGTTTCAAATTAATTATGAATAATAAAAAGTATAAGAAGCGCCGTGGAACTGCTGGTGTACATGGCCAGTTCTTCGAGTCTAAAATGCTCAGCTTGCTGAATTTTAGAGCTCTACATGACGACGACATCGAAGAGTTTTATTTAGCTACAAATGTTGATTTAATAGGAGAATTTGACGACATATGCATAAGGGCCAAAGTTAAGGGTGTAACCAAGCAAATGGCTGTGTTTTCTCAAACCAAACATAGAGAAACGGACAAAGTTTTATCGCTTAGCATCGAACATGATCTGACAAGATGCTTTAGAAGTTACTTAAAAATCAGAGGAGCATTCGACACAAAAAATAAAGACACTCAAACAGCTTTGTTTGGAGGGACCTTCAGCGACACAGAATGCCTATTTGTTATGTACACAAATGCTAAATATGACTTTAACAATGAGTTGGTCGAGACTGACTATACTAACAAACTGAAAGAACTCATAGGCACTAATGAAAGTTGCTCTTACTTACAACCTACATACGAGACCGAGGACGTGGAGGTTTTAAGTAAAGTCATTTTAGAAGAAGAAATAGTAACACTTGCTCAGCATTTCGCGAAACTTATTAATAAAGAAGTAATTATTGATGACCTCGTGTCATGTTACCACTATATTTTGGCGCAAAAAGTTTTTGAGATTTCTGATATCGTTAATGATAAAGGACATCGGATCGCCAGCTTCACAAACGACTTTTTTGATACAAACGAACACTTCGTTCGGATATTCAAAAATACCCTCTATGAACAGGTCCTTCTGAGACGGAAAATTGACATGCCTACAATATTGATTCTTCTAGATGAATTCTTCAACAGATCATTTGAAGTTGAGATTTTGAGTAAACTAATAATAACTGTTATTGCTTACAAAAATGGCAAGTTTGAATTTGTTAAGAAATCTTCAGTCCTAACTGAAGATTTAAAACGAAAGTTGAATGAAGTGAACGTTCCTCAATCCACAGTCGATGAAGCCATTAATCAAGCTGCCAGAAAAGAATTAGCACACTCGACGTTCAAAGTCCCTCGTTCGTTCGGAAATAAGGATTTAACAATAAGAGAAGGTAAGGAAGAGGAACGATTGAATCTACTGTCTTCAACAATAGTTGGTCTGATTAACGACGCAGAGCTTAACACTATTACTATCGAGGAGTCCCTTGGAGATGGCCTCCTTAAAGTAAACGGTGGCCTGGCTGGTGCAGTCGGTAATGTTTTCGTTCCCGATGAAAACTCTAAACTTATGAAGTTTGCTGATAATATAGAATCTATAAAAGGCGATCTTGCTAAAAGACTATATCTAAAATTGCAAAAGAAAATAAATAACTTACGAGAGTACAAAATAAATGTGAAGGTACAAAAGTTTCCGAAGCACTCATTCCACAGCAGAGAACACGACGAGAATTTGGTGAAAGACTTTTTAAGACAACTGATTTTTTTCACCAATCAGTCAAAACAACAAGAAATTGATGGAATTTTAAAACAGGAAATAGGAAACAATCTTTACAATGGCAAACGCCTTAATCAAGCACAAGTTGACGCGGTATTCTTAAAATATCACAAAGCAATCCAAGATTGGTGGATAAACCCTAATGATGAGGGATATCTTACTAAACACAGTAAACACTTAGAGAATGCAACAAAAGATATTATAAACCAATCACTAATATATGCTATTAACATGATACATACGTTCAATATTATGCAAAACATAAAATATACATTTAATGCAGCAGCCGTCAGGTCATTCAAATTGTTGTTGGATGAGCAATGTAAGACAAATGTCAATGTTATTGTCACAGACAACTGTAAACTCACAGTCGTTAAATTAACACAGTATTTAAATGACGAGAAGCATGTAGTTTTAGACCTAAAATCCATTTCAAATCTACGGCTGAAAGACCGTAGAATTTTACGCACTGAACTAGCGGAAAATGAGGAAACTGTAATTTTTGTAAATTATGAAAAGTGGTGTGAAACATTTATTGATATCGTAAATGAAGTTAAAGCTCGAGTATTTATTGTTACAAAGGTAAAAGCAAATAATATTAATAGTTATGTACACGATTTTGTAAATAATCTAGTTGATTTGAGCGATGAATCACAGCAAACGTTCTTAAAGAACACAAATGTGATATTTCAAGGGGAAAAAGTAAGCTTAGGTCTCTTGGTAAAAGACGAAAAGGCAAGGAAAGTTATAAAAGGAGACATTTTCCATAAATTGCTTGAAAACACAAACTTAAAAATCGGGATTCCGATAGGAATCGAGAATTACGACGAATTTAAACATTTGTACACTGATAGACGCGTCAGTCGCACCAGGAAATCAGAACAGGATGCGTTTCATGAAGTCAAAGATAAATTATTACAAACGCTGTACGATTTACAAGATCATGTAATACTAGTAACTGCTATGCCTGGGATGGGCAAGTCAACTCTACTTACTCATTTGTCAATTAAAACAAAGGAACTGGACCCAAACACATGGATTATAAGAATAAACCTGTCGGAGTACTCGAAAATTTTCATTAAGTGGCAGAGAGATGAAATAGTCATCGACCACAAGCTGAGTTTATATTTCATGTGCCATGTAGCTCTCGGTGTGGCAGAAGAAGATATTACAGCCGAGCTGCAAACAGAAAACAATGTTCTGTCCCTCAAATCCTGCTCAGGTGATGCATCAATTACTTTTGGGATTGAAATGTTCTTACATTTCTACAATAGTGGTACACTGATATTTCTATTCGATGGTTTTGATGAGATCTTCCCGTACTATGCGAAGGAAGCACTCTCATTGGTCAAGATCGTCAGGAGTTACCCTCAACAGCATAAGATCTGGATCACAAGTAGATCATATAACCACATTAAAGATATTTTAGAACAAGAGTTCGGACGATCGTATGAATAAGAAGGCTTTTCGAATGTTGAACAAGCAAGATACTTAAACAAATTTTGGATAAAGAGAGATGTTAAAACATTAAGAGAGTTAAAGCGAACTACAAATAGTAAGATATTAGTACCATGTTGTCACCCGCTTTATTTAACTCGTTATTGTTCAGATGAACAGACTACCGTGCCTTTTCTTCAAATTTATTTGACTCTCGAAGATATTTTGAAATTTGAGTTAGATGGCTATGTAGATGAAGCCGATCTATGCACTTCTAGTTCCAATACGGTGTGGCGAAATGACAGTGACACTACTTACTATACTAACGACTTTTTCGCAAATCCGCTGCATCTATACTTACTAGCTGCATTCCTGCTCCCTCAACTTTGCTTAAGTGTATGTGAGAAAAGTCAGCCTTCTGTGATTCTGTCTGGTGTTTGTGTTAAAAACAGAGTCGCGCGTATGGAAATAGGTGCCTTTGAGCTTTTCCAACAATTCGTTGAACACAAGCTCGTAAAAATCCGTCTGAAAGAAAAGAACAAAGTCGACATATCAGTTCCAGACAACATTTCGATTAATAAAAAGGAACGAGCTGATGTTCTATATAAACATAAAAAGTTGGGAGCGTACGCTATTTTCTACTTAGATAAAGATATAATATTTAACGTTAATGAATTAAAAAAAGTTAAGGAACACATTGATATGCTTAAGTTAGGAACAGAAAAGTCGGACTTTATACACAGTGTAGCAGGCGATATCCCGTTGTTTATACACAAAATGATCGCGGAATACTTCGCAGCTGAATACATTGACGATATATTGAAGAGTGACATAACCGACGAAACTCGGAAATCAATCCTAGGTTTAAGTAAATTAGGTCAAGTTTATGAAATATTAACTAGTAAACGGATAAAAGAAAAAAAGAATGACGGGACATGTTTATATTTAGAAGACTGGCTGCCAGAATCCGCAGAATTGTTTATTATTTGCCCAGATTTACCACTACCAACATTAACGCAAGCAAGCAAATCTTCAACTTCGTGCAAGTAACTTAATGCAGTAAAAACTTCATCAAGCGTTTAGTGCTAGTTTATTAATTTTATGTCTATCTTCATTGTTAATTGTGTTTTCGGAATACATACGCATTTCACAGCTCCAGTGTTTAATTTTAATTTTTCCTGCCTAATCACACATCTCAACATAATTTGGTCCGGGATCCTGCCGTTTTGCCGAAAAGATTTTGCCAAAATTTCATTACCCAAACAAATTTTAGCAACTTTTTTTTATACCATTGCAATATTTCGAATGATTTTAGTACGCATATTTTTATTTGGTCAAATTTTTACTTGGTAAAATATTACCAAGTATAATGTCATTATGGCATTTGGTCTTTAATCAAATGATTTATTACAGCAAACAATCTTCAGACAATAAACGTTTGGTGAAATGATTTGTTAAGACAAAAAATATTAAAGCAAAAATAAGATTGTTTGTGCCGCGGCAGCAGCCGGCGAGTCCCAGACACGACTTGCATTAATAGAAAGAAAAAATTTTTTTTTAGTCGGTTACCCGGAACTCAACTATTTAGATTAGGTTAATTTCTTCTTTAAACAAAATGGGTAGGTTAGGTTAGGTTAAAACTGTGACCTCCTACGCACGAGCCGAGCGAGCGAAGCGAGCGGTGCCGCGGCAGCGGCCGGCGAGTGCCAGAAACGACTTGCATTAATAGAAAAAAATTGATTGTTTTAAGTAGGTTACCCGGAACTGAACTATTTAGATTAGGATGATTACTTATTTTTAAAAAATGTTAAGGTTAGGTTAAATTTGTGACCTCAGACCCAGACCCAGGAACGACTACATGATATAGAAAAAAAAATATGGAAAAAAACGCTACTAACTAAAAAAAAAACCGGCCAAGTGCGAGTCGGACTCGCGCACGAAGGGTTCCGTACCATATTTAAAAACATTAGACAAAACTGCAAAAAAATCACGTTTGTTGTATGGGAGCCCCCTTAAATATTGATTTAATTCTGTTTTTAACCGACTTCCAAAAAGGAGGAGGTTCTCAATTCGATGGGTTTTTTTTTTTTTTTTTTTTTTTTTTTTTTTTATGTATGTACACCGATTGCGCTGAGATTTATGATCCGATTTACGTGATTCTTTTTTAGTTAGATGCAGAATAGTTGCTATTTGGTCCCATAAAAAATTAACATAGTTTGGCCCAGTAGTTTTCATTTTATGAACATTTTTGCTTCAGTCGTGTGGTATAATTTCATGTATGTTCACCGATTTCTGCTCCATTTGTGGAGCGATTCTCAAAATTATTTTTTTATTTGAAAGAGTATACTTCTGAGATGGTTGCACTTAAATTTGGTGAAGATCTGATGCTGATCTTCGGAGATATATACGTACAATGGAACTCTTCAAAACTAGACGGTAAATCGGTCGTGATTGCTGCCATCGCTTGGATATTTATTGTTTATACAACATCATGACGTAACATCACGCCTGCATGCTCGGAGGGGTATGCAGATGTGTACAATACACCCAAATTTCGACAGTTTAGATAATTATGTTAAGTTCCATTTATTGGGGATAAGCCTATTACCATGACATGTATTGTTAACAATGTAATTTGTAGAGGATATTACTTACAACTAAAAATGGAGAAATAAAAAAACTTTTTAACAAAAAAAATAAAACCGACTTCTAAAAACACAAAACACAAAAAAGTGAAAAATAACTTTAGCTTCAGAAGTCGGTGACAAAAAAAAACTAAATGAATCAAACAAAGGTCACCGACTTCTGAAGCTAAAGTTATTTTTCACTTTTTTGTGTTTTGTGTTTTTAGAAGTCGGTTTTATTTTTTTTGTTATTAGTATTTGTTGTTATAGCGGCAACAGAAATACATCATCTGTGAAAATTTCAACTGTCTAGCTGTCACGGTTCATGAGATACAGCCTGGTGACAGACAGACGGACAGACGGACAGACAGACGGACAGACAGCGAAGTCTTAGTAATAGGGTTCCGTTTTTACCCTTTGGGTACGGAACCCTAAAAAGAGTAGTTAATATTCTTACCATGTCAAGAAACTTCCGCTACAAAACACAGTGATAGTGTTTTGCTTGACTAACCCACATTGAGTGACATTTATGAATTACCTCCTACCCACTTAGCAGTTCCAATTTTTGTCATTGAAGCATTTGACTGAATAGGAAAGGGTGAATTGAAAACTGACGATACTAAATATTTGGCTTATTTGATTTTGCGTAAAAACTGTTATTCCAACTGAAATATTTGACTAAATAAAAAATGTTAAAAGTACTAGTTGGTAAACAAGTTATAGTTTAAACGTTAATTTCCCAAACATAAGGTTTGCGTTACAATTTTTTGTAAATAGTTTTTTTGCTATTTTGGCAAATGAAATTATGCGAAACATTTTTTGGGAAGTGAAAATTTGTCAAATTCCTTTCGGTCAAACAAGGGAGACCCAATTTGGTCCATATCGAACCGGATATGTCATCCAGGAATAAGGATAAATCCAGGAAATATATAATTTCTCAAGATATATATATATATATATCTATATAATTTCTCAAGATACTGCCATTTGGAGTTTTGTGAGCAGCTGGCTAAGGTCAAAAGGGTCACAGCGCAGCATAGTCCAGTACAGTGTTCTTATTTACGTTTATTTCAGAACCCATTACTCATATTCGATTATGAACGATCCATGTGCTCCCGATTTTTTAAAGACAAGTCAAAAGTGTTAGGCAGTTCTCATAGTCGTAACCTTCGAGCTTCAAAGAATCTACTTCTCCAAATTCCTTCACACCGTACAGGCTTTATGTCAAATTCTTACACTATCTCTACTTTAAAGCTCTGGAACGCGCTGCCTTTTGGCATTAAAAAGGCTGAAAGCAAATTCACTTTCAAAAGAAAAGTTCGTAACTACTATTTAAGTCAGAATAAATATCTAGTCATAATAATTCTTAGTAGGTTTCTCGTTATTTTCTTTTTAATTTTTTTAGTATTTGATAGAATATCTATTAGTTTATTTTATCTGTTTATGTTTATTAGTATCAACATAAGTATATAAATTCTCGTTAACAAGAAGTTAGTTTTTAGACATTATTTTGTACCCCATCACTATGTTTTCCTATTGAATCCAAAGGTTGACTAATAACTGGTAGTTAATGCCTCGTGGCATTAAGTCCGCATATGTACCACTATTGTACATGAAGTTTAAATAACTAAATATTCAGGTACCTACTTGCCTAGTATTAAATGTTTTTTATGGAATTGTAAAGGTTGTACAACATTTTTAGTGTTGTGGATGATAAAAAAAACATCGGTAGCGATAAAATGTATGATTTTGTGTTCCAATATTTGAATTCGTTCACTATGAGCTGTACTGGTTGATGGTGTGGGTAAAACTGGTGGCTGGGGATTGATGGATGCAGTTTGTAGGCCTTGGTAATGGTGTCCAGTTCAGGGGCGTAGCTACCACCGTATACTCCTAAGGTACTCTTAAGGTGGTCCTATTTAAATTTGGTGAAGATCTGATGCTGATCTTTGGAAATATACAATGGAACTCTTCAAAAATAGACGGCAAATCTGTCGTGATTGCTGCAATAGCTTGGATGTTTATTGTGTATAACGTCACTTACGTCACGCCTGTGTGCTCTGAGGGGGGTACGCAGATGTGTACAATACACACAGATTTCGACAGTTAGGTATGTTAAGTTCCATTTCTTGGGGATAGGTACGCAATTACGCATATTACCATGACATGTATTGTTAATCTAAATATATAAAAGAAGAAACTGACTGACTCATCTATCAACGCACAGCCCAAACCGCTGCGTCTACAGATACCAAATTTGGCATGTAGGTTCCTTATGTAATCTAGGGGTGCACTAAGAAAGGATTTTTCAAAATTCACCCCCTATGGGGGTTAAACGGGGCTCCAAAGTTTGTATGGGAAAAACAAGATTAGTTAGACTATTTTATTTGAAACTTCACAGGAGTGCTCCTATTAATAAATGAGTAGAAATGGGTTTCAGGTTTTTTCAGAATTCAACCCCTAAGAGGGGGAAATGGAGTGACAAAGTCTAAAAAACAATGCACACCCCAAACCACTGAGACTAGAGATTCCAAATTCTGCACATTGGTTTCTGAGGTGGTCTAGGGGTGCACTAAGAAAGGATTTTTTCAAAACTCACCCTCTATGGGGGTTAAACGGGGCTCCAAAGTTTGTATGGGGAAACAAGATTAGTTAGACTATTTTATTCGAAACTTCATAGGAGTGCTCCTATTAATAAATGAGTAGAAATGGGTTTCAGGCTTTTTTCAGAATTCAAACCCTAAGAGGGGGAAATGGGGTGGCAAAATCTAAAAATCAAAGCACAACCCAAACCGCTGAATCTAGAGATTCCAAATTTGGTACATTGGTTCCCTATGTGGTCTAGGGGTTCATTAAGAAAGGATTTTTCAAAACTCACCCCCTATGGGGGTTAAACGGGGCTCAAAAGTTTGTATGGGGAAACAAGATTAGTAAGACTATTTTATTCGAAACTTCATAGGAGTGCTCCTATTAATAAATGAGTAGAAACGGGTTTCAGGTTTTTTCAGAATTCAAACCCTAAGAGAGGGAAATTTAAAAATTAATGCACAACCCAAACCGCTGAGTCTAGAGATTCCAAATTTGGCACATAGGTTCTTTATGAGGTTTAAGGGTGCATTAAGAAAGGATTTTTCAAAATTCACCCCCTAAGGGGTTGAAACGGGGGTCCAAAGATTACATGGGGAAATAAGATTAGTTAAGACTACTTTATTCGAAATTTAACAGGAGTACTATCGATAAATGAGTTAACATTTGTGTTTCAGGTTTTTTCAGAATTCAACCCCTAAAGGGGAAAATAGGGTAACAAAGCCTGAAATTCAACATAAGTATTGTTTGTAGGGTGAATTGGGTCGGGTGTATTACAAAAACAACGATTTTAAGATTTAATGTGGCGGACCTGAAATACCATCATTCCCTGTTGGGGTGCGATGGGGTTGATATGTCTAAAAATCAATATGGGTTTCGAAACCGAGATTATCATGGGTGCTGATTACGAAAATGGCATTTATTTTGAGATCCAGAAGATGGCGGATTCGACTTCTATTACAGGGTTATTGTTGATTTATTGTAATGATGATTGTGATAACGATGATGATGATTGTGATGATGATGATTGTGATTACGATGATAATGATTGTGATTTGGATGATGATGATTGTGATAATGATGATGACGATCGTGATGAAGATGATTGTGATAACGTTGATAATGATTGTGATAACGAGGATAGTGATTGTGATAGTGATTGTGATGGTGATTGTGATTGTGATAGTGATGGTGATTGTGATAGTGATGGTGATTGTGATAATGATTGTGGTTGTGATAGTGATGGCGATTGTGATCATGATGATTATGATTAAGATGATAGTGATTGTGATTACGATGATAATGATTGTGATTACGATGATAATAATTGTGATGACGAGGATGGAGATTGTGATGATGATGATTGTGGTTGTGATAGTGATTGTGGTCGTGATTGGGATGATGATTGTGATAGGCATTGTGATTGTGATGGTGATAGCGATGCTGATGGGGATTGTGATGGTGGTAGTTATAGTGATGGTGATTATGATAATAATAAACTGTGATGATTATGTAATTTGTCACATAGATAATTTATAACCTGGATTAACATGTAGGACACTACATTTATCCCTTTAGTATGATTCAGTGGAACAGTAACCGAACATCACGCGGGCGAAGCCGCGGGCAACAGCTAGTAACATATTATAGGAAATGGGTAACTACAGTACTTTCACAGTTTTTATGTCTTGTGACTGGGACTGTAGCTACATTTAATTTTCATCTTTGTTTCGACAATTCAAAAGTGCCTGCAACTGGCTTACTTGAAATAAATGTTTTGATCTTGAAAATAAATTCATGGCGACTTGTTTGGGAACAACTAAAAATAGAAAAATAAATAAAAAACTTTTTTGCAAAAAATAAAACCGACTTCAAAAAAAAAACTGTGTTTTGTGTTTTTCTGTTTGTTTTTTTTTGTCACTATATTGCCCATGCACTGACTCTACACTGTTTACGATAAAACTATGTGTAACACTGTTTGGTGACGTGCGTCGCAAACAGAAATCATCAAATGACTCCTTCCGATCTGGGCGGAGCAGGAGGGAGTGTCAGACGTTTACAGACTAAAACTCATCCATGTTCCTTCATCGCCCTTTGTGTTCCGGGGCCACGGTATCTCTTTTGAACAGTCCCGCAGCCCCGGCAAGCATCGGCCCTTGCGGACCCCTGCCTTTTGCTGACATAACATACAAGTCAGGCGTCTTCGTATGTTAAGAAATGACTGTGCAAAATTTGAACACAATCTATGCAATCGTTTTTGCGCTATTTTGGAACTTCGATTTGGATTTTTTGTAACTTCAAATTTAAAGGGACTACAGGTTCTACAGGAGCTAATAGCGCGCACACTGTCTATTTGTATCGGAGTAAACGAGAGCGAAAGAGTTACTGGGCGGCCAGTTTTTGAAGAAAATAATGAATTCAATTCATTTATTCAGTCAGACAAAAATATCCATAAAGTAGTAAAACAATTGCCATACATAAACTAATAATAATTAAATAACATATTCAAAATCAAAATAACAAAATGAGGAATTTAATGTAGCTGCATAATTATAGAGTTGTCGTTTGTAAATAACGTACTAAATAAAACTGATAACTTGTAAAATAATAGAATAACAAATTAATTAATTGAATTTAAAATAATAATCTAAAGCAAACATCAAATCAACAATTAAACAAACAACAATGCGATGCAATGTGTCTAATTAACATTCAAATAAAAACATCTATTGATGGGACTAAAAAAAAACACTTTTATGTTAATATATATATTGCTTGTAAAATTATTTGCCAAAAAAACAGAATGATCGGCATGTATTTTAGTATGGTTTTTCCTCGCTAAATCAAATATTTAGAGAAATTTTCGTATTTTTTTTTTTCGAGTACAATTAGTTGTATTAAGTTTTCAATACACTATTTAACTAGCATATATCCTGAAAAATATATCATCTGATTTTGTTTATTGCAGTGAATCATAATAATAATTATGCTTTCAGGCATTATAAAACTCGCGTTTAGCTCCTGTAGTCCCCCTAAATGCCAGCGATATGGTTTCTCGCTGTATTTTACTATTGCCAACAATCTTGAGGGTGTTAATATTATTATTCTCTGTAATAAAATCTTTTCTGGCTTGCTTTTTGTGTACCTAAGAAAAGCGGATAGATCTTTAAATTTCCCGCGTAATTTCATTCTGTCAAAAGGTTTTTGTCTACTCGCTAGATGGCGCGCAAACAAGTCTCATATTTTTAGTAAATCTCTTTGTATGCACTCGATATTCTCTTATCTAGACTTACTGTGCTACGCGGGTGTCCGTTTCTTCTTGTATCGTACGCTGTTAACATATTATTGTGATCAGAACTCTAAGAAAGTTGTGTTGGGAATACTTTTACTACATAAATGTAAGTATAAATGACAATTTATTAATAGTATTTGTACATGTACAGCTGCGACCATTGTGTTTGGCAGTTCATCGTCTGACTAGCCTTTTCACAACTAGCTTAGGCTCCAGTATAACCGGAGGCAAATAAATACTAGTATTTTACATGGAACGACTGCCTATCTGACAACTTCCTATCTCTATAATCCAGTTTGTACCTACTGGGTAATACGATACCCCTTGGTAAGAACGGCTGTCAGACTTTCGGGCCACTGAGTAAGTATAACGAACGGCTGTCACAAATCAACAAATGACAGCCGGGATCTACGGCTTAACATTTACCCGTATATAAGTACATATGATGATTTATGCGTGCGTTCAGAGGCACGGAGGCTCAGACCAAATAAAAAACCAAGACACAGCACTGCGAACAATAACGTGAAGCCAGCTCAAAACTAAGCTCCGCTCTGTGCGTACACGCTCACACGCACACATTTACATCAAACTACAATTAAACTAAGCTCAAAAAATGCACACCATGTTTACGAAACCAGCTTCACTTTATTGTTCTTCTGCTTCTTTGTTGTGTCTTTATTGCGTTGTTAAGCCGTGTGGTATCCGGCAGAGTAGAATAGAACCAACTCATTACACTTACGGGTGTCGTTTAAGGCGACTAATGTCTGAGGTAGAACACCTTGCGCCTCCGTAGACCAGAGAATGGGCAGCAGCGTTTTCTGTTAGTCATTCATCACTGCGATCTCCAATCCGCCTGCCAAGCGTGGAGATTACGGCAAATTCCTCCCATCATGGGAGAGGCTTATGTCCAGCAGTGGACGTTATGGGGTGTTGTTGTTGTTATTATTGTTCGCAGCGCTGTCTTGGTTTTTTATTGGGTCTGAGCACGGAGGTAACTCGGTATGTAACGAGTAGTCACGTCACCCATCCACTGACCGACCTAGGAAAGCGCGCCTTTATCTTAAAGATCGACCCGTGCAGCTGTTATTATTGATTGTTGCTAACCAATTCTAGAACCATCCATTTTAAATGATGAACCGAATTAGCAATCACAATTACTATTAAGTACAATTATTTTGATATCGATGACGCATTATCTTTTTTTTATCTGCTCGTGCCAGATTGATAGCACTAGTAGATTAACAAGAATTTGTGTTGTATTTAATACAACTAAAAAACCCGACAAATCACGCTCTAATTAAAATCTAGGGTTTACAAGGTAACATCGACTCCTATTATTGAAGTCGGTTAAAATGGGGCCTATGTCACCCAGTCTATAATAACGAATCGATTGACACCACATTCATCAAAATCGGACGAATAGTTTAGGCGCTATAGTGGAACATTACGTAAATACAAACATAGACGGCTAAAATCATTACCCTTCCTTTTGACTTCGTCATAGTCGGGTAAAAAAGTAGATGCCACGTGCCAAGTTTAAAAAAGTTCATCATCATCTGCCTAGCTTTTTTCCGACTATGTTGGGGTCGGCTTCCAGTCTAACCGGATGCAGCTGAATACCAGTATTTTAAATGGAGCGACTGCCTATCTGACCTCCACAACCCAGTTAGTACCGGGTAATACGATACCCCTTGGTAAGACTGGTTGTCAGACTTTTTGGGCCTCTGACTACCTAACGACTGTCAAAGATCTACAAATGACAGCCGGGACCAACGGCTTAACGTGCTTTTCCGAGGCACGGAGGAAACTCGGTATGTAATGGGTGGTCACCCATCCACAGACCAACCTAGGCAAGCACAGCTTAGCGACCCGAGCGGCTGTTATTATTTAGCCACGAGCTCCTCTAGTTTAAAAAAGTTACTTATATTAATAATACAGAATGCAAGAACGAGAGGAGCAAACTCGAAAATAGTAGCACCCCGCCCGGAAAAAATAAATTCTTTTTTGTCCATTAAAACTGAACTGAGAATAGGAGTGGGTCACTCTGTCATCTTAAACAAAATGGAGAGAGTAGAGGATGTATTAGCTAGCGAAGTGCGCTCGAAAACTTTAGCATTCCGCCTCGGGCTCATTGATTTCTCTTTGAATGCCAGAGCGCGGTGCAAGTGCACCCCTTGCCTTGTTCTCGGCGCCCATCATCACGATGCTCAAGTCAAACCAGCCAGTCCGGTCCTAGTTATCAAAGGCCTTCATTCAAAGTTACTTCAAATCATCGATAAACTCCTGACAAGGGGTCATTCATAGTTTCGTATTTGTTTCCTCTGAAAGTTTGCTTTGCCATGACAATAAATAAGTCTCAAGGCCAAACTCTGAAATTCGCGGGAATCGACTTGCGGCAGGACTGTTTTTCACATAGGCGGTTTTACATTGCGACTTCTCCTAGGAGCTTACCTCGCACTCTGGCTATTTAAGCTCCATCGACTAAAATGGTTAAAAGTGTTGTTTATAAAGAAATATTGTTTAAACACTTTACGTTTGTAGAAAATGTCATGGTTCTAGACCCAGCAGTTTCCGCTGTGCATTGATCGATTTGTCAGGGAATCAAACAGTCAGCCGTGATCTTGAGTGATTGGTTATATGTTTACGATGTTTGATGTTAGCTACCACGCGGACGAAGTCACGGACAACAGCTAGTACACTTATATTTATAATAATTATATGATAAGCACATACTCTCCGTTAGCCAGACTAGAACACCCAGAAATAATGTGTCGGATCGATTCTCCCGGACGGTGGCATGCCCGACATAATATGTCAACCGTGCCATCCTTCACAATGTATTTCCGGTAGTTTTTCGTCATTATAGCTTTGTCCATTATTGCACAGACAAAACCTTCGGTTTCCCCAAAGAGATCACCAAAGCGCAGCCAGGATACGGACGCTAAGAAGTCTACATCGGGGCCATGTAGGACCCTATAAAAGCGTCCGTGAAGCTCCTTGCCTTGCCATTCCTCCCTGCGGTCACTAGTGTCTAATACAATGGTCTTTTGCATAGACACAACCTTGTTGCCAGGATTATCCACCAGCAAATTGCTTTGAAGTACAACCTTGTGGAACCAGAAGTGCCATACTATAAGTACCTATGCGCCCGACCCAGTTCTCGACAATGGTAGTATCACGTTGTATTGGGATCGACCTATCACCACTGACAGGACTGTTGTTGCCAATAGGCCTGACATTGTGGTGATAGATCGATTGGAGCGTCGTACAATGATTGTTGATATAACGGTCCCGCATGACGAGAACCTCGTGAAAACAGAGAAAGATAAACAATTCAAATATCTTGGCTCGCGAGGTTGTCGACATGTGGGACGTGGGTACAGCAGTCATTGTGCCGATAGTCTTGTCGGCCAATGGCTTAATAGCCAAGAGCCTCGACCAACATCTAAGGAGGCTCTCGCTTGGCAGCTGGATCAAGGGCTTGATTCAATGCAACAATTCGATCAATCATGAAGCACTACTTCTGGACACGGCGCGTATTGTCAGGAGGTTCCTCTCTCTAGAGCCCTGACCACCGGCAGCTCGGACCCTGCTCCCAGCGCTGGTGGGCTGCTGTTTTTTCTATTTTTAAATGTTTTTTTATGTAGTTTTACTAAGAAATATTTAAAAATATTAATAACATGATAAAATAGGAATATGCCATCCTAAACCAACGAGTACGTAGTGCCGTCTCCGACACTCAATAACAGAGCGACACGTGCCGTATTTAGTTTGGCTATTGCGAAACTAAAGAAGACAAGTGCTGCTGCCGTCCAAGTTGTAGTAGTAGCGGCATTGTCGCTTGCGGCTGCTGTCACCCTCGGAAATGTACCTGCAGTGACTTTATTACACCACTTGTAGGAGTGGAATCCATGACAGTAGGAGAGGGGTACCCCCTGTACAACCCCCACCCCGCGGAGCCCCATGGTTTTGGAGATATCCATAGTTAAAGTTTTGAGGTTAGAATTGCGCTATTTAGTTATTAGAATGAGGAGTAAAAATTTAGTATCGTTTGGCAGGAGGGAGGGGGAAGGTGCCCCCTGTGCTGACACCACTCCCATGTAAAGGCGACGCACCATTCTTGAGAAAAAACAATTATAGTAACCTAAACTCAAAACTTTAAATTCGCCTAAAAAGCGTAGTCGACGGCAGGGGGCAAATTTTTCATTTTTTTGCGATAGCACTATTTTCGAGATATATATTCTGAAATAAAATATTTGAATTGAATAAGCAAATTTTTAACCTACTACGACTCCATTACGCGCGCTCGCTTCACTTGCACATTAAATAACACTCTTTGACTTCTGTCCCCGAAGTGCTGGGCCTCCGCCGGTCTTCTTCGTTGGCCTACGGCCCAAGGCCCATGCCGCCCGTAAAGGATTAAGGATTTTAAAAAAAACACCCACTTTCT
The DNA here is from genome assembly GCA_905147715.2 of Xestia xanthographa. Lineage (NCBI taxonomy): Eukaryota > Metazoa > Arthropoda > Insecta > Lepidoptera > Noctuidae > Xestia > Xestia xanthographa. The sequence continues at coordinate 4,486,638 of LR990671.1, forward strand.
GTCACAAATGTATACAAAAAAAAAATACATAAAATTGACTATAATACACTTCTACCGTCGACGGAACGTGAAATGTCAACTTTGACGTCTACCATGACAATTTATCCAACCTAAAAATGTCAAATGGCGTGCTATTTTCCATTTGTATAGACACTTTAAAGAATTAAACTTCGTAAACCGTGGGCGTTCGCTTATTTAAAATTTGAAAAAAGCTTTATTTTATGTGTACTATCTACAAAAAACCACTAATGGAAATTTTATCCCACAATTTATTTAAGTCGAGCTCTTTGTGATATTCCAGGTTGCAGAACACCGAATGTCTACATAAATGTCAACTTTATCCCAAGAACCACAAACACGATTGCGTGTAGTCTTACGAACGGAAGAACAGCTCATGCCGGGAGAAAGTATTAGCCAGCTGGCAAGGTGGTAGCGCAACTGACTGTCCAAGGTGCGCTCGATTTATTTCTAAGTTTCTATTTATATACCTGATACCTTTTTGAATAATTAACCTGTGGTGGCTACTGTTCATGTTAGCTTAAGGTAAAGTGTAAGTCTGTTTGTGTTTAATGTCCGGGTACGTTCGTTCTTGTGTCCAGAGAAATCTTCTAAATTAAAAACCTTTTTAAAAGCAATCTGATTATTGCCAGAGGAAAAATTGGACTTGTACCTAATTGAATATATTATTACTCATCGCCCGAACGAAATCGGACTGGTTGCTAGTTTCAAAGCGGAGGCCGGCCCAGAAAGAGGTGGTACCGCGAGAGTTGGTTCGAAGAGGCAAGAGAAAACAGCACATATGGAAGGAATTGGGGGAGGCCGAGCAAATAAAAAAAAAATAATTGAAAAACGTGAGAGGCGCCCTGGAACTGCTGGTGTACACGGCCAGTTATTCGAATCTAAATTGATCAGCTTGTGGAATTTTAGAGCTCAACATGACGGCGACATCAAAGAGTTTAATTTGGCTACAAATGTTAATTTAATAGGAGAATTTGACGACATTTGCATAAGGGCTGAAGTTGAGGGTCTCGACAAACAAATGGCTGTGTTTGCTCAAACCAAACATAGAGAAACGAACAAAGTTTTATCGCTTAGCATCGAACATGATCTGACAAGATGCTTTAGAAGTTACTTAAAAATTAGACGAGCATTCGGCAAGAAAAATGAAGACAAACTGTTTGGAGGTCCCTTTAGTGACACAGAATGCCTTTTTGTTATGTTCACAAATGCTAATTATAACTTTAACGAAAAGTTGGTTGAGACTGACTATACTACCAAACTGAAAGAACTAATAGGCACTAAAGAAAATTGCTCTTACTTACAACCTACAATCAAGCCAGAGGACAAGAAGGTTTTAAGTAAAATCTTTTTGGAAGAAGAAATCGTAACACTTGCTGAGCATTTCGCGAAACTTGAAAATAAAAAAGTACTTATGGACGAGCTCGTGTCATGTTACCACTATATCCTGGCGCAAAAAGTTTTCGAGATTCCTGATATCATTAATGATAGTGGACTTCGGACCGCCATGTTCAGAAATGACTTCTTTGAAACAAAGGAACAATTTGTTCTGAAATTCAGAGAAACCCTCTACGAACAGGTACTTACGAGACGGAAAATTGACGAGGCCACAATATTGATTCGTCTAGATACATTCTTCAGCAAATCGTCTGAAATTAAGGCTTTGAGTGACCTAATTGTAACTGTTATTGCTTACAAAAATGGCAAGTTTGAATTTGTAAACAAATCTCTAGATATAACTGAAGATTTAAAACGAAAGTTGAATGAAGTGAGCGTTACTCAAGTCATCGTTGACGAAGCCATTGATCAGGCTGCCAGAAAAATATTAGAAAAATTGGAGTTCGTGGTCCCACGTTCGTTCGGAAATAAGGATTTAACAATAAGAGAAGGTAAGGAAGAGGAACGATTGGGTCTACTGTCTTCAACAATAGTTGATTTGATTAACGATGCAGAGCGAATGAAGCGTTATACTATTACTATTGAGGAGTCCCTTGGAGATGGCCTCCTTAAAGTTAACGGAGGCCTGGCTGGTGCAGTCGGCAATGTTTTCGTTCCCGATGAAAACTCTAATCTTATGAAGTTTGCTGATAACATCGAATCTATAAAAGGCGATCTTGCTAAAAAACTGTATCTAAAATTACAGATGGAAAAAGGTAACTTACAAAAGTACAAAATAGATGTGAAGGTTAAAAAATTTACGAAGCTCTCATTCCATAGCAAAGAACACGACGAGAATTTGGTGAATCACTTCTTAAGCCAACTGATATTTTTCACCGATCAGTCAAAACAACAAGGCATTGATAAACTTGTAAAAACAGAAATACGAAAACATCATCGCCTTACACAACCACAAGTTGACGCGGTATTCTTAAAATATCACAATACAATCCAAGATTGGTGGATAGATCCTAATGCTGCGGAAGATCTTACAAAACACAGTAAACACTTTGAGAATGCAACAAAAGATATTATTATAAACCAATCGCTAATATTTGCCATTAACGTGATAAATAAGTTAAATATGCAAAACATAAAATATACATTTAATGCAGCAGCCATCGGTGCATTCAAATCTTTGTTGGATGAGCAATGTAAGACAAATGTCAATGTTATTGTTACAGACAACTGTAAACTCACTGTTCATAAATTAACAGACTATTTTAATGTCAAGAAGAAGGAGCATGTGGTTTTAGACCCAGAATCCATTTCAAATCTACTGCTGAAAGAACGTTTAATGTTACTCACTGAATTGGCGAAAACTGAAGAAACTGTAATTTTCGTAAATTATGGAAACTGGTCTGAAAGATTTAATGATATCGTAAAAGCAGTTAAAGCTCGATTATTTATGGTTACAAAAGCAAAACCAAATAGTTATACACACGATTTTGCAAATAATCTAGTTGCTATGAGCGATGAATCGCATCAAACGTTCTTAAAGAACATAAATGTAATATTTCAAGGGATAAGCTTTGCACACGATTTTGCAAATAATCTAGTTGATTTGAGCGATGAATCGCAGCAAACCTTCTTAAAGAACACAAATGTGATATTTCAAGGGGAAAAAGTAAGCTTAAGTCTCTTCGTAAAAGACGAAAAATCAAGGAAACTTATTAAAGGAGACATTTTCCATAAAATGCTTGAAAACACAATCTTTAAACTCGGGATTCCGATAGGAAACCAGAATTACGACGAATTCAAAGATTTGTACATTGATAGACGCGTAAGTCGCACCAGGAAAACAGAAGAGGATGCGTTTGATGAAGTAAAAGATAAATTAATAGAAACGTTAGACGATATACAAGATCATGTGATATTATTAACTGCTATGCCTGGGATGGGCAAGTCAACTCTACTTACTCATTTGTCATTTAAAACAAAGGAACTCGACCCGAACACATGGATTGTAAGGTTAAACCTGTTGGAGTACTCGAAAATATTCATTAAGTTGCAGTCAGATCAAACAGTCTTCCACCCTATGCTGAGTTTATATTTTATGTGTCTTGTAGCTCTCGGTGGGTCAGATAAACCGATTACAGGCAAGCTGCAAACAGTAAACAATGTTGTGTCCATCGAAGAGTTCTCGGGCGATGCATCAATTACTTTTGGGATTAAAATGTTCTTACATTTCTACAATAGTGGTACACTGATATTTCTATTCGATGGTTTTGATGAGATCTTTCCGCACTATGCGGAGACAGCACTCGCATTGTTGAAGAACGTCAAGAGTTTCCCTCGACAGCATAAGATCTGGATCACAAGCAGATCATACAACCATATTAAAGATATTTTAGAACCGGAGTTCGGACGATCGTATGAATTAGAAGGCTTTTCGGATGTTGAACAATCAAGATACTTAAAAAAACATTGGATAAAGAGAGAATTTCAAAAATTAAGAGAGTTAGAGCGAACTAAAACTAGTAAGATAATATTGGTACCATGTTATCACCCGCTTTATTTAACTCGTTATTATCCAGATGAAAAGACTACTGTGCCTTGTTTTAAAGTTTATTTTACTGTCGAAGATATCTTGAAATTGGAGTTAGATGGCTATGTAGATGAAGTCAACCTACCTACTTCTAGTTCCAATACGGTGCGGCGAAATGACAGTAAAACTGCTTACTATACTAGCGACAGGGACACTGCTTACTATACTGATGACTTTTTCGCAACTCCACTGCATCTATACTTCTTAGCTGCTTCCCTGATTGCTGAACGTTGCCTACGCGTTAGTCTGAAAAGTGAGCCTTCTGTGAATCTGCCTGATCTTCATGTTAAAAACAGCGTCTGGTCTATGGAAATGAGCGCCTTTAACCTTTACTCAAATTTCGTTGAAAGTAAACTACATAACACCCGTTTCATAGAAAAGAACAAAGTCGACATATCCATTCCAGACAACATATCGATTCATGAAAGGGAACGAGCTCATGTCTTATCTAAACATAAAAAGTTAGGAGCGTACGCTATTTTCTACTCAGATAAAGATTTAATATTTAATGATAATGAATTAAAAGAAGTTAAGGAAAACATTGAAATGCTTAAGTTAGGAACAGAAAAGTCGGGCTTTATACACAGTGTTGGCGACTGGCTGGTATGCCTTTTCTTTAAGAAATATATTTTTTTATATAATGACTTATGGTCAGAAGAATGTTTAGTTGTCAAGTGTCAGTCCTTTGCCTTGTACATAATTTTATCGCTTTTTGTTATTAAATATCAATTAATAATATTTTACAGTGTTTCCATCACCTACACACAAGCACAAATATTCAGTCCATTACAGTCCATTTGCTCACCAACATTTTGGTCCATTCTCGCCGTAAAAACAAACCATTTTCAAAATTTTCATTTTGACGTAAGTTTTTCATTTCGCTTATTAAACATTCATTTCGTCATTTTTAATCATTAAACATGGTGGAAACACGTAGTCAAAGCAAGGCAAACACGGACACTACGGTCACGGAAGTCGATCGGACGCAGCCCGAACGTCGCGAACGTTCACGGGGCCGCGACCGGCCGGCTTTGGCCACAGCAACGGAGGGTGCTTTGGCATTGCCAATTAGCTCGACCACACAGCCCGCGGGCACTGAACTTTGCGACCAGGCACAACCTAGCCTCGCAAATTGCCCAAGCGTTCGATCTAATTCGGTTTTAGAGGCAAATGCAAAAGCACCTTCACGCAGCGCACATAGTGTTCACAGTACACAATCGTGCAGTGAACGCAATCACTCATCGAGGTCTTCGGCGACCGTCCGCGCTCAGAAAATGGCCATCGAAGCTGACGCAATGCGGCGCCGAGTGGAGCGCGAACGTCAACAAGTGGAGCGTGAGCGCGAGCTTGCGCGACAGCAGGCGGAACGTGACCGCGAGCTTGCCCGCCTCGAGGCTGAGGTGGAAGAGACGGAACTGCAAGCCAAACTAGCTGCTTTGGAAGCATCAGATAAGTCATCTAAATCCCATTGTTCACGTTTGTCTAGTTGTCATTCCGCAAAACGCACCGCGACGTGGGTTCTTGAGCAGAACATGACCACGGTAACTAACGCGAACATGCCTGGTGAGGCACCGACTGTCACCTTGGGCAACCCCCAAGGACAACATTCACAGCCGGCCGCTCCTACCAACACGGTATCGTTCTACGTACCGAATGTCAAACATGCAGCTCCGTCGTCAGTTACACGTGCTGCCGACTACCACAACGATGCAACACAACAATTAAATACGTCTGAACGCCCTATCTCAGACCCCGTAACTCAGCTTACCCAAGCTATAAACGCCCTTTCCAACAGACCAAAGAGACCCGAACTCGTCACGTTCTCGGGCGAAGTTAGTCAGTGGATGGCATTCAAGAGTAGTTACGAACGAACTAAATCTAATTTTTCTCCGTCAGATAACTTAGATCGTTTAAACAACGCTGTGCGCGGTCCGGCGTACCAGTCCGTGGCGTCTCTCCTATGGACTTCTGGGGAACCGGACGACATCGTGGCCGCCCTTGAGCAGACGTACGCGCGCCCAGAACTTCTCGTCGCCCGCGAGGTCACCGAGCTGCGCAACAGTCCTAAGCTAAGCTCTCCCGAAGATTTAAACCGTTTAGCAATTAAATTACGCAACTTCGTGACAACGCTTAAGCTACTTAATCAGAGCGAGTACTTATGGTCACCAGAGCTCTTTCGGTGCATATTGATGAAGTTGAGCGAGCACACGCGCGCTCGTTTCACGGACTTTGCTTCCGTTTATGCACCCGACCAACCAAACTTCATAAAATTGGATATTTTGTCCCGCTTTCTTTTAGTAGAGGCTGATAAACAGTTAAAATATAACTTTGTTGCCGACAGTACGATTAAGGCACAGAACACAACGCATTCTACTAGATTCCAATTAAAGAAGGAAACAATTCATGCCACCGTACCTAACGACAAAGTGCCCGAGCGTTGTACCTATTGTAAACAAGGACCTCACAACATTAAAACATGTAAAGCCTTTTTAGCGCTCTCAATAGACGACAGATGGCGTTGGGTCCGTGAGACAAAAATATGCTACCGGTGTTTGAAGTCCAGCCCACACACTTGGAATTTTTGTCGCGCCAAACGTTGCGGAGTAGACGGATGTCCGAGACGTCACAACGCTCTCCTTCATGGCACAATGACAGCGAACTCCAAACCTAGCGTAGCATCCAGCAGCCAATGCAACAATACTCAAACTTTGTTAGCTGAACCGCCCACTCTTGTCAACGTGGACAATTTAACCAACGAATCTGAACCATCTGTTAAAATTGGAAATACATCTGATACTTTAATTAATGTCACAGGGACTTCGCGGTCAACCGATCGCCCTCGCGGGCTGCTGAAGGTAGTCCCGATAGTACTCGAGGGTCCTGACGGCGAGTTCCACACGACGGCGTTACTCGATGAGGGCAGTACTGCGACGCTCATAGACGGCGAGGTTGCTGCGCGCATCGGCGCGAAACCCACCTGTCAGGAGCGGCTGCGCATCGAAGGCGTCAGTGGTATGACAAAAGAAGTTGACGTAAGTTACGAACGAACTAAATCTAATTTTTCTCCGTCAGATAACTTAGATCGTTTAAACAACGCTGTGCGCGGTCCGGCGTACCAGTCCGTGGCGTCTCTCCTATGGACTTCCGGGGAACCGGACGACATCATGGCCGCCCTTGAGCAGACGTACGCGCGGCAAGAAGAGTGACCCTGTCGCCTCGAGAACTTTGTTAGGTTGGGTAATTCACGGCGCGCTTTCCGTTTCGTCTAAGCCACTCGAATTTGTGAACCACGTATCGGATCATTTAGACATACTCATCAAAAGTCAATATGACATCGATGCCTTAGGCATAACGAAAAGCGCCCCTCGCCCAAACGATGACGATAAGCGAGCCGTGGACATTATCGAATCATCGGCGCGCCAACTTGATGACGGACATTTTGAAGTTGGCCTACCCTGGAAGAAAGAACTGCCGAAGACTATACCTGATAGTTACCCGCAGGCATTATCGCGCTTCAAGGCCCTCGAACGCCAGATGGCAAAAGATGAATCGTTTGCCACAGCCTTTAACAAATTCATAGACGACGTCATCGCAAAAGGCTACGCTGAGGAGTGCGAACCGATCACCTATCACCAACGAAAACCACCAAATGGTTCCTGCGTTGACGTAGAAGCTGGTATTCGCTGGTACCTGCCTATTTTCGGCGTTTTTCACCCCCAAAAGAAGCTTAGAGCGGTCCACGACGCCGCCGCGGTGACGAAGGGTGTAAGTTTAAACAGTCTGCTCCTACAAGGTCCGGACTTGCTTTGTTCTTTACTGGATATCTTGTTCCGCTTTAGAGAAGGCGCCGTGGCTCTAAACGGTGACATAAAAGAAATGTTTCCTCAAATAAAAATCGCTCCAAAAGACAGAGACGCCCAACGCTTCCTTTGGCGTAACAAGGAAGGCAAACTGAAAGAGTATCGTATGTCTTCTATGATTTTTGGCGCGGTTTCGAGTCCATTCATCGCACTCTACATTAAAAACAAAAATGCAAAAACACTCCAAGCCGATTACCCCGCCGCGTGTAAGGCAATAATTGACGACCACTATATGGATGACTATTTAGGTAGCCACTCCAGTGTCGCTGACGCGGCTCAGCTGGCCGCCGACATAGTCACAGTTCACAAAGCCTGTAGTTTCGAGATGCGCGCGTGGACGTCAAACGATCCGGAGGCACTTTCGCTTATCCCAAAGGAACTTCGAAGCGACGCAACCTCCGACGTCTATTTACCGCCTAGTAGCGAGGTTGGCGTATTGGGTGTTAAGTGGACCCCACGTCAAGATTCGCTGGGTTTCCGAACAGTGTCGCAGTTACCGGCCGACACCTTAACCAAACGTAGTCTCTTGTCAAACGTCATGAAGGTCTATGACCCCCTCGGCTTATTAATGCCGGTCATCATCTGGGGCCGCATCCTGATACAGAAACTATGGAGGGCAGGGGTCGGCTGGGACTCACCGCTTCCCAACACGTACGTAAATGAATGTGAAGACTGGTTTTTACAATTGCAGGTCGCGTCCAACATAAAAATACCTCGTTGGTATATGACTAGGACAGATGTAGTGGATACCCAACTGCATGTAGTAGCCGATGGTGGCGAACAAGCTTATGCATGTGCTGCCTATTGGCGTTTTAGTTACGATGACAACTCCGTGTCTACGACTCTAATCGGCAGTAAAGCACGCGTGTCGCCCTTAAGGCCAGTCTCAATTCCACGCATTGAACTGCAAGCTGCGCTTATAGCCTCTCGTTTCGCGCAAACAATTTTGCAAGCTCATCGAATTAAGCCCTCCGAGATCATTTTTTGGACAGACTCAACCACCGTCCTTAAATGGATTCGGAGTGATGCTCGGGCGTTTAAACCATTCGTGGCGCACAGGTTGGGAGAGATATTAGAAACCACCAACCCGTCCAACTGGAGGTGGATCCCTACCGCTTTTAACGTCGCCGACGATGCCACAAAACCTAAAAAATTAAACCTCACACAGTCTCATCGATGGTTTACAGGTCCTCCGTTTCTGTTACAGCCGCCATACGCTTGGCCGACCGAGCGAGTTGCTGACATCGAGGAGACTCTACCAGACCTCGAGTTCAAATCGGAGCTGGTGGGGTTGCTTCTCGACGTTCCGTTCTCGAGTCCAGTACCTGACGCGACGCGTTTTAGCTCTTGGCTGCGCCTTTTGCGCGCTACCGCCCGTGTTCTCCCGGGTGCGCGATTGTTCCGGCTTAAACTGTCTCGGCCAATAGATCAAAATTCTAATATATACATCGACAGTACCACATCTCCTTCACAACTTCATGCGGCGGACATCATAACAGCTGAGAAGATGATACTCCAACGAGCTCAGAGAGACAGCTTCCCCGATGAGCTGAAAGCAGTTGAATCATCACAGCCGGTGCCCAAAAACAGCCGAATAGCAAAACTCGCGCTAACTCTTGGCCAGGATGGCTTGCTGCGACTGGACTCACGGACAAAGTATGCGCCAGGAGTGAGTGAGAGAGCCATATCGCCTGCAATTCTAGATGGTCGCCATCACGTCACACGACTCCTCATCCTTCACGAACATATTCACGCCGCACATTGTTTTAACGAACTTGTCCTTAATGAGCTCAGGCAGAAGTTTTGGATACTCAAAGCAAGAGACAGCATCCGTAGCGTAGCCAAAGCCTGTCTTCAATGCAGAAGGTGGAAGGGCCAACCTGCTCGACCTCAAATCGGCAATCTACCGGAAGAGCGACTCGACCATCACAAGAGGCCGTTCACGCACGTAGGCCTAGATTATTTCGGTGCTATCACTGTCACAATATTCCGACGCCACGAAAAACGCTACGTTGCGCTGTACACATGCCTAGTAACGAGAGCCATTCACTTAGAACTTGTCACCTCACTTTCATCCGATGCTGCCATTATGAGCCTACGACGTTTTATTGCTCGCCGAGGATCGCCTTCAACAATATTTTCAGATAATGGCACCAACTTTGTCGGAGCCTCCCGAGAGCTACGCTCGTTACAAGACGACGCAGTGCAAGAATACGCCACAAACCACAAAATCGAATGGCGTTTTATCCCACCGGCATCACCGTTCATGGGCGGAGCATGGGAAAGATTGGTAAGAACCGTGAAGACAGCCCTGAGAGCCTGCCTCGCCGAAAAAGTATTAAAAGAAGACGTACTATCCACACTACTCCTTGAGGCAGAGGCCATAATAAATTCGAGACCTCTCACGTATGTGCCATCTTCAACCGACTCACCAGAAGCGATCACTCCTTTCCATTTCATCTTGGGTTCCTCTTCAGTTGTACCTTGGACCAACACGCTTACAGACGCAGACTTGGACAGAAGGTGTGACTGGCGTCGAAGCTTACGTCTGGCGGATCAGTTTTCGGCACGATGGCTGCGCGAGTACCTGCCCACGCTCCGAGCAAGAGGACCCTCCACCAACACATTCAGTTTCAGTGAGGGAGACGTGGTGCTGATCGCCGACCCTACCCTTCCTCGTGGCTTATGGCCGTTAGGAAGAATAGTGTCGATCTACCCAGGGCCAGACGGAGCGGTCCGCGTGGCAGACGTCCGCACTAGGGGCGGCATTCTGCGCCGACCGGCCCGTAAGCTCGTTTTAATGGAAGCTGCTTCCCAGCCAGTAGCCACCGGTTGTTAGTGTTCCACTGGGGGTCCGGTATGTTGGCGACTGGCTGGTATGCCTTTTCTTTAAGAAATATATTTTTTTATATAATGACTTATGGTCAGAAGAATGTTTAGTTGTCAAGTGTCAGTCCTTTGCCTTGTACATAATTTTATCGCTTTTTGTTATTAAATATCAATTAATAATATTTTACAGTGTTTCCATCACCTACACACAAGCACAAATATTCAGTCCATTACAGTCCATTTGCTCACCAACACACAGTGTAGCAGGCGATATCCCACTCTTTATACACAGACTGATCGCGGAATACTTCGCAGCTGAATACATTGACGATCTGTTGAAGTGTGACATTACCGATGAACGTGGGGAATCAATCCTAGGTTTGAGTAAAGTAGGTCAAGTTTATGAAATATTAACTAGTAAACGGATAGTAGAAAAATCTCATCATGTAAAGTATGCAGATGCAGACTTTTATTTTGATGACTGGCTGTATAAGCTTCACGATACGGGTGATGTTGTCATGGCGATTTTCAAATCTATTTAAAAATAATCTATTATTGAATTGCAAATCTCTTTAGACCGCCAGATAAAGTATTGGAAAGTAATCAGGCGCGGATACAGGGGGGGGGGGGGGGGGCAATGGGTGCTATTGCCCCCCCCTGAACCGGACCAATTAATACGTCATTAGCCAAGCCTGAACTAATTTGACGGAATTGACACTAAGTAAATATTCTAGTTGTATATCTTGTCATGGGCGTCGCCAGGAGGAGGCAGCTGCCTCTAGAGGCTCAGGATTTTTAAAAATTATAGCTTTTCCTGCCTGATGCCATAGAATGGTATTATAGTACAATTATCTGAGGCAATGTTGTAAAAAATTTCGAGCTTGCTACGCTCGCTCTTAAATAAAGCCTAGTTTTTCATGAGTCTTAACTTTGTCTATAAGAAGCGTAACTCCAGTAGGGCTCGCTTCGCTCGCTCTTCAAACTACTTTCTCTTGAATGTAAGTATCTAAAATTCGACCAAGTAACTCCTACATGAACGTTCGAAACCATTCTAAGCTGTCTAAGGCAAGGTGTCGCAAAAATTTCTCCCTACGCACCCCCCTCCCTGGCCCAAGAGCTGGCCGCCCCCTTGTATCTTGCATATATCATGGATTTCTGTAAAGTAACACCCATTTATTATCAAAAGTACTTATATCATTTTTTTTTTTTAAGAATTTTCCAAAAATTGCCCCCCCTTAAAGGAAATCCTGTATCCGCGCCTGAAAGTAATGGACACTTTTTTTTGTTTTTGTAAATCAATGAATATTGACAAAGATAAAACGCATCAAAACTCTGGGGGTCAAAAAACTGGGGGCTCCTGACGTCGGAACGCATTAAAAATTATACCACGGCGTGACGTATTAGGTCGTTACATATGAAATTGGCGTTTTGTATGAGAGGAACTTATAGTCGATTTTTTTTTATATAAAATATTTAATTAATCAAAGTATGTGCACTTTTGCCATCTCATAGGTAGTTCATTGATCCCTTTACTTTAAAAAAAACCATTCGGACGGGAATCAATAAAATCTTTGAAGGCGGTTTGGACTAACCTTTTGGAGCAAGGTCCGGAGAGTACGGTGGATGTATTAGACATTCCAATTGAAGCTCCTCTAATTTGGTAGCCGTCTGTTGAACAGTGTGTGGTCTAGCGTTGTCCTGAAGCAGCAGTGGCCTAGACCGATTGACCAGCCTCGGTTGGTTTGCAGTTGCTGACAATCTGCCGTAATCATCTGGCCAGATTTAAGAAAGCTGTAGTGGACGATACCGACACTGGTCCACCAAACGCTCACAAGTAACTTTTTTTGAGTCAGTTTTCGCTTGGGGCATGATTGGGCTGGTTCGCCAGGGTTCAGCCATTGCGACGAGCGCTTCCGATTATCGTTTAGGATCCACTTTTCATCACAGGTAATGATTCGATTTAAAATCCCTTCATTATTGTGCCGGTTGAGTAATGTAACGCAGCAGTCGACGCGTTGTCGATTTCCTTCACTCAATTCGTAACCTTTCAAGCCTTTTCACCTTCCCAATTTGCTTCAAGTGGATTAAAACAGTTTTATCACTAACACCGCAGCCTGCAGCTAACTCGGACGTGGTTTGCGATGGATCCGCTTCCACAATAACCTTAAATTCTTGAATAATAACTTTGGTCTCCCGCCGTCCACGGGGCTTGTTCTGCAGGTTGAAACTTCCAGAACGAAAACGTTGGAACCAAAAACGCACTGTGTTTTCTTTTGCAACACCGCCACCATACATATCATTAATCCTTCGAGCCGTTTCTGTGGCACTGGTGTCACGGTGCAACTCGTGCTCTTAAATAACGCAATATTTCAAGTTTTCCATTTTGTAAACTGAGTGACGCAAAGAAAAAATACAAAAGAGGAAAAACAAATGAATTATGGTTTTCGAAACACAAATGCATGAGTAAATAGCTGTATAAATTTAAATTTGGAATTTCTAACCAAAGAGGAGTTATTTGAGATCAAAGAGCCAGTACGACAAAACGCCAATTTCATCTATCGACCTAATATTTAGAATTTTAAAAGCTTCTGTGATAAAACTGCTGTAGCTCCAATCAACTCTTCAGTATATTCAAATCCAAGTATTTCATTCCACATAGGCCTGGATGGGCACTTACGAACGTCGACAAGGGTGCACGGTTCGGTTGGTGGCTTCCATGGAGAAGAACCGGCAAGAAACTCCATGGTTACTCTTTTCAAATTATTTGGTATTACACAATTCTACATTACTTCACGTTTTATACAAAATGCAATAATTACAACACTTATCAGACATAGATTCGACTGTTAGTCTTAACACCACAATTTCTCCCAATGAACAGAGCTCTCTCGGTCGAGTGCACAGAACACAAATGTCGAGTGTCATGTTTTATAAAACTACCCCTTCCCGCTACAACATTGACGGTTAGGCAGTGTTGTCATTTCTCAAATATAAAACGAATTATTAAAATCTTTGAAACCCTACATAATATTATTTTAGATAGATCACAGCAGATCTTATTAGTTAATACATATTTGAAAATCATGACACTTCGTACTTATCTCCGTCAATTTTGGTTTAGGTACGTACCTTTTTTTTTTTTTTGTTTTTTTTTTTTTTTTCGGATGGGAAATCATCAAATAACTCTTCCCGCTCTGGGCGGAGCAGGAGGGAGTGTCAGACTTTTACTGACTAAAACCCATCCATGTTCCTTCGTCGCCCTTTGTGTTCCGGGGCCACGGTATCTCTTTCGAACAGTCCCGCAACCCCGGCAGGCATCGGTCCTTACGGACCCCTTCCTTTTTGCTGACTCTCTTTGAGGCGCGCGTGGAGCACGAACGCACCGTCGACACGGCCTGTCGTCAAGAGACGGACGGACGGCGAGCTAGCCCATAGCCCACCGTCCACAGGCCCGCGCCTACGGTGGCCGGGGGCCACGTGGTGGTGGCCCCCGACGCCCGGGGCGTCTCCCGCGGCGGCCGGGACGTTGAGAGGTTCTCTCCCTCTCACGTTCCGCCACCTCCTTCTCTAGCATTACTGCTTCGCAGAAGGAGGTGACGACGTCCCATTCCGTCTCGCTCCGGACCATGGCTTGCACCAGGGCCGGACCCGAGAGGTCGCCGCCACCGATCGCCGCTTCGAGGACACGGCGGTGCTCCGCCCACGCGGGGCACACCTCCACCGTGTGTTCCACCGTGTCCTCCGGTCGATCCTCACAATGGAAGCACCCGGGCGTTTCCTCCCGCCCGATTCGGTGCAGGAACCTCCCGAACACTCCGTGTCCGGTGAGGACCTGCGTCAGGCGGAAAGTGAGGACGCCGTGGCGTCTCTCAAGCCACTCCTCAAAGAGGGGACTTATCGCCACTATTGTGGCATGCCCTTTAGGTACGTACCTAACAATAGAAAAAATACGGGTTATTTATTTTTTGATAATATATCTGACGGGCCAATTAGTTTTTGTTTTTGTCATCTACCGTATTGGAAAGCCAGATTGTGATACAAAAATCTCTTCATCAACATCATCAGCCTATAATATTCCCACTTCTGGGACACACGGCCTCCTCTCTATGAGAGGGAATGGGCTATAATCCACCACGCGGGCCCAGTGGGGGTTGGTAGATGTCACATGTCTTCGAATTTTTTGGTTTTAGCACATGCTGGTTTTGCTCACGATGTTTTCCTTCACCGTTTTGAGAGCAGCTGTGTCGAAATAAATTTACAAAAAGTAATGCGCCTGCCGCAAGGTCATTAACAAAATAAATACTTGTCAGCGAGCAATGGAAAGAAGTATATTAAACCTACGAAAAATTCACAAAATAAGAAGTCAAGAAATTAGACAAAAGACGAAACTTACAGATGCGCTACATCATGCACTAAAACTAAAATGGAACTGGGCCGGCCATGTAGCAAGATACACCGACCAGAGGTGGACTCTCAAGTGTACCAAATGGACCGGTCCACAAGGAAAGCGAAAAGTGGGCAGACCACAAAAACGATAGGTGGATGACATAATATCGGTAGCGGGGAAAAACTGGACCAGTACAGCGCAGGACAGGGAGAAATGGAAGAAATTGGAGGAGGCCTATACCCTATCAAGGGGTTCCTATAACAATTAGGTATAAGTAACTACTAACATTAGAATAAGTATTGTGTAAATGTTTAAGGTTTATAGGAAATAAAAAGGCTTATTATTATTATTATTATATTATTATTCAATGCGCCTGCCTGAGTTCGAACCCACAACTTACTGTTCGTTTGGGGCCGCTACCACTGGGCCACCGCCTGCCTGAACCAGCTTTAGGAGTTTACTGCGTCGCTTTCTCTCTCTGACTTTCCTTTTTTTGCTAACCTTTCTGTTTTGGGAAGTTTTGGAAATAGTGAGTGGGCCACCGCTGCTCCTCAAATATCTCATAAGACGTTTTCAATAGTCAACTATTCTAGCTTGTGTTACATAAAATATGGTTTACTAATGTTTGCCATAATTTTAAATACAATTTTATATGCCATGGTTGTATTTGCCATAATTTCATTATAACGCTTCAGTTCCATAATCGTGAATTTACATAAAATCATTTTCACTTATTTCATTGTTCCTAATCGATCAATTGTCTTAATAATTTTGATCCATTAATTTATTTGCTATTGTTGAGTGAATAGATTTCAATGTGAGACGATTTTGCATGTGTCTTTCCCTTTATATTAAGTTATAACAAAACTGTTTGTTTGTATTAGTAGAAATAAATCCTTTGCCGCATCACCACGTCGTTTTCATTCATAACTTCCTGCAGACCAAAGTGGACCTTAAGGACCTTAACCATCAAAACAGCTAAAGTCCCCGTCACGAGAAGCTATATATTTTGTAAACACACATTCGGGTTCGCAACCTTTGGATCAAATACAAAAAAATGACAGTATTGACAGCGTCAGCGTGAACTTACTTCAAAACGGCGGCCCAAATGTTTACGTTCCATGAAGTCAGACGCGTTCAAGTACCACAAAACATTAGACGACAGCGCTTTATATCGCTAACATATAACCCGACCAAGTGAAATTGCTCGTTAGCTTCGTATAACACGTATGTTACTTTGAGTTGATTGAATTTGGGATTATTTCTTGTTGATGAAATTGTCGCTACGTAACTTGGTAGAAATTCATTATTTACAAAAATTATAGCTTCTTGTGACGGGGACTTTATACTTATTTTTCATTAACAATAATGTACCTACCCCACTTAATTACCCCACTTAAGGCACCATGTTCCCATACCAGCGCAACAATAATAGTTCAGTACAAGTAGCGCAATGCAAGTTCTCAGTCAGAATCTTCTTTTGGCATACATTTCACTTCGATAGTCACTTAAAGGTAGAAAAACAATCAATCAAAGCGTCAATCGATAATATGAAACAGTATTTGATTATGAACATAATATGTGGCTGTTATTTCCCTGTAAGATGCATGCAAACAAGCATTTAGCAAGCATGCAACAAACATGCAGCAAGCATAGCAAGCATGCAAAGTCAAAGTCAAATCATTTATTGCGAACCAAGTGTACAGGTGTTAAGATATGTTAGTACTTATGACTTAGCAGCCTTTTACAGGCATTGCAATTTCATATTCGCCTGCCCTTCTCACTTTAAATTAGCATGCATTAAACATTGATAATACGTAATATTTTAAATCAGTGCAATTCATGCAAGCAAGCATACAGTATGCAAGCAAGCATGCAGCATGCAAGCGAGCAAGCGACATGCAGCAAGCATGGTTTCTGTTATGGCTCCGGCGCTGCGGGGTTCCAGAAGTCCCATGCGAGCTTATCGTCGCAGATAAGTCTAACGCTCACCACCGTAGCTTCGTGTGCGTTACCCTGGCAAAATATTGTGCATTTGAGAGGTGATACCATAACAAATAATTAGTGTATCATGAGGAGCAATTTGTATACTAATAGCAAAATTTGTGTAAATTGTAGTTTTAAAGTTGTTTGATAAAAACACATTTTGCTGGAGTCACGTTTGTAACGTTATCCTAGCAAAACCAATTTTCAAAAATTCGTTCAGCCCAGATCTAAATACATGAAAAGATAGCTTTTGTTGCGTAGTAAATGTTTGTAAATAGCAAAATTTGTGTATGATATGGTTCTTGAGTTATTTAAGATTTTGCTGCGGTAACGATTTTACGTGACCTTTTTAATTTGGTCGGTTTATTAGTGTGCGTAACCCTGGCAAAATGTTGTGGATTTGAGAGATGAGATCATAAAAAATAATTAGTGTATCATGAAGAGCAATTTGTTTAATAATATCAAAATGTGTGTTAATTGTAGTTTTAAAGTTATTTGAGAAAAACACATTTTGCTGGAGTAACGTTTGAAACGTTATCCTGGCAAAATAGATTTTCAAAAATTCGTTTAGCCCGGAACCAAATACATGATTAGATAGCTTTTGTTGCGTAGTAAATGTTAGTAAATAGCAACATTTGTGTGTGGTATGATTCTCGAGTTATTTAAGATTTTGCTGTGGTACCGTTTTGGAATTTCCCAGATCTCGAAAACGGCTCAACGCAGAAGATTGAAAAAAATACCAATAAGAGACCTTAATTTGTTTAATTTTTTTTTAACATTAGTTTTTGATTTGGTTGTCGTAAACCAATGGAATTAAATGGTTTCAAACATCAGATAAAAACGGATTTGCAAGTAAACCAAAACACTTATAACCAAATATACAGCTGTAAAAAATACCCATGGTAGACACTTATCACGTCAAGTAAAATAGATTATGTAACTTTATACGATATGAAGATAAAACAAAATTGATTAATTTTAGACTGGTCGTACTTTAGAGATGAAATACGCAGTTCCCAAAACATTAAGAAACGTGGCATACTTTAAACAAATTAAAATGATTCATGAACATTAATAAATTCCTGTTAATTTCAGCTTTTAATTACGGGTGTAATGAATGTTATACCAAAAACAAGAATATGTCAGTAATTCTCTAATAAGCCGACCAAATTAAAAAGGTCACGTAAAAACGGCCGCACCATACGCTCGAGTAGTCTTCGCAAATTAGCAACATAGTGTCCGATGTTTTGTACAGTTAAGCAGAAAAACGTTTTACGTGTAACCGATTTTTTAATGTTCCAAGTGCAGGTACCATATTACACATTTTCTACTAGTTTTCTATTTTATAAATGAAAATCATGTTAAGTAACAGTAGTTTAACAATTTAATGGATCATAAGTAATTGTTTAAAGTCAAAGTAACTTTAAAAAGGTAAGTAATAATCTCAGTGAATAATTTATAGTGTGATTTTGATTGACGAAGCGTGGTTCACACGTTGATCACCTGTAACAGTCACATGTAATGTTGAAATAACCACTAAGTAACACGTTACAAAGCTCATATTGAAATGCCATACTGTGAGTTGAGGGGAAATGGAGTCCACCTACCTACCTACGGGTTTAGTAGGTACCTATCTCCGTCTTAAGGAAAATTGTACAAACTATGAATCAACATTGTATTTTAAGTTTTAAGCATTGGTACTTGACAAACAGAAAAACATTTATGCCAAATATTAAAATTAAGTACGTACTCAACTTATCTGAGATTTTTTCCCCAATATATATGTTAATGCTAAAGCAAAGTTTTACAATAATGACAGATTTTTAAATAAAAATAATGAACACCACGACCAGCAAACTACGCAACAGTAACAACAACGTACGTACGCAACTGTACTAACAAAACATCCGTATTATCCTATTCATTTAAGATGGTTACGATTATGTATAGTGCGGCCGCTTTTTCGTGACCTTTTTGATATGGTCGGCTTATTAGAGAATTGCTGACATTTTCTTGTTTTTGATATAACTTTCATTAAAGCCGTAATTGAAAGCTGAAATTAACAGGAATTAATGTTCATGAATCATTTTGATTTGTTTAAAGTATGCCACGTTTCTTAATGTTTTGGGAACTGCGTATTTCATCGCTAAAATACGACCAGTCTAAAATTAATCAATTTTGTTTTTATCTTCATATCATATAAAGTTACATAATCTATTTTACTTGACGTGATAAGTGTCTACCATGGGTATTTTTTACAGCTGTTTATTTGGTTACTAGCTGACGTCCCGCGGTTTCACCCGCGTAGTTCCCGATCCCGCGGGAGTACGGGAATAAAATATAGCCTATAGCACTCACGGATAATGTAGCTTTCTACCAGTGAAACAATTTTTAAAATTGGTTCATTACTTCCGGAGATTACCCCCTACATACAAATCCACAACATTTTGCCAGGGTTACGCACACGGTTTATTAGAGAATTTCTGACATATTCTTGATTTTGATATAACTTTCATTACGGCCGTAATTGAAAGCTGAAATTAACAGGAATGAATGTTCATGAATCATTTTAATTTGTTTAAAGTACGCCACGTTTCTGAATGTTTTGGGAACTGCGTATTTAATCGCTAAATTACGATCAGTCTAAAATTAATCAAATTTGTTATTTTTTTCTTTTTATCGTGTAAAAATGCAAAATGTAATATTTTTGACGTTATAAGCATCTACCATGGGTTTTTTACAGCTATTTATTTGGTTATAAGTGTTTTGGTTTACTTGCAAATCCGTATTATATTTAATTCCATCGGTTTACGACAACCAAATCGAAAACTAATGTTTAAGCAAATTTAATTTATTATTACATTTTTTTTTCAATCTTCTGCGTTGAGCCGTTTTCGAGATCTGGGAAATCCCAAAGCGTTAATTACCGCAGCAGCAAAATCTTAAATAACTCAAGAACACACAAATGTTGCTATTTACAAACATTTACTACGCAACAAAAGCTATCTTTTCATGTATTTGAATCCGGGCTGAAGGAATTTTTGAAAATTGGTCTTGCCACAATAACGTTACAAACGTGACTCCAGCAAAATCTGTTTTTCTCAAATAACCGTAAAACTACAATTCACACAAATTTTGCTATTAGTAAACAAATTGCTCCTCATGATACACTTATTATTTGTTATGGTCTCACCTCTCAAATGCACAACGTTTAGTCAGGGTAACGCACACCGTAGCTTCGGTTTGCTAGCCAGCTTGGCCGGCCAGCCTCAGCCGCGGCGGCGGCGGCGAGTGCTACAACCACCTGCTCCTCAACTCGCGGGCCGCCTCGCCCCTCCGCGCCTACGCGATTCTAAATTATACTTTAAGGGTAGGGCAGACAAGACTACGTGGAGTCGGATTTACAGCGATTCGTTTCTGCCACTAAAACCTAACTTAGAGAAAATGTTTAAGGACTAACAATGTATAAATGAACATTCGGCATAATACTCATTTAGTACAATACTTAGGACTTATGTAAAATTAGGAGATTCAATTATTAAAACTTTTAGATATTACGACAGAATTTAGTAGAGACATAAACATGCAGTTTGGACTAGACAAATGTAAAACAGTACATATAATAAAAGGCAAAATTAAACCTGGCAACTATGCAATAAACACTACTGACACAATTACAGCTATGGAACCCACCGATTTATATAAATATTTAGGATACAGGCAGCTCAAATGATTAGATCACACAATAATTAAACACACATTGAATACAGAATAAGTACATGAGAAGAGTAATCGCAGTATGTAAAACTCAACTCTCCGGAAAACATTTAATAAAGGCATTGAACACCTACGCGCCTAGTTCCCATACTAACATACTCGTTTGGAGTGATCAAATGGTCAAAAACAGACATCCAGCAAATCGAGAGAACAACGTACGCACCACACTTACCAAACACAATAACCTACACCCTAAATCTGCAATAGAAAGGCTAACTATCAAACGGCAAAACGGAGGGAGAGGCCTTATCTATATCCATAATCTTTGGCAGAAACAAATAACTAGGTTAAAAACATTCTTTCACAGTAAATCTCGCACAAGTAACATACATAAAGCTATAGTAATGAACGACAACAGCTACACCCCACTTAGCCTTAACGAACAGACAGATACACAAAACACCAACAATCACACAAGCAAAAGTTAGAAGATTGGAAGAAGAAAGTGTTGCACGGACGGCATCCCCATGATCTTGAACAACCTCATATAGACACACTAGCATCAAACAAATGGCTTAAAGTAGGTTCTCTATTTCCGGAAACCGAAGGTTTTATTATTGCGATACAAGATCAGATCATAAATACTAAAAATTACAGGAAATACCTACCTACATTATAAAAGACCCCACGATAACTAACGATAAATGCCGCAAATGTCACAGCCAACCAGAGACCTTCCAACACATCACAGGAGCTTGAACAACACTCACACAAACAGATTATACTCACAGGCACAATCAGGTAGCAAATATCATCCATCAAAACCTAGCACTCAAACATAAACTCATTCAAGACTCAAACACTCCTTATAATAAGTATGTCCCACAACCAATTCTAGAAAATACTACTCACAAACTCTTTTACGATCGCGGCATATTAACCGACAGGACCATTCACTACAATAGACCAGATATAATTCTACAAGATAAAGTGAATAAAGTCACATACCTCATAGATATAGCAGTGAAAGAAGAGGTGACCAGAATCTGGAGACAAGAAAAGGTGTACGTAGTACCCATATTAGTCTCTACCACGGGTGTTATACCTAACCACCTCCACCATAGCCTCAAATTAATAGACGCTCAAAGACTTAATTTATATCACACTCCAAAAAGCCGCGATTTTAAATACCTGCAGAATAGTAAGGAAGTTCATGCAAATCGACGAAAATGAAATATCACACAACTCACACACACAACCGCTACGTTGACTTGGTTAAGGCCCGTTAACGTAGCTTAAACTAGCCAAGGAGCTAACAACAGAACATGTTTTTCCCAAAATAATAATAATAATTTATTGAAAAGAAAAAACTCAGTTTACAAAAACTATGTGTTCGATAACAACTGCATTAGTATAAAACTGTTTGCCTTCTTCAGCTCCCAACTCCAAATAAGTCGATGTTTACGAAATTCTTCTATAATGATGAGATTCTTCATAGAAATGTTGTATGACTCGTTGAATGCTGAACCCGTAGCACATATTACCCCGTAGCATAAATATTCCACCTGACGGCCGCCATCCACGTCAGCGCAGCATTTCTTTTGTTCTTCTTCTTTTGTAAGTGGTTCAATAATCTGGGGTCGCTGGGCCAATCCGGCTCGTAGGGACCAAAATGAAGGCCGGTACCGAGCTTCACGTGGTTAAGGCGGGGTGGATAATGAGGCAAAACTTAATTCCAACAAATTGGTGTAATGAATAAAAAATTATAAATCAATACGTAGTACGTGTGGCGGATACAACCATCTGATAGCGAGTGTCAGAATTTTTTAATTATTACTATGGAGTGACACTCCTACTGGCCAGTATTGTAGGTTTGTTGAAAAGGTCTTATCGGTGTACGCGTGTGTGCGTGAGCCGATGATGAACGCACACATGCAAGGCGTCAACATTGCGGGTAAGGGTTGTCAATCAATCCTGGGTGCAACATACAATACTGCGGGTCTAAAATGGCTGCTTTATTTATTTATTTATTTATTCAATTTGGGAAAACAAACAGTAGTATATTAAGCATAAACAGTGTTGTCTTAAAATTAAACTTAACAAATATACTACCCACAACATTTTCCACAGATTACTATGGTATATAATACAAACTGTTAGCAAACGTTAACTATTATATAGCAGGGCTAACTTAATGACAAAGAACATAAGACTAAAAAAAAAAGGATAATAGACAATATTCTACAAAGACAAAATTAAAAAATAAATAAAAATAATAATGCGTGATGTGTATGACAGGTCCCTAGCCGATTAACAATGATACCTATATTGTGTAAAACCTATGGAGCCTACTGCCGATCCTTGAGAATTTTAATTATATCATTCTTAAATTTATATCTGCTTAGGAATAATATGTCTATTGCACCAAAACGCGTATTGTATGTGTCGACTAAGCGGTATAGCGGTAAGCGCACCCCAGCATTAGATCTACAAAAGCCGGTAGCGAACAGTCGCCTAGTGCGTATCTCCCGTTCATGTACTGTTCGAGGAACCAGGTAACACAAACCACCCACTAAGTCAGGGCAATCAAACTTGTTTCGGCAGACACTGAATAACGTCATTGTCTCAAGAAGGACGCGCCTTGACTGTAATGTAAGCAGGTCATACTCTTTAAGAAGCGATTGGTATGATGTTTCTTCCGAAAACATCTAAATTGCATAGCGCGAAGGTACTTACGTTGGACTAATTCTATGATTTCGACATATCTCGCATAGTAAGGATTCCAGATCGGTACTGCGTATTCCAATTGCGGCCTAATTATGGACTTATACAGGTGCAAGAAGGTGGAGGGACGATGGAAATCTCTTGATGCTCTCATCACAAAGCCAAACATCTGATATGCCTTATTGACAATTTTTTCAATATGAATGTCAAGATGAAGTTTCGAGTCCAGCTGCAAACCAAGATCACGAAGATTGCTAACTTTGTTAATAACACTATTAGCAAGTCGATAGTTGAAATTTATGATATTTTTCTTTTTAGTGAACGTTATACTATGACACTTAGGCAAGCTGAGGTACAATTTATTATAAGTGCAATAGTCCGAGAAACGATCAAGATCACGTTGAAATTCAACACAGTCTTGTTCGTTTGAAATTTGTTTAAAAACTTTTAAATCGTCAGCGTATAAGAGAAATTTTGAATTTTGAAAGCAATATTTTATATCATTTATGAACAGTATGAATAATAAAGGTCCTAAAATCGAACCTTGAGGGACGCCAGATGTTACTTGAATACAGCAGGACTCGAAGCCATTGATCACAACCTTTTGGGTCCTGTTGGTTATATAGGAGACAAACCAACGCAGGAGATCCCCTCTGATACTATTGTACGCGATTTTATTGAGCAGTAATCTATGA
This sequence comes from Xestia xanthographa, assembly GCA_905147715.2. Taxonomy (NCBI): domain Eukaryota; kingdom Metazoa; phylum Arthropoda; class Insecta; order Lepidoptera; family Noctuidae; genus Xestia; species Xestia xanthographa. Next base: position 4,510,839 of record LR990671.1, read on the forward strand.
TCCACTTTATCGAATGCCTTTTGAAAATCAGTGTATACTGCGTCTGTTTGTTGTCTGTTATCAATATTTTCAAAAAGTTGTGTTGTGAATATTAGGAGATTGCTTATGCAAGACCTGTCTTTGACGAAGCCATGTTGCTCCTTTATTAGAACATGACGAATAATTGGATAAATCTCAGCATGGACAAGCCTTTCAAAGAGTTTGGACAATGCTGATAATATGGAAATCGGACGATACATCTCTACATTATTTTTAGAACCACTTTTGTGTACTGGCACGATATTTGCGCGTTTCCATACGTCGGGAAAGACTCCACACGAAATACATTTGTTAAATATTATAAATAAGGGATAGCATACTGTACTGTAGGTGTTTTTTAAAAATACCGCGGGTATACCGTCTGGACCAGGTCCTTTTGTCGGATTCAACATTTTTAGTTCTCTACGAATATTTTCTAAGGGGAAGTACAATTTAGATAAATTAACATCATGATCAGCAGTTGTAGGTGGAGGTACCCATGAATCGGAGTTAAATGTGGAGGGTTCGTACACAGAATGAAAAAAGGAGGAGAATAAATTACACGCTGTAGTAGGATCAATCACTGGCATAATTTTGTTTGTAGTGTATCTTGTTAGGAATTTTATTTGCGTTTTTACGGTTGGAGATGTATGACCAGAAGGCCTTGATATTGGTGGCAATATTATCTTCAACTGACGTCATATATTTTTTATAGCATCTATCAGCTTCCCTTTTGAACCTTGCTCTAATAACAGAAAACTTTTCATAGTCACTTATATTGCCGCATTTCTTCCACTTTACCCAAGCACAAGTTTTATGTTTAAAAGTACGTATGAGTGGACGTGTGAACCAGATGGGAAAGTTTAAATTCCTCTGCTTGCACGTGGGCGTATGTGATCTAATTATTTCGAACATTTTTTCGTAGAAAGCAGACACAGCTTCCTCAGGTGTCAATCCTTCAAGTAGACCACTCCAGTCAATATTACTAATATCCTTATTTATCTCGCAGTAGTTAGCTTTGTAATAATTTAGTGGATTCGCAATTTTGCATTTCGAGATACTAGGTGTACGTACAAACGGTACGTGGACGTAAAAGGCTGGATGATGAGTATCGATGGGCATGAGAGGAATATCAGAAACAAAAGTTACAGAATGTGCATTACTGAAAAACAAATCCAAAATACGACCGTTACAATTGGTTAAATGATTATATTGTTTAATATTTAGTTGCGAGCAAATGTTTAAGAGTTGACGAGTTACATTAGATGGAGTATTTGTAGCACATTCCATGAATGAAGTTCTTTTAACCCAGTTAAGTTGTGGCATGTTGAAATCGCCTGCTAAAATAACATTATCCACAAGAGGATCATCAAACAGAGCCGAGAGAGAATTAAAAAAATGTATGTAAATATCTTCCGTCGTATTCGGTGGTATGTAAGTAGCACATATTAAATTATAGTTATCACGGCAGGAAGGGATTTTAATTATTTTATGCTCAGGTAAAGTTAAAGGGGGCGATAATGCGAGGCAAGACGGTTTTAATTCTCGAGAGACAGCTATAAGGACACCACCACCGACTTTTTCTGGGTAACACTACGATCACGATCGCATCTAAATACAAGGTAACGTTGGTCAATAAATTCGTTATCCGAAATATCAGGTGTCAGCCAGGTCTCGGTGAAAACAATAATGTCGTAAGCATTCGCCAAAATATTCAAATACAATGTGTTCAGCTTTGTCCTGGTCCCTCGGCAGTTTTGGTAATATATAGAAATATTCAATTCAATAGTATTAAATAGAAACAATATTGGTAGGATTTTAAAGCAACGACACATTAAAAACAGAACAATCAAAAGCGACACATTCAATACGGCGTTTGTAAAGACAAGAAAGGCAAAGATACTATTATAATAATACAACAACAATTTATGGATCGGCTTATAAAAATAATTATAATTAGCGGACAATTTTTTAGCATAGTGCACACTGTTGTATATGAGGGATAATTTTACATAATTACGTACTATACAAATAAAATAAAGAAAAGATAAACCTGCAGAAAACAGCATATTTAGATTAGTGATAATAACAGAAATCTACGCCAAGCAAAGTAGGTATTTAACGCTACCACCCTTTACGCGAAACGAGTCGTGCACACGCGTCGCCGACTTGAACCCAAAGCTGAGCGAAGTGTCACAGTATAGGTAAGTGTGGCGTGTAGGCAGTAGGTCAACTTATTTTATTAAATTGTCAGCTTGATTTTATTATAATAGGTAGTAATTGCGAAAACCTAACATTTAAATGTAATAAATTAATTTGAATAGATATTGTAAATGCAAATTGCTGCAAGTCGTAATTTATTCAATTATTTGTGTACCAGACGGGTGGACTCGTGTTTGGAAATTCAAAAACTATAACGGAACCAAATCTGAGCCACTAACCGCCCTGTACCGAAAGTTCCGGGTGTAAACGTTAGCTTCGTGGAACGGAGAGGTGGGTTTGGAAAATACTGCACTATTATTGTAGATGGAGAAGAAATGAAACACTATTTGACTATGGTAAGGCACTACAAGCAGACAATACTGGAAAAACTGAGCTGAAACTATAATCGGAAAGAACTGTTAACTATTCCGATATGACGAAACTGACTGCTTGAATATCGAAAACAAAACTAACTATGCGGCGCCTGCGCTGTGCTTTCATACTATTAGCAGACACACAAAAAATATTCGCGAATCCTCTAGCGGTTTGTAGTATTGTTCGCTAGACAATCTTTTAATTCATACAAAAAGCATAAACAAAAAACATTAACAAAAAAATACAAAGGAAACTATAAGCAAAAGGATGATAAACAATTCGAACGGAAGAAGGAAATAGGTATTTTACGCCCTCGGCGTACGGTCGAAATAAAATTAACATTTCTCGATGTTTTTTATAAGTACTTTGCGTACGCGCACCTGTGACGAGACTATTCTCAAGGGAATTTGTACCTACTTACTTTTTGACTAGGTTTCTTACATTGTTTTTATCTCACGAAGCGACACATGCTTTATTTGTTGTATGTGTCACCGTAAAATTGTAAATACCGTTAGATTAAAATTTATCTCGTGAGATTGTAAACTCGTTCGTTGAGGAATTCCCTCGACTGTCTAATTATATGGTCTCCATCATCAGACCAATGGCACTTAATGTAACTAATGGCACTTATAACCCATATGGGTGCAAAGTTCTCATCAAAGAAATGAATTAAATCCAAACACAAGGTAGCTACTGTAAAACGTTGAGGAGTTCCTTTGACTGTCCTTCGTCTTTATCATCAGACCCCTAAAGATGACCACAACCCATTTAGTTGTAAAGTTCTCATCAATACCAATTAATCAAGCCCAAACACCAGCTAATTATGGTGAATCGTTGAGGAGTGCCCTCGACTGTCTTCGGGTTCCATCATCAGATCGAGTCCAGACTTTCTTTAAATAGTAGTGCTCTAAAATACTCAATGAACAAAAAAACAAACGCACTAGTCGAACTACGATGTTCAAAGGTTTCCCTCGATTTCTCTGAGATGCCATCATCAGATCCTAGTTTCATGGTCATGGTACTACTCTTAGAATATCTTCTTTCCAACAAAAAAAGAATTATCTAAATCGGTTCATAAACGACGAAGTTATCCTACGGTCAAATTGTGAAACCTCCTCCTTTTTTTAAGTCGGTTATAAAAGACTGTACTGTTATAATTACACTACGTTCTTTAAATAAATCGTTCGATAAATTGGCGGGACAGCCGTGCGCCAGCAAAAGAGACATAGGTCCTACCTCGTCAAGGCCTGGCGGGCGACTGAATCCACGTGCGCAAGCCGTTTTCTTATATAATAATTTATTATTAAAAGGATTCAATTGTTTTACAAAATTTAACCACAAATAATTGTTTTATATGTATAACTTTGCTTAGATATTTTTTTTGGAAGTAAAACTTTCATATTCTTCAAGTAAAATAAGAAAAACATAAAAAAATATTCGAATTAGGCTCCTGTTCGGATTTTTTTTTCATCGAGTGAAGTTTTTGATATCATGTTTTGAACCACAAATTATCTTAGTAAATATAGTCAACTATAATATCTATTTTTTTTGGCTTTAAAAAATCATTATTTCTTTGTTTACTATTGAATCAAAGTTATGTAAAATTGGGAAAATTGGGTCTACCTGCCCATAATAACAAATAATGTACTGTTGAAGAGAGATTTAATTATCGGCGATATTCTCGGAATGTTTTTTTGGTGTGATTTTGCTGGATATATCGGCTTCCGTACGAATCGCAAAAGTGGCAGAGTCATCCGCTTCTTTGACCAAGACGGTCGCATTTCTGATCCATACGTATCTAAATTTATTAGCTTTTGCTGCTTCACGACATTTGCGAAATAAATCCTTATTTCGTAGTGTTAAGTGCTCATTTATGTAGATACGACAAGGTGTTCCGGAGAAGCCAATGCGATCAGACGTCAGCCCCTTGGACAAACGGTACGCACTAAGTACATTATCGCGAAACAAGCGAGACGCAAACTTCACTATTATGTTCTTTGGGCGATTATTCTGCGCGTGTGCGTGAGGAACACGGTGAATCGCAACTACATCATTTTTTGCTAACGGTATATTAATTGCCGACGCAATTGACTCCAGCACAGAAATCAGGTTTTCACCTCGTTTCTCAGGAATGTTCCCCAGTTCAATGTTACATTGCCTCGCCTGCTGTTCCAGTACATCTATTTTACTTTCTAGCAAAGCTACCGACGTCGCAGCAGAGTTCCTGACACTCGCCTCCAAATCAGCAATACGCTTCACACTGTCAACGCAGTTTGCAGAGTTAAAATTTACTGTTAACTTTAGCTCTGTCACAACCTGAGACAGATCATCATGTTTTGCACTTAAGACTCGATACTTCTAATTTTGCCGTAGAATATTCTGTTCGCAGTTCCCTCAGCTCAGCTTGTATTTGCGACGACGTTGTCGATAGGGTATTAAACTCTTCTCGTAGGTTACCAATATTCACACTAATGTTCATAAACTGGGTATTGATGTCCGCGCGCAGGTCGCCTATTGTTTTTTTAAACTCGGCAGATAGATCAGCAATAGCCAGCGTTAGCTCGCAGACAGGTTGTTTCCTTTTTCTTTGCGTGACATTAGCAACGACACCAGAATCCTGTTCCGTATGCAGATCTGGACTCGACTGGCTTTTACTTGGTGTCTTATTCGGTGATCGAAGCATTATAGTATATAATTATATACCTATATGTATATTATTTTCGTAGCCAGACAAGAGTATACCAACTTGATAGTGAGGATACAGGTATGACGCGTTGCCAAAAACTTTATGGCCGTAGATATAAGTACACAATTTCGCCGTCGAAAGATCACGCAGCGGTGGCACAGTGATATAAGCCGCTACACTCGCCGCCTCGAAACGGTTGACCTCAGGTTCAAACCCCACCGGACGCGTCACTTTTTCTAAATGTTAGAATTCAGTTTGTGTAGTCACTGGACGAGAGGGACACCGCGCTACAAGTTTCAAGATGGCGCAGACACTATATGGCACATTGGCACACCGCACAAGATAGGAAGAGAGGTACTAGTGGAGCGCCTGGGGCGTTAAAAACATGAAAACCTAGGATTTCTGTTACAGTGAATGAAATTTTATAATTCAAAGTGGAATGTTTAGCTTATAATATATACAAAAAAGTTTACCTATTAAAAAATTGTGATCTCGATTAGAAAAAAAAATTATGAAATTTTGAGAATTATGAGATTCAGGTGGTAGAATCTTCAAGCGTTTAATAGGTTGTCGAGGTTGTATACCATCAGCTGGAGTAACTATTTGAATACTTCCCATATAATGAAACGTTCCTTTTCCATCAATAGTGTTGATATTGAAGTCAGCATTATCATGCACAAATTGAACAAAGCTGCCAGGTTCTATTTGTGGTGGAGATGCAAAAGTAGCTGAAGCTTCGTACAATGTAGCTTCTTTATATGAAGCACAGAAGCCTAAGGAGTGACAGATATTTATAATTTTTTTAGAACCAAATTTTCTATGAAACATCACAGCCAAAGTAACATGCAAAGGTGATAGAAATGATCGTGGTCATATAGCTGATATTATAGCATGTGCGATAGATTTACATTTCTTTTCATAACAAGGAATTGCTTCTGTATTTTTTTTTTATCTTTCAGTATTATTTGTGATAGTAAAAAATTTAAAGATTTTGGAATAGATTCATCAATATCTTCAAGCATTCTGTCACTTGGTGTATACTTTTCACTATCGTAAACTTGAGCTCTTATATCCCTCCTAATAATCTCACTAGCTGCTTCTAATATATGTAACTCCTGTTCTTCTTTACTATTATTTTGTTGATTGTACCAACTTTCTTTTAATACATTATGATTAGTTTTTTTAAAACATATAATAGTATTAGTTCCAAATTTACTTGATAAAACAATATCATCATGATAGCGGTCTATTAGTCGTTTTCTAATAGTTTTTTCATCCGGAGTATACTGTGAGGTGATGGTATCTTTCAACTCTTGCATAGAAAATTGGCAGTCGTCATTCTCTTCTATATATTTGTATATTTGCTCCATTGCTGCATCTATCATCGAAATTCTCGAACCAACTTTCTTCTCAGCAGAGCTCATATGAATGGAATTCTTAAGAGAATTATAACAATCAGCATGATATTTTGCTTGGACTGTTTGTAAATCTGCTATACCAGCAATTCTTTTATGAATTTCTCGACAATAATCATTCTTCTGTACAGCTCTAAAGTGTACAATGGAGTCACTTAAACTTGGAGTATTAATATATGAGATTTGTCTTCGTCGTTTTTTATTTAATTTTGCTTCTTTTTGTTTATTAGCTTCGTGGCCACAGATGAAACAGTTTTTTTCCCACTCAAAGCTCGATAAATCAGTGCTACTTCGGAGTTTCTTTTTCGGAGGCGAAAATGGAGTTTCATTAGACCTCTTCTTATATATTTCAATATATTTTTTATGGATATATTTTTGGCGACAACCTGTATGAGCGTAAATGAATTCAGTTTCAAGATAAGGTAACAAGCCATCCTTTCGTTCGCTTGAAGCAGCTCGTAACGTTTTCATTCCTTTATTTATTTTTTTAATAACACCTAAATCTGAATTGGTTTCGGAAGATGAACCCAATTTTTCACAGATAAGGCAGCTGTGCTCATTACTTGTACTACTGGTCCTTGATTCATCCATTGTTAGAAAACTGTGATAGAAAACAATTGAATACATGAAATGATTAATTTATTACATTTTTTTTTTCTTTTACTTAAATTAATCTTTAATTATCTATGTACCTATTATTTAATTTATTATTTAATAATCATTATGGTCATATTATAACCATCATGATCATATAATAAACTGCAGATTTTTAATGAGATTACTTACCAAATGAACAAATAAAAAATCTAACATAGAAATTCGATAGAAAAAAAACGTCTTCAATAAAACTTTTATCAGAAATAAACAACAAAATACACAACTTTTACTCTCAAATACAACATGCGCAGAACACGTGTCATTTATAACTAAAAAGTAGCTAGAAAAATGTCGTTTAGTTTTGGAGCAGCTGGTGTTGCCGTTCTCCCCTCTCCACGTTCTACTACCTGTCCAAGGTCGTTATGACCCTTCATACGCTCCAACATTTAAAAAAAATATTCATTTATGTCTATTTAGGTATTATTCAACGTATAGATACGAAAAAAAAATTACTTCAAAAAAAATTACATGCTCAAGTATTAATTTTTTATAGTTTTTGTTTAAATAATAAAAAAATCAAAAGCACAAAAAAATTTTGGGTAAACTTTACACTTCATAGTATAAAAAAGAAAACCCCCCCTCGACCATTTAAATTCATTCACTGTAACAAAAGTCTGAGGTCAAAACCCCCAGACACTCCACTATACCGATTATATCAAACGAGAGTACAACAAAAAATACTTTAAAATAGCCCCGAGACGACCGTGCAGATCAACAGCACGTCTGCTCACAGCAAGTAAAACAGCCAAACTTTATCAGAAGCGTAATATGAATCAGGTTAAAAATTTAAAATTCTTAAAATGGACTTTATCGTTATGATAAAGAAGAAAGTCCGTTTTAAAATTTTAAATTTTTAACGTGATTTATATTATGTTCCAGCAATGATTCTGCTAAATATTGTTAATACGAAACATCAAAATTACGAAACCAATTTTTTTTTTTTTTTACCTACATGTTGAGAATTACGCGGCAGGGGGTTTGAAGAAATTATGTCCAACTTATTGATAATACGAAACATTAAAAATACGAATCAATTTTTTTTTTTCTTTTTTTTTTACCTACATGTTGAGAATTACGCGGCACGGGGTGTCTAAAAGGGGGCCGAATTTTTCATTATTTTTGCGGTAGGACTCACCGTTTTCAAGATATAAGCAAATTTAGAACCTGCTACGACTCCATGACGCGCGCTCGCTATGTTCGCATTTTACATTATGGTTGTGCCAATTTAAAATCACAGATTAAATTTTATTATTTGGCAACATTACGAATTGGTTGGTAATACATCCCTATCTCCCATCCCTTCCTTGCACGGAACCTATCGTACTCGTGGAAGCGAGATGGCAAACGTACGGCGGAAGTGATCCGTCATCTGACATTCACAAGACTTTGTTCGTTGGCTATGAACCTGTGTGTCGAGAACATTGCGTTCCTAAGAAAAACTGGAAAATTGGTGAAACTTGGTGTTTTGTGCGTGAAAACCGCTGTGAATCTTGCTGAGGAGCTGCCGACGAGGAAATCAAGGTACCGTGCACCCCTGTAACCCTTAAGAAAGACCGATTTCACCCTGTGTCTCCACGCGGTCTTACAGCGTCCCGTTTTATTATTTTCCAAGTTGATTTTGTTGCTTTTATTTTGCTTTCCCGCGCATCCACATTACACACACCCACTTTTGTCACAAATGTCGTCGTCGGCCTTCGACCTACGCTTCTCATGTTAGCTAGCATGACTTTTACGACAATTTTAGCAGTTTATTCGAAGTATTAAAAATCGTTGTTTTTCGGATTAACGATACGTCGAACATTTGATTCTTCGGACATATGAAAGTCGGACAGCAAAAAAGTCGTATTTACGACTTTCAGAATTATGAATTCCTGGATTTTAAATAATAGACATTATATTTCTTCGGTATTATGAAATTCGGACTTTTGATAATCGGAATATCGAAATTCGGAATTTTTGGGTGTTGCCGAAATAGACATCCATGACGAAAAGTGACCGAATTTTCGTCGGCGCCATCTTGGATTTTTTATGATCATATATCCGATACCTGCGACCCCAAAAACCACAAAAATGACACCCATGACAAAAAATTGTCAAATTTTTATCAGCGACATCTTGGATTTCGGTTTTGTATCCATATTCGTCATACATACATACAAACTGGTTAAAATCATAACTCTCCTCTCACCGCACCACACATCCGCCGACAGCTTGACCTTACTTAGAGCTGCTGAACACCACTCATCCATTTTGCACCTTGTCAACAACTGCGTAACCTTACCCATCCAAATCCCGATCTTACTTAGAGCTGCTTAACCCCACTCATCCATTTTGCAACCTTGTCAACAACTGCTTAACCTTACCCATCCAAATCCCGATCATAATTTCTAAATCACATTCTACGTAATAATAAAAGTATGAACCTCGCGCTTACTTTTTTTATTTCAGTTCGCAAAAGTATCAACTCATTCCAATTACGTTATACGACGGCGACGGTACTCACACACGCATGCACAGAATGCACACTACATTATTTTCTAGTAATTTTATCGTATTTATTTTTTGCAAGAGAGCGATACACCCGTCCTTTCCGCAGCGCTTCTGAGCGCGGAATGATGAACCGCTATCGCAAAATGTATGGAGATATTGGCAAATGTTTCTATTTTAGCTAATAATTGGAAAATATGTTGATTTTGATACAAAAAAATTAGCTACATAGTTAGTTATATATACCGCAATTTATTATAATTTCAAGATAAAATATGCTGTAAATTTATCTAAAATTGATCCTATTCTGACCCTACTTTTTGCAATTTTCTGCGATTATTGTGATGGGAAAAGCGTATTTGTGCAAAAATTTCATACGACGACATACAATTTTTCAGATTGGATCTAGAGATGAATATATTATCTTTAAATTAAGACCATAAAATCTTCACATATGTGATTGCTTATACATTAAAACGGTACCTGAAAAACACTGTTATTTGTAGAAAAACGTTAAAGCGTCCTTAACACGTGTAAAAAAAATACAACAACTAAAGTGTAACAAAAATAGTTCTTTATTTGTAAGTAAATTAAACAAACAATTTAAATAAATAAAAAACACTATCAACATATTTGTAAAACTTTTTCAAAAATCAACATTAATTAGGTAGGTACTTATGTTTACAATAGCCTTAATGATTATTTTTTACCTGAAATAAATCAGTCTATGATAAATCAATAATATCTTACAGATAAAAAATACAATAAAACCACTAAGGTAAACATACCTATGGCAGTCATTATTTATAGGAAAATTAATTCAAGTAAATAATGAAGTTTAACTAGAAAACTTTCACGTACTATTGTACTACGCGTCCGAACTGACTAAGAACCTCGCGTACTAAACGGAAAAATGCAACATGACTAATAGTACTGAAGGTCATTCACGGTAATAGTTAAATCACCGGAGGTAGTTGTGTATCGGATTTACGGGGCGTTTCAAATACGGGTACAAAATTTATTACAAACAAAATTAGTAATGTTTCAATCAAACATCACAGATACCTATCTTCACACATCTTTTAAGTGTTACATTAATTTCTACATAAATTCATATTGTATAAGTTCTAGGGAATAACTCACTAAACAGAACCAAGTAAAAATAATATCTAATGAATTCTATTCTAATACAACTTACAAGTACAACCAATGATGTTATATATAATACTGAGGTAGATACGTTTTACCGCCGTCAGCGTGGCAATGCAAACACAAGCTGATCAGCTTGTGTGACTTCAGTCTGTCCTGCGCACGTCCTGCGTCTGGTCGCGACGCGAACTGACGTTTAACGGGAGTTTGCTTTAGGAAATTAAACAAATAAGGCAGTTGTGTGTTCAGAAAGTGCAATACTTATACTGGGCCGGCTGTAAAAATCAAGAAGGATGTGTCTTTTCATTTGTAAGTACTGTTTATTCTATTTAAAATGGAAAATCATAAATTTAATTTTACTCAAAAATGACTGCCGCGCTGTTGCCGCTTTGTCACCTACACGAAAGAGACAAGTAGCGTGTTGCATTTATGAGTGATAGAGAAAACGAGATAATGGCGCGCGGTGTTGTCAGTTCGAACGACGCTAAAGGATGTTGGGGTGATATGGCCATATGGGTCCTGGCCTAATATATTATTCAAATATCACATATTATTTTCCATCACTGGTGTCCAATATTATCCATAGTAGACAATGATATTCTAATAAACAGATATGTTATACACCTACAAAACAACCGAAAAAAGCGTTTCGCGCAGCAGTGGCACCACACCTTTTTATTCATTCTACATTTCACTACAAGTCAAAATGACACAAAAGGGATAGCTCGATAAAACCAATAAGAAAAAAAGAGACAGATAGTGTTGTTCTATGTCTGGACTCTAGAGTTCACGCGTCGTTGTCGTACTCACGACAAAAATGCATTTCCCATTTCTTTCTTTTTTTATCCTCCAAATATCAGAATATTAAGAAAATAAATGAAAAATATTAATAAATCGAAGTATATTGCGTAGTTACATGTGGTATGAGATCCCTTATGTTTTATTTACTTTGGTATCATAATTGGTACACTTTCTGAACACGCACGATGGCATTTTTACAATTTTTATCTAAATTCGTAGCAGCGTATCGCTCGTCGCCATGCGTGTTGCAGACTAAAGGCTATACGGCCCAATTGGGCCCTTTTCGAGTCTTCACGATTGTGCGCTCACAACGTAACTGTTTACTAGAATATAATTGTTATTAGATAAATATAACATTTGCCTTTCATCATTAACTTCTATTTTGTTTTAGATTTCATAAAGACGGATTAATTAAAGAAAAATGGGTACAGATAGTTAGAACCCAAAGACGAGAAGATGAATGGATGCCAAATGCCAACAACATACTCAACTGTTTGTTCTCAACTTTAGTGATAGTGAAGTGATAGTGAAACAAAAAAACATACATAATATTATTATTTGTAAATAAACATTTTTATATTGAAAATTTACTGTTTATTTTCTTCATGCTGCCTGATAGGTACCCATTTTTCCCCATTTCACTCTATCTAGCTGCTGTCATAGACTGACATTGGCCGTCACCCAGCTAGCCGCTCATGTAAAATATCGCCATGTTTTTATTTCTTTATAATCAGTATGACGTCTCTATTGGTAAAATCTCATTGAGTACAACCTATTTATTTTCCACTGTAGGACAAGACTAATGAATGCCTTATAAATATATCATCCTAAGTAAAAACAAATACATGTTAATGTTTGCGCGGGAAAAACCATATAACCTCAAATCATCTCGAAGCGAACTCAACTGGCAATCACGTTCACTCACTCGAAGTTAGCCGAACGATGCGCGACAATTCACGAACATTTAGTTTCGGCCGAGCCGAAGATTCGGCCAATTATTGGCCAAAACCGAAACTGTGGTCGAAACTAGCCGAAACCGAACCTTCGGTCGGTCCTTAGTTTAAAACAGCGTTTTTCAACCTTTTTCATGACACGACCCCCTTAGTATGAAAAAATATTTGGCGACCCCCTTCGCTTTTTTTTTCTTGTATTATTATGTAACAAATATTATATCTATACAAAATGTTATATATAAAAATGTTTATAAAACATTTTTTTTTTAATTTGGAATTCCATTTAATTCTCAAATTCTCAATGTAGCAAAAACGGATCCAGGATGGGAGAAATTAGTTAACGACAAACAAGCTAAACCTCAATAAGATGGATGAGTACTAATAAGTTTTTATTTAGTTAATTTGTATGAACATACAAATGTTTATATCCTCTATTTAACATTTTCTTATTAAATCTGTTTTTCTAGGCTTTATTGTTTTGTTTATCGAGGTAGTTTTCGCGACCTCTTGCGACCCCTATAAAGGCCCCTTGGGGGGTCGCGACCCCCAGGTTGAGAAACACTGGTTTAAACTAACAACCCCGTAGATTACAGAGCAGTCATGAAACCGCTAGGCTATTTCCGTCGTTGACATAATACCCATAGCCGTCGTCATGTACGTCATGACTGAAATGTCAAACATTGCAAGGTTCGTGACTTGCGTGATAATGATAGCCTAAATGTTGAAGAAGTCTGTAAGAATTTTGTGCAAAATTTGAACAGAATCTATGCAGTCATTTTGACGTCATACGCGCACAAACATTTGGAAAACAACAATTTTATTATATTGTATAGATATAGATAGATAGATGATAAGTTAATTGTATTGAACAACGAAGAAATGAACACATCATCCCAATATTTCACAAACAGTAGAAACCTGTCTGAATCACCAGAACGATAACCACAAATAGTAGGGAAGCAAGACAGCATAACAAAAAAAAAACATCACACCAAAAACAACAAGACAATTAACATGATTATGAAAACGGTTTATACTTATAATTCAGTCAAATAAGCTCAAAGAATAGGGCCCCCTAGAGCTAAAAAATGGTACGAATGTTGGGAATTTATTATCATTACAAATCAAATGTCAAAGTCCCCATTGATCCGACCTTCGCAAAAAAAAATTCAAGGTCAAAGGTTGCGATGGTTTTTTTTGCATTTTTCAGTCAAACGGTAAGTTTTATCATGAAATTTTATCGACAAAATTGTAGATCGTGCAATTATCTATAATAATTGATATTAAGCTTTTTCCTAAGAATCACCATTTCTGAGATACAGCTGTTCAAAAAGATAAAAAGTTGTGTTTTTCATAATTATCAAACGTTTTCACGCCACCGGCGAAGTGGTACCTGGCGTGTTTTTTTTACGTGGTTACCCCGGTGGGACAATTCCTCGATCTATCGTGGTCACGCACGTTTAATAAAAAAAATGTTTAGTAAAATAAAAATTGTACTATTAAAATGATGACTAAAAAGCTTATGCCCACGTGTTCGGCCGCGGGGATAAAAAGCATCCTAAGAAGTGCTATTCCAAGTCATAGACTATGTGTGTGCTAAATTTCATCCAAATCTGTTCAGTAGTTTTTGCGTGTAAGAGTAACAAACATACCAACTTTCGCCTATATAATATTAGTGTCTAGTGTGATTATGGAAAATTATTCGTCTGATTGATAAAAAAATATGTAATGGAACTAAAAACGAGTGCAATCAGCTTGTCTTCCCACAACCTCTGCTTCTACATAACATCCACTGCTGGACATAAGCCTCTGCCATGATGGGAGGAATTTGCCGTAATCTCCACGCTTGGCAGGCGGATTGGAGATCGCAGTGATGAAAGACTAACAGAAAACGCCAGCAACGTTTTCTGTTAGTCTCTGGTCCTATTCTCTGGTCTACAGAGGCGCAAGGTGTTCTGCCTCAGACATTAGTCGCCTTATACGACACCCGTGAGTGTAATGTAATGGAGATGGACGATTAAGGAGTTTTTCCGGTACTGGTGGACCAGAAAATGGTGGAATAGGCTCAACGGGGTAACCACGTAAAAAAAAACACGACAGGTACCACCACTTCACCGGTGGCGTGAAAACGATTGATTATTATGAAAAACAACTTTTTCATCTTTTTGAACAGCTGTATCTCAGAAATGGTGATTCTTAGGAAAAATCTTAATATCAATTATTATAGATAATTGCACGATCTACAATTTTGTCGCAAATATTTTTATGATAAAACTTACCGTTTGGCTGAAATATGCAAAAAACCCATTTACGCAACCTTTGACCTTGAATTTTTTTTTTTGCTAAGGTCGGATCGATGGGGACTTTTGACATTTCATTTGTAATGGTGTTTCCAACATTCGTACTAATTTCTAGCTTTATGCGAATTATTGTAACCTTGCATGTCTAATTTGACTGGGCTATTAATACAAAAACCGAAGCTTACCTTCACTCTCTAGCTTTAAAAGAAGAATATACCCAATTCACATAGGAACCATAGTTGTCCTTCTTTGGAGGTTCACCTCCCTGACAAACGTCATCTGGCACCCATTCAAGCCATTTAGTTTTTAATAGTTCATAAACATGACCTACTTTTTTACTTAATTTTAAGATTGATTCCCGAGTTTCATTGGTCATTTCCTCCTCCAATAGATCGTCAATATATTCAGCTGCGAAGTATTCCGCGATCAGTCTGTGTACAAACAGCGGGATGTCGTCTGCTACACTGTGTATAAAGCCCGACTTTTCTGTTCCTAACTTAAGATTATCAATGATGTCCTTAACTTCATTTAATTTATCCTCACTAAATATTAAATCTACGTCTGAGAAGAAAATAGCGTACGCTCCTAACATACGATGTTGATATATGACATGAATATCTTCCGTTTCTATTATCGACAAGTTGTGTGGAATTGTCATGTCGAGTTTGGTCTTCTCCAAACGGAATTCTCGGAGTTTGGTAGAAACGTAAACATCGTAAAGGTCTAAGGCGAATAGTTCTGCAGAAAAAGCCTTTGGGTTATTTAAATCAAAGGTACAGAAAAGTTCACTCAATACGCCTTTAGCTAAAAAGTATAGATGCAGCGGAATTGCGAAAAAGTCGTTAGTATATATACAAACAGGGTCGGTATTTTCAACAGAGTGACAAGGCACGCAGTAGGGTTTCATCATTTCCGTTTTGGAACTAGAAGTGGATAGGTTGGCTTCATCTAACTCCAATTTCGAGATATCTTCGAAATCAAAATTAATTAGATAACAAGGCGATCTATAGCCAAGGTGAAATTCACGAGTTAAATAAAGCGGGGAATTACATGGTGCGATTATCTTACTATTTGTAGTTTGCTGGGACTTTCTTAATATTCCATAATGTCTCTTTATCCAATATTTTTTTAAGTATTTTGCTTGTTCATCATCCGAAAAGCCTTCTAATTCATACGATCGTTCGAGCTCTTGTTCTAAAATATATTTAATGTCGTTATATGATCTGCTTGTGATCCATATTTTATGCTGGCGAGGGTAACTCTTGACGTTCTTCACCAATGAGAGCGCTTCCTTCGCATAATGCGGGAAGATCTCATCAAAACCATCGAATAGAAATATCAGTGTACCACTATTATAGAAATGTAAAAACATTTCAATTCCAAAAGTAATTGATGCATCACCTGAGCGGGATTTGAGGGACACAACATTGTTTTCTATTTGCAGCTCGGCTGTAATATCTTCTTCTGCCACACCGAGAGCTACAACGCACATGAAATATAAACTCAGCATATGGTCGATGACTGTATTATCTCTCTGCCACTTACTGAATATTTTCGAGTACTCCAACAGGTTTATTCTTACAATCCATGTGTTTGGGTCGAGTTCCTTTGTTTTCATTGACAAATGAGTAAGTAGAGTTGACTTGCCCATCCCAGGCATAGCAGTTACTAGTACCACATGATCTTGTAAATCGTACAGCGTTTGTATTAATTTATCTTTGACTTCATGAAATGCATCCTGTTCTGTTTTCCTGGTGCGACTGACGCGTCTATCGGTGTACAAATATTTTAATTCGTTGTAATATTGGTTTCCTATCGGCATCCCGATTTTAAAGATTGTGTTTTCAAGCATTTTATGGAAAATGTCTCCTTTTATAAGTTTCCTTGCATTTTCGTCTTTTAAGACGACACTTAAGCTTACTTTTCTTCCTTGAAATATCACATTTGTGTTCTTTAAGAACGTTTGCTGCGATTCATCGCTTAAATCAACTAGATTATTTGCAAAATCACGTGCAAAGCTTACGTCTTTCCCTTGAAATATCTCTAAGAACGTTTGCGATTCATCGCTCAAATAATTGAGATTATTTGCAAAATCGTGTGTATAACTGTCATTTGGTTTTGCTTTTGTAATAATGAATACTCGAGCTTTAACTGCTTTTACGATATCATCAAATCTTTCACACCAGTCTCCATAATTTACAAAAATTATAGTTTCCTTATTTTCCGCCAATTCAGTGCATAAAGTTTCGTCTTCCGACAGTAGATTTGAAATGTATTCTAGATCTAAAACCACAAGCTTCTTGTCATTTAAATAGTCTGTTAATTGAACAACAGTGAGTTTACAGTTGTCTGTAAAAATAACATTGACATTTGTATTACATTGCATATCCAACAAAAATTTGAATACGCTGACGGCTGCGTCATTAAATGTATATTTTATGTTTTGTATATTGAGCGTATGTATCATATTAATGGCATAAATTAGCGATTGGTTTATTATAATATCTTTTGTTGCATTCTCAAAGTGTTTACTGTGTTTTGTAAGATCTTCTGATTCAGAAGCTATCCACCAATCTTGGATTGCTTTGTCATATTTTAAGAATACCACGTCAACTTGTACTTGATTAAAGCGTTTGCCATGATGTTTTCGTATTTCTGTTTTTACAAGTTCATCAATGCCTTGTTGTTTCGACTGATCGGTGAAAAATATTAGACGATTTAAGAAGTCTTCTACCAAATCCTCCTCGTGTTCTGTGCTGCGGTATTCTTTCAAAAGGACTTTACTTAAATCCTTTTTGTCCTTGGGCTTGAGCTTGATTATAGGTTGTAAGTAAGAGCACCTGTCATTAGTGCCTATTAGTTCTTTCAGTTTGGTAGTATACTTAGTCTTGACCAACTTTTGCTTAAAGTTATATTTAGCATTTGTGTACATAACAAAAAAGCATTCTGTGTCGCTAAAGGGACCTTCAAACAATTTGTCTCCATTGTTTGTGCCGAATGCTCGTCTAATTTTTAAGTAACTTTTAAAGCATCTTGGCAGATCATCTTCGATGCTAAGCGATAAAACTTTGTCCGTGTTTTGTTTATGTTTGGTTTGTGCAAACACAGCCATTTGCTTGTCAAGACCCTCAACTTCGACCCTCATGCAAATGTCGTCAAATCCTCCTATTGAATCAACATTTGAAGCTAAGTAAAACTCTTTGATGTTTTTGTCATGTTGAGCTCTAAAATTCAACAAGCTGGCCGATTTATACTCGAAGAACTCGCCTAGTACACCAGCAGTTCCAGAGCGCCTCTTACGCTTTTCATTTTTATTTTTTTTCGCTGCTGGGCCTTCCCCAATTCCGTCCATGTGCTGTTTTTTCTTGCCTACTTGAACCAACCCTTGCGGTACCACCTCTTTCTGGGCCGTCTGCTTTTCATTATTCATAATTAATTTGAAACTAACAACCAGTCCGATTTCGTTTGGGCGATGAAGTTATAATATAGTCAATTAGGTACAAGTGCAACTCTTCCTATGACAATAATCAGATTGGTTTCTAATTTCGAAGATTTCTCTGGACACAAGAACGAAGGTACCCGGACAGATAACACAAACAGACTTAGACTTTACCTTAAGCTAACATGAACAGTAGCCACCACAGATGAATTATTCATAAATAGAAACTTAGAAATAAATAGAGCGCACCCTGGACAGTCAGCCGCGCTACCACCTCGCCAGCTGGCTAATACTTATCCCGATATGAGCTGTTCTTCCGTTCGTATCGCTACACGCGATCGTGTTTGTGGTTCTTGGGATAAAGTTGACCGGTTCCAGTAGATTTTCGGTGTTCTGCGACCTGGAATAACACAAAGAGCTTGGCTTAAATAATTTGTGGATAGTAACGTATAATGTTGTAATAGGGTGGGTACAAATGAAGGCATAGAGAAGTATGTAGTACTTGCATTTACGTAAATATGTATTGTTTATATTTAAAAGCTTACATTTCTATAAAATACTGAGATTTTAGTTAGTAAGATTTTTTTTATGTTATTTATCTAGAGACGCGGTAGCGTGTCTGGCGAGCAGCACCGTGTGTAAAATTACACGAACTATTTGGAGTCACTTTTGACCCCACCAGAATTCAAAAACTATTACACAGTTACATGTCAATTTTGGCTCATAAATGAAACTTGCGAGATACCTACATAATATGTGCTCCAAATTTCATAAACACCTCAAACAGTTAGGCTGCAGTTCCACTGAAGCGGAGCGAAGCGCGAATCACCTATCACATGGCAGGAATTGAGAAGACATGTGGATTTCAAGCCATGTGATTGGTGAATCACGCTCCGCTCCGCTTTAGTGGAACTGCACCGTAATATCGAAATAATTTATCTATACTATAATATTAAAAAGAGGTAAAATTTGTTTGTAAGTTTGTATAAGTTTGTATGTAGGGGGTAATCTCCGGAAGTAATGAACTGATTTCAAAAATTCTTTCACCATTAGAAAGCTACATTCACCCTGAGTAACATAGGCTTTTTATTTTATCCCCGTACTCCCACGGGAACGGGAACTACGCGGGTGAAACCGCGTGACGTCCACTAGTACAAAGTAAAATAATACAAATTCATAAAAATAATTTCGACATTTTAATGACTGACTGACCTACAGATCAAAACTCTAACCCAGTTCCAGATGACCTAGAAAGTTCAAATTTGGCTTCCAGGTAGGTGAATACAAAGGAATAAATCAGAAACTAGCAAATTTTTATCATTTTATTATAATTTTTCAATTAATTGATTCTGTTAAGAACACTCTCTTGTTTATAGTGCCCGTAATTGTCTTTTTTAAACTTTCACGATCAGAACACATTATAATACACATTTAAACGGGTATTTTTCGCGAATTTTACCTTTAATATAGGCCCGACGTTTCGACCGGATTGCACAAGCCGTGGTCGCGGGAAGACGTGAGAGTGCTTGTAATGTAAGAATCAGCAATCAAAATTGGTGACAGCCAATATTTATGTGATTTATGGTCTTTAAGTGAATATACAGGATGGAATTTTTGCATGCCACCTGGAGGGAAAGTACTCTAAATACTGTAGATAGCAAATTTTACTCAAAGGAAACATTCCTTTATTTTTAAAAATAAATTAATCTGAATTCAATAATTTTGTAAATTCGCTTGCCACACTCGAGAATCGAATCGGTTAATATCCAAAAAAATAACACCCTGTACTTTTATGGCACCAATCGATAGGGTCAATCATACGGATTAAATATCTCTAACAAATATGATAAATTAAATGAAAGCATGAAATCTTAACTTATAAATTCAATGGGATAAGAAAAAGCACTTTTACTCAAAAGTCCATCCAATTACTTATGTTAGAACCTAAGTAAAAATTATCTTTTGACGACATTTATTGATTACAATGACGAAGAACGTGGCTAATAGCTACTAAGTATTATTTCAATTTGCACAAACAAACACATGCAAATTGCAATCTTCTTTCTTCAATTGTAAAGGTCCATCCTTTGAATAAAAGTGCTTTAACGTATTGAATTTTTCCTATTGAATTTATAACTTTAGATTTTATGGTTTTCCTTTAATTTAATTTATTATGTTTGTTAGAGAGATTTGATCCTTATGATTGACCCTATCGATTGGTACCATAAAAATATGGGTGTTATTTTTTTGGAATTTAGCCGGTTCGATTCCCAAGTATGGCAAGCGAATTTTAAAAATCTTTGAATGCAGATTACTTTCTCTTTAAAAATAAAGGAATGTTTCCTTTGAGTAAAATTTGCTTTCTTCGGTATTTAGAGTACTTTCCCTCCAGGTGGCATGCAAAAATTCCATCCTTTATAAGGAATGGAATACCTTAATTTTTTTTACTTTCCAGTTAAAACCTTAGATGGAGTACATCTTATCAATTTAGAACCAAGTCAAATCAAGGCACAAGAGAAGTCTATTGTAGACTACAACTGCCTGCGCCGCCCCGATTTGGCCAAATTAAAGATAAACAGAAAACGCGTAATACAAATCCAGATACTGAATGGGCAATTCACTCGAACATTTGAAAGGTACAAGAAAATATAGAAAATAACACAAAAAAGACAATTATGCCCCGTAAACATTGGAAAATACAGTAGATTAACAAAAACCATTTGGTATTCATTTTATTATGAATTATCATCTGCTTAGCCTTTTCCCAACTATGTTGGGGTCAGCTTCCAGTCTAACCAGATGCAGCTGAATACCTGTATTTTACATGGAACAACTACCTATCTGACCTCCACAACCCAGTTAGTATTGGGTAATACGATGTCCGTTGGTAAGACTGGTTGTCAAGACTTTTTGGGTCACTGACTTCCTGTAATGCATTTCAAAGATCTACAAATGTCAGCCGGGACCAACAGCTTAACGTGCTTTTCAGAGGAAACCCAGTATGTAAAAGGTGGTCACCCATCCACAGATCAACCTAGGCAAGCACGACTTAACCTAAAGATCAACCCAAACAGCCGTTATTATTTAACCACGGGCTTTATTATGAATACCTACTAATAATTTCTGTACAAAAAGTAATAATATCTTATCAAAAACATACATGTGAAATGATAGCTCTCTAAGTTCAATAATACAAGTTAGAAATAAATTTCAGGACTGACTATTGAACTTGGCAGCTATTTAGATCTCACATCTTTTGTTGTTGAAGTCAACAAACAAGGCATATATCATAATATTGAACTTGGCTCTCATTTCACATTTATGTTTTTGATGATAGCCGCTCAGGTGAATCTTTAGGTTAATCTGTTCTTGCCTACGTTGGTCTGTGGATGGGTGACCACCTTCTTACATACTGAGTTTCCTCCGTGCCTCAGAAAGCATGTTAAGCTGTTGGTCCCGGCTGTCACTTGTAGATCTTTGACAGTCAATACAGGTAGTCAGTGACCCAAAAAGTCTGAAAATCAGTCTTACCAAGGGATATTGTATTACCTAGAACTAACTGGGTTGTGGAGGTCAGAAAGGCAGTCGCTCCACGTAAAATACTGGTATTCAGCTGCATCCGGTTAGACTGCTAGCCGAGCCCAACATAGTTGGGAAAAGGGTACGCAGATG
The DNA here is from genome assembly GCA_905147715.2 of Xestia xanthographa. Taxonomy (NCBI): domain Eukaryota; kingdom Metazoa; phylum Arthropoda; class Insecta; order Lepidoptera; family Noctuidae; genus Xestia; species Xestia xanthographa. Next base: position 4,532,993 of record LR990671.1, read on the forward strand.
TGATGACATTTAAACACCCACATAAGAGTCTGTGGCACCCAGTGGTAACGTAGCTTACCATTAGTGAAAGAATTTCGGGAATCGTATCAGCAGTTCCGAATATTACCTCCTACGTACAAACTTTACCTCTTCATAATATTAGTTTACAGATGCTCGTGTGTTTACCTGATCGACAGCAATGTTGTGATCGATGATGGAGCTGGCTTGCCGAAAAGTAATCTATTCCCTCGCGACTTGAAGACCCGCAGTTTGTAGCTATCAGGAAAAACAGCTTTCCGTCATGGATTTCACTCCTACATGTGGTGTAATAAAGTCACTGGAGGTACCTACACTTCCGAGGGTGACAGCAGCCGCAAGCGACAATGCCGCTACTACTACAACTTGGACGGCAGTGGTACTTGTCTTCTTCAGTTAAATGAAAATAAAAAAATAAAATGTAATCTGTCAAAACTAACCTAGCAATACCGGTAACAATAGCCGGCGCCCGGCAGCAGTCATCACAGATTAGATATTATTATTCATGCAACATATGTGCAACATGCATGCATCATATCCGTCCAGTGTTGCCAATTAGGAAAAAGAAAGTCATTAGTAGATTTCGAAAAAAAAATCGAATAAAAAAATCCGCTAGAAGTAGCCTCTAACTTGCGAAACGCTTTTGCAAAAACACGAAACTACCCTTTGCGCAGTGCTGCGCGCGAGCTGTCAAAAATCCCAACCGCGCTGTGTCAACAATTTTAACCAATTTTTGACACATTTTCCGCCCGTTCCGATAAAAACACCTGTATTTCAAAAACTACAAGTCCTAGAGCAATTTCAATACTACTGTTGTCAAGCTGATTAGATAAGGAATCTATTTATCTAGAAATCAAAATGAAATACTTTAATTATATACTCCAAGTCATAATGTATAGCTAAAAAATAGTTACGAAAACTGATATTTCACTAGAAATATCAGATTTTTCTTATTTTTTATCCATTTTAACGATATAGAAATAAACTAGACTATATTTCCTTTCCAACAAGACCACAATCTTCTTAATAGCTCAATAGCATCATATCTAAATGTACCTATGAAACTAGATACTCACTGTTTGTTTACATCTGGGAACTAATTTTTGCCAGCCGGTGTTGGATGAAAAACACACAAACCCACATGTTTTTTGGTGTAGATAGTTGAACAATCTAATCACCTCACTAATTAAGCACTGTTTTTCCCATTTCACACACGTTTTAGTCACTAAATCACGTATTTCTTCACACTACACAATCACTGTAGGTACATATAATTACTGCATTTTCACAGGCGAAATACTGCAATTTCGCGATTTGGAACCTAATTTGTGTTATCATAATACGATAGTACAACTTCTCACGAACATTTTAATGTTAACACTGTATTTTTTTTTTTTTTTTTTTTTTCCTTTTATGGCAATTTGCCGAAGACTACGGCAATTTCTGCCAGTGTCGCGTAGTGGCTATACATGGGTATTATAATTAATTAATTAATATTTACAGAGAGAATATGAACTTAAACTTTTTGTGGCAATCCTTTTAGCCCTGAAACAAACATAAAACATAGGAGTTAGTAATAGTTAGTAGCTTAAAATATATATAGTCGTATCTATACACTATATTTAATAACTTTTAGATGTCTGAATATTATAGTTTAATATTGTTATTGGAAATAAATTTAATAAAAGCACGTATAATTTGGGGATTAGGGAAAAATGAGAGGAGGTGACGGACATTAATGGGTTTTTGGATGTTCAATTTTGTAATAACTTTATCAAAAGAGGAAACATTATTCAAAGGGCAATTTAAAAATATATGATCTAACGTACCATCATCTAGACCACACTCACACAAAGAACTGTCGCGGACCCTAATTTTATGGAGAAAAACTGGGGTACAGCAGTGACCAATACGGATTCTGCATATAACGGATGTGACGGTTTTGGATGTTTCTTTGTATTTATAAAACCAAGGCTTGGGGGAAATGGCTGGTTGAATAGATGCAAACAAGCTAGCTTTTGACTTGGAGGATTGAGACCAGTGGTCTTGCCATGATTTAAAAAGATCTACTTTGGCCTTGTGAATCAAGTCATAGACCTGAACAGCATAATGTTTTTTATCTGCCAAATTGCTGCTGACCGCATTCTTAGCTGCAATATCTACCAGCTCATTGCCCCTAATATTCATATGACTAGGAATCCATACCAATATTATCTCAATGTTTTTTTTAAAACAAGAATGTAGGACAGTTTTGATTTCAACTATAATTGGGCTGCGTAGGTTATCTTTAAATGAATTTTTAACTATTGCCTCCAGAGCACTCCTAGAATCAGAAAAGATGACCGCTTTTGAAATACCTGAATGAGAGGAAATAAATAAACACGCCTCCAAAATTCCAATGCACTCCCCGGTAAAAACCGAAGACTCGGGAGGGCACTGGAACTGAAGGAATATCTGGGAGTTGGAATTATATACAGCAATGCCTGTTTTACCGTCGGGGGTCAATTTAGAAGCGTCCGTATAAAATTTGTAGTGATCAGGCCAGTTGTTATTAACAGTCGAAAGAAAATGGTCATTAGCATTGGTGGTATCCTTATTTATTCCAATGTATGTGATCTTTGGAACAAAATTTAGAATTTCATATGGACATGTGTAGAGTGGGAATTTATTACACTGGGGAATGGGACAATTATCTTCCATATTCCGGATATTCCTAAATGAATTAAGGATCAAAGGGGGATCTTTATGTTTCCAATAATCGCTTTGTCTACATAGATTATCTAGTGTGGAAAGCTTAGAAAGAACTATGTGATCACTAAGAAGATATGCCTTGTACAAATATTTATCGGCTAGGTATTGTCTACGGAGAAGAAGGGGAGGGTCGCCACTCTCAACTTGCAGTGCGTTGGTAGGAGTTGATCTCATACACCCTAGTACAATGCGGAGGGATTTCGACTGAATGGTTTCCAGCTTGGCCAATGCAACCTTACCACAGGGTTCCAGGAGGAAAGCCCCATAGTCAAGTAAACTTCTTATCGTAGCATTGTATATGAGTTTGAGAGTAAAGGGATGAGCACCCCACCAAACACCCGCTAGAGCACGTAGCATATTAAGGTTCTTCTCACATTTATTGATTATATAATTGAGATGAAAGACACCAGATAATTTACAGTCCAAAATTACCCCAAGGAATTTCACATTATCCTCGACATTGATCAGGGATCCTTCAATTTCAAGGTGGACATTTGGCGTTAAACGTTTACGTGAGAAAACTACAACGGAGCTTTTAGGAGCTGACAAGGTAAGTCCATGAGAGATTAACCACTGGTTTAGGGAGTTCAGGGATATTTGCATGGATTCCGTAGCAATTTCCACAGACGAGGTAGGAATATATAAGCATAGGTCATCTGCGTATTGTAAAATCTGGCAGTCGTTATTAAGGGACTTGTGAAGATCAGAGGTGTAAATACTGTATAAAAGAGGACTTAGTACTGAACCCTGGGGTAACCCACGCCAAACAGTTCTGGGGTCATATGATTCACCTGGAATATGGAGTTTAATGCTGCGTCCAGCAAGCAAGTTACAGATACAGTTGAGTATCTTTACCGGAATACTCAGCTGGCGTAATTTACTTCTGAGTACGGAAAGAAGGACACTGTCGTACGCTGCTGAAATGTCAAGAAAGACCGCTAGAACTGAATCACTTTTGCTGAAGGCAATCCGGACATCGGTCATAAATATACCAATGCTATCCGTTGTGCTAGCACCCTTTCGGAAACCAAATTGAGTTTTTGCTAGAAGGCCTCGGCTTTCAACAAACCACTCCAACCTGTTTTTTAGAAGGTGTTCCAGGATTTTACCTATAACAGGAGATAGAGCAATGGGTCGAAAGTTTTCAGGGCAATCAGGAGTTTTCCCTGGTTTTAGGATGGGAATTATTAGTTGCGTTTTCCAGGCGTCAGGGATATGGGAGAGAATAAAACATGCGTTGATTATAGTTAAAAGGTATTGGCGACTGCGGGACCCCAATTTTTTAAAAAACGAATATGGATGGCCATCTATGCCTGGAGCGGAATCGTGAACGTGTTTGAGGACTGCATCCAGTTCGCTTAGCGAGAAGGGAGAATCTAAGGGGTCATTGGAAATTTCGCCCCCCCCAGAAGGAGAGGGGCATTCTCCCAAAAAGGGAGCGGAAGGGGGAGCAAGTTTCATCAGGAAAGGTTCTGCAATGTCGCCAGGCATAGATGAGGAGTTTCGGACGGAGCAGCCACGTTTAAAACGTTTGAAATTTTGCCAAACAAGAGAGGAAGGGGTTGAAGGGGAAAGTGAAGTGCAGAATTTCTTCCATCCTTCATATTTTTTTTTTTTTAATAGACGCCTGGATCTCGCACCAATCCGGTTGTACTCAATCAGGTTTTCAGCAGTCATATTTTCAGCATAATTAAGTTCGGCTTCATTTCTGGATTTAACCATGCTGGTACATTCCCGATCCCACCAGGGAGGGGATGATATTTTTCCGGAGGCTGAATTTTTAAGCGGTATGCTGTCGTCTGCGGCAGAAGAAATTGCACCGGAAAATTTGAATATACAGTCCTCTAAGTTGGCTGGGGAAACCTGAGGCAAAGTGGAAATTATATCCTCAAGAGTTTGAGTGTATAATTCCCAATCCGCGCCAGTAAGCCTATATTTTAAAAGAGGAGGGTTGTCCCTATGAGGTAAGGACCTATTGACCAGAGTAGTGCATATTGGGTAGTGGTCACTACCATACGTGAGGTTAAGTCGCTTCCACTCCAACTGGGCGGACAAACTAGCTGAACACAGGGTAAGGTCTACACAGCTTCTACTCTGGCCAGGTCTAGGCAGGCGAGTGACGGAACCATCGTTGACAACACATAAACCCAAGTCTTCCAACAGATCAACCAACTCAAAACCAGGGGGATCAGAATGGTCAGAGCCCCACACGGAATGATGACAATTAAAATCTCCCAAAATTATAACAGGATTCAGTGAGGAACATATGTTATGAATGTATTGAAAGCAGGAGGGATTGGGGGAGGGAATATAGACAGATATAAAATTAATGCCAAGGATATTAACACCTACAGCATTAATCTCATCTCCGTGGGGAGGAAGGGATAGAGGGGAGGAAGGAAGAAGATTGGTCACCAGCATAGCAGCCCCGCCATAACCGTCAGAGCGGTCATCCCGGAGAGTGCTATAGCCAGGGAAATTAAATTGGAGTCGTGGAGTTAACCACGATTCTGAGATTGCAAAAATTGCAGGTTTATACAAATTAATAAGGTGGCAGATTTCATGTTTTTTGGGTAGTGCACTTCTGGTGTTCCACTGCATGAGATGGAATGTTACGGTTTTTAATTTTATTGACTATGTTGTCGGCTACGTGGTCTGGTAATGAGTAATTTGAAAGTAAGGTGGAAAGCAGAGTAATAATAGTGTTGATAGTCTCTTCATTCTCATTATGAGTCGGAGGGTGGACCATCAGAGCACAACCATTAGGAGAGGGGGGGAAAGAATAACTGTTAATAATATCCTGATGGGCCCTACGGTCATAACCAGGATGGGGGGGTGTGTGGGGCTTTGGACGGGTAATCACAAATTTTTTGCTGGAGGAAGAAGTAGGGGGTTGGGAATGGGAGGTATAATTAGGAATTGGGAGACGGGGGGGACGGGGATCATGGTTAAGAGTCTGGTGGATAGTCAGTGCAGGAGGGGCTGATGCCGTAATGTCTGCAAAAGATCGGTAGGAGGGGGCGTGACGTTTGGCTGCTTCAGAATAAGATACATTATCCTTAGCCATGGTGGACTTGATGTTCCGCTGACGCAGGTATTCTGGGCATTGACGACTGTTCGCAGAGTGGGCACCCGTACAATAAAAGCACTTAGGCTCTTCAATGGAACACCCGTCCCCAAAGTGGTCACCACCACAGCGGTAACACCGTGGCTTTGACCGGCATTGAGTCCTGGTGTGTCCGAATTTGCAGCATCCGAAACACTGGACAGTGGGAAAATTATAAATCTCCACTGGAAGGGAATTAAAACAGCAAAAAACTCGATCCGGGAGGCTCTGACCATCAAATGTGATTACTACGCTCGATGTGGCAATCCATTCCGTTTTCCCATCATTGTTAACTCTGCGGTTCAATCTCCTCACTTTCAACACCCTGCCAAGTGGGGACTTCAGGGCATCCAAGACTTCAATGTCAGTCCAATCAGTAGGGACGCCCCTCACAACACCCATCCTGGTGATGTTGAATGTGGGTATTGTTAAAGTGAAGCCTTTTTGTTTTATTGACTCATTGTCGATAAATGCATTGGCATCTTCCGGGCCCTTGAACTCTACTGATACCCTGTTTCTTCCTATTCTCTTTATACCCCCATCTACAATATTCACAACATTCAGTTTCTGTAATAATTGACCGAATTTTATGGGGTGGAGGGTAGTGCCAGAGGCTGGATCGGATTCGAAAAGAGATGCGTAGACTAAAAATGGATGTCTATCTAAATGTGAGTACTTGGTGCGTGAGATCAATGACGGAGCCGTGACCCGGTCGCGTTTAGTCGCTGAAGCATTTTCGTCCGTGACATTCGTAGAGTCACTGTGGAGATGATTTTCAATGCGTTTCCTTTTTTGAGAAGCTACTTCAACTTCCATTGTCTCAAATTGAGACAGTGGAGCCGTCAGAACAGGCGCATGTGAAAACAAATCTTGGGATTGTAGCTGAGCGGGGTGGGGGGGGTCCGGCGGGCGGCCAGGAGACCGCTCGTCATCCGCCATTGTCAGTCAGCATAGGGCAGAAGAATATTAAATAGAATAAAAACTTACCAAATGTAAGATCACGTACACAAACAAAAACAAACACAGGACGAGCACACACACGTAAAATACACCCAAAAACCACCAAAAAAAGCAGAGAAAGAGCCAAAAATCAGTGAGAGCACCAAAACAACATGTACTCGCCACAAACGCCTTTTGACACTCCTAACACTGTATTCCAATAACAAATACGTAACTCGTAATAACTTGAAATGTGACACTAACGCAAATACGATGACGCAAGAAATGGCGCGCTCTGTTGACGTATAGTGCAACACAAAAGAGTATAAATTAAATGAGGGCGCTGCGATCGCTCAGGTGGCAACCCAGTTAGTACGACCTAGCTGATCTTGATACTTGAATAGTATTATTGGTCTAATAGCTATAAATAATGAGAAAATAATTATTTTAAATAAGTTTGTTTATTAATTCATTGCTTTCAATAAGTTCCTCATAGATAATAAATAGATTTGGTACGTAATAGTAATAAAACTACAAGTTCACTCAAATATATATTATGAGGGGCGACCCTTTCTGTGTATAGCTGGGGTCGAGAATTTCCCGCCGTTTTGCACAATTCTGCGCACTGTGCTTACAGAAACACCTAAAACAAACAAAGCATGTTATTAACATAAGCTTATAGATACAACTTTAAATTAGTGCTCTAACTTCATAAATAATATAACTGCTGTCAGTCCGACGAAAAAAGTCCCGCGCAAATATGTTCCTAACGTGAAAATATTTTAAAATTGTTTCTTTCCATTAGTCGGTTGCTTCAACAAATATGGTATAGCAAAAAACGTATTTGGTAATACGCAATTAATTACATTAAATGTTGTTGCCTTACTATCAATGTTGTTAAGTCGCGCTATAACTACAAGGGTATTTGTTTATCTTAGCATAACCTCAAAAATGGTAGACAACTAATTTGTAAATACTATTTAAATCGAAAATTTTGCTCCCTGAATGTAATAATTGTTTGTAATTAACGTTTACTGCAACTTTCAATAGTTACTTACCAGTAAAATCTGCTGTACGATGGCAAACATCTTCGAAGTAGGATAGCAGCTTCCCAGCTTGTAATTCGGTCAAACACCGCATGAAAACTTAAACATTATTTCACGGGCACCTCCACGAATTACCTTATTCATGATATGTCGCTGTTTTCCTGTCCACACTCAGAAATAACACACAAAAACCAAAATTCTAATGAAAAAAGAAACCGATCGAGAAGAATTGACAGCTCAAGTACTAATTTTAGATGTTGCCAGAAAATGAAAAATTTTAGTTCCCAAATATTTAATTTCTACTCTTTTATGTTGAGCTTATAATTGTGTTTTTATTATTTGACAACTTTCAATGGAGTAGAGCTGTGATTTTTGGTACGTCGTTCAACAATGTTATATAGATTATAAATAAAGCATTGAATACATGGACCGAGCACGATTAGTCGATATTTTAAATAAAGTTTTGGGACAAATTATGCCAACAGCGCGCGGTGGTCATTACAGCCGAGCGCGTACAATTGAGTAAAGTTACTGGCTGTGATCTAATTCAGCCGCGGTTTAGAGGCGAAATATTTGCACGTAATTTGACACGGTAGACAAAAACACTTCACGATCGCAAACAAGAGTCAAGAGTTAGAGCTCTATAATTTACAGTGAATAGCAAAATAGATAAGGAAACTATTAAACCCAGTGATATGCTATTATACAGATATGATGTGAGTGCGCAATCTTGAAGACTCGAAAACGAGCCAATTGGCCTGTTTTTCCTTTATTCTTCTGCGTCACTGCATTTAGGAGAGCTGGCTCTCCCCCGCGGCACACTTTTTTCAGTGGTTTTGTAGGTGTATAACATATATGTTTAAATATCATTGATTAAACCAAAAATCAACGTATTCATTTATAATTTGATACTCAAAAAATAATGTAGAACTTGAAAAACGGTGATAAAAACGGATATGTTGCTATTAAAATATTAATTTGATCAAAAACTAAACTATTTTAGTATTTTTTTATTATTTCAAAATAAACTAGATTATATTTCCTTTCCAACAAGACCACAATCTCATTAATATCTCAATAGCATCATATCTAAATATTCCTATGAAACTAGATACTCACTGTTTGTTTACATCTGGGTACTAATTTTACCAGCCGCTGTTGGACGAAAAAAAAACACAAAACCAATTGTTTTTTGTTGTAGCTAGTTGAACAATCTAATCACCTCATTAATTAAACACAATGTTTCCCTTTTCACACATGTTTTAAGAGTGCGGCGCCATCCGCTCGCAACTGCAATTCGAAGCGAAGGCAAAAACACGTTGAAATATTGTTGTCTCTGTTTCACACTCCCCGGCCCGTTGCGTAGCCGCGCGTGAGCCAGTGTGAATAGAGTGGACCTATGCGTGTGTTAATAGTGTTTGGTGTTTACCTTTTTATTAGTTATCATGTTCATTGTTTGCTTTATTTTTGTTAGTTACTTTGTGCAATCGTTAGTATATGTGCAGAATAGTAATGCGTTTTTAGGAAATCTGTCTACAATGTTTTTATCTCAAATGTTAGATTAACTCAAAATCTAGGCTTTGTTGAAAAAAAACCGGCCAAGTGCGAGTCGGACTCGCACACGAAGGGTTCCGTACCATTGACTATATTTAGTATTTGTTGTTATAGCGGCAACAGTGATACATCATCTGTGAAAATTTCAACTGTCTAGCTGTCACGGTTCATGAGATACAGCCTGGTGACAGACAGACGGACAGACAGATGGACAGACAGCGAAGTCTTAGTAATAGGGTTCCGTTTTTACCCTTTGGGTACGGAACCCTAAAAAATCTGGGTTACTTACTACTCTTTCTATACCACTAATGTAGATAACTGAAAATCTGAAATAAAAGTAGGTACGTACTGCGGGTCTAAAATGGCCGCTCTAGCAGAATCCACGCAGAATCTTAGTATGAATCACGTCAAAAATTTAAAATTCTTAAAAGGGACTTTATGTTTATGAGGTTAAAGTCCATTTTAAGAATTTTAAATTTTTATCGTGATTCATATTACGATTCTGATAAAGCGGCCATTTTAGACCCCCTGGTGGCTCAGTGGTGGCGGCCCCGACTTACGAACAGTAAGGCGCGGGACAAATACAAGAGGCGTCGGGCGCGGACATGGCGCGGGCGGCTTCCTATTCCATTCAAATATCATACAAAATGCATGGAAATAACGTGCAATTTAGGCTACACGGTATATCATTGCGCTGACGAGGATGTGACGATAAACGATATATTACCTACCGTGTGTTGTATTTGTCCCGCGCCCATAGACTTAGTACTTATAATACTGCCCGCGCCTAAGTCGTAGGTTCGAACCCAGGCAGGCGCATTACTTTGTGTAATTCATCAACTCTGCTCTCAAAACGGTGAAGGAAAACATCGTGAGGAAAGGAAACCGGCATAAGTATCCTAGAACCTAAAAGTAGGTAGGTAGTAGGTAGGCAGTAGGTAGGCAGTAGGTAGGCAGTAGGTAGTCAGTAGGTAGGCAGTAGGTAGGCAGTAGGTAGGCAGTAGGTAGGCAGTAGGTAGGTAGTAGGTACTCATCAAGACGAATCAAACGAGCCCAAACTCGAAGCGGTTGCGTTGTTTTATTACGGAGATCCTTTGGCCCCCCTTTCAGCTTCATCATCAAACCCTGATTACCACTTAGCACCAAAGTACTCGTCAAGACAAATCATACGAGCCCAAACTCGATGGGGTTATGTCGTTTTGTAACGGAGTTCCCATGGACACCTTCTAGCTCCATCATCAGACCCTGGAGCCTAAAGACAAAGTACTCGTCACGACGAATCAAACAAGTTCAAACTCGATGGGGTTACGTCGTTACATTATAGAATTCCTATGGCCACCTATAGCATTGTCACGCGATATACCTACATATGCATGCAAAATTTCAGCTCAATCGGTAATCGGGAAGTGGATCAAATTTTACTTGCAAGATTTGATAACTTACAGATTACAGACAAACATCGGGACACGTGAAACTATATCAAAGCTTGTAAAATAAAACATAATATTTATTTAGTCTGTAGGTACCTAGGTACCCTTATGTTATGATTATGAATGAAACCTATTAGTCGGACATTTGAATCCTAAACACATCTAATTCAGTATGTACTAACCCAGTGTAATGTAATTTCGATTATGAACGAGAAAAAATATGTGGCAGGCATTTTTTTGGTCTGAGTTTAAAAAAATTATGAAAACAAAAAGGTAGGTAGATACTTACTGTGAGATTCCTACATCCCATCCCAACGTTTGGAGTCCATGTTGCTAACCTTTATATATAATTATGTTTATGTAGGTACCTGTTTTGTAACCTAAATTTAACCAAATCGTAAGCAAATATCGAAGTCCGTAAACAAAACAAAAGTCGTACTAAAGTAAGTAGGTAGGTTACTCGATTCCAAATCACAAGGCAAATCTAAATCCAAATCCGTAGCATAGGTAAAGAAGTGTCAGAAATATTACGACACAATTGGCAAAAAAATACGCACGCACAATGCAATCAAGTAATCGTCTAACATTGACGAATGAATTGCCCGGCCCGGCCGGGTGGCGAGGTGCGCAGGCACACATTTACATATTTTGTCACTATACTCAACACATCCAAATGTACTGTCCCTCGCCCCGCGCGACCGCGCCCCGCCCCAGCTCAATGCTTGATGCGATGGCACGACTTCCGATGAACATTTGTGATTAATTTGAATGTGTGCCGTAATACCAAAAATGATGAATGAAAACTCAATGCTTTTCCATTATTTTTTTTTTATTATTTAACTTAACAATATAAGACATGTTTCCATTTGAATAATGTTACAAATACTACCGTTTTTAATATAGAACAGATGAGATGAAAACATCGTATTTATACTGTAAAAATGTGAGATATTCAATTTGTTTGCATTTCGCTCTTGATAAGTATTTTGCAAAAAAAAAACAATGGAAACCTAGGTAATTACCATCTTGTTCCGAATAACAGCATATTAAGGTGGAAATATGCTCAGACTGAAAATGATTTTGGTATTACGTTTGTATGGACAAATTCACACTCCCCGGCCTCTTAATCACTAAATCACTTATTTCATCACACTTCACAATCACTGTTTTTATACCTACGGTATTTTCACAGGCGAAACACTGCAACTTTACGATTTGAAACCTAATTTGTGTTATGATAATACGATAGCACAACTTCTCGCCAACGTAAAGGTATGACACTATATTACAATAACAAATACGTAGCTCGTAATCACTTGAAATGTGACACTAACGCTAACACGATGACGCAAGAAATGGCGCGGTGTGTTGACGTAATTTTGTTTATATTATTTGACAACTTTTCAATGGAGTAGAGCTGTGATTTTTGGTACGGCATTCGGAAATGTTATACAGATTATAAATAAAGCATTGAATACATGGACAGAGCACGTTTAGTTGATATTTTATTAAAAGTTTTGGACAATTTATTCCAACAGCGCGTGGCTGTAATTACAGCCGAGCGCGGTTTGATGATATGCGCGTGTGGTGGTCATTACAGCCACGCGCTGTTTATTAAAGGAACCGTTTTATATGTAAAAATAAATGAAAATATTTAGGCGATTTAAAAAAAACGGCTAATGTTTCGGATATTCGGCGACAAAAAAAACATAAATAATTATTAGTACTGTAATCATCTGTAAGGATATCCCTGTTTAACTCTTGGTTTAAGAGATAATTGGATTTTTCATACTTGTTTCATACAATTTTTCGTAAAAATAATAATAATTACTTCTTTTTTGAGCAGAATTATCTCGGGTGTCATTTTTGTATATACTTAACTAGCTGTTGCCCGCGGCTTCGCCCGCGTGAAGTTCGGTAACTGTCCCACTGGATCATACTAAATGGATAATAGTGTCCTCAATGTTAATCCAGGTTATAAACTATCTATGTGCCACATTTCATAATCATCACAATTATTATTATCACAATCACCATCACTATCACAACCGCCATCATTATAACAATCTCCATCACTATCACTATCACAATCACAATCACCATCACAATCACCATCACCATCACCATCACAATCACCATCACAATCACCATCACAATCACCATCACTATCACAACCGCCATCATTATCACAATCTCCATCACTATCACTATCACAATCACAATCACCATCACAATCCCCATCACCATCACTATCTCAATCACCATCACAATCACCATCACAATCACCATCACAATCACCATCACAATCACCATCACAATCACCATCACAATCACCATCACAATCACTATCACAATCACAATCACCATCACAATCACAATCACAATCACCATCACAATCACCATCACAATCACCATCACAATCACCATCACAATCACCATCACAATCACCATCACAATCACCATCACAATCACCATCACCATCACAATCACCATCACAATAACCATCACAATCACCATCACAATCACCATCACAATCACCATCACAATCACAATCACCATCACAATCACAATCACCATCACAATCACCATCACAATCACCATCACAATCACCATCACAATCACCATCACAAACACCATCACAATGACCATGACAATCGCCATCACAATCACCATCACAATTACCATCACAATCACAATCACCATCACCATCACAATCACCATCACAATCACCATCACAATCACCATCACAATCACCATCACAATCACCATCACAATCACCATCACAAACACCATCACAATGACCATGACAATCGCCATCACAATCACCATCACAATTACCATCACAATCACTATCACAATCACAATCACAATCACCATCACAATCCCCATCACCATCACTATCACAGTCACCATCATTATCACCAATTATCATCATTAACACAACCACCATAATTACCACAATCATTATCACAATCACCATCACAACCACCATAACAATCACAATCACCATAACCCTCACAGTCACCATCACAATCACCATCACAATCACCATCCCAATGACCATCACAATCACCATCACAATCACCATCACAATTACCATCACAATCACCATCACAATCACCATCGCTATCACCATCACAATCACCACCATTCTCAGAATAACTATCACAATCATCATCACCATCACAATCATCATCAAAATCAGTATCACGATCACCATCATCGTTATCACAATCATTATCATCGTAATCACAATCGCTATCATCATTATCACAATGACTATCATCGTAATCACTACCATTATCATCGTATTCACAATCATCATCATCACAATCTCCATCCTCGTCATCACAATCATTATAATCGTAATCATAATCATTATCATCGTAATCACAATCACTATCATCTTAATTACAATCATCATGATCACAATCGCCATCACTATCTCAACCACAATCATTATCACAATCACCATTATTAACACAATCACCAACACTATCACAATCAAAATCACAATCACCATCACCATCACCATCACAATCACCATCACCATCACCATCACAATCACCATCACAATCACTACCCTCGTTATCACAATCATTATCATAGTAATACGACACGATCTCACAGTTAAACTGCGTAAGCAGTTTTGTGGGGCATTGTAATTAGTGTTAAGGATTTTTTAAAAAAAAAAAAAAAAAATAAAAAAAAAAATAAAAAAATCACAATAATCTACATCATTATAACAATCACCATCACTGTCACAATCACAATCACAATCACAATCACCATCGCTATCACCATCACAATCACTGCAACTTACACAATCACCATCACAATCACTATCACCATCACAATCACCATCAAAATCACTATCACAATCACCATCATCGTTATCACAATCATTATCATCGTAATCACAATCATTATCATCTTAATCACAATCATCATCATCACAATCTCCATCCTCGTTATCACAACCATCGCTATCACCATCACAATCACCGACACTATCACAATCACCGTCACTGTCACAATCACCATTACAATCACAATCACTATCACAATCACCATCATCGTTATCACACTTATTATCATTGTAATCACAATCATTATCATCGATATCACAATCATCATAATCACAATCATCATCATCGTAATCACAATCATTATCATCGTAATCAAAATCATCATCATCACAATCATCGTCATCATTATCACAATCATCATCATCGTAATCACAATCATTATCATCTGGATCTCAAAATAAATGCCATTTTCGTAATCAGCACCCCTGATAATCACGGTATCGACACCCATATTGATTTTTAGACATTTCAACCCCATCGCACCCCAACAGGGAATGGTAGTATTTCAGGTCTGCCACATTAAATCTTAAAATCGTTGTTTTTGTAATACACCCGACCCAATTCACCATAAAAATAATAACTATGTTGAATTTCAGGCTTTGTTACCCCATTTCCCCCTTTAGGGGTTGAATTCTGAAAAAAAAAACTGAAACACAAACGTTAATTCATTTATCGATAGGAGTACTCCTGTTAAGTTTCGAATAAAGTAGTCTAACTAATCTTATTTCCCCACGTAATCTTTGGACTCCCGTTCCAACCCCTAAGGGGGTGAATTTTGAAAAATCCTTTCTTAATGCACCCCTAAACCTCATAAAGAACCTTTGTGCCAAATTTGGAATCTCTAGACTCAGCGGTTTGGGCTGTGCATTGATTTTTATACTTTGCCACCCCATTTCCCCCTCTTAGGGGTTGAATTCTGAAAAAACCTGAAACCCGTTTCTACTCATTTATCAATAGGAGCACTCCTGTGAAGTTTCGAATAAAATAGTCTAACTAATCTTGTTTTACCCATACAAACTTTAGATTCCCGTTTAATCCCCTTAGGGGTTGAATTTTGAAAAATCCTTTCTTATTGCACCCCTAGACCACATAAGGAACCTACTTGCCAAATTTGGAATCTCTAGACTCAGTGGTTTGGGCTGTGCATTGATTTTTATACTTTGCCACCCCATTTCCCCCTATTA
Organism: Xestia xanthographa; assembly: GCA_905147715.2. Lineage (NCBI taxonomy): Eukaryota > Metazoa > Arthropoda > Insecta > Lepidoptera > Noctuidae > Xestia > Xestia xanthographa. The sequence goes on from LR990671.1 coordinate 4,548,887, forward strand.
GGGGTTGAATTCTGAAAAAACCTGAAACCCGTTTCTACTCAATTATCAATAGGAGCACTCCTGTGAAGTTTCGAATAAAATAGTCTAACTAATCTTGTTTTCCCATACAAACTTTGGAGCCCCGTTTAACCCCTTTAGGGGATGAATTTTGAAAAATCCTTTCTTAGTGCACCCCTAGACTACATAAGGAACCTACTTGCCAAATTTGGAATCTGTAGACCCAGCGGTTTGGGCTGTGCGTTGATAGATGAGTCAGTCAGTCAGTCAGTCAGTCAGTCAGTCAGTCAGTCAGTCAGTCAGTTTCTTCTTTTATATATTCCAAAAATCAACGTATTCATTTATAATTTGATACTCAAAAAATAATGTAGAACTTGAAAAACGGTGATAAAAACGGATATGTTGCTATTAAAATATTAATTTGATCAAAAACTAAACTATTTTAGTATTTTTTTATTATTTCAAAATAAACTAGATTATATTTCCTTTCCAACAAGACCACAATCTCATTAATATCTCAATAGCATCATATCTAAATATTCCTATGAAACTAGATACTCACTGTTTGTTTACATCTGGGTACTAATTTTACCAGCCGCTGTTGGACGAAAAAAAAACACAAAACCAATTGTTTTTTGTTGTAGCTAGTTGAACAATCTAATCACCTCATTAATTAAACACAATGTTTCCCTTTTCACACATGTTTTAAGAGTGCGGCGCCATCCGCTCGCAACTGCAATTCGAAGCGAAGGCAAAAACACGTTGAAATATTGTTGTCTCTGTTTCACACTCCCCGGCCCGTTGCGTAGCCGCGCGTGAGCCAGTGTGAATAGAGTGGACCTATGCGTGTGTTAATAGTGTTTGGTGTTTACCTTTTTATTAGTTATCATGTTCATTGTTTGCTTTATTTTTGTTAGTTACTTTGTGCAATCGTTAGTATATGTGCAGAATAGTAATGCGTTTTTAGGAAATCTGTCTACAATGTTTTTATCTCAAATGTTAGATTAACTCAAAATCTAGGCTTTGTTGAAAAAAAACCGGCCAAGTGCGAGTCGGACTCGCACACGAAGGGTTCCGTACCATTGACTATATTTAGTATTTGTTGTTATAGCGGCAACAGTGATACATCATCTGTGAAAATTTCAACTGTCTAGCTGTCACGGTTCATGAGATACAGCCTGGTGACAGACAGACGGACAGACAGATGGACAGACAGCGAAGTCTTAGTAATAGGGTTCCGTTTTTACCCTTTGGGTACGGAACCCTAAAAAATCTGGGTTACTTACTACTCTTTCTATACCACTAATGTAGATAACTGAAAATCTGAAATAAAAGTAGGTACGTACTGCGGGTCTAAAATGGCCGCTCTAGCAGAATCCACGCAGAATCTTAGTATGAATCACGTCAAAAATTTAAAATTCTTAAAAGGGACTTTATGTTTATGAGGTTAAAGTCCATTTTAAGAATTTTAAATTTTTATCGTGATTCATATTACGATTCTGATAAAGCGGCCATTTTAGACCCCCTGGTGGCTCAGTGGTGGCGGCCCCGACTTACGAACAGTAAGGCGCGGGACAAATACAAGAGGCGTCGGGCGCGGACATGGCGCGGGCGGCTTCCTATTCCATTCAAATATCATACAAAATGCATGGAAATAACGTGCAATTTAGGCTACACGGTATATCATTGCGCTGACGAGGATGTGACGATAAACGATATATTACCTACCGTGTGTTGTATTTGTCCCGCGCCCATAGACTTAGTACTTATAATACTGCCCGCGCCTAAGTCGTAGGTTCGAACCCAGGCAGGCGCATTACTTTGTGTAATTCATCAACTCTGCTCTCAAAACGGTGAAGGAAAACATCGTGAGGAAAGGAAACCGGCATAAGTATCCTAGAACCTAAAAGTAGGTAGGTAGTAGGTAGGCAGTAGGTAGGCAGTAGGTAGGCAGTAGGTAGTCAGTAGGTAGGCAGTAGGTAGGCAGTAGGTAGGCAGTAGGTAGGCAGTAGGTAGGTAGTAGGTACTCATCAAGACGAATCAAACGAGCCCAAACTCGAAGCGGTTGCGTTGTTTTATTACGGAGATCCTTTGGCCCCCCTTTCAGCTTCATCATCAAACCCTGATTACCACTTAGCACCAAAGTACTCGTCAAGACAAATCATACGAGCCCAAACTCGATGGGGTTATGTCGTTTTGTAACGGAGTTCCCATGGACACCTTCTAGCTCCATCATCAGACCCTGGAGCCTAAAGACAAAGTACTCGTCACGACGAATCAAACAAGTTCAAACTCGATGGGGTTACGTCGTTACATTATAGAATTCCTATGGCCACCTATAGCATTGTCACGCGATATACCTACATATGCATGCAAAATTTCAGCTCAATCGGTAATCGGGAAGTGGATCAAATTTTACTTGCAAGATTTGATAACTTACAGATTACAGACAAACATCGGGACACGTGAAACTATATCAAAGCTTGTAAAATAAAACATAATATTTATTTAGTCTGTAGGTACCTAGGTACCCTTATGTTATGATTATGAATGAAACCTATTAGTCGGACATTTGAATCCTAAACACATCTAATTCAGTATGTACTAACCCAGTGTAATGTAATTTCGATTATGAACGAGAAAAAATATGTGGCAGGCATTTTTTTGGTCTGAGTTTAAAAAAATTATGAAAACAAAAAGGTAGGTAGATACTTACTGTGAGATTCCTACATCCCATCCCAACGTTTGGAGTCCATGTTGCTAACCTTTATATATAATTATGTTTATGTAGGTACCTGTTTTGTAACCTAAATTTAACCAAATCGTAAGCAAATATCGAAGTCCGTAAACAAAACAAAAGTCGTACTAAAGTAAGTAGGTAGGTTACTCGATTCCAAATCACAAGGCAAATCTAAATCCAAATCCGTAGCATAGGTAAAGAAGTGTCAGAAATATTACGACACAATTGGCAAAAAAATACGCACGCACAATGCAATCAAGTAATCGTCTAACATTGACGAATGAATTGCCCGGCCCGGCCGGGTGGCGAGGTGCGCAGGCACACATTTACATATTTTGTCACTATACTCAACACATCCAAATGTACTGTCCCTCGCCCCGCGCGACCGCGCCCCGCCCCAGCTCAATGCTTGATGCGATGGCACGACTTCCGATGAACATTTGTGATTAATTTGAATGTGTGCCGTAATACCAAAAATGATGAATGAAAACTCAATGCTTTTCCATTATTTTTTTTTTATTATTTAACTTAACAATATAAGACATGTTTCCATTTGAATAATGTTACAAATACTACCGTTTTTAATATAGAACAGATGAGATGAAAACATCGTATTTATACTGTAAAAATGTGAGATATTCAATTTGTTTGCATTTCGCTCTTGATAAGTATTTTGCAAAAAAAAAACAATGGAAACCTAGGTAATTACCATCTTGTTCCGAATAACAGCATATTAAGGTGGAAATATGCTCAGACTGAAAATGATTTTGGTATTACGTTTGTATGGACAAATTCACACTCCCCGGCCTCTTAATCACTAAATCACTTATTTCATCACACTTCACAATCACTGTTTTTATACCTACGGTATTTTCACAGGCGAAACACTGCAACTTTACGATTTGAAACCTAATTTGTGTTATGATAATACGATAGCACAACTTCTCGCCAACGTAAAGGTATGACACTATATTACAATAACAAATACGTAGCTCGTAATCACTTGAAATGTGACACTAACGCTAACACGATGACGCAAGAAATGGCGCGGTGTGTTGACGTAATTTTGTTTATATTATTTGACAACTTTTCAATGGAGTAGAGCTGTGATTTTTGGTACGGCATTCGGAAATGTTATACAGATTATAAATAAAGCATTGAATACATGGACAGAGCACGTTTAGTTGATATTTTATTAAAAGTTTTGGACAATTTATTCCAACAGCGCGTGGCTGTAATTACAGCCGAGCGCGGTTTGATGATATGCGCGTGTGGTGGTCATTACAGCCACGCGCTGTTTATTAAAGGAACCGTTTTATATGTAAAAATAAATGAAAATATTTAGGCGATTTAAAAAAAACGGCTAATGTTTCGGATATTCGGCGACAAAAAAAACATAAATAATTATTAGTACTGTAATCATCTGTAAGGATATCCCTGTTTAACTCTTGGTTTAAGAGATAATTGGATTTTTCATACTTGTTTCATACAATTTTTCGTAAAAATAATAATAATTACTTCTTTTTTGAGCAGAATTATCTCGGGTGTCATTTTTGTATATACTTAACTAGCTGTTGCCCGCGGCTTCGCCCGCGTGAAGTTCGGTAACTGTCCCACTGGATCATACTAAATGGATAATAGTGTCCTCAATGTTAATCCAGGTTATAAACTATCTATGTGCCACATTTCATAATCATCACAATTATTATTATCACAATCACCATCACTATCACAACCGCCATCATTATAACAATCTCCATCACTATCACTATCACAATCACAATCACCATCACAATCACCATCACCATCACCATCACAATCACCATCACAATCACCATCACAATCACCATCACTATCACAACCGCCATCATTATCACAATCTCCATCACTATCACTATCACAATCACAATCACCATCACAATCCCCATCACCATCACTATCTCAATCACCATCACAATCACCATCACAATCACCATCACAATCACCATCACAATCACCATCACAATCACCATCACAATCACCATCACAATCACTATCACAATCACAATCACCATCACAATCACAATCACAATCACCATCACAATCACCATCACAATCACCATCACAATCACCATCACAATCACCATCACAATCACCATCACAATCACCATCACAATCACCATCACCATCACAATCACCATCACAATAACCATCACAATCACCATCACAATCACCATCACAATCACCATCACAATCACAATCACCATCACAATCACAATCACCATCACAATCACCATCACAATCACCATCACAATCACCATCACAATCACCATCACAAACACCATCACAATGACCATGACAATCGCCATCACAATCACCATCACAATTACCATCACAATCACAATCACCATCACCATCACAATCACCATCACAATCACCATCACAATCACCATCACAATCACCATCACAATCACCATCACAATCACCATCACAAACACCATCACAATGACCATGACAATCGCCATCACAATCACCATCACAATTACCATCACAATCACTATCACAATCACAATCACAATCACCATCACAATCCCCATCACCATCACTATCACAGTCACCATCATTATCACCAATTATCATCATTAACACAACCACCATAATTACCACAATCATTATCACAATCACCATCACAACCACCATAACAATCACAATCACCATAACCCTCACAGTCACCATCACAATCACCATCACAATCACCATCCCAATGACCATCACAATCACCATCACAATCACCATCACAATTACCATCACAATCACCATCACAATCACCATCGCTATCACCATCACAATCACCACCATTCTCAGAATAACTATCACAATCATCATCACCATCACAATCATCATCAAAATCAGTATCACGATCACCATCATCGTTATCACAATCATTATCATCGTAATCACAATCGCTATCATCATTATCACAATGACTATCATCGTAATCACTACCATTATCATCGTATTCACAATCATCATCATCACAATCTCCATCCTCGTCATCACAATCATTATAATCGTAATCATAATCATTATCATCGTAATCACAATCACTATCATCTTAATTACAATCATCATGATCACAATCGCCATCACTATCTCAACCACAATCATTATCACAATCACCATTATTAACACAATCACCAACACTATCACAATCAAAATCACAATCACCATCACCATCACCATCACAATCACCATCACCATCACCATCACAATCACCATCACAATCACTACCCTCGTTATCACAATCATTATCATAGTAATACGACACGATCTCACAGTTAAACTGCGTAAGCAGTTTTGTGGGGCATTGTAATTAGTGTTAAGGATTTTTTAAAATAAAAAAAAAAAAATAAAAAAAAAAATAAAAAAATCACAATAATCTACATCATTATAACAATCACCATCACTGTCACAATCACAATCACAATCACAATCACCATCGCTATCACCATCACAATCACTGCAACTTACACAATCACCATCACAATCACTATCACCATCACAATCACCATCAAAATCACTATCACAATCACCATCATCGTTATCACAATCATTATCATCGTAATCACAATCATTATCATCTTAATCACAATCATCATCATCACAATCTCCATCCTCGTTATCACAACCATCGCTATCACCATCACAATCACCGACACTATCACAATCACCGTCACTGTCACAATCACCATTACAATCACAATCACTATCACAATCACCATCATCGTTATCACACTTATTATCATTGTAATCACAATCATTATCATCGATATCACAATCATCATAATCACAATCATCATCATCGTAATCACAATCATTATCATCGTAATCAAAATCATCATCATCACAATCATCGTCATCATTATCACAATCATCATCATCGTAATCACAATCATTATCATCTGGATCTCAAAATAAATGCCATTTTCGTAATCAGCACCCCTGATAATCACGGTATCGACACCCATATTGATTTTTAGACATTTCAACCCCATCGCACCCCAACAGGGAATGGTAGTATTTCAGGTCTGCCACATTAAATCTTAAAATCGTTGTTTTTGTAATACACCCGACCCAATTCACCATAAAAATAATAACTATGTTGAATTTCAGGCTTTGTTACCCCATTTCCCCCTTTAGGGGTTGAATTCTGAAAAAAAAAACTGAAACACAAACGTTAATTCATTTATCGATAGGAGTACTCCTGTTAAGTTTCGAATAAAGTAGTCTAACTAATCTTATTTCCCCACGTAATCTTTGGACTCCCGTTCCAACCCCTAAGGGGGTGAATTTTGAAAAATCCTTTCTTAATGCACCCCTAAACCTCATAAAGAACCTTTGTGCCAAATTTGGAATCTCTAGACTCAGCGGTTTGGGCTGTGCATTGATTTTTATACTTTGCCACCCCATTTCCCCCTCTTAGGGGTTGAATTCTGAAAAAACCTGAAACCCGTTTCTACTCATTTATCAATAGGAGCACTCCTGTGAAGTTTCGAATAAAATAGTCTAACTAATCTTGTTTTACCCATACAAACTTTAGATTCCCGTTTAATCCCCTTAGGGGTTGAATTTTGAAAAATCCTTTCTTATTGCACCCCTAGACCACATAAGGAACCTACTTGCCAAATTTGGAATCTCTAGACTCAGTGGTTTGGGCTGTGCATTGATTTTTATACTTTGCCACCCCATTTCCCCCTATTAGGGGTTGAATTCTGAAAAAACCTGAAACCCGTTTCTACTCAATTATCAATAGGAGCACTCCTGTGAAGTTTCGAATAAAATAGTCTAACTAATCTTGTTTTCCCATACAAACTTTGGAGCCCCGTTTAACCCCTTTAGGGGATGAATTTTGAAAAATCCTTTCTTAGTGCACCCCTAGACTACATAAGGAACCTACTTGCCAAATTTGGAATCTGTAGACCCAGCGGTTTGGGCTGTGCGTTGATAGATGAGTCAGTCAGTCAGTCAGTCAGTCAGTCAGTCAGTCAGTCAGTCAGTCAGTTTCTTCTTTTATATATTTAGATAATGACTATTAGAAGCGATATCCGGCAAAAAATCAGGCACTTTCAAATTGAAATCATATTGAAATGAAGTTTATGAAAGTTGATTTTCAGCCCACCGTGCGCCGGCCTTCGGCCTACGCTCCTCATGCCAGCTAGCAAGAATTTTAGGACAATTTTAGTAGGTTATTTGAAGTATCGGAATTGCTGACAATACGGCTAAACGTTGGACGCCGCACGGAGGGGTATTTGAGGCAAAAAAACCGGTCATAAGTGGTTTTTCTAAAATTAACTAAATGATACAAACAATGCGTGTTTCATGAAGTACAATAACCGGTTTATCAAAGGGCTGCCCCCAAACCCACTCTACCTGCGCGGTCTGGCCGCACTGTCAGTCAGAACCCAGTCATTTTGTGTTACGGTTGTTTTTTGTTCTCGGCGTTCGATTATTTTAAATATTTCTCGTGATAACTTGGCTTCGTGGGGTGAATAACGTCAAAATACCATGTTGGATATGGAAGTTGAAGGTATGTACTTTGTAATAAAATATATTACAATTTATTTCTCCTCAAGTTTTACTATATAAAGTTAATTTGCAAATTCCCTTTTTGAAAATATTTTTTAAAATAAAATTTTATAGCATAGTGTTTTTGTTTATGTGCCGGTCTTTGTTGCCCTACATTTTAGACATAATAATAAAGTTTGATCTTTTGCCTTGCAGAAACTGAAAAAAAAATCGTCCCCCAACCACAGAATATATATTAGTACCTTACGGTACAGAAGTTTCACTCCCGAGTTTAGGTATGATAAACGCAAGCGTGCGGCCACCGCACTAGTCTCAATAGGCTTGTTGCACTCGCTCGACTTGTCGCACACGCAGCGCACGCACCCGCGAAACAAAAATAAACTGTTAATACCTTAAAGTACCTCTGACAGCCATATCAGATTGAAGCGAGACGGCAGACAGTTATTGTACTATGAACGCTATGCGCAATACAAAAGGTTGAAATTAGCTTGTTTTCCAGAATAGTAGGTAAATATCTCGGGGTTTTTGTGCCGCTTGTATGGAAGTGAGACAGGCCTGCCTCAACATACCCTAATTTTTTTTTTTTAAGTTAGTAGGTAGTTACATTCTCTGAACTCACCTTATCTGTCGCTGTGGTAGAGCCATAAGCTCGTACGCTGCACTTTTGTCTTTATCAGCCAGACATGATGGGATGTGCAGGCGCCAGCGACCACCAGCTTAGTCTTAAGTTCTAAGTATGTATTAGGCTAGGTAGAATAAGCAGTCTTGCATCAAACTCTGTAAGCTCGGATCGTTTCTAATAAAACTCTTAGTTATAACGGGCCCTAACGTTTTATTTTCGCCGCTCCGCTCCCGAAAACTAACTAGGTATAGGTTTTCAAAAAATAATTTTTGTTTGTTTATTTTGTAGGTACCTACTTCGGAAAATTGGTTCAATTGACTTCATTTCCAGCAGAAGACAGGACTTTTTTGTCTTGTTCATTGAGGCATTTTAAGACGAGTTTTAAGCAGAAATGGACAGCAGCTCGTTACACTTTTTTGGTTTTTTCAATTTTTTTTTAATGTATTTTTTTACTAATAAATCCATTTTTTTTATCAAATGTTTTTTTTATTATATACTGACATGTTATAGGCCCATATATAGTTTTGACCGGTTTTTTGCCTCAAATACCCCTTAGTGCACCGCTTTGTCGAACGTATCGCCACCACAATCCGGCTGAACGTGAGGACGCCGTATTACATAACGGCGCCGTTTTTCAATCCGGCTAGCCATTATGTAAAATGGCGTGTTATACGAATTGGCTGCGACATGCATATTATCCAACGTCTCCGGGAAGATGGATTGTCTGGTTGGTCAGAATTTGTACAAGCGAGTTTGCAGGCATCAATAACCTCGGAGAAGCACGGCTCTTAAATATTTTCACATGTTGTCAAAGGAATAGGGCATAGATAATCGGTATAGAGTTGAGGATTATTCTATTAAAGGGAACATAGAGGACTAAGCTATAGAGATAGCACGTTTAGTCGATATTTTAAAGCATTTTTGTGGCGGTTGCGCGATGGTAGCGTTGGTAAACACGTAGGTTGCCGCACGCGTTAAAATGGATAAAAGAACAATGTGTGGAAGGCAGGATTTTCCTGATTTTCTTAGTGCAACTAATACTAGCTATCGGACTGCGGCTGATTACTCCCATAGGAATGGGAAGAGTATCTTGAGCCCAAGCTCGGTCGTCCATGGTCACATTTAAAATTGAAAATATTGGTGTCGATTCTGTTGTGAACAAACTATTACTACCTACTTTAGTGGCGGGTGTCTGTCAATGCTACCAGACGAAAAATAGTTTATGTGTGTACGACATCCACAGCATAATTTGGCATATTTTGTTCTTGTTTAGCATATTTTTTAATTTTTAGAGAATATAAATTGTTATAGCATATTTTATAAAACAAAAAAAAAATGGAAATCACAATTGTTTCTTGAAATAAAACTTGAAATCGATACTCGACTCCGCGGCGGTTTAGCGGTGAGAACCCCGAATGCCATTTTGAACGTCAGATTCGGCCTAAATAGAGCAGGAAAGTGCTGTTATTCTTCACTGTTCCAGACAATGTGCTACATTGTATCGGACTTCAGAGTGTTATGACCCTAGCTCTCAGCCTTCCTTATCAGCTAATGTTGATGAATATCAAGACATTAATCTATTTCCCTGATCTAATTTCTTAATAAATACCTACTGACACTTATTTATGTTGGATTTTTTTTTAGATTTTTTAGTGGTTAGCATATTTTTGACATATTTTTTACACCAATCTAGCAAATTTTGAAGTAATTGAGTTGGCAGCACTGCTCAGCTGACCAGTGTGACCATATGTGGCAGTTTCCTGCCTTTTTGGCAGGATTGGCCTCTTATTATAGGGAACGTGCAGGAACTATAGGTGGCAGCACTAATCGACAAAAGAGACACTATGCGGACAAAAAAGGAAACTTATTACTTCTCATCATGCTTTCAATTTACACAAAATTGTCTCTTCAATTATATTATTTTTGAATAAGCTAAAAGGTATAAAATATGAGTTCCGGTTTATCAATAACGATCGTCAGCGTAATATAGATGTTTAAATAATATGAATTTTATATCTTTCGTTTACTTTCTGATGAAAATTGTGGTGTATGAAGACATGGTGGCTGGCATAACTAAGATAGCTTTCTTATTTTCAACACATGTTATAATGGAAGGGAATCCTTTATCAGCGAGAACAGTATCTCCAGGCTCTAATAAATCAATTAGTTCACAATCATTTGATGAAGCAATCAATAAAATGCAGGCCGTAGCATTTAGATACAAAACTTAAAAAACCAAAGGAGTGCAGCCGACTAAAAACATTATTGTGGGTATAACCATGTTTATATTCTGAGGTGGAGTCTTTGATTAACTGTTGAGGGATATTCGGTGTGAACTTTAGTGCGGTCTAGTAGAACACGTGTATGCTGAAGTATATGGTTCTGGTATGTTTGCATGGACGGTTGATTTTGAGGGCCTTTTCAATGCCGAGTGTAACAAAAACAAGTTGTTTTCAAATATTTTTCTTTACTGCGTTTATCCATTTTTTGCGTTTTTCACCAAAACATGGTATGATAGTATTCTTTGGAAAGTAATAGAATTTTACGCTAATTGATTTATTTTCATTTTTGTGGATGTATTGGTACCTACATCCAGAAATGCAACAATGCATTATGATTAGTTAATTAATTTTCACTATAAAATTAATTATGTTTACTTGTTAGAAAAGTCTATGTCAAGCATTAATAGAGCACAAGATTCGGATTGGCGACGCCAGTTGGCAGCACCATCGTTGTGCACGTTCCCTATAGCCTCCGGCATGTTTAGTTAAGGTGGATGCTCAAGGGTAGCCCGCGAAATTCAAATTTTCTTACGTTTTTTGCAGTTTTTTATAATTGTGTTACTACATACGTCTTACAGTCGCAAACAAAATTTTAATCAACATACAACCTAGCACTGGCCTGCACCTTAACGTTTTATAAACTTGGCAGTTTTTGGCAGTATTGCAATGTTGAAAATAAATCTATACTAACATCTCAAATTGTCAAAAATGGCCACCCTAATAACGATAGGGTAGACAATCTTCATTTAAAAATAATAGAATCCACACGCCATTACACCAAACTAGAGGGGCCAGCAAGGCCGATTAACTTCATTTAATAATTGTAACAAAAAAATCATGCTAAGATGTTCCAAACTTGCGTCCAAATGTTGGATAAAATCTATTATATTAGCTTCGTATGTATAAAAATATGTATAAAGAGATAGAAAATGAAGAACATGAGGATAATTGCAATGTTTAATTAACATTTTTTACCTAATTAATAATAAAAATATGATAATATGTAAAAATAAAGTATTTATTTTTGTTTTTTTTTTAACTTGGCAATTTTTGGGCATTTTTTACTCGAGCCTTTGGCAGGATTTGGCAGGTTTCAAATCAAAGTATGGCAGTATCGAGAATTTTAAGATGGTCACACTGCAGCTGACACTTGACTGACAGATTATACTCGGCATTAATAACAAATAACAATTGGATAGCGTAAATCGTGAATTTAATAAAGCTGACTCTTACAATCGTGAAGACCTATGTAAAAAGTATAAGTACTATGCACAAGGAATTGAGTTTAATTATCACATCCCAAAACAACGAGTGTGTGCCGTCTCTGACACTCGTTAGCAGAGCGACACGCTCCGTATTGTTTAGTTTGGCTATCGCGAAACTGAAGAAGACTAGTGCCGCTGCTCCAAGTTGTAGTAGTAGCGGCATTGTCGCTTGCGGCTGCTGTCACCCTCGGAAGTGTATCTGCAGTGACTATAATACACCACCTGTAGGAGTGGAATCCATGACGGAAGGCTGTGTTTCCTGATAGCTACAAACGGGTCTTCAAGTCGCGAGGGAATAGATTAGTTCTCGGCAAGCGAGCTCCATCATCGACCACAACATTGCTGTCGATCAGGTAAAGACATGAGCATCTGTAAACTAATATTATGAAGAGGTAAAGTTTGTATGTTTATAAGTTTGGATGTAGGAGATAATATTCGGAACTGCTGATACGATTCCCAAAATTATTTCACTAATGGGAAGCTACGATATCCCCGTGAACCACAGGCTCAATATGGTTGTTTAAATGTGTAAATTATATATAAAATCTTAGTATTTTAAATAAGCCTTTTTTTTTAAACAATACATATTTACTTAAATACAAGTAGGTACTAATTTCTCTGTACCTTGATTTGTACCTTATAACTACATTATGTCATTTTTCCACAATTTATTTAAGCTAAGCTCTTTGTGATATTCCAGGTCGCAGAACACCGAATATCTACTTGAAACTGTCAACTTTATCCCAAGAACCACAAACACAATGCGTGTAACGTCACGAACAGAAGAACAGCTCATGCCGGGAGAAAGTATTAGCAAGCTGGCAAGACGGTAGCGCATCTGACGATCCAGTTATTTCTATTATTGTTGTTTCTAATTTACCATTCTGATTAATTAATCTGTGGTCACTACTGTTTATGTTAGAGGTAAAGTATAAGTCTGTGTTAAATGTCCGGGAATGTTGGTTCTTGTGTCCAGAGAAATCTTCGAAATTAGAAACTCTTTTACAAGTAATCTGATCATTGCCTGAGGAAGAATCACACTTGTACCTAATTGACTGTACTATTCATTTCACTTCATCGCTCGAACGAAATCGTATTGGTTGCTAGTTCCAAATTAATTATGAATAATAAAAAGTATAAGAAGCGCCCTGGAACTGCTAGTGTACACGGCCAGTTCTTCGAGTCTAAAATGCTCAGCTTGCTGAATTTTAGAGCTTTACATGACGACGACATTGAAGAGTTTTATTTAGCTACAAATGTTGATTTAATAGGAGAATTTGACGACATATGCATAAGGGCCAAAGTTAAAGGTTTTACCAAGCAAATGGCTGTGTTTGCTCAAACCAAACATAGAGAAACGGACAAAGTTTTATCGCTTAGCATCGAACATGATCTGTCAAGATGCTTTAGAAGTTACTTAAAAATTAGAGGAGCATTCGGCACAAAAAATAAAGACCCTCCAGCTTTGTTTGGAGGGACCTTCAGCGACACAGAATGCCTATTTGTTATGTACACAAATGCTAAATATGACTTTACCAATGAGTTGATCGAGACTGACTATACTAACAAACTGAAAGAAATAATAGGCACTGCAAAAGAGGGCTCTTACTTACAACCTACATACGGGCCCAAGGACGTGGAGGTTTTAAGTAAAGTCATTTTGGAAGAAGAAATCGTAACACTTGCTGAGCACTTCGCGAAACTTATTAATAAAGAAGTAATTATGGATGAGCTCTTATCGTGTTACCACTATATTCTGGCGCAAAAAGTTTTCAAGATTCCTGATATCGTTAATGATAAAGGATTTCGGACCGCCAGCTTCAGAAATGAATTCTTTGATACAAACGAACACTTCGTTCTGATATTCAAAAATAAACTCTATGAACAGGTACTTATGAGACGGAAAATTGACATGCCTACAATGTTGGTTCTTCTAGAAAAATTCTTTAGCAGATCGTCTGAAGTTGAGGTTTTGCGTGAACTAATTACAACTGTTATTGCTTACAAAAATGGCAAGTTTGAATTTGTTAAGAAATCTTACACATCTGACATAACTGAAAATTTAAAACAAAAGTTGAATAAAGTTTGCGTTCCTCAATCCACAGTCGATGACGCCATTGATCAGGCTGCCAGAAAAATATTAGAAAAATCGGAGTTCGTGGTCCCACGTTCGTTCGGAAATAACGATTTAACAATAAGAGAAGGTAAGAAAGAGAAAACATTGAAAAAACTGTTTTCAACAATAGTACGTTTGATTAACGATGCAAAACCTAAAACTATCATTACTATCGACGAGTCCCTTGGAGATGGCCTCCTTAAAGTTAACGGTGGCTTGGCTGGTTTAGTCGGCAATGTTTTCGTTCCCGATGAAAACTCTAAACTAATGAAGTTTGCTGATAATATCGAATCTATTAAAGGCGATCTTGCTAAAGGACTGTATCTAGAATTGGAAAAGGCAATAGATAACTTACAAGAGTACAAAATAAATGTGAAGGTAAAAAAGTTTCCGAAGCTCTCATTCTACAGCAGAGAACACGACGAAAATTTGGTGAAAGACTTCTTAAGACAACTGATATTTTTCACCAATCAGTCAAAACAACAAGAAATTGATGGAATTTTAAAACAGGAAATAGGATACAATCTTTACGATGGCAAACGCCTTAATCAAGCACAAGTTGATGCGGTATTCTTAAAATATCACAAAGCAATCCAAGATTGGTGGATAGATCCTAATGATGCCGAATATCTTACAAAACACAGCAAATACTTTGATAATGCAACAAAAGATATTATAAACCAATCACTACTATATGCCATTAACATGATACATACGTTCAATATGCAAAACATAAAATATACACTTAATGCAACAGCCGTCAGCGCATTCAAATTATTGTTGGATGAGCAATGTAAGAGAAATGCTAATGTTATTGTTACAGACAACTGTAAATATACTCTTGTTAAATTAACAAACTATTTAAATAACAAGAAGCATGTGGTTTTAGACCTAGAATCCATTTCAAATCTACTGCCGAAAGACTATAAAACTTTACGCACTGAATTGGCGGAAAATAAGGAAACTGTAATTTTTGTAAATTATGGAAACTGGTGTGGAAAATATAATGATATCGTAAGAGCAGTTGAAGCTCGATTATTTATTGTTACAGTAGCAAAACCAAATAATATTGATAGTTATGTACACGATTTTTCAAATAATCTAGTTGATTTAAACGATGAATCGCAGCAAACGTTCTTAGAGAACACAAATGTGATATTTCAAGGGGAAGAAGTAAGCTTAGGTATCTTCTTAAAAGACGATAAGGCTAGGAAACTCATAAAAGGAGACATTTTCCATAAAATGCTTGAAAACACAAGCTTTAAAATCGGGATGCCGATAGGAAACAAGAATTACGACGAATTCAAAGATTTGTACACTGATAGACGCGTCAGTCGCACCAGGAAAACTGACGAAGATGCGTTTCATGAAGTTAAAGATAAATTAATACAAACGCTGTACGATTTACAAGATCATGTGATACTAGTAACTGCTATGCCTGGGATGGGCAAGTCAACTCTACTTACTCATTTGTCAATTAAAACAAAGGAACTCGAGCCAAACACATGGATTGTAAGAATAAACCTGTTGGAGTACTCGAAAATATTCAGTAAGTGGCAGAGAGATAATACAGTCATCGACCATATGCTGAGTTTACATTTCATGTGCCATGTAGCTCTCGGTGTGGCAGAAGAAAATATTACAGCCGACCTGCAAACAGAAAACAATGTTGTGTCCCTCAAATACTGCTCAGGCGATGCATCAATTACTTTAGGGTTTGAAATGTTCTTACATTTCTACAATAGTGGTACACTGATATTTCTATTCGATGGTTTTGATGAGATCTTCCCGCACTATGCGAAGGAAGCTCTCTCATTGGTTAAGACCGTCAGGAGTTACCCTCGACAGCACAAAATATGGATCACAAGCAGATCTTATAACGACATTAAAGATATTTTAGAACAGGAGTTCGGACGATCGTATGAATTAGAAGGATTTTCGGATGTTGAACAAGCAAGATACTTAAAAAAATATTGGATAAAGAGAGAATTTGAAACCTTAAGAGAATTAGAGCGAACTACAAGTAATAAGATATTAGCACCATGTTATCACCCGCTTTATTTAACTCGCTACTATGTACATGAACAGACTACTGTGCCTTCTTTTAAAGTAAATTTGACTCTCGAAGATATCTTGAAATTGGAGTTAGATAGCTATGTACATAAAACCAACCCATCCACTTCTAGTTCCAAAATGACGTGGCGAAGTGACAGCATGACTGTTTACTATACTAACGACAGCAACACTGCTTACTATTCTAACGACTTTTTCGCAACTCCACTGCATCTATACTTATTAGCTGCATGCCTGCTCCCTCAACTTCGGATAAACGAACTTCAGACATGTGTGCCAATCGATCAGTCTATGGAAATGAGTGCTTTTGAGCTTTACCAACAATTCGTTGAAATCAAACTCCATAAAATCCGTTTCAAAGAAAAGAACAAAGTTGACATATCCATTCCAGACAACATATCGATTAATAAAAGGGAACGAGCTTATGTCTTATCTAAACATAAAAAGTTAGGAGCGTACGCTATATTCTACTCAGTTAAAGATTTAATATTTAATGATAATGAATTAAAAGAAGTTATGGAAAACATTGATATGCTTAAGTTAGGAACAGAAAAGTCGGGATTTATATACAGTGTAGCAGGCGATATCCCGATGTTTATACACAAACTGATCGCGGAATACTTCGCAGCTGAATACATTGACGATCTATTAAAGAGTGACATAACCAATGAAACTCGGAAATCAATCCTACGTTTAAGTAAAGTAGGTCAAGTTTATGAAATATTAACTAGTAAATGGCTAGCAGAAACAAAAGGGCAAGGAAGATTTTATTATGAAGATAGGCTGCCAAGTTTCACACTAGTGTTTAACGAGCCATTACCAAATTGCCTTCCTCAAATTTTACCTAAATGAGAAATACAAATGGGAATCCATTTCACTCAATTTCCAACCATTCCTCACCCCGCCGTGACATTGTAGCACCATTTTAACGAGCAAATGTTTGGTGCCATCCATGTACTAGATTATTATTATTTATTGACATATATTTTTTGTTCTCGGCTTGTTAGCCGGGAAGAGCTGATAATAAGGGCTTATGCCAAGTGATTATCAGTTGGGATAGATGAAGTGCGGTCACGCGCAGAAGTAACGTTTTTGTATTTTGATGAGGATTTTGTGATTCACATTGCAGAACTTTCTCACGAGTCTGCAATTCTGCATGTGTTAGATATCACTGCCTTTTGTAAGTGCTCGGCCAGACTGACAGCGCGGTGCGGCGAGCGGCGCGGGGTTTGAGATCCCCGCTCCCGACAGGGTAACCAACTTAGGAGTTTTCTTCCCAAATTTAGGGGTAAATAAGAGAGATGTGATTTTTTTAGGGGCATTCTATTTCTATTGGCCCCCGGCCACCGTAGGCGCGGGCCTGTGGATGGGGAGCTATGGGCTAGGTCGCCGTCTGGTCTTATGACGACAAGCCGTGTCGACGGTGCGTTCGTTTTCTACGCGCGCCTGAAAGAGATGTCGGCAACAAGGAAGGGGTCCGCAAGGGCCGATGCCTGCCAGGGCTGCGGGTTGTTCGCAACAGTTACCGCGGCCCTGGAACACAAAAAACAAAGAAGGAACATGGATGGGTTTTAGTCACTACAAGCCAGAGCGGGAGGGGGGACATTTGACGATTTCCCATCCGAAAAAAAAGCGGGATTTTCAAGTAATTGTGGGAATACCCTGGCTCCCGCACTTGCCGCCCGCGCCCTCACTGCGGCCACTTGTATGAACGACCTATGGCTTGAGCTACCCGCGCGCGATTCGCGTGCGTCACGCTAATGAAGTTCATTTATGTTTAAGCTAGTCGCACCGCACCCGCGTTTGCAGTCTGGCCGAGCATTATGAGATGGTAGGTATTTGGAGGTAAGCTAAGAGAATTATGAGATTGGTGAAGTTGTTTCGGTATTACTCTTGTTGATGACTAAACTCAATAGTTTCTGGGTAGAGTAAAAATATTTAATAAAGTGTACTAAAAATGGTTTGGGTATATTATTAAATTGTTAACATCATCTTTAGTTTTTGTATTTTGTATTTCTTATAGTTAAAAACTAACCAAATACATCGAACTCAAAGATGAAATTACCCGAATTTGGCATAATGAATATTAATTGTAAATGTGCCCCTTTTTATAAATAAACGATTTATTACTAAAAACGATTTATTATTTTATAATCTCTAACTCTGCTCAAAGCTGTTATTTGAGGTAGTCTAGAATATTATGAGTAAGAATAGACAATAAGTTATTAAAAGGGGCTTTATTTTTTTTTATTGTCTGTGGTACACTTTCCATCAAATGGCGGCTTGATGTGCCTTTGTATTTTCTTCCATCGTTTAATAAATGGTTCAATCCTAAAATCAGCGTTCATATTCTTTAAGTCCTAATTACAGGTTATGGGTTGGGTTTTGAAACGTGCTGCCTCGCTGGAGGAAATGTGATAATATTAGGGGTTCCTAGGGGTCTTACTGATACCCTTGCAACACTTTTTTTTCATAGGAAACGCAGTTTTAACCAAAAAATAAATAAAGAAAAAACCTAATTTTTAGGTTAGGAACGAACATATTTAGGCCAAAAATAAACATAATTACGTCAAACTAAACGCAATTTTGTCACTTTGACAGTTGAAATTACACAATTACGTGAAACTAAACGCAATTTTTATTTTTAATTAAATACACAGACAGGACTTGGCCTCAGAACCGACACAGGGCACCCCGACCCCACGTGGTCTTGTGGTCCCTACCCCTAGAGTGTTTTTTATAATTGCGGGAGCCAGATGCTCGAGGGAGCTCCTGAGTGGAGCAAGCCACGCAAAGCCGAGCAGAGCGAAGGGGGGAGGTGGCGAGCGAAGCGAGCCGGCGACCTCCGTAGCGATGCGAAGGTGGGGTGTGGCTTAGCGACACTCAGGGGTGAGCGAGAGTGTCTGGCGGGAGCGCGTCCGGAATCCGACTCAGACCAACTTGACCGGATTAGGTTAGGTCAAAAACACAAAAATATACATTTCTGGCAAGCGGAAAGGGGGGGTGCGAGGTCCCCCTTCCCTTCTCCTACTCTTTCTCTCCCCTAAACCCCCAAAATGTCCATTTGCTATGATAAAATTATTGCATCTAAAAAAAATCATAAAAAAAAAACTATACATTTCCGGTTAGCGGTAGGGGGGGGGATGGGAACCCCTTCCCCTCCCCCTCCCCCCCCCCCCCCCCCCGGTCCCCGGAGCCCTATCGGGGCAGCACGCTGCAAAACTTTAACCCAGGTTATGGGCCCAGTAGTTCCGTAACTCTGTATTTTAGGTGAAGAACCGACGTTGTTTGTGCAACAAACAAACGGCGATCACAGGCGTGGTTCAGCTTCTTTGTGTTTCGCAAAAAAAAGTCGAAGTCAATTGTGCTGAAGGCAGCGGCGTCTGGTGTTTAGCGGTGCAAGGGAGCACACGCGATAGACGTTAACAATTCGACGGTGGAGCAGATCGGGGATCAATGGATCAGCTCGTGGCGATGACGATGGGAGGGGGAGTCAAGTTGGAGGGTCCGACAAGTTGGAATTTATGGAAGTTCCAGATGACAGTGTTGCTGAGAGCGCAAGACGTGCTATCGGTGGTGAATGGCACTGAGGTCAAATCTGCAGATGCAGCGTGGGTAAAGAAAGATGCGAAGGCTCAAGGGTTAATCGTTACAAGATTGACCGAAAGCGCAATGATACATGTCATTGCTTGTGAAACTGCTGCACAAATGTGGGATAAGTTGCTCGAATGTTTATGAGCAGAAATCGAGTACAGCGATTCATTTGTTGCAACAGAGATTTTTTAATTTCAAGTTCGAGGAGAACATGGAGGTGTCGGTATTTGTATCAAAACTACAAGAGTTACAACTGCAGTTGAAGCAAGCAGGGGAGGAAATCTCTGAGAAATTTATAATTACAAAAGTTTTAATGGCATTGCCGGAGAAATACAGTCATTTTGTGTCAGCTTGGGAGTCAGTAGACACATCTAAGCAAACTTTTGATAGTTTAGTTGCTAGACTTCATGTGGAGGAAGACAGACTGAAGGCAAAGTCAACAGATAGTGAAAATGTGGCATTATTTGCAAAAAAATCTGACACTCCAAAAAAATGTTTTAAGTGTGGTAGGGCTGGACATTTTATCCAAGATTGTAAGAGTAAAAAGGATGTCAGAAAGTGCTATAATTGCAACAAAGTTGGACATTTAAAGAAACAGTGCACAAAAGAAACAAAAACTGGAGCACAAAGTAACGCCTTTTCAACAATAATAAAAGACAACAATGGGTTACCATGTCATGCATCTGAAAGCAAGTGGATTATCGATAGTGGTGCTAGTGAGCACATGACTTCAGAACGAAATTTGTTTACGTCAATGCGTCAAGTATTAAACCGGTTTGTTGTTGTTGGAGATGGGCGACGTCTACCAGTTGTGGGAATTGGAGAAATTGAATTTATAAACAATAAACTAAGTGAGGTGTTATTTGTGCCAGAATCATCATCATTCTCTTGCCCTTATCCCAATTCATTTGGGGTCGGCGCAGCATGTCCTCTTCTTCCATACTTCTCTATTTTTCGTCATCTCATCGGACACTTCTTTTCTTTTCTTTTCTTTTGTGCCAGAACTAAAACTAAATTTGTTTTCTGTGACAAGGGCTACAACTAAAGGGTATAGTGTGGATTTAACATTGGATAAATGTGTAATAAAGAAAAACAATCAGCTGTGTGTGTCAGGACTTAAAGAAAACAATGTTTATATAATAAAATTTAAGAAACATGATGTCCAATGTGCGGTGACTCTCAGTGAGTGGCATGAGAGGTTATGTCACCAGAACATAAACTATGTGAAGTCTGTACTTTCAACAAATAATGTGAAATATACTGAGGACAATACGAAGTGCATTGATTGTTTAAAGGGAAAGGCACATAGGCTTCCTTTTACAGACAGTGTATCCAGTACAACACAACCTTTGGAGTTGGTACACGCTGATGTGTGTGGACCATTTGAAGTAGCATCACTTGGAGGGGCAAGATATTTTTTACTTATCAAGGATGATTTTACTAAGTTTCGTCATGTCTACTTCATGCAAAATAAGTCAGAGGTTGTGCAGTGTGTCAAGTACTATTCTCAGTCTGCGGAAAGGAAAACAGGGCAAGTTTTAAAGATTTTTCGATCTGATGGTGGGGGTGAATTTGTGAATAAGAAAATGGAGGAATATTTCACTAGCAAGGGCATACAGCACCAAACAACAGTGGCTTATACGCCAGAGCAGAATGGCCAGGCCGAAAGAGACATGCGTACCCTGGTGGAGGCGGCACGTACCATGCTGCATGCCAAAAACATGGGTAAAGAGTTGTGGGCTGAGGCCATTAATACAGTTGTCTATGTGCTGAATAGAACCAGTAAGAGCAGAACCGAAGGGAAGACACCATTTCAGATGTGGACTGGGCATGATTTTGATATTACCATATTAAATAAAATATTTGGTTCTAAAGTATGGATACATATACCTAAGGAAAAGAGGCGTAAACTGGATTCAAAGGCTGAAGAAGGCGTGTTTGTTGGCTATGAGAGTTCAAAGGGATACAGAATTTATTATGAGAAGAAAAAGATAGTACAGACAAAAAGAGATGTAGTGTTTGTGTCAGAATGTATGTCATTACCAGAAGAAAAAGAATATGACAAAGAGAAAATAGTCTATTTGGACAGAGAGAATACAGGATTTGACCAAGAGGAAGGAGGGCAGGAGCCGGTACAGATGGACCAGGAGCCCATGCAGGAAGAGCCGCAGCAGGAACAGGCTCAAGTAGAACAGGAGCAGGGTCAGGCAGAGAGAGAGCCAGAACAGGAAGAGCACAGTGATAGTGAGGCAAGTAATTCTGAAAATTCTGATTACTCTGATGCCAATGACACTGAACAGACAGTACGCACACGGAGTGGGAGAAAAGTGAACAAACCTTCGAGGTTCTATGACTATATGGCATTAGTTGTGGCAGAGGAAGAACCTGCTAGCTACAAGGAAGCAATGGAAAGAGAGGATGCTGACAAGTGGAGGAAAGCTATAGAAAAGGAATTGAGTCAGTTACAGGAACATAATACTTGGACACTCATTGAAAAGGTACCAAAGGGAAAAGAAATAATAAGTACTAAATGGGTGTTGAAGAGAAAAGAGAGTCAGGACGGAGAATTTATTTATAAGGCAAGGTTGATAGCCAGAGGCTTTCAACAAAGCTGTGATGATAGTGATTTATATGCTCCTGTAGCTAAACTAAATACCTTTAGAATATTTACTGCTGTTGCTACTAAGTTAAATTGTAAAATAAGACAATTGGATGTATGTAATGCTTTTTTAAATAGTAACATTAATGAAGATGTGTATTTGAGGTTGCCTGATGGTATAGAGTCTGATTTGAAATTTTGCAAACTTAATAAGTCTATTTATGGGTTAAAAAGGTCTCCGAGGTACTGGAATGAAACTTTTGATAAAGTGATGAGGTCACAGGGTTTTAAAAGTTCTGATAAGGATTACTGTTTGTATTCAAAGCATGAGAATGGTAATAAAGTATTTTTATTGTTGTATGTTGATGACATATTGTATTTCAGTACTTCAGAGACAGAAAGTAACAAGTTGAGAAATATATTATATGATTCTTTTAAAATGAAGGATGTAGTTGGTAAATTTTTGGGTATGGAAGTAACTCAGGATTTAGATAAGGGTTGTACAACAATTTGTCAAAAAGATTACTTGAAAAAGATTTTAGAGTATTGGGGTATGAAAGATTGTAAACCATTATCTTTGCCTATTGATAAGAATTTTAAATTTATATTGTTAAAGAAAGAAAAGTCAGAGTCAGAAGAAATAGAACATAAATGTAGAATGATAATAGGAAGTCTAATGTATGCGGTAGCTGGATCTAGACCTGACTTGTGTGCCGTAGTCAACATATTAAGTAGATATCAAAGCTGTGCTAGCCAACTGTTGTATAAATTGTTACTTAATGTTCTTAGATATGTAAAGGGAACATTGGATTTGTGTTTAACTTTCTATAGAGATGGTAGAAATGATATTGTTGGTTATGTTGATAGTGATTGGGGAGGCAGTGATGATAAGAGATCAACAACAGGTTTTTGCTTTAAGGTTTTTGGAGGTTCAGTTATTTGGGTGACTAAAAAGCAACAATCTGTGGCTTTATCATCTACTGAGGCTGAATATGTAGCTCTCAGTCATGCTACTAGTGAAGCTTGCTGGCTTAGGTCTATATTATGTGATTTTGGTATTTCTGTGGGGACAATTGTCTTATATGAAGACAATCAGTCCACAATTAAGATGGCTAATATGGCTACAGGCATAACTAGGGTCAAACACTTAGATATTAAGTTGAGTTTTGTAAAAGAAAAGATAGATAAGAAAATAATAGTAGTTGAATATGTAAGTTCTGATAAACAAGTGGCAGATATTTTAACTAAAGCTCTAGGTGGGGTTTCATTCAAATGTTTGAGGGGAAAATTGTTTAATTAATAATGGGTTGGTTTTAGTAGTGTAGAATAAAGGTCAGTTTTATTTTTGTATGTGTAACCTTTGTGAAAAGGAAAGTGTAGGACAGTATTGGTTTTGTGTTGTTTTTAATAATTATTGAGGGGAGGTGTTATTTGAGGTAGTCTAGAATATTATGAGTAAGAATAGACAATAAGTTATTAAAAGGGGCTTTATTTTTTTTTATTGTCTGTGGTACACTTTCCATCAAATGGCGGCTTGATGTGCCTTTGTATTTTCTTCCATCGTTTAATAAATGGTTCAATCCTAAAATCAGCGTTCATATTCTTTAAGTCCTAATTACAAAAGCTACAGGCAATTTTTTTTTCTTGGAGAAGTTCCGGTCAGTGGATACGAAACGGCGCATTATTTTTTTACTGCGACCAATGAGGTAGATGACACACCAATCTATTGAGATACTTTTTAAGAGCTGTCAAAACACGGTTCTCATAGATTTTGTATGGCAATAGCCAACTTTGACGTCGGAAATCGGGTTTTCAGGCCCAAAATAAAGTGTTTTTTTTTTTTTTTGAGATTGGTGTCTTGGAATTATTGTTATAAGGTGTCATCTACCCTATTTCAAGATAGTTGGTCACAGTTATAACAAGTCTATGGTTATACCCTACTCGTAACCTATGTGTAGAGTTCTGGCCACCACTCAAGTCCGATAGACGCGGCGGCGGCGGCGGCGCGCCGCCACCGCGCCAATCACGTGGCACTTGCATAACCTAATGAATTTAGTTCCCGCTTTTGCCGTAAGACTTCAGTGGTGGCGCGGACTTTAGGTATATTATCTGTGCCAATGTGGTCGGGGATGGAATCCCTTTCGAAATCGTTTTTACTACAAACGGTTAGTCGGAGACAAAAAACACCAAGATACTTTTAGCCTTGTCTTTAGGTGATAGATACGATAGAATCGAAAAAATAAATGATTAGCGAAAATAACACTATTTTAGCAAAATTTTGATTTTTTTCTCAGTGCACCGTTAACTACAGTTTCGATTTATTTTGCTCTTTATGAGTGAGCTATCAAGATTGTAGTTTGCACTATATTTTTATGAATTTCTTACTGTTATGATAGCCGCAAGTTGGGCGACACTGTAAGAAGAGTTTTCTCAGGGGTTTTTGATCATTGGGTTTGTCAAGTATACGATGCGATCGGGCTGATGCTCCAGGGTAGCCCGCAAAATTCAAATTTTCTTACGTTTTTTGCAATTTGCAGGCCAGTTCTAAGTTGTATGTTGATTAAAATATTATTTGCGGCTGTAAGACTTAGGTAGTTACAGAATCATAATCATCGAAATCATCAATGCAACCCTCCAAGTTCATGTAACTCGATTGAACGTAAGAAAATTTGAATTTCGCGGGCTGGTTCCAGGAACATTCACCTTAGGTAGTAAAAAGTACCTATAATATAACACAGGACTTGGAAAACTGAAGGAAATTTAAGGTGCGCGTGGCTCCTATTTATGTCTTGTGCTGGGTTCTTAGCTAAGTTAAGAGCCCCTTCCAAAAATTCAGTCGCTAGAGTTTAGGCAAATTCGTTGCGATCCTATGTTAGTGTGCATTGTTCATGCAGATACACGCACACACGGGTGCAGATCGAGCGTAGTGATCGCCTAAACCATTTTGATCCTGTAGACGATATTATTTTATGATACATAATTATAAAGTCAGTACGGTTTAGAAATAAAAGTCTGGAATGTGTGTCTACTGTATATTTATCACAATCAAAATAAAAATGGTTTAATTTTGTATTAGAAGAATTTAGATACATACATCTAGACATTTTACAAAATGATAAATAAAAGTGCGAGTTGGACTCGCGTACTGAGGGTTCCGTACAAACTTTATAAGGACAAACTTAAGACTTACTTAGGACGCGTTTGCAAAATTGATAGGTACAGAATCGAACTACTACATTGACACGGGTCATACACACAAGTGTACGCACGACTAACTGCGAGAATAGTAGTCAAGTGAACACATTTCGATACTTTGAATGATTCATTTTTTTTACGTATTTCTTTGTAATAAAATTATGGTATCTACAAAAAAAATATTTTTGCTCTTTATATTTTTACGAATTACCTCCGGACTTGATGGAGTGACCTGAAGGTATGCTTCAGTGACTGCTACTGGAACTTCTCGACGTGTTGTACTAGGTGAGGAGAGTTTGGGCTCGTATTGTTAGTTATAATGAGACCTTACCTTTGGACCTGATGGAGTGACCTGAATGTGTACTTCGGTGAGGTACTGGAACTCCTTGACGTGTTGTACTAGGTGAGCCGAGTTTGGGCTCGTATTGTTAGTTATGATGAGACCTTACCTCCGGACCTGATGGAGTGACCTGAATGTGTACTTCGGTGAGGTACTTGAACTCCTTGACGTTTTGTACTAGGTGAGCCGAGTTTGGGCTCGTTTTGTTAGTTATGATGAGCCCTTACCTCCGGACCTGATGGAGTGACCTGCAGGTGTACTTTGGTGACTGCTACTGGAACTCCTTGACGTGTTGTACTAGGTGAGCCGAGTTTTAGTTCGTTTTGTTAGTTATGATGAGACCTTGGCTCCGGACTTGATGGAGTGACCTAAAGGTGTAGGTACTTTCATAATTATGAAAAAACGTTATCAATTTTTTATTATGAGCTCCATATTTTTTGCCTATCTGGGTTCAATCAAACTCGGCTCACCTAGCACAACACGTCAAGGAGTTCCAGTAGCTCTCCGAAGTGCACCTTCAGGTCATTCCATTAAGTCCGGAGGTAATGTCACATCATAACTAACAAAACGAGCCCAAACTTGGCTCACCTAGTGCAACACGTCAAGGAGTTCCAGTACCTCACCGAAGTACACATTCACGTAACTCCATCAGGTCCGGAGGTAAGGTCTCATCATAACTAACAATACGAGCCCAAACTCGGCTCACCTAGTACAACACGTCAAGGAGTTCCAGTACCTCACCGAAGTACACCTTCAGGTCACTCCATCAGGTCCGGAGGTAAGGTCTCATAATAACTAACAAAACGAGCCCAAACTCGGCTCATCTAGTACAACACGTCAAGGAGATCCAGTAGCAGTCACCGAAGTACACCTGCAGGTCACTTCATCAAGTCCGGAGGTAAGGTCTCATCATAACTAACAAAACGAGCCCAACCTCGGCTCACCTAGTACAACACGTCAAGGAGTTCCAGTACCTCACCGAAGTACACATTCAGGTCACTCCATCAGGTCCGGAGGTAATGTCACATCATAACTAACAAAATGAGCTCAAACTTGGCTCACCTAGTGCAACACGTCAAGGAGTTCCAGTACCTCACCGAAGTACACCTTCAGGTCACTCTATCAGGTCCGGAGGTAAGGTCTCATCATAACTAACAATACGAGCCCAAACTCGGCTCACCTAGTGCAACACGTCAAAGAGTTCCAGTACCTCACCGAAGTACACCTTCAGGTCACTCCATCAGGTCCGGAGGTAAGGTCTCATCATAACTAATAAAACGAGCCCAAACTCGGCTCACCTAGTACAACACGTCAAGGAGATCCAGTAGCAGTCACCGAAGTACACCTGCAGGTCACTTCATCAAGTCCAGAGGTAAGGTCTCATCATAACTAACAAAACGAGCCCAACCTCGGCTCACCTAGTACAACACGTCAAGGAGTTCCAGTACCTCACCGAAGTACACATTCAGGTCACTCCATCTGGTCCGGAGGAAAGGTCTTATCATAATAACAAAACGAGCCCAAACTCTGCTCACCTAGTACAACACGTCAAGGAGATCCAGTAGCAGTCACCGAAGTACACCTGCAGGTCACTTCATCAAGTCCAGAGGTAAGGTCTCATCATAACTAACAAAACGAGCCCAACCTCGGCTCACCTAGTACAACACATCAAGGAGTTCCAGTACCTCACCGAAGTACACATTCAGGTCACTCCATCTGGTCCGGAGGAAAGGTCTTATCATAATAACAAAATGAGCCCAAACTCTGCTCACCTAGTACAACACGTCAAGAAGTTCCAGTAGCTCACCGAAGTACACATTCAGGTCATTCCATCAAGTCCGGAGGTAATGTCACATCATAACTAGCAAAACGAGCCCAAACTTGGCTCACCTAGTACAACACGTCGCGGAGTTCTAGTAGCTCACCAAAGTACACCTTCAGGTCACTCCATCAGGTCCGGAGAAAAGGTCTCACCATAACTAACAAAATGAGCCCAAACTCGGCTCACCTAGTACAACACGTCAAGGAGATCCAGTAGCAGTCACCGAAGTACACCTGCAGGTCACTCCATCAGGTCCGGAGGTAAGGTCTCACCATAACTAACAAAATGAGCCCAAACTCGGCTGACCTAGTACAACACGTCAAGGAGATCCAGTAGCAGTCACCGAAGTACACCTGCAGGTCACTTCATCAAGTCCGGAGGTAAGGTCTCATCATAACTAACAAAACGAGCCCAAACTCGGCTCACCTAGTACAACACATCAAGGAGTTCCAGTAGCAGTCACCGAAGTACACCTTCAGGTTACTCCAAGTCCAGGACGAATAGGCTTTTATAAACCTACATACATACACACACTTACATACACATACATACATTACATACACACTTACTACTACTACTTGTTTTACATACTTTTTATAGCGAAATAAAATAGAATAAAAATCTACCTTGTGAAGTATCAAATTTGGTTTATCGAATATTTTGTGTTTGTACAGCGATCTTTTTCAACTCGAGGCGCTCCAAACAGGCGATACGTGTCCACTCTCGACGGGGGTCGCGCGCGGACTAGTTTCATTCGAAATACTTTGCAATAAATCAAGACGGGTATCAAAAATAAAATAACCCCTATCGCAATCGATTAAGATTCATCCAGAAGAGCAAAAAATGTGAAAAAATAAGTTTCGGTTTTCATTTTTTCTGCGACTATCTAAAGCATTTAGATTTAAAAAAAATCCTAGCATTAAGAATTGAATATGTTTGCCAACAAATAGTATTTTTAGAAATAGTAAAATATGTTAATAATAGCACAAAAATGTACCTAAACTCAACCCGGTATCGTTAATTTTGTGAAAAATGGCAACGGCAGATCGATTTTACATTATAAAAAACTAAAATTTTCGATGATCTAGTACCTAGTATTTGAAGATGAAGAACCAATCTATACGAGGTAGTTATTAGTTATATTGGATTTTGTTTGGTTATGCCATAAAATGTACCGAAAAACAGCATAATTTTGCCTGAAATGCAAACGCGCCCTTAATTTTTCTGGATCTGGGACTTTTGCGCGAAAAAAAATTGCGCGAAGGACACTTGCGCGAACCCATTTGCGCGAAAAGACAAATGCGCGCATGGACTTTTGCGCGATTGGACTTATGCGCGAACGGACTTTTGCGCGCCTGGACACTTGTGCGAATGGACTTTTGCGCGATTAGATTTATGCGCGAATGGACATTTGCGCGCCAAGATACTTGCGCGAATGGACTCTTGCGCGAAAGGACACTTGCGCAAATGGAAACATGCGCGACTGGACTTTAGCGCGACTTAATGGCCACTGAGGTTCACTCTGTAGAGTAAACATAACATACCCCTGTTATTTATACTTGAAGGTGGTTTTTTCTTTTCGTTTTTCTGTCATGGATGTCATTTTCATGGTTAAGGAGACGCTGATAACGAAATGAGATCAAAATGAAAATCCAAGATGGCGCCGAGGAAAACTTCTGTTTTTTCTATCATGGGTGTCATTTTTATGGTTTTCGGGGTCGCTGATTATGAAAATGAGGTCAAAATGAAAATCCAAGATGGCGCCCAGGATAATTTTTGATTTTCCGTCATGGGTGTCGTTTTCATGGATTTTGGGGTTGCTGGTTACGAAACTGAAGTCGAAATGCAAATCCAAGATGGCGCCGAAGAAGCATTAAAATTAAAATAATCAGCGACCTCAAAAACCATGAAAATGACACCTACGTTGGAAAAACCGAACTTTTTTCACGGCGCCATGTTGGATTTGCATTCGACCTCATTTTTGTAACCAGCAACCCCCAAAACCATGAAAACGACACCCATGACAGAAAAACCGAAAATTTTTTTGGGCGCCTACTTTGATTTTTATTTTGACCTCATTTTCGTGATCAGCAACCCTAAAAACCATGAAAAGTACACCCATGACGTAAAATCAAAAATTTTCGTCGGCACCATCTTGGATTTCATTTTGATCTCATTTTCGTATCCAGGAACCCCTAAAGCCATGAAAACGACATCCATGATGGAAAAACAATTTTTTTCTTGGCAACGTCTTGGATTTTCATTTTGACCTCATTTTCGTAACCAACAACCCAAAAACCATGAAATCGACACCCATGACGGAAAACAAAATTTTCTCTCGGCGACATCTTGGATTTTCATTTTGACCTCATTTTCGTAACCAGCAACCCCGAAAACCATGAAAACGACACCCATGACGGAAAAACCGAAAAAAAATTCTGGCGCCTTCTTGGATTTTCATTTTGACCCCATTTTCGTAATCAGCAACCCCAAAAACCATGAAAACGACACCCATGACAGAAAATCAAAAAAGTTCTCTAAACTTCTCCCGCAGTCGACAAGAATAAGAACCTGACTATTATAATAAAAATAAAGCAGGTTCAAATTCTTCTTGCCTTTCTCACAAGGAGTGATCAAAAATGTTCAAAATGACTTAATTTCTTGTAGGGACCCTTATCTAACTTAACTTCGGGATGCCCCAAGTCGGTCGTGTCACTTCAGTAGGTACCTAATGTTCGGGATTCCAGGTGCCAAAACGTTACTGTCGCGAGACGCTCATCCTCTGACTGTGCCTTCATGGATTATATTTTTTGTGGATTTGGCGTTGGCTGTCAACTTGGAGTTTATGGTGGAATTTTTCAATGCCACAGGGACAGCACTCGAGCTACTGGATATAGCAAATTTTACTCAAAGGAAACATTCCGTTATTTTTAAAAAGAAACAAATCTGCATTCACAGATTTTCGAAAATTCGCTTGCCACACTCGAGAATCGACACAACAAGCACTTTTCTCTGACTGCGACTGTACTTATTTTGTTAATGGCAATACTTTTTCTTCCTAGGTCGTACTGATTTGTTTTGTGGTAACATTGAAACACTGATGTCATTCCTTGTAGTATAAGTGACAAAATATTTTGTCTATAATTGCATGAGAGCAGGACAACCAATCCTAATTCCATACTCGTGAGACACGTACAGCGATATTTTCTTCCGTTTAATAATGAAGGTTGACCTGGAACGAATCTAGTTAGAAAAGAAAACGTACCCGAATGTGAATCCCGCAGTAGCAAACTAATAGAAAAATAAGTTAAAATATAAATTTGTTCCGTAATTTAACCAACCATGGAGCTAAACGATGTGATAGTTAATCAACCCGTCGTTATCGATAATGTAAATATCATTTATTACCTCTGAACTAAACTATTTATACTGGAACGACGATGCAAGGTTTTAAGCAATAAATTTAGTGAAAATCTATTATTGAATCAATTTTAATAGCTGTTGGGCCGATAATCGACAAGTTTTAAAGATTCCAAATAGTCTAAATACACGCTTTCATACTTTTGTGTCGAAAATGAGTCATCTTAAGAACTCATACCATTTCTGTATCGTGTACCGTTTTCAATAGCATTTCGGTAATTTTTTTACTGATGCCGGTTTTTGTCAGGGCTCCGGAGTGATCAAAGCTGGCTTCGCTGGCGACCAGATACCGAAATGCAGGTTTCCGAACTAGTAAGTATCACTTATAGAGGTGTCCCCTTTTTGTTTTCTTAACATAAAATTTTCAAAGACTTTTCTAAGATATTGTAATGATAAATGTTTCATCAAGTGCAAAAGACTTCATGCTACCAGCGGAACTCCAAATGTCTCTTTATTTCTGACTGCAGCTACAGTTTTTTTTTTGTCTATGATCAACAAAAAAAAAACTGCAGCTAGCTAGAGGAACTATGAACTATAGTTGGTGCCAGTTAAGATGAGAATAGCGGTCATTGACCCACCTACATTTATTAAACTTTAAGCCTGTCTAAGTCTGGAATCGTCATCTAATAAGATCTTCAACATTTTTTGTAATGAAAAACGATACATGGTTTATTTGTTTTGGTTCGTACGAAGAGATATTAGGCAAAGGAAAGGGCAATGATCGCTATTCTCATCTTAAGTGGCACCAACTATAACAAGATGTGTGGAAGTTTATAGAGTGAGTAAATAAACAAATAAATATTGCTGGACATTTCACACACCGCCATCTGGTGCCACACTAAGCAACAAGGCTTGTGTCGTGGACACCAGGTTGTTGATATTACTACCTAAAACATTTTTTTTGTAAATACATACTTATTATAAATTTTAATATAAACATCCATGACTCGGAAACAAATGTCCATGCTCATCACATAAACATTTGCCCCTACCGGGATTCGAATCCGTGGTCCTAACAACGTTAGGCAATCTCACTTCTGCTGCGCCATTTGGGTCTTGTAATTAATTTATTAATACATTAAGTATAAAAATCCTAGATACAAAGCTCCTTGCAAATGTTACATCAAAAAATAACAATGAATGACTGCAAAACTAACTTAATTCTAAACCTAGACTAAAAATGTACAATAAGCTCAGACGAAATCTCACCACCAATAAGACTCTTTTGCTTGCAGCATTCGGCTGCTATTGAACCGCTTATTTAAGCTCTTCAACCAATAGCATTGCAGCATCTGATCCCTTGTTTTTTCTTAATGAAAATTAAGGTTGTATACTTGTATTGAAAAAAAAAAAAGACTAATATAAAATATAATAGTTCTTCTTCTTCGTGTCGATAATATGATTCGTTAAGGGTGGTAAACAGATGTGGAGATTGTGTGCAGGGGATTTTGTTTTAAAAATGAGCAGATTTCATCCGAGCTCATGGTACAAAAATAGTCCAGAATAACGAAGCTTACAGATATTCAATAAACAATCTTACTAATATGTCGGATCCGGTCATGAGTACGGACGGGTGAATGAATCGAAAGCGCGCCAGTGGTGACATCACGCGAGCTACTCCCCACCATGGCGGCTTTTACAGAGTCCTGATGTTGACACCTCGCGGCGAGGCAGACAGTCTGGGTCTGACCGCAGGGGAGTGAAGACGTCTTGAAACTGTACACGATTCATTGTGCCTAGTGTTAATGTGTGAAAGTGTAGTGTCAAGTTATTTGTTAGACTCAGTGTATCTGTTTGAAAAGAGTAACCATGGAGTTTCTTGCCGGTTCTTCTCCATGGAAACTACCATACCGAACCGTGCAATGCGAAATAAAATAGTGTATCGCATCCAGTGTGTTTTCATAGCACGAAACCCGTGTTCTGCCCACATAAGCTCGAACTTAGCGAAATAAATTCCTGACAAACCCCGACAAATACATATAATGGGAAAGTTTCTGAGGTTGGACAGATGTTTGTTACTCTTTCACTCAAAAACTACTGAACGAATTCGGATGAAATTTTGCACATAGATAGTTTTTAACCTGGATTATAGGACATACTCCAAAAGTTTCAATCAAAAATGTTTAGGATTATAACTAATGCACCATGGTTCATGAGTAACGATAGCTTACATCAGGACTTGAAAATACCAAAAGTGAAAGAACAAATCACGCAAGCAATCAGTGCCTACAGGAATAGGATTACTACTCATCCTAATAAACTGGCATCGAACTTGATGAAAACCAAGTCATTCAAAAGGCTTAAAAGGCAAACCCCACAAGACCTGATACTGTGAAAGCTGAAACACCATAAAATGGACTGATATGGATGCACCACTGGGTGTATACCAAGCATGACTACTAAACTTAACACAAAAGATGCTGAATGTCAAAGACAGGACAGATCGCATCATAATAAAAAATAATACTTTTTACCTGGTACTATGATCCCGTGCCGGGCAAAAATGTTTGTCTAAGTTCTAATCAATCAGTACCTACCTTTAGTTCTAACGTAAACTGTGTTAGAACTAAAAGGAAATGTTGGTCCTACTATAGTCTTTGCCAGATGAGTATCGAAGAATTAAAGGTCATTGCTCTTTGCTTAATTTCTCTGCGTAGGTACCCCGACAATATATTATGAATTGTTTTTTATTACTAGAAAAAGTCAAGGATTACGATAAAGGTACAAGACAAGTTTATGTCATTATTTCTGTTTTCGGAATTATGTATTTGAATAAGTGTATGCGGGTTAATGACCTTTATTTCCTACTTATCTGGCATCTGGCGCAGACTATAATAATAAATAATAATAATAATAAAAAGCTTCTTTATTCCATTTCCAAGTTATTGGTGTATACATAGTTGAGTTATTCAAGTATTTGTTTTTTTTTTTTGCACTTGTAAAGAAAGAAAGAAAGAAAAATATTTATTTGGGACAAGCACAGGAAATACAAAAATAATATTTAAAAAAAATAAAGAATCTAAAACTAAACAATAAAAAGAATCTAAAACTAAATCAAAAAGAAAACCTGTGCGAGGCCAAAAAGGCTCCTATCTCAGCATGATGTTGCGATAAATGAAAACAAATACCGCAGCGCTGGTTTTCTGATAGGGCCCACTGTCCACTGTAATGGATCCCTTTTGGTTAAAAGCCTCCTCCATCCTCTTCCAGTCCTCTCTTTTTTCACCGAGACTCCACCAGTTCCCACCTGCAACCTCAGTGATATCGTCTGCCCACCGTTTCTTTGGTCTTCCCACTTTTCTTTTTCCCAGTGGGCCAGACCACTTTGTCGCCTGTGAGGTCCACCTTTTGTCTGCGTATCTTGTTACGTGGCCCGCCCATTGCCACTTCAGCTTCAAGGCTTGTTTAAGGGCATCTGTCAGCTTTGTTTTCTTTCTTATATCTTCACTTTTTATTTTCTCTATTTTTCTCAGTTTCAAGATGCTTCTTTCCATAGCTCTTTGGGTTGTGGTTATTTTTTTTTGTGGCGTAGACACCTTATATCGCAGGATTAGTGGGAAAAAAATCCCATTAGTTCTACCGTAGAACTGTGTAGTAGAACTAGTGTATTTTGTGACATATTTGTGTCGTTTGGCATACAGGGCAAGCGCTTGCTTGTCACATATATGTGACGTATGTCTAATGAATGCTGCTTGCCCCACAGTATAGGTCGACCAAAGCACATACGTGTCATGGCTGGCGCGTTAGAAGGAGAGCTATTTGTGGGTCCTCGGGCTGAAGAGCATCGTGGTCTGCTCAGCATCAAATACCCAATGGAACATGGCATCGTTACTGACTGGAACGATATGGAGCGAGTGTGGAATTATATCTATAGCAAAGTTAGTATACATATTCTTGTACAGGTTGTAAACATGTTTTTTAGAAGATGGGTGCCTAGCCTAGCCTATAAATATTGATTCCCTTGAGAGTGTCGAAATAAAAGTTTTCAATGCACTTCACACTAGAATTTATTTCTTCAAAAGTGTATTGAAAAACGTCGTTTGATACACGTGGACATTTGTTATTGCAGTTCTCGGCTCAAAAACACCCTCGCCTACGGCTCGGGAGTTAATTCCGCCTCGGATGCAATAACAAACTTTCTCCACTTGTATCAAAATGTACTTATTCTTGGAACATAAACGGCCGTATCTGTTTTTTACGTTAACTTGAAGTTAGATTTTTTCACAGCTTAATATACCTATGTAACCTACTCAGGGTTACATAGGTACGCACATCAAAAAAAGTTTGTGATCACTAGCATAAGCTGATATAATTTTTTAAATTGAACTTTATCAAGAAAAAATCTTGTTGTGTTTTCTTTAAATAGAAATACCCTGTTTGAAATTAAAAAATAAAACTATTTTTTATCTACACTTGTACACTAATATTATAAAGAGGAAAGATTTGTATTTTTGTGTGTATGTTTGTAATGAATAAACTCAAAAACTACTGCGTCGATTTCAAAAATTCTTTCACCATTAGAAAGCTACATTCACTCTGAGTAACATAGGCTATATTTTATCCCCGTGCTACCACGGGAACGGTAATTACGCGGGTTCAACCGCGTGGCGTCCTCTAGTTTTTTTATGAAAACGTAACAAAAAAGATTTCGAATTTTCAAAGTGATCACAAACTTTTTTTGATGTGTACATCCCGTAATTGACAATATAAGTTTAGTATTAAACCGTGAAAGCTTATAACAATGTTTAATGTAGTATTTTTTTCTTTTCTTTCCTTAGGACCAACTGTCGACATTTTCCGAAGAGCATCCGGTGTTACTGACTGAGGCTCCCCTGAACCCTCGCAGAAACAGAGAAAAGGCAGCTGAAGTATTCTTCGAGACCTTCAACGTACCTGCTCTATTTCTGTCCATGCAGGCAGTACTGAGTTTGTAAGTATAAGTAACTTACAGCGTTGTGGAAACAATAAACGGCTCCTTCACGAAGCCGTCAACCAAGCTTTCTGTACATAACTCTCTCTCTCTCTCTCTCTCTCTCTCTCTCTCTCTCTCTCTCTCTGTTCTGTAAGTAACTCTACGCAAAAATGTTTGTTTACAAAAACGTAGAACTATTGTCTGCGCCAGATAAGTAGAAATTAAAGGTCATTGCTCTTTCCTTAATTTCTCTGTGTAGGTACACTAGGTACCCCGACAATACATTATGAATATTTTTTTATTACTAGAAAAAGTCAAGGATCACGATAAAGGTAGTTTCGGGACAATTATTTCTGTTTTCTTAATTATGTATTTGAATTTTTGAATAAATGTATGCGGCTTAATGACCTTTATTTCTTACTTATCTGGCGCAGACTATAGTTCTACGTTTTTGTAACACCTTATATCGTAGGACTAGTGGGAAAAAAAAGTATTCTTCGAGACCTTCAACGTACCTGCTCTGTTTCTGTCCATGCTGGCAGTACTGAGATTGTAAGTATAAGTAACATACAGCGTTGTGAAAACAGTAAACGGCTCCTTCACGAAGCCATCAACCAAGCTTTCTGTACATAACTCTCTCTCTCTGTTCTGTAAGTAACTCTACGCAAAAATTTTGTTTACAAAAACGTAGAACTATAGTCTGCGCCAGATAAGTAGGAATTAAAGGTCATTGCTCTTTTTTTAATTTCTCTGTGTAGGTACTATCGAGGATACTCCCGCCTGACCACCACTAAGCTCATTTTTGCTTGCACTCGCAACATAAAAACGCTCTCTAGCCCCGTTGACTTTGTGTAGAAAAAATGAATGAAAAGATACCGAATCGGCCGAGCGCATTGACGACGCACGCCAAACGAGAGTTATTGTTATTTTGCGCGCCAAAGTTGACGCTTTCCTAATAGGCCCAAACTTTAAGGGGGCGTGGCTCGGCGCCTCTGCATGATTTAAGCGAAAAAAAATTAAAATGGTCAGGCGGAAAAGACCCCGATAGTACCCCGACAATACATTATGAATAATTTTTTATTACTAGAAAAAGTCAAGGATCACGATAAAGGTAGTTTCGGGACAATTATTTCTGTTTTCTTAATTATGTATTTGAACTTTTGAATAAATGTATGCGGGTTAATGACCTTTATTCCTTACTTATCTGGCGCAGACTATAGTTCTACGTTTTTGTAACACCTTATATCGTAGGACTAGTGGGAAAAAAAAGTATTCTTCGAGACCTTCAACGTACCTGCTCTATTTCTGTCTATGCTGGCAGTACGGAGTTTGTAAGTATAAGTAACATACAGTGTTGTGAAAACAGTAAACGGCTTCTTCACGAAGCCGTCAACCAAGCATTCTGTACAGCAGTGTTTTTCAACCTGGGGGAAAACTACCTCTAAGTCAATAAACAAAACATTAAAGCCTAGAAAAATAGATTTATTAAGAAAATGTTAACTAAGGATAAACATTTGTATGTTCATACAAATTAAGGGCCTATACTACCTCAAATGGCTTAGCATGATCCTCCGTTACGCCTAAAATACTGCAGCATTAATTTTGAAATAAATATATTTTAAATAAATATATACACGATTCCATAAACTTTTCTCAATAGCAAAAAATCCCAAAGTTACCTCCAAATCGAACAATAAACCGCTGGTATTCAAAAAGTACTTCAAATTAGATCATGAAACTTTGCATACTAACTGAACTAACTGTAATGCAGGTCTTATGTTTTTTATTTTTTCCAAAAGACGAAAATTTTATTTTATAAAGAAAATAAATCAATTCGCACTATTCGGCCGCAGTGACTGACGTAACAACCTCTATGTAGTGCAAGCTGATTAAAACTTTATTCTAACAGTATTTCAAACGAAGTTTGAACCACCACAAATAGAGTTGCTAATCTGAGGCTCTTAACAAAATAAAAACCTATTAGTACTTATCCATCTTATTGAGGTTTCGCTTGTTTGTCATTAACTAATTTCTCCCATCATGGATCTGTTTTTGCTACATTGAGATTTTGAGAATTAAATGAAATTCCAAATAAAAAAAAAATGTTTAAGACTTTTTTTTTTACTTTTTTTTATATTTATTTTTTATTTATAAATATGTAAATATTTTTATCTAGAAACATCAGATACAAAATTGAAATATCTCAATTTCTTGAATCTTAGTTTTATAAATATAACATTTTGGATAGATTTAATATTTGTAACATTAATAAAATACATGGAAAAGAAAGCGAAGGGTGTCATGAAAAAGGGTGAAAAACACTGCTGTACAGCAAACTAAGTAACTACACAAAATGTTTTAATGGGAAACGACTTTTTTTTGGGTGTTAAATATCTGTTTACGGTAGAACTCAATGTAACGCACTCAAAACATTGTCCTGATGGATGGATTGAATAGTACGGGGGTCAGGGAGGTGTCTAAAGTAAAGTCATATTAATAACTTGTAAAAAAAATTGGAACTTTAACCCCCAATATCTCCGTATCTAAGAGGTTCACAGGTAAAGACAAATCGACGTTTCCCAGCAATAATTTTTTACGTAGGGTTACTTAGTTTGAACGTGTGAACCAATTTTGTTACGTAGGGTTACTTAGTTTGAACGTGTGAATCTATTTTTTACGTAGGGTTACTTAGTTTGAACGTGTGAACCTATTTTTTTACGTAAGGTTACTTAGTTTGAACGTGTGAACCAATTTTGTTACGTAGGGTTACTTAGTTTGAACGTGTGAATCTATTTTTTACGTAGGGTTACTTAGTTTGAACGTGTGAACCTATTTTTTACGTAGGGTTACTTAGTTTGAACGTGTGAACCAATTTTGTTACGTAGGGTTACTTAGTTTGAACGTGTGAATCTATTTTTTACGTAGGGTTACTTAGTTTGAACGTGTGAACCTATTTTTTACGTAGGGTTACTTAGTTTGAACGTGTGAACCAATTTTGTTACGAAGGGTTACTTAGTTTGAACGTGTGAATCTATTTTTTACGTAGGGTTACTTAGTTTGAACGTGTGAACCTATTTTTTACGTAGGGTTACTTAGTTTGAACGTGTGAACCTATGTACCTACCTGTGTAGGCTATGTATGATGAATATGGTTAATAGATAATGATTTAATATTCAAGGAAAATGTTCCCGATGCATTTAGTTATCTCGAATTAGAATTTGCCATTTTGATAATTAGCCATTTTGAGGATTGGGCATTTTAATAATATTAGTCCTTTTGCGAAATGGGTATTAAAAGAATTTGTCGTTTTGCAAATTGAGTATTTTAAGAAATAGTCCTTTTGCGAATTGGGTATTTTAAGAAATAGTCCTTTTGCGAATTGGTCATTTTAAGAACTAGTCCTTTTGCGACTCTGTTGTTACTTTGAGAGTTAGGCATTTTGTGCCTAAACCAATTATTTTGATTTTGATGTACAGAATGCTTGGTTGACGGCTTTGTGAAAGATGCGTTTTACAATCTCGTCTTATGAGTGTGTCTATGTATACAGGGTGTTAAAGTAGTCGCGTGCCATAGCTTAGGGGTAGGTTCAGTATCGTTAAAGGAACCCAGGAAAAAAAAAAAAACAATAAAAATATTGCAAGATCAACCTAATTTAGTACGGTCTACTAACTTAAAATAGCAATCGTTTAGAATTAAAATTGTTTTATTTGTTTAAATGCTTTTACTTAACTACAATCGAACGTGTTGTAGGTTATCACCCGCTCTCACTCAATTTACGCGCGAGAAACAAACGGCTCGGCGCACGGCGCACTCGCTCTAGCGACAGCTGACTGCGGCGCGGTCGATGACCCCGAGTGCCCGCCCGTTCCGCGGTCAGCTGTTTCCGAGCCCATTAGAGTGAAATGATCTTGAGGAAAATAGTGGATTTTCTTCAAAAATAAAAGGTTGCTTTTTTCAATGGTTTTAGGTTCTACTAATGAAATCAAACCACTGGTTTCAAGGATAACGGTGTTCACACGAACACCCTAATTTTAAATAAAAAAAATAATT
Source organism: Xestia xanthographa (assembly GCA_905147715.2). Classification (NCBI taxonomy): domain Eukaryota; kingdom Metazoa; phylum Arthropoda; class Insecta; order Lepidoptera; family Noctuidae; genus Xestia; species Xestia xanthographa. The sequence continues at coordinate 4,589,479 of LR990671.1, forward strand.
AAAGGTTTTTTACTTTTTACGGATTCCTTTATCGATACTGAACTCTTCCATATGATATGGCACGCGACTACTTTAACCCCCTGTATATTCTTCTGCCTAGATACGCGACTGGGCGTACGACCGGTGTGGTGTTAGACTCAGGGGATGGTGTAACACACTCCGTGCCCATTTACGAAGGGTTCGCTATGCCTCACAGCATCATGAGGGTTGATGTCGCTGGCAGGGATGTCACCCGATACTTAAGGTACGTTTGTTTCTTCATCACTAAAATGATAAAATGATGTTTAAAGCGATTACAGGACCTAAATCAGCAACTCTACTTGTGGTGGTTCAAACTTCGTTTGAAATACTGTTAGAATAACGTTCTAATCAGCTTGCAAAATTAGTAAATGATCACTAAAATTAATCCCCATTTTATCGTAAAATTAGAACCTCACTTTTATTCTAAACGTAATCGTCTCGCAAGTAAGAGTTTTAATTCGTTTATAAAGTCCACAATTCGTTAAGTTTATTTATTTAAATTCACTGATTCGACACCTCACAGAAATCCTTATCGATCAGGAATGTCAAGTCCTCGCGGCGCTCGCACTGGGCCAGTCGATGGCCCGAATCCGATTCGATTAAGGACCATATGTTTAATGCGACAAGGTTGATTTTTGATTTACCAGGATTTAGAATGAAATAGACTTTATGACCACCAGAAATTGAACTGTTACTCCTGAATGGTTTATAAAAAAATAATATCCGTGTCGGGGTGCCCCAAGTCGGCCTAGGCAAAACTAGTTTGTCATCAATCACCTCATTAAAATTTGGTGCTCAATTTACTAAATTTGGTGCTCAATTGATATTTTAGGTGATAGATGTTAGTGGTCACAAAGTTATTGTTGGTGGTCATTATATTTTCCCCCTTATTATATTTCAGACTCCTTTTACGCAAAGAAGGTGTCAATCTTCGCACTTCGGCTGAGTTGGAAATAGTGAAGGCTATCAAAGAGAGAGCTTGCTACCTCTCTCCGAATCCTCTGAAGGAGGAAACTTTGGAGACAGAGAGGGCGCAGTACACACTACCCGATGGAACTGGCCTGGAGGTAAGAAATATACACCGTTTCCGGACGATATCGATAAACTTCGACCGGTCATTGTACTCATCATTATGAACAACTTTTACTATGGGACCAAACACTGAATCGCGAAAAAAAATTAGCTGTTCGGAATATGAAAGAAATACAAAACTCTCAGGTTCAGGTTCTCCCATATGACCATTACACGAAACACGAGATAATACAAAATATCACAATATAACATAGAATTTAAAAATAATAATAAAATGCCATTAGTGCAGTAGTTTATGCCATTTAGTTTGTTTGAATTATATATTTTTTTTAATTTTGGTGTTAGGATTTTTTTGATGGCTTTGAATTATTCCTATGAACTAGTATTGTCCGTGTTTTCATTTATTGTCGTATTATCGTCTCCACTCTGTATATTTTAAATATCTTTATTATAATTAAGTTTCAACTATTTCTTTAAAATAACATAGATTTGGGAAAAATATTTACCATTTTTCGATGATGAAAATGAAAAATAGGTATTGGCTGAATAGTTGGCCGGCCACAGAAAAAGAAAAGCAAAATAGGTGGGAAAGCGGCAATCCGAAATCCGATCTTCATTAGATTTTTTGAGTTGTATGTTTTTTTTTTTACTTTCCTTGTATTCGTAATGAAAAGCACAGTGTTTACCTCGGGTTAAAGACTTTGTAGTCCCTCGAACTATTAGCGCCCTCGCTTCGCTCGGGCACCAAACCCCGTCTCGGGACTAAATAAGTTACTTTCACCCCTAGGGTAACAATGTACTATTACAGATCAAATTTTATAAACCTTAAGTAGCTGTGGTTCATACTCGAACGGTAGCTCTTCAGGCCCCGGCCTCCCCGAAGAGCGCATTGTTATTTTAATTGAGTCTGTAATTGCGGGTATCTAAAGGCCCTTAAATTCTGAGTAGCGTTTCAATATTTGGGGGTGAGAGTAAAATAATAAGTGTAAATACTCCGCATCACCCGCAATCGGTCGTGACACTTGCAGCGTACTATTGCGGTCCTACGTAAATTTAAAAAGCTGTGAATCTTTACAACGCTGTAACTTTGGAAATCCTGGCCCAATTTCGATTAAACAAAAACTATTGTTATTTGCACAAGTACGCGCATTAAATGCAGTAGTACTTTTATAGTCATATTTTGATGTGTTGGTGTGACAAGCACGTTAAGCCGTTGGTCCCGGCTGTCATTTGTAGATCTTTGACAGTCGTTACAGGCCAAATCAAATCAGTGGCCCAAAAAGTCTTACCAAGGGGTATCGTATTATCCAATACTAACTGGGTTGTGGAGTTCAGATAGGCAGTCGCTCCATGTAAAATACTGGTATTCAGCTGCATCCGGTTAGACTGGAAGCCGACCCAACATAGTTGGGAAATGACTAAGCAGATGATGAATAGTCTTAAAATAAATGTTTTGAGTTTGAAGTAATTGTATTCCTCTGCTTCCTCAGATTGGTCCAGCCAGGTTCCGAGCCCCAGAAGTGTTGTTCAGACCTGATCTCATCGGTGAAGAGTGTGAAGGTATGTCGCTAACTACTTGATTCTATATAAAACACTAGCGGACGTCCCGCGGTTTCACCCGCGTAGTTCACGTTCCCGTGGGAGTACGGAGATAAAATATAGCCTATGTTACTCGTGGATAATGTAGCTTTCGAATGGTGAAAGAATTTTTTAAATCGGTCCAGTAGTTTTTGAGCCTATTCATTACAATCAAACAAACAAAGTTTTCCTCTTTATAATATTAGTATAGATAACATCACGGCTGTAATCCCCGCACGGTATGGCAGAGGTATACATGATAAATGATGTTTATTTTGCAAGTAGGTTTTTACAAACACTTTTACACGTCATTTTTTAAAACTAGATGGGGCCGGTGTTTCGTACCTGACTACTCTGAGAAGAAACAGCCGAAACAAACTCAGAGGTCATAGTCTCTTTTGAAGTCCAGACAATCTTGTTCAATTCACATGAGGACTATGCAGATTAGTGTCTGAGATGGTCTTTTGAAGAAAGAACCACACAGATTTGAGTGGACCTGTCCAGTCAGTGCAAGCATTTGTCAGTTAACGTGTAGCTCGACTTATAACTCAAGGAGCTCAACGAAACGACGAACAATACCAAAGAAAGGACATTTGGGTAGGTCGCTTATAGTACTCAAACTGCCAGACAGTTGTGGGAAAAAAACAAACAAAAAACCGGCCAAGTGCGAGTCGCACTCGCGCACGAAGGGTTCCGTACCATTATTTAAAAAAATTAGACAAAACTGCAAAAAAATCACGTTTGTTGTATGGGAGCCCCCCTTAAATATTGATTTAATACTGTATTTGTTGTTATAGCGGCAACAGAAATACATCATCTGTGAAAATTTCAACTGTCTAGCTGTCACGGTTCATGAGATACAGCCTGGTGACAGACAGACGGACAGACAGCGAAGTCTTAGTAATAGGGTTCCGTTTTTACCCTTTGGGTACGGAACCCTAAAAATAAAAATGTGACCCACATGGTCCCCACATTCACAATAATCAAATAAAATTAATAACAAGTTCTTTCCAAATGAATGTAAGTAAAAAAAAATCACAAAAATCATTAAGTGTCGCAATGATAATAAAAAAAGAGTTAAATAACCTAATACTACACCTTTATTTCGCCAGTTATTTTTAAGCCCGACCCTCGTACTATTAAATCCATCCAACAGCACAATGTTTTGAGTGCGATACATTGAGTTCTACCACAAAACATGAATTTTCACCCCAAAAAAAAAGTCGTTTCCCAGCAATAATTTTTGCGTAAAGTTACCTATTACGATGTTACGATATACTAGCCCATGCCCGCGACTGCGCTCGTATTTGGTCGGATATTGGTGCCGATTCCCTTGTTTACAAACTAAACCAAATTTAAGTTCAGTGCATCTTTTTCTTTCTATTTCATTAAGAAAACGACAGAAGATAAATTTTAGTTATGTTCTGTCAAATTAATCAGCGCTATACAAGTTTTAGACGCGATTAAAAAGTTGACTAATAGAATTACATCAAATTACGTCAGGTGCTGACTAATTCGACAGGATTAAACTAATATTTATCTTCTGTCCTTTTCATAATGAAATAGAAAGAAAAAGATGCATTCTTATTCTTATTCTTTATTGCACACAAAATTAAAAAAATATACACACAAATTAAAATATATAGCTTATGTACAACGGCGAGCATTCAACTTAAATTTAGTTTAGTTTGTGAACAAGGGAATCGGCACGACTATTTCACAATTCAAAATTATGTCAAGTGTACGTCTGTTGTACTTAGGTACTTGATCTTTATAATGAATTTAAGTCCTAATCATAAGCTAATATTTGAGATATTTCGTGACTAAAATAACAACAGCCGCTCGAGTCGATCTTTAGGTTAAGCCGCGCTTGCCTAGGTTGATCCGCGGATGGGTGACCACCTATCACATACCGGGTTTCCTCCGTGCCTCGGAAAGCACGTTAAGCCGTTGGTCCCGGCTGTTATTTGTAGATCTTTGACAGTCGTTACAGGTATTCAGTGGCCCACCTCAACCAGTCTTACCAAGGGGTATCGTATTACCCAGAACTAACTGGGTTGTGGAGATCAGATAGGCAGTCGCTCCATGTAAAATACTGGTATTCAGCTGCATCCGGTTAGACTGGAAGCCGACCCCAACATAGTTGGGAAAAGGCTAGCCAGATGATGCCCATGTTTCTTTATGAAAAAGCTTCTTAAAAAAAAAAAACCCGGCTGCGTAAAAACTAACTCCTCCTCCACGTCCTGTCTCCTGAACTTGTTTTATTCTTTTCAATATTTAAAGCGTGCGATACATTTGAATTTGGCGCGAAAAATCCGCCATTTTGTTTTTTTTTAGGGTTCCGTACCCAAAGGGTAAAAACGGAACCCTATTACTAAGACTTCGCTGTCTGTCCGTCTGTCTGTCCGTCTGTCTGTCACCAGGCTGTATCTCATGAACCGTGACAGCTAGACAGTTGAAATTTTCACAGATGATGTATTTCTGTTGCCGCTATAACAACAAATACTAAAAACAGAATAAAATTAATTTTTAAGGGGGGCTCCCATACAACAAACGTGATTTTTTTATAATAATTGGTACGGAACCCTTCGTGCGCGAGTCCGACTCGCACTTGGCCGGTTTTTTATATACCCAATGACACTCTCACAGTAAATACGAATCTAACGACACTTATCAAGCTGAAATCCATCAAGCCGTTCAGGCCACAGAGCGTGCCAAACAATTATACATACATACATACTCTCGAAAAACATAACCCTCCTTCTGGCACAGTCGGGTAAAAATAATTTATTTTTTCCAGGTCTTCACGAAGTTCTGATGTTTGCGATACAGAAGTCTGACATGGATCTCCGGAAGGTGTTGTACCAGAATATCGTACTCAGCGGAGGAAGCACCTTATTCCGAGGATTCGGAGACAGACTCCTGGCGGAGATCAGGAGATTAGCACCTAAGGATATGAAGATTAGGGTATGGAAATATTGATATTTTTATTTTCTTCACCTTTCTGACTATAAATAATAGGGTACATGCATGATTTTTTTTATCACTTTAAACAAAGCCTCAACGAATATTCGGCAACTACTTATTCGGTATTCGGACTAATCGGCAATTTTTTCAGTATTCGGTATTCGGCCGAATAGTAAGTAGTATTCGGCCGAATACCGAATATCTTATAAAAGAAAATAAAAAAGCAATTTAATCAAAACATTTATTTATCAAATAATCATTAATTGTGAAAACAAGAACATTGATGTTCTTTTAACATTTAAAATTAATTAAAGGTATATGTGTGATGTTTAAAAACAAGTTTTTCGGGATTTGTTGGTAAGAGACGATTGCGCTTTTCTTCATACACAATACCTGCTTCTGAGAATAGTATCTCACTGTAAACACTACTGCACGGTGATGACAGGTATTTTTCCCGTACGTACCGCACCAAAACGTATCGTAACTTATTCGCGTGAAGTGTATTGGATCTATCGCCGAATATTCGGCTGAGAGCGTCGCCGAATATTCGATATTCGGCCAAATCACTATTCGTTGCATCTCTACTATTAACATCAAAAATAGCAAAGTGAAATATTTTTTTTAATATCTATAAAAAATACTAAGTTATAAGCATTTGAAACTGCTGATTAGACAGAGAGATCCGGATACAGCGAATGACGTCATTCGCTGTATCGACGTACAAAATCCATACTAAATTCCGTTTATCTAGAAAGAGATGAAAACAAAAGTTTAAATGGTTATAACTTTTGTGTTGTTTGGCCGATTTATGTCTTGTTTTTGCTTTTTGACATTATTTTTATAGTATTTAATGAATATAGCCTATGGTGGCTTCCTATTGGTAAAAGAATTTTCAAAATCGGTTCCATAGTAGATCCAGAGATTACCCCCTACAACCTCACAAACTATACCTCTTTAAAAAATTACAGCTGTTCCATATACTTTGTCGTATAGGTCAAAGTTTTTAATTATTAATGAATATATTCTAACCCCCGAGAGCAGCGGTGGCCCCGACTTGCGAATAGTAAGTCGTGGGTTCGATCTCAGACAGGCGCATTACTTTGTGTAATTTATTTCATCACCACTGCTCTCAAAACGGTGAAGGAAAACATCGTGAGGAAACCGGCATGTCCTAGAACCAAACATTCGCAGACATGTGACATCTACCAACCCGCACTGGGCCCGCGTGCTGGTGCATAGCACATTCCCGAACATAGAGAGGAGGCCTGTGTCCCAGCAGTGGGAACATTATAATATGATGGTAATGATGATTGCCTCCGTTCAGAATGAACACATGGCTTGCCAATTGGTAGCCAAGTTGACACGACTGAGTCGATCTCTAATGCTCGTTCTCTAATTTCTGTAGAAAAAACCTATAATTTGGTCTATGGTGAGCGTTCCTACTAAAGAGTATAGCGATCAACATTGTAGAAACGATAACATTCTATTCTATCATTTTGAACGATGTAAACTTGTCTACGAATCCTCTATTCGTTTGTGTTGATCACGTGATTTAACGTTGAGATGATGTCATTCCCATTCATTTAAATAGTTTTCTACTGACGTTAACGATTGTGGATTGTCAACTTTGCTAGGGGTGCTGTTCTGTTGAAAAATTGTCTACATATGAAAGAGCGGAGTCTCCTAATACAGGCTTTTTCTTTGCTTAAAAGGAGGCTCCAATCATCAACTTGTTGTTCTGATTTGGTTAAGACATAAACAAATTTTTATTTATTTGTATTTTTTTTTTATTATTTTACTATTTCCCCAACAGATCTCAGCACCGCAAGAGCGCCTCTACTCCACATGGATCGGAGGTTCGATCCTCGCGTCACTCGACACATTCCGGAAGATGTGGGTCTCCAAGAGGGAGTATGACGAAGAAGGACATAGAGCGGTCCATCGCAAGACTTTCTAGAATATTCTTCGGCATTAATGTTGCGCTTGAACTTGAACTCAGAATCTTAGATAATTTATTATGCACTTAACTTAAAATGTCACTTAAGAGTCCTATTACATTTTTTAGGCAAATTCATGATTTTTGACGCAGTAATTCTCAGCAGCAGTAAGATATTTTAATTATTTGCTTAAGAATAACCATAGTACCATTCTCTTTCTTGTAAGTTGGAGTTACACATTTTCATTTTTCTTTTCGTGTAATTTACTATAAATATTTTACGAACTCAGTTTGCAAGAAAAACCGTCGACGATGGAACTTTGACGCTCAAATTCACATAGTTACATTCAATTCTTATAAAAGCTAAAATTACAAAAAGATAAGATGAACGTTTTACTTGTTTATTGGAGTTTTAGAATTTCTTTAAATTCCTTGAGTTTTCATGGAAAAAATCGTAAAGAGATAGTAATTTAAGCCATAAATGTCTTAATTCAGCGTCCATTATATTCCAAATAAACTCAATTTTATCAAACAAATTAATATGATATAAATCTTTGATCTACAATGAATAAGTTTCATTAGTTTTCGTTTGACAATATAATAAGACAAAAATACAATAAATAAAATTAAAGTACCTACTATAATTCTCAATTCAGCTCGCTCCTCAGTCTCATGTCAGTCTCATCTCTAATATTCGTCAATATCGATCGACAATCATCCGAATATCGCTATTATTATCGACTCGTGTAAACCGACCGAAATAATTTGATCCAGGAAGTAAAAATCAAAAATTTGCTTAAAAAATGTAATAGGACTCTTAAGGTGACACAGCACACGAGCTCGAACTCATTGGTGGGCGTGGCTAAAAAGCACGCTGTCTCACCTGGCATCGTGCCCGAAGGAGATAGTATCAGTGATGAGCAGTTAGACGCTAGTCTTCACGTGCGTCTAGTTCGTACGTACACACTCAGCGTTCCGAACCGTTCCGAACAAAAACGAAGTTATAATACTTTCGTCTGAACTTTTATTTTAATGCGCTAAAAAGAATAAAATAAACTTTTTCTTTAAAACTTTTACTATCAACTTATAACGTCATCGTCACTTCACAATTCGCGAGATTAGTGGCAACAATAATATTGTATAACTATATTGTTTGTTATTGTTGGCCTGGGGTCACGATGTCCTGGACGCTTTCCGCCAGGTCTGCTAATCCCTCGAGAGAAATAAATAGCTGTGAAGCCAGCAGAGTCTGGACGTTGGTCGGCAGACGACTGCTTTATATTGTCATCGTGGTACTGTGGATTTCCTTGGCCTGATAAAGTTTAGGATTTCCTTTTCAGGGCGTATCACGTCGGAGTCTCCAATTTAGTGGTTGTTGTACACTAACTAAATTAAATTAAAAATGTTCATAATTCTATATCAATTTAGTCAACACAAGACAGAGAAGTGACAGATCAGAAGAAAAGTAAAAATTATATCGTGAAGGTTTTATGTATATAAAGTTTCTAAATAAGTAGGTCGCTACACCATATTATAGGGTGTGCGTTTCGATGGCGCGACCACGGCGTTTTTTTTTTAAATAACTATGCCATGATTTTGTAAAAATTATGTATGTACGTGGTTCAAATTTCCCAAAACCTTAAATTTGTCAAAGTTATGGTTAAAAAGTTATAAGGGTTTGAACGTGGCCACGCCATCGAAACGCGGAGAACCGCGCGGCCATGGAAATCTTAAAAACTAAGCGTTGCAGAGACCTGAAATTTAGGTAAATAAAGGATTGAATTTGTAAAAAAAATATAAAAAATCCTAGGTTTATATTTCAGGAGCATACGTATGGTATCGCTTATCACCTTCAAAATGTTCTGAATGTGAAATATTTAATTAATTAATGAATTTAATTTTAAATTATTTATTTTTTACAAAATCTTGCCATAGCTTAAAAAAAAAAGAATGCCGTGGTCGCGCCATCGAAACGCACACATTATAGGAGTGCAATAAAAATGCACAGGCCCTTCAACTTCAGCGAAAAACAAATGACACGTCACTGACGTCATGCATGAAATGAAAAGGACAGAAATATAGGTCTTGTTCTTCTATCAAACGAAGGACATGTCAATATGGCGTATCCCCCTCCCGCACCGCACCGGGGGAAACATTATTCAGTGAGATGCACGAAAATTCATAGTAAAAGGCGCGCGTAAAAAAATATGAAAAGGCTTTTGGGAAATCCAATTTTATGAAAAAACCACTGCATAAATCATTATCAAATAAAATTTATTGAATTCTTCGATAATTTTGCTGTGTCGGTACCGACTTTGTTTTGGAAATTTGACACTTCTTTTATTACTAATTTACGCCCAAAGTTACGTTAAAATTGGCAATAAAAATGAATCTTTGGTAGCTCGTAACTTTTGAATGCCTTTTTATTTTACTATTCTGTTTCCGCACAGACACAATTAATAATGAGACAAAACGATATCATGTTTAACTTTAGATGTACCATGTCAAACAGTGGAGTAATAGTCCCCCGAAATTTGTATGGAAAATATGTTGTGCAGATCAACCTTAAGACCTAGAGACTCTTAGAGCCTATACTACCTCAGATTAGCAACTCTATTTGTGGTGGTTCAAACTTCGTTTGAAATACTGTTAGAATAACGTTCTAATCAGCTTGCACTACAAAGCGGTTGTTAGGTCAGTCATTGCGGCCGAATAGTGCGAAATGAGTGTTTTTTTGCGATTTACAAAAAATCTATTGATTGGACTAAAAAAATAAATAATATAAGACCTGCTTTATAGTTAGTTCAGTTAGTATGCAAAGTTTCATGATCTAATTTGAAGTACTTTTTGAATACCAGCGGTTTATTGTTCGATTTGGAGGTAACTTTGGGATTTTTTTCTATCGAGAAAATTTTATGGAATCGTGTTTTCGCTAAATATAGGACTTAACATTAATTCTCAACCTTACCATATATTTGTTTCAAAATTAATGCTGCAGTATTTTAGGCGTAACGGAGGATCATGCTAAGCCATTTGAGGTAGTATGGGCTCTTAAGGGAAACCTATCTTCTGTGATAATTATTGTCCCAAGGGATCATACTATTGGGATAAAAAGTATACTATGTGTTAATCCAGGTTATAATCTATCTGTGTGCTAAATTTCATCCAAATTCGTTCAGTAGTTTTTGCGTGAAAGAGTAACAAACAGACATACTCACAAACTTTCGCTTTAATAAAGGGTGTAAAACACCTCTTAACGAAGCCGAAAGGCACTTGTTCTCCTCGTCATTGCGATCATTTTTTTGTTCTACACCATACCTGGGAACCTTCTAGTTTCGGAGATATTGGGGGTCAAACTTCCAACTTTTTGACAAGTTTTTTTTAAATACAAGTTTTTAATGTGAGATTTTTACTTTAAGTACCTCCACGACCCCCGTACTATTCAATCCATCCATCAGCACAATGTTTTGAGTGTGTTACATTGAGTTCTACCACAAAACATAATTTTTCACCCCAAAAAAAAAAGTCGTTTCCCAGCAATAATTTTTGCGTGAAGTTACTTAGTTTGATGTACAGAATGCTTGGTTGACGGCTTCGTGATGAGGTCTTTTACACCCTGTAATATTAGTAGAATTTTGAGCTCCCGATATTTCGACGCTGTTGCAAGCGCCATGATCGTTGGGAAATATATACTAATAAGTATTATAAAGAGAAAAGATTAGATTTTTTGTTTGTTTGTGTGTTTATTACGATTTAACTCTAAAACTACTCGACCGATTTAAAAAAATATTTTACCTTTAGAAAGCTACATTCACCCTGAGTAACATAACATAATATAACTATATTTTATCTCCGTACTCCCACGGGAACGGGAACTACGCGGGTAAAACCGCGTGACGTCCGCTAGTTAATATTATCACTGAAGATATCCTTTTGACATTTTTATGTTTAGTTTATATACCGTGAAAGCTTAAAACAGTATTTTATTATGCACTATTTCGTTTCTAAACAATGAGTTGTTAATATTATGGCCTGGTTATTGGTCTGCCATTTTTTAATGCGTCACACCAACACATCAAAAATTGCATCGCAAGACTTTCTTTTCTAATACATTCTTGCATTTACAATGTAAAATGCAAGAATGTATTACAAAGTCTTCTCAAGAATGTATAATTATGTAAAATTTACATTAAATTTTCTTAGTTCCAAAATTCGTTATTTATCTAAGATTCTGGATTGAAACATGGAAGTCTCTCGAACATTGGATGACGAGATAATAAATTGTTGTAAAATACCCTATTCGGGGTTGAGGGTGCTTCACACGTTCTGATCGGCAAAGAAAAATTATTTGGTCTGCCAAAAGTGTACCATTTTATGCCGAACCGAAATCTTATGGGGCCACCCCTCAAAAAAATCACATGCATTCTACATAATATACACTTGTAGTACTAAACGCTTATTTACATTAAAAACAATAATATTTGTTAACTACACAAGGTCATCGTTAATTAACTAGCAAAACCGCAGACACGAGAAAATTGTTTTTATTTTCTTTATTTAAATTTTTATTAATAATTTAAAAAATATTATAAAATATTTGAAGCAGATGATGATTCAGTAAAAAAAAATTTATTTTGAAAACAAACAGATTCTGTTCAAGTTTATCTATTTGTACAGATAAAGATTACATCTGCGGTTTTTTCTAGGTATTTCCGTGCGACCCTGTGTATTGGCAAGTAACATAGAGCTCTGCTTACGCCTGTGAGTGATAGAAAGCCTTATAATATAAAAATGGCAAAATAGACTATATCGGTTGCTATAATGTTACGTTAAGCGAGATTTTAATATTTAAGACAATTCTTTTTTTGTATTTAAATAAATTATTTTTTTCGATGTCGCTGTTTTTCTTAACCATGACAAAACAAGTTCTAGCTTTGGAGATACCATCATTTCAGCCGAAACACGTCCACTGCTGGACATAGGCCTCCCCCAAGTGTCGCCACATGTCCCGGTCCCGTGCGACTCACATCCAGCGGATCCCCTCCACCTTCACCAGTTCACCGCTCCACCTAGTGGGAGGTCTTCCAACGCAACGTCTTCCAGTTCGCGGTCGCCACTCCAGAACTTTTCGGCCCCATCGGCCATCCGTTCTGCGAGCAATGTGCCCTGCCCACTGCCACTTAAGTTTGGCAATTCTTCGGGCTACGTCGGTAACCTTGGTTCTCTTGCGGATGTCTTCATTTCTGATTCGATCGCGCAAGGAAACTGAGCATAGCCCTCTCCATTGCCCTTTGGGTGACTTTAAGCCTTCTACTACACTACTACTACAACAGCCCATAACGTCCACTGCTGGACATAAGCCTCTCCCATGATGGGAGGAATTAGCCGTAATCTCCACGCTTGGCAGGCGGATTGGAGATCGCAGTGATGAAAGACTAACAGAAAACGCTGCTGCCCATTCTCTGGTCTACGGAGGGGCAAGGTGTTCTGCCTCAGACATTAGTCACCTTATACGACACCCGTGAGTGTAATGGGTTGGTTCTATTCTACTCTGCCGGATACCACACGGCTTAATAAAGATCGCTGTGATATAAAGTCAGGTAAATAACTGAAAGGATTAAACATTTAAAATGTTGTGTTCCTATTTATTGAGTTAACTCGATACTATCATTATCTATTCTGCTTGAATTAAAATAAAATGCTAAAAATTATGCATTGGTCAAAATCTTCACAAGCCCTGCTAAATCTCAGGCCATGGTCATAGGCAACCGATTTGTTCGTGGTGCTGCCGTTGTTGCATCTCTGATGTTGTTGTACCTCGATGGTGTTCGCATCGATTATACAGATACCGCCAAAGATCTGGGTGTTACTATTGGCTCCTATCTGTCGTGGCGAGCTCAAGTCAATAAGGTAAGCCGCAAGGTTCACTTATCTTTTCATTCGTTGAAATGCCTTCAGAGTCTCCTACCTTTGAAGACTAAAATCTCTTTGGCACAAACACTTATTCAGCCGATAATAGATTATGCTGATGCCTGCGCAGGAACACTAGGATCCTATGTCTCCTTTTCAATATCCTACACAACCCATCCTATCCTTCTTACCTGCGCGAGCGTTTTTCTTATGCTCGTCCTACTGACGCACCGTGTAGATCACACCTTCGATCCCCTCATAAATCCAGCTATTACTCTTATTCCTTCTCCGTCCATGCTGTAAGGTTGTGGAACGCACTTCCGCCTAGCATTCGTGATTTGAAGACCATTTCACTGTTTAAATCCAGAGTGAAAGAGCATTACCTTTCCTCTCAACCACGATTTATTATAAACATATTTATATACATATAGTAGTCTCTAAATCTTAGCATTATGTATTTATATAAGTATATATTAATATTTACTTATATGTGTATTTATATATCTTAATAGAAAGGCACATAATCTCTATTCCCTTCCTTTTCTCACACACTATTGTCTACATTTCTTTTTCATTTCTCCTTTTGCAGGTCTGCTGGCAGAAATTTCTTAAGAAATAAGCAGTTCCTTTGTATTCATATTTTTAATGTATTTTCCTCTTTTGTTTACTGTGTGTACATAAATAGTAAAATAAATAAAGCCTCATGTTTCTATGCTATCATATACAGGGCGTCCCATTGATATGCCACATGGAGGGAAAGTACCCTGAAAATTGTAGATGGAACATTTTACTGAAAGAAGACATTATTTTAATTTAAACTGCATTCATAGATATTTAAATAATTACATGGTTGAACAGGGAATCGAACCCGTTACACGAGAAAAATAATCACCCTGTAGCTTTATCATACCAATCGAAAGGCTTCATCATAAGGATTATTTTTTGCTAAATAACATAGTGTCAGAAATAAAACGAACACCATGAATTTTAACATTTTTAATACAAAATTAATCAATTTATAAGGAAGGGACTCATTTTGAGCATTTGATAGCCTTAGCTTTTCTCAACTATGTTGGGGTCGGCTTCCAGTCTAACCGGATGCAGCTGAATACCAGTATTTTACATGGAGCGACTGCCTTCGGCCTCCACAACCCATTTATAATCTGCGCCAGATTAGTAGGAAATAAAGGTCATTAACCCGCATACATTTATTCAAATACATAATTCCGAAAACAGAAATAATGACATAAACTTGTCCCGAAGCTACCTTTATCGTGATCCTTGACTTTTTCTAGTAATAAAAAACGATTCAGAATGTATTGTCGTAGTACCTACGCAGAGAAATTAAGTAAAGAGCAATGACCTTTAATTCCTACTTATCTGGCGAAGACTATAGTACTGGGATACCCTTTGGTAAGACAGTAAGACTGGTTGTCAGACATTCGGGCCACTGACTACCTGTAACGACTGTCAAAGATCTACAAATGACAGTCGGGACCAACAGCTTACGTGCTTTCCGAGGCACGGAGGAAACTCGGTATGTAACGTATATACACCCATCCACGTCTGACCTAGGCAAGTACGGCTTAACCTAAAGATCGACCCCAAGTGACTGTAATTATTTAGCTATGATTTAACATAAGATGAACCATAGTTACTTATTTTGGGAAAGTTTAAATTAAACTAGCCGTGTGGTATCCGGCAGAGTAGAATAGAACCAACCCATTACACTCACGGGTGTCGTATAAGGCGACTAATGTCTGAGGCAGAACACCTTGCGCCTCCGTAGACCAGAGAATGGGCAGCAGCGTTTTCTGTTAGTCTCAGAGAATGGGCAGCAGCGTTTTCTGTTAGTCTGTCATTACTGCGATCACCAATCCGCCTGCCAAGCGTGGAGATTACGGCAAATTCCTCCCATCATGGGAGAGGCTTATGGGCTGTTGTTGTTGTTGTTAAATAAAACAAAATAAAAAATAACGGAATAAAATATTTTATTTACGTACATACATTTATTAAACTCTCAACATATATTTTGTGCTTAAATTCTAAATCACTCTTGCACACAATAATACCCTACACAGTGAATTTCAACCATAACGTGTAAGACATAGAGTTTCAAACAGTGCAGTCGAGGTACCAAATGCTTTTACTGGTTTAGTATTTTTAAAATTCGTCGTTCTCAAATGGATGATACTTGTGGCCCAGGGAACTAGAAATAAAAGAAAAACCAATTTATAAGACGTTGTCACGTCAAAAAATAATCAGAACATACAAAGTTACAAAGCCGTCAAAATCAAAATCAAAATCAATTTTATTTGTGTAACATAGGTAGTAAATAAAGTTCTTAAATTAAAAATAGGTCGCTATGTTATGCCAAGAGGCGTACAAATATATGGTTGCATGCGAATAAAAAAATATAAATCATGCGAGAGGTAAACACGAATTATTTGGTAGGTATGTCAAAATTAATAGCATGATGATAAAAAAATAAAAAATATAAAATGTCACAATATGAAGTAATTACTACAGTCAATGCTTAAATAAATAATCATATCATATAAATTACAATTGCTCTCAATATTCTACTAAAAATTGTCTATTGCGTGTATTCTCTAGTCAAAAATAAATAAATAAGTCTACATTAGTTTATCATTCAAACATTCATCAATCGTATAATAACATTTTTCAATTAACAACAGTTTTAATTTTTGTTTGAATTGTGTAACATTAAAATTTTTTATCACATCTGCTAATTTATTGTAAATGCGCGGTGCCATGCCTAAAACGCTCTTTCTCACTAAGGCCGTCTTACAACGCTGATTGCTTATAGAGTTTGCGTATTGGCTACGAATCGCAACATCTCGTAAAGTCGACACTTTTTCAAACAACCTCATGTTTGTTTTGACGAAAACACTAATTTCGAAAATATATAATGATGGTAAGGTAAGTATTTTCAGCGATTTAAAGAATGGTACACAGCTATCATCAATTTTCAGACCGCACATCGATCTTATGCATCTTTTTTGTGCCTTAAAAACGATATCTTTATCTGTAGAATTGCCCCAAAAAATAATGCCATATCGCAAAATTGAGGCTACTAGGCCGTGATATGCAACTAGTAGCGCATCCATATTTATTTTTTTAGCAATTTGGAAAAGTGCGTATGCTGATTTATTTATTTTCTTACTTAGGTCATCTATGTGGGCCTTCCAGTTAAGCTGATTATCAAGCAATAAACCTAAGAATTTTGCTACTTTAACTTCTTCAATGTCACAGTTACTATGTCTAATATTTACTTCTGGTACTTCAGTTCTTTGGTGAAAGTGCATTATTTTGGTTTTCTTTAAGTTAATAACTAAATTATTTTTATTAAGCCAATTAATTATGTCAGATAGTGTATTATTTATGTCAACTTGATAAAAATTGCGATCAATACATTTCACTATGGCAGTACTGTCGTCTGCAAACATAACCATCTGATGTTGAGTCACCTTTGGCAGATCGTTTATATAGATCAAGAAAAGAGGTGGCCCAAGGACGCTACCCTGTGGGACACCAAACTTTATTAATCTAGGATGAGATAAAAAACTCTTTTCAAATTTTGTTTTTTCACATATTCTTGCAATCTCTGTACATTGCATTCTGTTGGAGAGATAGGATTCGAGTAGCTTTAAAATGTTACCTCTGATACCATAGCTACGCAGTCAACCAAGCATTCTGTACATCAAACTAAGTAACTCTACGCAAAAATTGTTCTACACCATACCTGGGAACCTTCTAGTTACGGAGATATTGGGGGTCAAAGTTCCAACTTTTTCATAAGTTTTTTTTTTAATACAAGTTTTTAATGTAAGATTTTTTTTTACTTTAAACACCTCCACGACCCCCGTACTATTCAATCCATCCATCAGCACAATGTTTTCAGTGCGTTACATTGAGTTCTACCACAAAACATGATTTTTCACCCCAAAAAAAAAGTCGTTTCCCAGCAATAATTTTTGCGTAAAGTTACTTAGTTTGATGTACAGAATGCTTGGTTGACGGCTTCGTGATGAGGTTGATTACACTCTGTAGACGGTATGTGTAACATTTTTTTATTTTTGTTTGTTTGTTCCGGCTAATCTCTGAAACGGCTGGGCCGATTTGGACGGGACTTTTACTGGCAGGTAGCTGATGCTATAAGGAGTAACTTAGGCTTAGTTACTTTTATTTCTTTCAAATCGGTTAAGCTGTTCACTAAATAAGCGGAAACAAATAAAGAGACAAGAAAAACAATAATTAAAAAAATTAAAAAACCCGACTGCGTAAAAAATAACTAATCATATTGACTGCAACAGTCGGGACCCATAATCGATGTAATGATTTTAGTCTAGATTATTTAATGGGTCCCGACTAATTATTTTTTTATTTTACACTTTTTGGTTACTTAGATATACCATTTTAAAATCCTCATGATGAGCTCGTTACCAAGCCGTTCAGGCTGCAGAGCGTGCCAAACTTTTGAATTTGGCGCCAAAAATCCGTCATTTTGTTTTTATTTTTTTTATTTTGATATACCCAGTGTCACTCTCACAGTAAATACAAATCTAACGACACCTCTCAAGCTAAAATCCATCGAGACGTTCAGGCCACAGAGCGTGCCAAACAATTATACATACATACATACATACTTACATACATACATACATACTTACTCTCGAAAAACCTTAACCGTACCTTATAAAAAAAACTGTTTTTTGAAAAAGACACTTCAATTTGATTTATTTGTTATAGATGTATGGATAGATAAATACTCACGCCGTCATTGGGACCAGCCTGCCGTTACAATCAAATGAGTCGATGAGGTCCAAGTCTTCTTGCGCCAACTTGAAGTCGAAAACATCGAAGTTGCTCGCGATGCGCGACTTCGTCACCGACTTCGGGATCACGATAACTCCGCGATCAATTTGGTACCTGTCGACAATTAACATAGTTAACAGCCGTACGGGTTTATCAAATTCAATTCAATTCATTCAGGAACAATTTACATTGTGTTTGAAATCATTAATCATTACAAAAAAAAAAACACGTGCATTAAAATTATAAAACCAACACATTCAACAATAAATTATACAAAATAAACAACAATAAAAATAAAATAAAATTCAATAACATTACAAATTACGAAATCGATACAATTAAAAATTCAATAACAATATACATCTTCAAGGTTAAGCAACACTTGTCGAGGTCGATATATGGATGGGATGGGCGATCATCAATTTCGAATCGGGACCCCTCCATTTTTCAGCTGATCACTTCCAAAATCCCCCCCCCCTCCGTACGTGGTCGCGAGCGGACGTGTTTTTGTGTGCTCCGGTATTATTAATCTAAAATAATAGTAAATAGTGCAATGTCAATGTTAAAAGTCGTTTATACTTATGACCAATAACAATACCTTTAAAACAGTGCATAAACCATACCTGTGCTTAAACAATTACTCAAGTTATTGTTAAAAACATTTTAAAAGTGACAGTGTCGTGCAAAGTGAATGACCTCTACAAACAAAGGACATGGTCATTACGCACGTTCTAATCTGTTACTTGTAACTTGGGATCACCAATTTGAACTTATATACGTCGAGTCCAGTTGGCGCCGAGTCGTATGCATTCGACTCACTAACTACGGAATCGAAAAGTCGTGACTTCGAACCCACCATAAACACAACTTTTTTTGTATTTTAAATTCACTTTTATTTTGACACAGTAGTGTCTAAAACATTTTTTGACACTTTAAATAAGTGTTACGACAGCAAAGAAGGCCTCAAAATATGGTTAAGACGCCGCCGAAATCTCCTATGGAACTTGCCACTCCGTCACGCTCTGAGTCTGATTTACCAAATCTATGCGTGGAAGAAGGCTTATTGCTAGATGTCAGCCCTATTAACATTATTCAGAGAGCTAAGCGTCGTCGACTGCCCAATGATAGTAGCCACTTGGGCAGCTTTGCCGACAAATTCTTGGATCTAAAGAACGAACTTAAATCCGACCTCAAGGAATTGATAAACGATTTAATGCGTTCACAAAACTCTCGCATGGACACATTCGAAAAGCATATCTTAGAAATTAAATCGCAATATACAAAAATAGAAGAAACAACCAAGGAAATCGAAAAATCAATGACAGCAATATAATCTGAATTAACTTTTTTAGAGAAGAAAATCGCTAAGCTTGAATTAGACCGTAACGAGATGGCACAAGGGCTAGTTTCCATTGAAGAAAAACTAGATAATATTGAACGCAGCTGTATAAAAACTTGCATCGAGATACGTAACGTACCTAAGCGTCCAATAGAAACGAAAAACGACTTGTTCACTTCGGTTCAACATCTGTCCAAAGCATTGGATATTAACATTCAACTCTCGGACATACGTGATATTTCAAGATTGCCTTCTAAAAAGGTAAATAAAACCTCCAACATCAGCATCGAATTCTCAAACACCCTACATAGAAGTAATTTTTTAATGGCCGCCAAGCAGTTTAACAGGAAAAATTCCAATGATAAGATTAATTCAACCCACTTAGGCTTTGAAGGACCTAGTGGACCTATTTATATTGCTGAACAGCTTACGGCTCTTTCCAAAAAGCTTTTCTATACAGCAAGAAACCTTGCCAAGCAGAATGGGTACGCCTATTGCTGGACGTCAAATGGACGTGTAATGTTGAAGAAAAATGCTGATAGTCAATACATTCTGGTAAAGAATGACCAACACCTGCTACAAATCTTCCAACTTAGCAACGATCAACAACTGCTGCAAACGTCTCACCCAAATGATGCATGACTCTTAATCGCGCTAGCATGTTTTAAACTTAACTTATTTTTCTCATCTTATATAATTATCTTAGAATATTGTAGTATTAGTAACGTTTGCTTGTATACGTTTTTAAAGTTAAATACTTTCAACTCACATTCACACGATCTTACTGAAACATTTATACACTATACCTACTACTCATGTCTTTCCATATCACACATAACGCGCTCACATTCCATTCAACATATCTCATACGTGCTTTCATACATTTTATTATCCAGGCCTGACATGGTGAACTCGGTCATTATCTTAGACAACCATTTAACCCTTGCCCAAAAATTAATACCATGTTCGATAGCGTATTAACACTGTTAAACAATGTTGATGATACTTCAGTATCTGATGCACATACCTGCACACCAGAACAAGTAAACCAACTTTTAGGTAACTCAAACAACTATCTTAAAACGTTTTGCCAAAACATTAGGTCTATAAATTGTAACTTTTTAAGCTTGCAAGCATTTTTAAATCGCCTTTCTTTCGACTGTGAAGTATTAGCTTTAACAGAATGCTGGTTACCTTGCCTGAGAAATCATCAAATCCCTGTAATAGACAGTTACACCAGTCACAAAACTACGAAACATATTAACCAGAGTGACGGTGTGGTAGTCTACATAAAGTCATTTCTTAACCCCACGGTAGAAGAACCTGACTTTAATAATTCAGCTTCTGGGCTAATAATCAAGACTAACATCAATACAGCAGTCCTATGCGTTTATCGCTCACCGTCTACTGATAATATAGACAGATTTTTAAGTGCGCTAAATGACATACTCCCAACCCTACGCGAATTTAAATCTGTTGTGTTCACTGGGGACATTAACATTGACATTGGGTCACCCTTGGATACTCGCTCCCAAAACTACTTAAACTGTCTCGCATTTCATGGCTTTCTACCTGCTCACGCACTTCCGACAAGGGGAAACAACTGCCTTGACCACACTTTTATGCGAACAAATTGTCCTGCAACAACACTAATTTTTGAGTCCACTATAACTGACCACTACTCCTCCTTAGCATGCATCAAAACTAAAAGAGCGCGCAACAAAGACAGCTACACTATTACTAAAATCAATTTTGAAAGCCTTGACAAATCTTTCCAACAGATGGATTTCACTCCTATTCTATCAATACAGGACGCAAATGCTGCTACTGATAATTTAGTAAACTTAGTGTCAAAAGCTATATCGGAGAACTCAACCATCTCAATACAGCCAGCGAGGAAAAGGGTACTCAAACCTTGGATAACTCCCGGTTTGTTGAGATGTATTCGCAACAGAGATACACTTCACAAAAGGCTTAAAGTGTCACCAAACAACGAAATCCTCCATATGACCTATAAACGTTACAGAAATTTCTGTACTAAACTCCTAAAAAAAGCCAAAAGGCAATACGACAGTGACCAACTAAAAAATGCAGGAAAAAATTCTAAGGCGCTCTGGACTGCAATAAAAAACATAACTTACTCTACCAAATCAAAGCACGCTACTCAACTATTACTCAATTCACATTCCCCAACTGATTCATGTAACAAAGTAAATGATTTTTTCGTCAGCATCGGAAAGGAGCTGGCTGATAAAATCACCGGGAATACTGTGCAACCATCACTAACGACCTCGTCACAGACTCCTACCTGCTTGTCTTCCTTTGTCCTGGAAGAAACCGACAATGATGAGATCCTGAAAACTATCAATTCTTTAAGACCTAGTGCAGCAACTGGCTGGGACGGGATCTCACCTACCATTTTGAAAAGGTACTCTGGTACTCTGGCACCTATTATATGCCATATTTTTAATCTCTCTTTTCAGACCTCCGTCTTTCCCACATCATTAAAAAAGGCAGTTATTCACCCCATCCTCAAGGGTGGCGATGGGAACCTTATTAACAACTATCGACCAATTGCAGTGCTAAGTGCTCTGTCCAAAGTAATGGAACGCCTCATTAATAAAAGGTTGAGAGGCTATTTGGAGCGCTTTAATCTTATTTCACCACAGCAATTCGGTTTTCGCGTAAAAAAGTCCACCTCTGACGCTGTACACGAATTGACTACTTTTATTGTTTCAAACCTTAATAATAATAAAAAAGTACTTACAATATTTTTAGACCTCGCGAAAGCGTTTGATACCGTTCCCATTAAAACCCTTCTTCAAAAACTCGAAAACATTGGTGTCAGAGGTCCACAACTCCAGTT
Source organism: Xestia xanthographa (assembly GCA_905147715.2). Classification (NCBI taxonomy): domain Eukaryota; kingdom Metazoa; phylum Arthropoda; class Insecta; order Lepidoptera; family Noctuidae; genus Xestia; species Xestia xanthographa. The sequence continues at coordinate 4,611,967 of LR990671.1, forward strand.
ATTCCGAAGTTACCTCACAGGTCGAACGCAAGTGGTTAAAATAGGAAACACCGTTAGTAACGAGCTTCCTATTGAGTATGGGGTGCCACAGGGGAGTATTCTTGGTCCTACATTATTTCTGGTTTTTATCAATGACCTCTGCAATCTAAGTATCCCAAATTCCAATATTGTAACTTATGCAGATGATACCGCAATAACTTTCTCCGCAGACTCCTGGTCAGAACTTCAAATTAAAGCTCAAAGGGGTCTCGACTCCACCCTTGACTGGCTTTTGGCTCACACCCTAACACTCAACACAAGCAAAACTAAATATATCACTTTTTCTATTAGTTCAAAATCCCAACCAAAAAATACTCTAACACTCACAGCTCACACATGTCTCACACAAACTACACTAAATTGTAACTGCGCTCAAATAGAGTCTGTAAATAATATTAGATACCTTGGCGTAATTTTGGATAATACCTTAAACTTTAAGGCCCATGTGGATGTATTGACAGGCAGAGTGCGTAAGTTAATGTTTATTTTCAAAACACTTAGAATTGTAGCTAACCAATTTATTATTCGCAATGTCTACTATGCGCTCTGTCAGTCAATATTATCTTACTGCATTTCTTGCTGGGGTGGTGCTTCTAAAACCACATTACTTCCATTGGAAATTGCGCACAGAGCGATATTAAAAATAGCAACCTTTCGTCCAATTTTATTTTCCACCACTCTGTTATATAAAGAATGCAATGTTCTTAATGTACGACAGTTGTTTATTTTTCACGCAATTTTATTTCAACATCACCTAACTCCCTTTGTTAAACTTAAAAAACGTCGTAAAGATTTAATTTGTTCCCTTCCACAGCCTCGCTACTCCTTTACGAAAAAATTTTTCTATTATCTCGGCCCTTTCTTGTACAACAAAATTAATGCAAATGTCTCAGTATACTGTTTATCCGTTCAAGAATGTAAATCAGCAGTCCGCTCCTTCCTACTAGACAAAACATATGACGAAACTGAATCTTTTCTCCCACACTGAATCCTTTTTTTTTATTCTCTTTTTGCACTATCATATGTATACACGCTTCACACAAACATCACTCAAAACACAAACACAAACACACACACACACATACACCCACACAGCACACTTACTCATATCTGATATAGACTTTAATACTTTCAGGCATATTCATATTTATTTGTTTTACGTTATTAACTAGTAACATTGATTTTTAATTTAAGTAAACACTAAGCAATTGATTTCTCCATTCTTGAGGGATACGGCACTGTTTCTCTTTACTACAGGCTATTATGTAGCCTATCTAAGAGGACAGTACCCCAACCATAATGTTGTATATAGTGTTCATATTTTGTAAAGTGCAACTGTTTTTATTGTATTTACTGCAACACATTTTATGCAATAAAGTTTTTATTATTATTATTATATTATAAAATCAAAGCATTTATTTCAAATAAGCCAGTTACAGACACTTTTGAATTGTCGAAACAAAGATGAAAATTAAATATAGCTACAGTCCCAATCACAAGACATAATAACTTGAGAAAGTACTGTAGTTGCCCATTCCCTAGCGTAGATCTCTATGGAGAAGAACGGGCAAGAAACTCCATGGACACTTTTAAATCAGAATGTTGTTACAAAATCTTGGTTACATCATTCATGTTGAGATGGTATATTATGTGAGAACAATGTAGCAAGATGTGCACGTTAAAAGTGTCCACAGTAAAAACACAAAAAAAAAAACAATTAAAAAAAATTCATTCAAATAAGCCATGGCCACTAAGAGATGACCAGTCACAACTGACAGCGCCCGTTCACGGACATGACGCATGGATCAGCACCATTCAACTCAACCATTTTGAAGGGAACTAAATGATCCGAAACATGCGCCACCATCAGCGAGACAATAGAGTATTTTACTCTCTAATAGAAAAAATCTAAAAATATATTATTCAGGTAGCATAAGCTAAAAGCAGTCGGAAAACGTTAGTTTTAGTTCATAAAATAGCAAACTAAATTTTAAAATTCAATTCAAAGGTTTCAGCTTTTTAAATCTGTTTCATAACACCATTATTACATCGCGCTCTTTCACTCTTGCGCGGACTAGCTATCTCGGTCTCTGTCGCACTCTCGGTGTTATTGTTACGATATTAAGATGGATTGTGGGGTTTGTAATAGAGAAATGAATAAAGGAGAGACTATTGAATGTAATGCATGTAAGAAGGGATACCATAATAGATGCGTGAATATAACCCCGGCGACGGCGGTTCAACTTAAGGGTACTTTTAAGTGTACCTCCTGTTCCAACGTAACCCAGCGTATACGAGTAACAGATGACACACCGGTACGTGGTGGTCAGTCCACTGGTTTCATAGATCTAGTAAATCAATCGTTTGAGGGGAATGTTGCTCAGGAGAAATCGCAGTTGTTGACATCGGATGAGATTGTAGATCAAATTAATAGTGTAATCCTGGCTAAAATCAGTGTTTTTGAAGCAAATATTATAAAGGAGATTAAAGCCAGTGTGGCTGTCCTGGCGCTAGAAAATACTAAACTAAGACAGGAGTAAAAGGAAGCGAATATGAAATGTAGTTCTTATGAGCTGCAAATTAAAACCTTAAAAACTGAAGGAAAAAAAAACCGGCCAAGTGCGAGTCGGACTCGCGCACGAAGGGTTCCGTACCATTATCTATACATTAGACAAAACGGCAAAAAAATCACGTTTGTTGTATGGGAGCCCCCCTTAAATATTAATTGTATTCTGTTTTTAGTATTTGTTGTTATAGCGGCAACAGAAATACATCATCTGTGAAAATTTCAACTGTCTGGCTGTCACGGTTCATGAGATACAGCCTGGTGACAGACAGACGGACAGACGGACAGACAGCGAAGTCTTAGTAATAGGGTTCCGTTTTTACCCTTTGGGTACGGAACCCTAAAAAAGAAGATTGTGATATCGATAGCAATGACCAGAACCAACGATCAATACGGGTACCAGTACCTACAATAACGAAATGTACTACTGCCCGGGCTGCATCGTCTCAAACAAGTGTCCTGGAGCACGGAGTGCAAGCAACTACGCCTCCGCCGCTGCCGCCGACCCAGACGCCCGTGGAGACTGATTACGCGGCGGTGGCTAGGAAAGCAGCGGATAGGAAAGTTGACGATACTGATAATAATGATTGGATAGAGGTTAAAAAAAATAACAGACGAAGTAACGCAATAAGGAAAGGTGGTAATAGCTCAATTAATTTTTTAAAAGCAGTTGAGCGCAGAAAATTTTTACATGTTTGGAGGCTGAATAAGAGCACTACAGAGGACGATTTAAAGGAGCATATCAAACAGACAATAGGAAAGGACTCGGAAGTTGTAATCGAAAAATTAAAACCTAAAACCGAGCGAGACTACGCTTCATTCCGGATTGGTGTTACATTAAGTAATTTTGAGAAACTTTGTGACCCTGAGATATGGCCGGTAAATGTAGAATATAGTGAATGGATTTGGTTTCGTTCCAATACTACCCCAAATCAACCGGAAACCAAGTAGTAATTTCAACATTTTATATCAAAACGTCAGAGGACTCAGAACTAAGACAGCACAATTTTTAACACTACTGGAATCATCAGAAGCCGATTTATTTGCTATTACCGAATCGGGCCTCAATGTAGCTATTCAGAACGCGGAATTTGGGCTTCCCGGCTATCAAATACTACGATGCGATCGAGCGGATGGTCGCAAGCAAGGAGGCGTACTTTTAGTGGCCACACCGAGGTTCGAGTTGCGGCGAGTGTCGGTGCCAGGTGACATTGATATAGATAGTCAAAAGTTTGAACTATTGTGTGCGGCTGTTTATAAACAAAACTGTTTTTTATTCACTTGTTGTGTCGTGTATATTCCACCAGGGGCTGGCGACAATGAATATTTGTCAATGTTTTGCATTTTAGAAAAAAATATGTGTCAAATATAACAGTAATTTAATTATATTAGGGGACTTTAATATGTACTCGTGTAACAACAACATTGCTAACTATTATGAATATTTCATGGCCTACTGTGAATTTGCTCAGTGCAACTCTGTACCTAACTGTAACAATAGGCAGTTGGACCTCGTATTGACTGCGCGCAGTGGCGTGTCGGTGAGCGCGGCGGACGAGGGCCTGCAGCCCGTGGACTTATACCATCCTCCGTTGGCCGTTCGCATCGAGCGCGGAGTGCGGGCGCGCCCGCCTCCACCGTCCCCCGCGCCGCGTACCTCTCCCGCATCGCCGCGTACGCGACACTCGCAATCTCAATCATTGTTAAATCGTGCATGTTGGAATTTTAATAAAGCGGACTTCAATCAAATGTATAGTTTGGTAGGTAAAATAGATTGGAGTGAGATTTACGGTTCAGATGATCCAGACATAGTTTTAGATTTATTTTATAATAAGTTATGTGACGTTTTTGACAACTGTGTTCCCCCAAAAAGTAAACATATTAATTCATTAAATAGTAGATACCTACATTTATCCAGTTTGGTATCCAGCTGACATTATAAAAAATATTAAAGTTAAATATTTATTACATAAAAAATATAAATTAAGTAAATCACGCAGTGATTATGTGGAATTCGCAAGATACAGGGCGAGAGTGAAAACCGAGATTGCTCTAGCGCATGATCAGTACCGCAACCGCGTGCAGGGGCACCTGGCGAAGGAACCACGAGCGTTTTGGGAGTATATTAGGTCTAGGAAAGGTGATTCGAATCAGCGGAAGTTAATTAAGGACGGACGGGTACTATCGGAATCCGAGTGTGCTATTGAGTTCACTCGGTTTTTTCAGTCGGTATACAATCCGGAACCTCCTGAACTGAGTGTGGCGGCGGCGAGTGCGGGTGAGGTGAAGGGCGCGTCGCCCGGCGCGCGGGTGCACCTAGCGAGCGTGGGCCCGGCGGACGTACGGGGCGCTCTCGCACGCTTGCCGCCGAAGCGCTCAGCTGGGCCGGATGGTATTCCGGCGTACATTTTTAGGGATTGCCGTGCGGTGTTGGTTAAGCCGTTGCTACACTTGTTCAACGTCTGTATCAAGACCGCAACTTTTCCTGCGCGCTGGAAACTTACCCGGGTTGTACCCGTCCCTAAAGGTAGTGGAGGTTCAGCACCCTGCGATTATAGACCAGTAGCGGTATTATGCACTCCAGCTAAAGTGTTCGAGTCAACCATTCACAGTAGCCTGTATCCACAGATTAGCGCTCTGTTGTCCGACGCACAGCATGGTTTCCGTCCTGGGCGGGGGACAACGGGCAACTTACTGGATCTTATGACACAAATAGTACCGGCGGTGGATGCGGGTCAACAGGTGGATGTGGCCTACTTCGATTTCAGGAAGGCTTTTGATACGGTAGATAACGACGTCCTTTTGGCTAAGTTAGCTGATGTAGGCTGTACACCTCACACTTTAACATTTTCGCCTGTTATTTACGAGACCGTCGTCAGTACGTCGACTGCAGTGGGAAGCTCTCCGAACCCTATTTTACGAGATCGGGAGTCAGCCAAGGCAGCAATTTGGGGCCTTTTCTCTTCATTTTAGCAACTAACGACCTGCCGGGAGTGGTCAATAAATCCAAACTATTGCTGTTCGCGGATGACTTGAAATTGGTTCTTGAAATAAAGCAGGAGACTGATCACGACATACTGCAGCAAGATATTGATAGGGTGGTAAAGTGGAGCCTTAGTAATAAATTGTATTTAAATGTGACCAAATGTTCGGTGGTATCATTTTCCCGTGCCCGCAACCCTAGTCATTATCAATATTGCATGGATGGAATCCGACTTCAACGTGTTTCAGAGGTTAAGGACTTGGGCGTGCGCTTTACAACTGATTTAAATTTTCGTAAGCATACCACGGATGTCTGTAAAAAAGCATACCGCAATTTAGGGTTGGTCTTACGGCTAGGAAACCAGTTCACGAACATCAGTGCTCTGAGATCGTTGTACGAAGCGCTTGTAAAAAGCCATTTGGAATGCAATGCTGTAGTATGGTCGCCACATGAAGCCAAGTACAAACTAATGCTAGAACGTATCCAGAACAAGTTTGTGAGATTCCTGTACTTAAAGCTGTATGGTGTATATCCCGGATATCCACTGCTATATCCTACTCTATTTGTGCTGGGCATGGTAGGCTATTATAAACTAGAAGTAAGAAGGGAAGTAGCTTTCGCCACTTACTTATTTAAGATTATGCGTGGTAAAATACACAACCCAGGCGTTCTAAGCACGGTTGGGTTGTGTGTACCTGATGGGTACGTGGGGCGAAGGAGGCGGCCGCCACTGTTGTGGGTGCCGCCCGCTCGCACCAATATGCTGCAGCACGCGCCACTGACGCGCGCGCTGCGTACACTCAATATGGTGTCACAACAGATTGACTGCTTCAATTGGCACACTGAGTGAATTCACACAGGCCGCATTTTGTAAAATTACTATTGGTTGTCAAAATAATTAATTTAACTGTAACTTTAAATACTTATAACTACGCTATTGTATTAGGTACCTTAACCTGTGATAGTAGCTGTATGTGTGGTTTATATAAATAAATAAAATTATAGTAGTCGCCATGTTATTACGTCATACGGCTATGTAAACATAGAAGTGTCAACTGTCAACTTCAAGTATCACTGCACTTGTTTACACAGCCAACTGACGTCATGACCACAGACCAATATGGCTCCCGCGTTTTCGTCAAATTACGCGCGAAATTTTAAAATACAAAATTTTAATGCATTTTTAGGGCACTTAACGATTGAATAAAATTTTTGTGTTTTTTAGTGGTTCATTAGCACTATAGCATCTAATTGAGACACTTTTAAAAAAATGGGTGTAATACCCTATTGAGTGAGAATGACATACTCTCCTTACTTCCTGCTTAGCTACATAGTTTATCGATCTCGTCGCAGGCGCGGATACAGGGGGGGGCAATGGGTGCAATTGCCCCCCCCTGAACTGGACCAAATACGTCATTAGCCAAGCTTGATGGAATTGAAACTAAATATTCTAGTTGTATATCTTGTCATGGGCATCGCCAGGAGGCAGCTGCCCCTAGAGGCTCAGGATTTTTAAAAGTTTATAACTTTTCCTGCCTGATGCCATTATTATACCTACGTAATAAATTGTAGCTTAAAATGGAATCATATTGAACCCTGCGAAAAAACATTTATCAAAAAGGTTCCTTTTTTCTACCTCTGGATTGGCACTCCTATGGATTTTTGCATGATCGATCTATACAATAGACAGAGCCTGAAATAAATTAGGAGCCCCTTGCCCCGAGGCCTTTTAAACATATGCAGCATAATTATCTGAGGCAATGTTGTAAAAAATTTCGAGCTCGCTACGCTCGCTCTTGCAGCCTACTTTTTCATGAGTCTTAACTTTGTGTATAAGAGGCCCAGGTAACTCCAGTAGGTCGGTAGGAAAATTGTTAAAATTTTTGAGCTCGCTTCGCTCGCTCTACAGACTACTTTCTTTTGAATTTACCTAAAATTCGACCAAGTAACTCTTAAATGAATGTTCAATCCATTCTAACCTGCCCAAGGCAAGGTGTAACTCGTAAGAATTTCTCGCTACGCTCCCCCCCACCCCTAGCCCAAAAGCTGGTGGCCCCCTTATATCTTGGATTTCTGTAAAGTAACGCCCATTTATTATCAAAAGTTAATCAATTTTTTTTATGAATTTTCCAAAAATTGCCCCCCCATATAGGAAATCTTGTATCCGCGCCTGTCTCGTCGTCGCGCTTGCCGCTCACTACGTACATTTTACCACGGTAACGATACATTGCGTACGAGGAAATAGAACAAATCATATTTGTTGGATTCCCATAACGTTCCTGAAATAATTTCTTGTACCGTTCATCTTAGTATGATATACTGAATTCACTCCATCAGTCTGTGGAGGGGTGTACCTTACACTTTGTATTTGTGCTTTAAGAGCCTATACTACCTCAGATTAGCAACTCTATTTGTGGTGGTTCAAACTTCGTTTGTAATACTGTTAGAATAAAGTTCTAATCAGCTGGCACTACAAAGCGGTTGTTACGTCAGTCACTGCGGCCGAATAGTGCGAAATTAGTGGTTTTTATTCTTTATAAAATCAAATTTTCGTCTTTTGGAAAAAGTAAAAAACATAAGACCTGCTTTATAGTTAGTTCAGTTAGTATGCAAAGTTTCATGATCTAATTTGAAGTACTTTTTGAATACCAGCGGTTTATTGTTCGATTTGGAGGTAACTTTGGGATTTTTTCCTATCGAGAAAATTTTATGAAATCGTGTTTTCGCCAAACATAAGACCTAACATTAATCCTCAACTCTACCATATATTTATTTCAAAATTAATGCTGCACTATTTTAGGCGTAACGGAGGATCATGCTAAGCCATTTGAGGTAGTATAGGCCCTTAAACACTCTTAGTCTACAATTAAAGAGGCCGGCGATGGATGCGTAGTTCATACAAACGCGTAAACGTAATACCAAAATAATTTGTAAACCAAACATATTCATAAGGTATCTTTATTTCGATTGGAATACAGAATGGTGCCGATTCCCATGTTTACAAACTTAACCAAATTTAAGTTCAGTCCATCTTTTTCTTTCTATTTCATTAAGAAAAGGACAGAAGATATATATATATATATATAGAGATACCATCACGGTAAATGTTGATCTTTCAAGACGTACGATCAGTTAAAAGTTGATCCAAAAACAAATGTTGATCCGAAGGCCTTATGTTGATTCATTACGCTTTTTTTCATACCAATGTGGCTCCAATCGGATCAACATTTGACATTCTTGTGACGTCACTCGACTGAAAAGTACGCTTGTCAAATGTGGCTCCAATATACAAATCCGCTCCGATAAATGTTGATCCGATTCAAACGGACCAATCACAATGAAGCACTTTCTTACTTCCTCCGTGATTGGCCGACGGCGGTCACTCCAACGTTGCCGTTCCGCTTACTACAAATCTTCGTGAATCTTTGTACTAAAACAAAGATTGCTAGCACGCCGGAGACGGACATAGGCTACTTTTTATCAGCTATCGAGGACCTGGAGTACCTGATGTGGAATATCAAGAGCCCCATTGAGCTAGTACATTAACAACTCACAGTATTAGAGCTAATAAAAATAAGAAGAATGATAAATTTACAAAGTTACATACTTACCTACCTACAAAACAAAAGTAGGACAAAAAAGACTTCGTAATAAAGAAAAATAAAAAAAAACCGTCCAAGTGCGAGTCGGACTCGCGCTCGAAGGGTTCCGTACCAATTATTATAAAAAAATCACGTTTGTTGTATGGGAGCCCCCCTTAAATATTAATTTTATTCTGTTTTTAGTATTTGTTGTTATAGCGGCAACAGAAATACATCATCTGTGAAAATTTCAACTGTCTAGCTGTCACGGTTCATGAGATACAGCCTGGTGACAGACAGACGGACAGACGGACAGACAGCGAAGTCTTAGTAATAGGGTTCCGTTTTTACCCTTTGGGTACGGAACCCTAAAAAAACATCAAATTACGTGAAAGTTATTAAAATTACTTGCACTAACTACCTACCTTACAGTCTCTCTCTTTTTTCTAAAGTGGCCTCCTTCCAGACGGTTGCAGACGTGAGCGCGCCGTAACACACACAAAACACAAACACCTAATACTAAAAACAAAACCGGAAACGAAAATCTGAACTAAACAAATGTTTCACCTTACGCGGTCGCGATTCAACTGAACTGATTGATTTATTCCCGATTTACGAAATTTGCTCAAACGCATCCCGCGCACGTGCGGCTAATCAAAGGATACCGCCGCGCCGTTTCGCCGCCCGCTACAAAGCATGTCGCCCGCCACGCGCCGAACAAAACCGAACGATACCTACCGACCGACAACGGTAATGGTGCATTCACACTCTCACCTCGTGCCTCGCCTCGCGACTCGTCTCGTGGCTCGCCTCGCGGCTCGCGTGACGAGCTTCCGTTCACACTCTCGTGCTGTGCAGTGTTGCCGCTGGTCATTTGCACAAATTATCTATAATGTGTGTGAAGTTGGCAGATCAATATTGTCCAGCAGATCAAAAATAAATCGGAGTTCTATTAGCATGCAGCATAGTTCTGGAGTTCCTGATACTTTTCAGAAATAGTTCTGCCCTTTTTCAGGAAAAAAAGTCAAACGAAAATATGATCTGCTAACTTCCGGTAGCAGATCATTATTTCCAAAACTAAGTTTTTCAAAGTGTTTTAGGCGCACAATGATGAGTTCTATAGTTCTTAATACATTTTTGATATAGTTCTGTGACCATAAAAAAGAAAAAAATAAAAAGAAACATAGTAACTTCAAACCAGAAAAAAGTCGATACTATACATAGAAATGCCAATAATTACATAAAACGTGGATTCTCATAGATTTTTATAGGCAATATCTGTAGTCTAGACGTTGAAGTAACAAGTAAAATCATGTATGAAAAAAAAACTAGATCTAAAGTGTCACCAGTGCATAGCTGAAGCCTTAGATTAGCGAAAATAATTATAAAATTCTATGTTTGAATCATAAAGTCCAAAATAAATTATTCATAGTATTCTAGACAGACAACTCTCCAGTTTTAAATACAATAATAACAGGGCTATAAAATATCACGGCAAGAACACTCAGAATTTATACAAAAGTATCAGCAGAGCATGGTTGAAGATAAAGATTAGCAAAAAAATATGAAAATTACTGTCAACAGATTTCGTGTTCGCAAAAAAAATCTATAATTAGTTATGAGTGGTATAGAGGACCTAGAACTCCTCGGTTTCAGATACAATAAAAGTAGTTCTAAAAAATTACTTGGAAAGTAGACCTAGAACTCACACTCAGATATCAGCAGATCACGGTTGAAAATTAAGAATTGCAGAAATCATGAACAGATTTCGTGTTTGCATTAAAAAATCTAAAATTAATTATACGTAGTATTACGGACGTAAAACTCCTCGGTTTTAGATACCTCAATAGTAGTGCTAATAAAAGACATGAAAATCAAACCTAGAACTCACACTCAGATATCAGCAGATCATGCCTGAATATTTAGAATTCAAGAAATCATGAACAGATTTCGTCTTCGCTTTAAAAATCAAGAATTAATTATGAATAGTATTGAGGACCTAGAACTCCACGGTTTTAGATACACCAATAGAAGTGCTACAGAAAAACATGGAAAACAAACCTAGAACTCACACTCATATCACACTGATATCAGCAGATCATGGTTGAAAATTGAGAAATGCAGAAATCATTAACAGATTTCGTCTTCGCATTAATAAATCAAGAATTAATTATGAGTAGTATTGAGGACCTAGAACTAGATATCTGAGTGTGAGTTCTAGGTTTGTTTTCTATGTTTTTCTGTGGCAATACTATTGAGGTATGTAAAACCAAGGAATTTTAGGTCCTCAATACTACTCATTCTTAATTATTGATTTTATAATGCGAACACGAAATCTGTTCATGATTTCTTGAATTCTAAATATTCAGGCATGATCTGCTGATATCTGAGTGAGAGTTCTAGGTTTGATTTTCATGTCTTTCTTTAGCAATACTATTGAGGTATCTAAAACCGAGGAGTTCTAGGTCCTAAATACTACTGATAATTATTTTTAGATTTTTTAATGCAAACACGAAATCTGTTAATGATTTCTGCAATTCTTAATTTTCAACCGTGATCTGCTGATATCTGAGTGTGAGTGCTAGGTTTACTTTTCATGTTTTTCTACAGAATTTTTATTGGTTTATCTGAAACCGAGAAGTTCTAGGTCCTCAATACCACTCATAATTAATTATTGATTTTATAATGCGAACACGAAATCTCTTCATGATTTCTGCAATTCTAAATTTTCAACCGTGATCTGCTGATATCTGAGTGTGAGTTCATGGTTTGTTTTCCATGTTTTTCTTTGGCACTAATAAGGAGGTATGTAAAACCAAGAAATTTGAGGTCCTCAATACTTTTCATAATTAATTATTGATTTTATAATGCGAACACGAAATCTGTTCATGATTTCTGCAACTGTAAATATTCAGGCATGATCTGCTGATATCTGAGTGTGAGTTCTAGGTTTGTTTTCCATGTTTCTCTTTAGCAATACTATTGAGGTATCTGAAATCGAGGAGTCCTAGGTCCTTTATACCACTCATAATTAATTATAGATTTTTCTTACGAACACGAAATCTGTTCATGATTTCTGCAATTCTAAATATTCAACCGTGATCTGCTGATATTTGAGTGTGAGTTCTTGGTTTGTTTTCCATGTTTTTATTTGGCACTACTATTGAGGTATCTAAAACCGAGGAGTTCTAGGTCCCTTAATACTACTGATAATTAATTTTAGATTTTTTAATGCAAACACGAAATCTGTTAATGATTTCTGCAATTCTTAATTTTCAACCGTGATCTGCTGATATCTGAGTGTGAGTGCTAGGTTTACTTTTCATGTTTTTCTACAGAACTTCTATTGGTTTATCTGAAACCAAGAAGTTCTAGGTCCTCAATATCACTCATAATTTTTTATAGATTTTTTTTACGAACACGAAATCTGTTCATGATTTCTGCAATACTTAATATTTAAGTGTGATCTACTTATATCTGAGTGTGAGTTCTAGGTTTGTTTTCCATGTTTTTCTTTGGCACTAATATGGAGGTATGTAAAACCAAGGAATTTGAGGTCCTCAATACTTTTCATAATTAATTATTGATTTTATATTGCGAATACGAAATCTGTTCATGATTTCTGCAACTGTAAATATTCAGGCATGATCTGCTGATATCTGAGTGTGAGTTCTAGGTTTGTTTTCCATGTTTCTCTTTAGCAATACTATTAAGGTATCTGAAACCGAGGAGTTTCAGGTCCTTAATACCACTCATAATTAATTATAGATTTTTCTTACGAACACGAAATCTGTTCATGGTTTCTGCAATTCGTAATATTCGAGTATGATCTGCTGATATATGAGTGTGAGTTCTAGCTTTAATTTTCATGATTTTCTTTAGCAGTACTATTGGTGTATCTAAAACTCCGGAGTTCTAGGTCCTTAATACTACTCATAATTAATTATTGATTTCATAATGCGAACACGAAATCTGTTCATGATTTCTGCAATTCTAAATATTCAAGTGTGATCTGCTGATATCTGAGTGTGAGTTCTAGGTATAATTTTCATGGTTTTCTTTAGCAATACTATTAGTGTATTTAAAACCGAGGAGTTCTAGGGCCTTAATACTACTCATAATTAATTTTAGATTTTTTAATGCAAACACGAAATCTGTTCATGATTTCTGCATTTCTAAATATTCAGGCATGATCTGCTTATATCTGAGTGTGAGTTGTAGATTTATTTTCCATGTTTTTCTGTAGCACTACTATTGAGGTATCTTAAACCGAGGAGTTCTAGGTCCTTAATACTACTTATAATTAATTTTAATTTTTTTAATGCAAACACGAAATCTGTTCATGATTTCTGCAATTCTTAATTTTCAACCGTGATCTGTTGATATCTGAGTGTGAGTGCTAGGTTTACTTTTCATGTTTTTCTACAGAACTTCTTTTGGTTTATCTATGGTTTATCTGAAACCGAGGAGTTCTAGGTCCTCAATACCACTCATAAATAATTATAGATTTTTTTTTCGTGAACACGAAATCTGTTCATGATTTCTGCAATTCTAAATTTTCAAGCATGATCTGCTGATATCTGAGTGTGAGTTCTAGGTTTGAGTTTCATGTCGTTCTTTAGCACTTTTATTGTGGTATGTAAAACCGTGAAGTTCTAGATCCTCAATACTACTCATAATTAATTATTGATTTTTTAATGCGAACACGAAATCTGTTCATGATTTCTGCAATTCTTAATATTCAACCGTGATCTGCTGATATCTGAGTGTGAGTTCTAGGTCTACTTTCCAAGTTATTTTTTAGAACTACTTTTATTGTATCTGAAACCGAGGAGTTCTAGGTCCTCTATACCACTCATAATTAATTATAGATTTTTTTTTGCGAACACGAAATCTGTTGACAGTAATTTTCATATTTTTTGCTAATCTTTATCTTCAACCATGCTCTGCTGATACTTTTGTATGAATTCTGAGTGTTCTTGCCGTGATTTTTTATAGCCCTGTTATTGTTGTATTTAAAACTGGAGAGTTGTCTGTGCAGAATACTATACATAATTTATTTTGGACTTTATGATTCAAACATAGAATTTTATAATTATTTTCGCTAATCTAAGGCTTCAGCTATGCACTGGTGACACTTTAGATCTAGTTTTTTTTCATACATGATTTTACTTGTTACTTCAACGTCTAGACTACAGATATTGCCTATAAAAATCTATGAGAATCCACGTTTTATGTAATTACTAGCTGTTCGCCCGCGTGAAGTTCGGTAACTGTCCCACTGGATCATACTAAAGGGATAATAGTGTCCTCCATGTTAATCCAGATTATAAACTATCTATGTGCCACATTTCATGATCATCACAATTATTATTATCACAATCACCATCACTTTCACAACCGCCATTATTATCACAATCATCATCACTATCACTATCACAATCACAATCACCATCACAATCCCCATCACCATCACTATCACAGTCACTATCATTATCACCAATTATCATCATTAACACAACCATGATAATTACCACAATCATTATCACAATCACCATCACAATCACCATAACAATCACAATCACTATCACTATCACAATCACAATCACCATCACAATCCCCATCACTATCGCTATCACAATCACTATCACAATCACCATCACAATCACCATCACCATCAAAATAACTATCACAATCACCATCATCGTTATCACAATAATTATCATCGTAATCACAGTCATTATCACACTCACCATCACCATCACTATCTCAATCACCATCACAATCACCATCACAATCACCATTACAATCACCATTACAATCACCATTACAATCACCATCACAATCACCATCACAATCACCATCACAATCACCAACACAATCACCATCACAATCACCATCACAATCACCATCACAATCACCATCACAATCACCATCACAATCACCATCACAATCACCATCACAATCACCATCACAAGCACCATCACAATCACCATCACAATCACCTTCACAATAACCATCACAATCACAATCACCATCACCATCACAATCACCATCACAACCACCATTACAATCACCATCACAATCACAATCACCATCACAATCACCATCACAGTCACCATCACAATCACCATCACCATCACAATCACCATCACAATTACCATCACAATCACCATCACAAGCACCATCACAATCACCATCACAATCACCTTCACAATAACCAACACAATCACCATCACAATCACCATCACAATCACCATCACAATCACCATTACAATCACCATCACAATCACAATCACCATCACAATCACAATCACAGTCACCATCACAATCACCATCATCATCACAATCACCATCACAATTACCATCACAATCACCATCACAATCACCATCGCTATCATCATCACAATCACCACCACTCTCAGAATAACTATCACAATCATCATCACCATTACAATCACCATCAAAATCAGTATCACAATCACCATCATCGTTATCACAATCATTATCATCGTAATCACAATCGCTATCATCATTATCACAATCACTATCATCGTGATCACAACCATTATCATCGTATTCACAATCATCATCATCACAATCTCCATCCTCTTCATCACAATCATTATAATCGTAATCACAATCATTATCATCGTAATCACAATCACTATCATCTTAATCACAATCATCATGATCACAATCGCCATCACTATCTCAACCACAATCATTATCACAATCACCAACACTATCACAATCAAAATCACAATCACCATCACCATCACAATCACCATCACCATCACAATCACCATAACCATCACAATCACTACCCTCGTTATCACAATCATTATCATAGTAATCACAATAATCTACATCATTATTACAATAACCATCACTGTCACAATCACAATCACAATCACAATCACAATCACCATCACCATCGCTATCACCATCACAATCACTGCCACTTTCACAATCACCATCACAATCACCATCACCATCACAATCACCATCAAAATCACTATCACAATCACCATCATCGTTATCACAATCATTATCATCGTAATCAATCATTATCATCTTAATCACAATCATCATCATCACAATCTCCGTCCTCGTTATCACAACCATCGCTATCACCATCACAATCACCGACACCATCACAATCACCATCACCATCACAATCACCATCACAATTACCATCACAATCACCATCACAATCACCATCGCTATCACCATCACAATCACCACCACTCTCAGAATAACTATCACAATCATCATCACCATCACAATCACCATCATCGTAATCACAATCATTATCATCGTAATCAAAATCATCCTCATCACAATCATCGTCATCATTATCACAATCATCATCATCGTAATCACAATCATTATCATCTGGATCTCAAAATAAATGACATTTTCGTAATCAGCACCCCTGATAATCTCGGTATCGACACCCATATTGATTTTTAGACATTTCAACCCCATCGCACCCCATTAGGGAATGTTAGTATTTCAGGTCTGCCACATTAAATCTTAAAATCGTTGTTTTTGTAATACACCCGACCCAATTCACCATAAAAACAATACTTATGCTGAATTTCAGGCTTTGTTACCCCATTTCCCCCTTTAGGGGTTGAATTCTGAAAAAAAACTGAAACAAACGTTAACTCATTTATCGATAGGAGTACTCCTGTTAGGTTTCGAATTAAGTAGTCTAACTTATCTTATTTCCCTACGTAATCTTTGGACTCCCGTTCCAAAGGGGGTGAATTTTGAAAATTTATTTCTTAATGCACCCCTAAACCTCATAAAGAACCTTTGTGCCAAATTTGGAATCTCTAGACTTAGCGGTTTGGGCTGTGCATTGATTTTTATACTTTGCTACCCCATTTCCCCCTCTTAGGGGTTGAATTCTGAAAAAACCTGAAACCCGTTTCTACTCATTTATCAATAGGAGCACTCCTGTGAAGTTTCGAATAAAATAGTCTGACTAATCTTGTTTTACCCATACAAATTTTGGATTCCCGTTTAACCCCTTTAGGGGTTGAATTTTGAAAAATCCTTTCTTAGTGCACCCTTAGACCACATAAGAAACCTACTTGCCAAATTTGGAATCTCTAGACTCAGCGGTTTGGGCTGTGCATTGATTTTTATACTTTGCCACCCCATTTCCCCCTCTTAGGGGTTGAATTCTGAAAAAACCTGAAACCCGTTTCTACTCATTTATCAATAGGAACACTCCTGTGAAGTTTCGAATAAAATAGTCTAACTAATCTTGTTTCCCCATACAAACTTTGGAGCCCCGTTTAACCCCTTTAGGGGATGAATTTTGAAAAATCCTTTCTTAGTGCACCCCTAGACCACATAAGGAACCTACTTGCCAAATTTGGAATCTGTAGACCCAGCGGTTTGGGCTGTGCGTTGATAGATGAGTCAGTCAGTCAGTCAGTCAGTCAGTCAGTCAAGTCAATCAGTCAGTCAATCAGTCAGTCAATCAGTCAGTCAGTCAGTTTCTTCTTTTATATATTTAGATTGGCATTTGTATGTATAGTATCGACTTTTTTCTGGTTTGAAGTTACTATGTTTCTTTTTATTTTTTTCTTTTTTATGGTCACAGAACTATATCAAAAATGTATTATCAACTAGAACTATATCACACTCTCACCTCGCGCCTCGTCTCGCGACTCGTACGCGAGTGTAAATGCCGTATAAAATAAAGCTGTCCACACACAGAGTAGGAGGCGGTTTTTTCGGTGTTATTCGAATTAGTATGAAATCCGGAGAGTAGGCATGGCTAGCTTTTCGTCGCACCGCACAACGTCTACGTGTGGACACCTCCGCTCCGCGCTCTGTGCCTGCACAGCACATCGATAAACAACTTTATCATGCCTTCTGGAGCAAGGATCATCTGATTCTGTCTTTTCAATTTGCTTCCTTCGGAAATGTAACCTACGATCTGATCGAAAAACCAACACCCTAACCACTAGACCGCGGAGGCAGTTTAAGAAGAGCGCCAATGAATTGTGGTGAACGTGAGGGAGTGAGACCTAGATTCTACAGTGGTCAACTAACATGTGGTCAATCTAAAGCTACGTTCGTGTGACCAAGCGTCACACGAACTTTTTTAATTTCGAAAATGTGGAAATCTTCTTAGTTTGCAAGTACTAATCACTACACCACTTGAAAAACTACTGGTGCATTGCTGCTGCCACAAAGTAGGTAAGTAGGTACCTACCTAAGTATGGAGCGGCGGCAGCTGCTATTGCTAGCTAGTAGGTACCTACCTACCTAGATCTGTAATTTTACTTCAACGTGAAGAGACTCTGGTATTGAAACTAGAATGAGTAGGTACCTACATCAGCTGTAAGTAGGTAATTAGTAAATGGCCTTGGGTCAACTTTTATTGCAGACGTTAGAAATAATCTAAATTAAGGCGACGTATCACTGTGCACTTGCTGCTGCCACAAAGTAGGTAAGTAGGTACCTACCAAGTATGGCGCGGCGGCGGCTGCTACTGCTAGCTAATACCTACCTAGATCTGTAATTTTAGTTCAACATGAAGACTCTGGTGTTGAAACTAGAATGAGTAGGTACCTACATCAGCTGTAAGTAGGTAATTAGCAGTGTAAAAAGCCTAGGGTCAATTTTAATTGCAGACGTAAGAAAAAAATCTTAACTAAGGCGACGTATGTATCACTGTGCACTTGCTGCTGCCACAAAGTAGATGACGCGACAAACGACGAAGAAATGCGCGACAGCATCTTGTCTCACTTTAACTTGAAGTAGGAACTTATGTTTATTTCATTCGCACGCTAGTGCGATGTTGCCGTTCTGTTTTTTAGTACGTACCCTTCATATTCAGCTCCGGAGCAACATTTACCACTAACAGTCAGATATAAACCGGAGCCACATTATACGCTTCAGTATCATTTTTTTGACCGTTATTGGATCAACTAAAACCGTAAAATTTTATGACGAGTAATTTAAAAACAGGCAAATGCACATCCACTGACGTCACACGCTGAATTCATATATTCGATAAATACAGCTCTATCTCACTCCGGAGCCAAATGTACACACGAAATAGGCGGATCAACATTTGTTCTAAATCTAAACTGGATCAACATTTACCGTGATGGGTTGATTATATATATTAGTTTATAGATATATATATTTTAGTTACGTTCTGTCAAATTAATCAGCACCATACAAGTTTTAGACGCGATTAAAAAGTTTACTACTAAAATTACATCAAATTACGTCAGGTGCTGACTAATTTGACAGGATTAAACTAATATTTATCTTCTGTCCTTTTCATAATGAAATAGAAAGAAAAAGACGCATTCTACTTAAATTTAGTTTAGTTTGTGAACAAGGGAATCGGCACCATTATCTAGGTTCCCAAATATATATTTTTAATGGACACTGATGAGAGAATATGATAAAAATAAGTTTTCTATAGAAATTTTAAATTCCTCATATCTCGTCTATTGATCTTTGTCCTTTCAGCCGAGCAACGGTGGCCCAGTGGTGGCGGCCCCGACTTATTAACAGTAAGTCGTTGGTTCGAACCCAGGCAGGCGCATTACTTTGTGTAATTTATTCCATCACCACTGCTCTCAAAAACGGTGAAGGAAAACATCATGAGGAAACCGGCATGTCCTAGAACCAAAAAATCGTAGACATGTGACATCTACCAATCCGCACTGGGCCCGTGTGGTGGATTATAGCCCATTCCCTCTCATAGAGAGGAGGCCTGTGTCCCAGCAGTGGGAACATTAATAGGCTGATGGTGGTGATGATGAACTACGCATCGGTCACCGGCCTCTTAATAGACTTACTTACCTAATAAGTACTTGAGCGACAGTCTTCCCCAAGCGGTCGGCGATAGCTTTGAGTTTGGGGTCATCGAGCAGGTTGGGGTCATCAGGCTTGGCCCAGGGCCTGTCTGGAGACCCCAGAGGGGAGTACGCCGTGATCTTAATGTTGCGAGCCTCGCAGAACTCTTTGAGACGACGCTGGTTTAAGTAAGGGTGGCATTCCACCTGTGAAAGACGAAACAAAGTTTTTGACAAAAAAAAACAAGTATCTGTGTAGTATATCAACTATCTGGTGTCCACGACACAAGCCTCGTTGCTTAGAAAGTTTTTTTGGTATTGCCCCACGCATATATAATAAAGTACCTAATTTTATAAAAATCTCGACTGTCTTAAAATTCAAAAGGGCGTTAAACGAAATTTTAATTATGAAAAGTTATTATTTAATTGACGACTTTCTAAATGATGATTCATTGACTGATTGATACTTACTGTTACACTATACACCTACTGTTATTGAAATATTGTATTCCTTTATTCATTACATTACATATTTTTAACATTTTTAAATATTTCTATAAAATACAATAAGTATATAAAAACATCATCTGCCTAGCCTTTTCCCAAGTTTTATTGGGGTCGGCTTCCAGTCTAACCGGATGCAGCTGAATACCAGTATTTTACATGGAGCGACTGCCTATCTGACCTCCACAACCCAG
This sequence comes from Xestia xanthographa, assembly GCA_905147715.2. NCBI lineage: Eukaryota > Metazoa > Arthropoda > Insecta > Lepidoptera > Noctuidae > Xestia > Xestia xanthographa. Next base: position 4,632,678 of record LR990671.1, read on the forward strand.
TTAGTACTGGGTAATACGATACCCTTTGGTAAGACTGGTTGTCAGACTTTTTGGGCCACTGACTACCTGTAACGCATGTAACGACTGTCAAAGATCACAAATAACAGCCGGGACCACGGCTTAACGTGCTTTCCGAGGCACGGAGGAAACTCGGTATGTAATGGGTGGTCACCCATCCACAGACCAACCTAGGCAAGCACGGCTTAACCTAAAGATCGACCCGAGCGGCTGCTATTATTTAGCCACGAGCTCTTCAAGTAATAAGTATATAAAAACATTAAAAATATAAAAAAATAGTAGCCCACCAGCGCTGGGAACAGGGTCCGAGCTGCCGGTGGTCAGGGATAATAAAGAAAGAATAAATGATTTGATTTGATTTAGTGTAGCACTAGATGGCGGTGTGTGAAATGTCCAACGATATTTATTTATTTTTTATACAGGGTGTAAAAGACCTCATCACGAAGCCGTCAACCAAGCATTCTGTACGTCAAACTAAGTAACTTTACGCAAAAATTATTGCTGGGAAATGACTTTTTTTTGGGGTGAAAAATCATGTATAGTGGTAGAACTCAATGTAACGCAATTAAAACATTGTGCTGATAGATGGATTGATTAGTACGGGGGTCGTGGAGGTGTTTAAAGTATAAATTTTACATTAAAAATTTGTATTAAAAAAAAAAATTGGAACAATTTGGAAATTTGACCCCCAATATCTCCGTAACTAGAAGTGTAAGTGAAGTTTGGTCTAGAACAAAAAAAATATCGCAATGACGGGGAGAATAAGTTCCTTTTGGATTCGTTAAGAGTTGTTTTACACCCTTTATATGACAAATTTTAAATTACTTAATACACATAATATTTTTATTTTATTATATGTATTGTTACTTTGTATTACCAACTTATTAGAAAAATTAAAGCTCTCTTTCTCTGTCCTACTTTGCTGTGCTCTTACAGGGTCCATATTAGGCGTGTGTAACTCTTTACGGAACCGACTCACTGATCCGGATCTTTGAAGTGATTCAAAAGATTGGTTCAGTAACAACGTTTCAAACGCATCATTTGGATCTGAAACATTACTTTGCTCGCGAGGCGACTGAGCAGTGAGCGAGCGAGAAAGGGAGACGGAGACACACTGAGTTACTTAATTATTATAAAGACTCGCAAGACGCGAGTGAGCGGGCGACAAAATTACAATCTATACAAGTCAGAAAGAGATACCAAACGAGATGTGTATCACTCATACTCTCACAGATTTTCTTTTATCGTTATCCATGCACGTAAAAATGACCACTAAGGTGCTTACGTATCAAATACTATACGGTCGTTTTATGCATAAACTGTTTGCACTAACAACTAACACAAGGTATCGTTTTACGTTGATATTTTATATCTTTTGAGCCGATGATCCAAATGAGCTAAATGAAACATACCTATCAGTGATTCGGATCATTTCAGTGATCGAGATGCAAATGTTCCAATCTCAAAAATGATACACTTTGCCCACCTCTAGCTTTTTTTTTTTTCATTTATTTACCATTTAAAAATTACATAGTACATTTGTTTTAGCATAGTAGCATTTTTAAACCACTAAGGTTTGTACTTAATGCTACATGTAATTCTACATCATAATAAAAACAAAATCAAGGTAAACAATAAAATACAACATAATAATATAATTATGTCCCTTAATTAGAAATTTGGTATCTTCATCTCTGTTTATATACTACTTACTACGTAAACTGCATTTCACGTTGAGCATTCAATGTGTCCAGCAGCCATATTTATGTACTATCGAGGACACTCCCGCCTGACCACCACTAAGCTCATTTTTGCTTGCACTCGCAACATAATAACGCTCTCTAGCCACGCCCCGTTGACTTTGTGTAGAAAAAATGAATGAAAAAATACCGAATCGGCCGAGCGCATTGACGACGCACGCCAATCGAGAGTTATTGCTATTTTGCGCGCCAAAGTTGACGCTTTCCTAATAGGCCCAAACTTTAAGGGGGCGTGGCTCGGCGCCTCCGCATGATCTAAGCGAAAAAAAAAAAAATGTTCAGGCGGAAAAGACCCCCATTGTACCTAGCTGTAAGCCCTTTGTAACATCTTTTATACAATATGGAATGCAAAATAAATTAATATGTAGGTATATGAATAAATGAATTTTATTTTTATTTATTATTACCTGATTAGTGACGGGCACAATTTTGGCGCTCTTCAAGAGACGCTCAACCTGCTTCGAATTGAAGTTGGAAATGCCGATGCTTTTCACAAGGCCATCGCCGACTAGAGGCTCCATTGCTTTCCAGGTGTCCACATAGTCGACATCGGAGAACGCGATGTTGTCAGCACTGTCCTTTGGGAACAGGTCTTCGCCTTCCTGAAAGCAAAAATACTAGGTCGTAAACAGAGCCGTCAACCAAGCATTCTGTACATCAACAACAAACAACAACAACAACAGCCCATAACGTCCACTGCTGGACATAAGCCTCTCCCATGATGGGAGGAATTTGCTGTAATCTCCACGCTTGGCAGGCGGATTGGAGATCGCAGTGATGAAAGACTAACAGAAAACGCTGCTGCCCATTCTCTGGTCTACGGAGGCGCAAGGTGTTCTGCCTCAGACATTAGTCGCCTTATACGACACCCGTGACTGTAATGGGTTGGTTCTATTCTACTCTGCTGGATACCACACGGCTACACGGGTCGGCGGTTCTGTACATCAAACTAAGTAAAAAGCAAAAATTGTTGCTGGGAAACGACTTTTTTTTTGGGTGAAAAATCATGTTTTGTGGTTGAACTCAATGTAACGCATTTAAAACATTGTGCTGATGGATAGATTGAATAGTACGGCGGTCGTGGAGGTGTTTAAAGTAAAAATGGTACGACATTTTAAATGATTGTTGGATGGTTTATTTTTATTATATTTTTATTTGTATTATGTTGACATTGTATATTTGTGATTTTATTAATTTGATTTGACTTAGTGATGGTATATTTTTTTATTTTAATCAAGTTAAGTTTTTTTGTTTATTTAATTAAATTAAACTTTCAACACATTCAGACAATAATTGTTATTAGTAGGTGAAATGAAATGTCAGCTATAAATTTAATTCAATATTTGTTATAAATTTAATTCAATATTAGTAATAAATTTAATTCAATATTAGTTTATTCTAGTTATCTGCAATATTAGTTTTTAGTTATCTTGCTGCGCCCTAACAGGGTCATGTACTTACTAGTTTTTAAGCTTAGCATGTAAAATTGGTTGTTTACATTGTACATTAATAAAATTATAAATAAATCTTACATTAAAAACTTGTATTAAAAAAAAAAACTTGTCAAAAATTTGGAACTGTTAACTCCCAATATCTCCGTAACTAGAAGGTTCCCAGGTATGGTGTAGAACAAAAAAATGATCGCAATGACGAGGAGAATAAGTGCCTTTCGGCTTCGTCAATAGGTGTTTTACACTACCTTTATGTACCATACCTTATATGCCTGAGGCCAATGAATCAAATACAGGTCCAAATACTTGAGGTTCAAGTTCGCGAGAGACGCCAGGAGCGCTCCCTTCACGAGGTCCGGGCGATGGAAGGTGTTCCATAACTTCGAGGTGATGAACAGGTCTTCCCTGTCGAAATAAAATGACAAATCTTGGTAAGGTTCTTCAGAATAGTCCGGTGCGGAGTACTGGCAACCATACATGCGTGTATGACCGATGTATGGACGTGGACGAGGTGAAAGGAGTATTAGTGTCACCGTAAAATTGTAAATACCGTTAGATTATAATCTATCTCGCGAGATTGTAAACTCTCGAAAGATTGAGAACCGGTCCCTGTTTGGTCGGTTTTACAGTAGGCCGTTCTGTTTGTGTCTTTGGTTAATCACAGATTCATTTTACTTCCACCACAATTTCCTACAACTAATTCTAAAGCTGTGAGTTATTTTCCACAAGAAATCAATTAACAATTACCAAAACACTGATCGTTTACATTCGACAACAAACGAATATGGCAGCGTGGGGCACATGACGTTAAAAAAATCAGCGCACGAGGTGTTCCGTGTTCACAATCTTTCGAGAGTTTACAATCTCGCGAGATAGATTATAATCTAACGGTATTTACAATTTCACGATGACATAAATATTAAGTGCAGGCCACACCGCCAGCTAGCGAGGGAACGAACGAGGCGGGCATCATTTTGACCTCTTTTCATACTTTGATTCACACCGCGAACTACCGAAAGAGCTCGCCCGGCTCGCTCGCTAGCTGGTGGTGTAGCCTGCACTTAAGGATCGTAGGTGGCGTTCTATTCTACGATTTCTGCTAACACCCTTGGGGAAAAGGTGAGAGGTTGCCAACAAGGAGAACAACTACTGCTACTGAAAAGTTGCACTAGTTCGTTCGACCGGACTAACAATTGTTTTGAGTGCTTGATTGTACTTCGGCTATTTTGAGAAAATAATATTTAGCGAATCTTATATACTTATTGAGAATCTGCTGTTTGGAGAATCTTATATTATGCGAATAAAGGGACGCAACCTCTTAAGGTGAAAGCGTCAGGGTAGCCCGCGAAATTCAAATTTTCTTACGTTTTTTGCAATTTGCCGACCAGTGCTAGGTTGTATGTTGATTAAAATATTGTTCGCGATTGTAAGACGTATGTAGTTACAGAATTATAATCATCAAAATCATCAATACAACCCTCCAAGTTCATAAAGGTCTAGCAATGACTTTGACCATGAAAAAATCGTTCCTCGACTTATATGAACTTATAGGGTTGTTTTGATGATTTTGATGATTATAATTCTGTAACTACATACGTCTTACAACCGCGAACAATATTTTAATTAACATACAACTTAACACTGGCCTGAAAATTGCAAAAAACGTAAGAAAATTTGAATTTCGCGGACTGGTTGGAGCATTCACCTTAACAAGAATTTGTGTGGTATTACTACCACAAAAAAAAAATCCGTCTACGAAAAAATCATTGAATTAAATTTTGGGTTTAAAAGGTAAAATCGACTCCTATTGTTGGAAGTCTGTTAAAAAGGAAGCCTACGTTACCTTGAAAGACAGAGATAACAACAAAATTGCTAACTTTCGCGAGAAACGAATCTTGGATGTAGAGACTTGCTTTACACGCAAGCATCATTATTGCAACCGAATGTATTCGTGAGTAATGAGAGGTTTTCTTTTTAGTTATTAAAAAAAAACTTAAGTTTCCAAGAACTCTATAGATGGCGTTGAACTTACTATGATAGTTGGCGCCAAAGCCAAAACGCTTGGAAAAAAAAACATTGTGTCACGTCACATACTCTCGTTGACTGACACTTTCATTTGCTTAACCTTCCGAATATAACCTAGTCTTCTCGCGCTTTGTTAAAATCAGTTTTTTTAGGTTCCGTTCCTTGCATTATCATACTAACTCCTAGCGCCATCTATCCAGCGACTAGGGAAGAGCTAAAAAGAAAATCCCTCATTATCGAACGAAAGTTAGCGATTTTATCGTTATCCCTGTCGAGACTGCCGGCCCGGGCCACTTTCAGAGTGAAGGCTCGAGAGCATATTCACAATAAGTTGGCAGATTCGTCTCAAAACTAAGTTGTTATAGTTTTTCTTGTTTATCTCTCTTAACTTTATATATTTTGTTATATGTATGTATATATGTATTTATTCTTATATGTTTTAGCTATGTATATTTCCTAGTCTTTTTTTCTGTTATTGCACCTACTTTGTATTATCTCTGCATCACCCTAAGGTAGACTGGTAGAAAATGCCCAAGGCATTAAGTCCGCCTTTGTACAGTTTTTTTTGCTTGTGCATAAAGTTTTTATAAATAAATAAATAAATAATAACGAGTCGATTGACACCTTATTTATCAAAATCGGATGAACAGTTTAGGCGCTACGGAGGAACATACGTAAATACATACATAGGCTGGTAAAATCATAACATAACTAAAATTATGCGCAGACGCTATCTTGACTTTTTTACTATTACGTGAAGATAGTCACGAAATGCAATGCGGCCAGTGGAACTTCACACTGGTTGAGCTCCTTTAGCCGCGGCAGGAACAAAGCCCATGGAGAGACTGCTGGACACTTTCAACTAGGCGAGCCATCCCGTTTTCGTACCTAGTCAGTTCAAATGTCCAACGTCAAGCATTATAGTTATTTATACGTAGGTATTACACGCAAACACCATGTTGGCGTAACCACCTTCCTTTTGGCTTCGTCGTAGTCGGGTGAAAAAAAACTCACCTCTTGACAGTACCATCGGCAATCTTGGCAGAGATAGCGGCGCCAACCTCCTTTTCGTTACCATAGACATACGCACAGTCTATGTGTCTATAGCCAATGTCTATGGCGTTCTTCACAGCTTCGGTCACTTCACCTGGCTTGGACTGCAAGGAAAAAACAATTAAATTTTAATGTAACGAATTGTATCTGTAAGTTTTTAAACTGACGTGTGCATTGGTAGAATTTAGGACTTCCAGTTCAGTAGGCCTATTACGTATCTTTCTGATATCCAGTGACTATCAAGCTTCGGTTGTACACCGAACTTAGATGACAGCCGAGAATGTCAAAATATTGGTATTACGTATCGCACTGAGTGGATATCACTTTGCGGTGTAACGTCTTTCAAACTCAGTAATCATCAATTTGTTGTCCACTATGCTTACCTAATCAAAATATTATAAGTATCGATACGAAAGCGTCTGTCAAAATGAGTTACGGAGACTATCAGCCACGATGACAACCAATGACGTCATATTTGATCGCGACTGGTCATCTAGACACGCGGGAGCGTGTCAAGCCAAGTTCTGGCGCGTAGCTAGTGGTTCGTGTAATATTACACGAACCACTTGGAGCCACTTTTGAGCCCTTCATAACTCAAAAACTATTTAATCTAAACTTGTCAAATTTGGCTTGACTAGCAAGATGTATATGTGTTCCAAATTTTATAAACATATCTCTAACGGTTATTTAGATATTAACGTCCAAAAATCGTCATTTTTATGACTGACCTATAGATCAAAACTATAACCCAGTTCCAGATGACCTAGAAAGTTCAAATTTGGCATGCAGATAGGTAATTAGGTGAATACAAAGGAAAAAATCAGAAACTGGTAATTTTTTATCATTTTATTATAATTTTCACTTAACTTTTTAATTAGTGCCTGTAAATCTCTATATGTGGATTTTATGATCTTTACGTGTATATATTAGATATGAGCGCCGCGCCGGCGCGCCGCCGTCGCCGTGAATTCATGTCGATGCGTCGTCGCCGAGTAAAGCGCGCGGCGCGCCGTCGTAACGAGTCGCAACATGCTTTCTCGCTCGCACGCGCGGCCCTACCGCATAAGTGCTCATTTACGGAGACGCGGCGCGTCGTGCGGTGCGTTGTGCGGCGCGTCATGCGGCGTGTTGCGCGTTTTCCCGTTTACGGAGAGGCGGTGTCATCTGCGATATACCTATTTGTATTTGCTCGTGTGAAGCCACGTCCACCGCCGCGGTCAACGCAACGCTGCATTTCAGTAAACGCGCGTAAAATTGCTTCTCCGTAAACACTCCCATACATAGTCAATCGTCATAATTATTATGTTTGAATTGAAAGCGAGCCGCGCCGCACAACGCACCGCGCGACGCGCCGCGTCTCCGTATTTAATTTAGTAAGCCTAGTCGCTTCGCCACACTCGTCGCTAACGCAGTCGAGTTGAATATTTTACCGAGTAAACGTGTATTGTAGTGTGGTGTTAACAACAAACAGAATATATGATAAGTACCTACCACTTAAAATACTTATATTTTCTGTTTTTTTTTTTAATAGTTTTTATTAAATAGTTAGATAGTGCTCTAATTAAAAAAACTCGGTTTCACTTCAACTCAAAATGCTGAAATTATTATTTTTCAGTAAACGTGATCTCCAATTATTATTTAGAAGACTGTAAACTTTTTTTTGTAACAACAATATGGTTTTCTTTGTTATTTTTAAGAAATCTCTCCCTGATAAAAAAAAAAAACTAAGGCCCACGGTCGGCCATGTCACGCCGCCGCGACGCCGCCGTCGCGACGCCGCCTCCGCCTTGCAAATTTCCTGGCTACGCCGCCGCCGCGGAATTGGCCATCGGCGCTCATATCTAGTATATATAACGAGTTGAATACCACCCTTAATTTTCTTTAATCCAAATATTTCCGTTTTTGTACTTATAAATAAGAATATAGTAGATTTTCGTATTTATTACGCGTAACTAACCGTATTCTACAACCACTAGCGCCACCTATTATCATTCTAGAAACTCACTCACTACACCATGCTGCCTCCATTGATTTATTTAAAAGTGACACTAGATGGCGTATGTACAAAAAGTAATGATATCCCATCAAAAACATAAATGTGAAATGAGAGCCAAGTTCAATATTATGATATATGCCTTGGTGGTTGACTTCAACGACAAAAGAAGTGAAATTTAAATGGGTGCCAAGTTCAATGGTCTGTCCTGAAATTTATCTATAACAACATAAAATATCATTTTTTCTTATAACTTAGGAGAATATATTGTAGACTAAGGTCTGACTTGGCTAGTTTTCATATACGAATTATATTATAGCCTTCGCAAGTTCAACCTGTTACTTCTACTTACTGTCGGTTCTTATTTTATAATTCCGAAAATTTGCCTTGCTGATAAAAACTAACCACCGAACATAATAATTCGTATATGAGAACTAGCCAAGTCAGACCTTAGGCTACAATATATTCTCCTAAGTTATAAGAAAAAGTGATATTTTATGTTGTTATAGATAAATTTCAGGACAGACCATTGAACTTGGCACCCATTTAAATTTCACTTCTTTTGTCGTTGAAGTCAACAACCAAGGCATATATCATAATATTGAACTTGGCTCTCATTTCACATTTATGTTTTTGATGGGATACATAATACGAAACTAACCTTTTGACAGTTAATTGATGGACACTGAGCCTAGATACTATCATTTCGAGCTGACAACAGAGATACGTAATAGGCCTGCTGGTGGCTCTAAAAAGTGCGTTTGTTGTTGGTCCTGTGAGGGACCGTGGTGAGAAGATTGACTAGCTGGACTGCGTTACCAAGTTTTATTACAACATGGACGCCAGGCTCGTGTCGACACGCGTGCGAGCAAGACGTGTTTTTTGTTAAATCTATTAGTTCAAATTCTCGGAATTTTGTTGTTTACGCGCGACGCAGCTGTGGCTCTCGCTCGACACGGCCGCCGGCCGGGTCGCGGACGTGGGGCGCGGGCGGAGTGCGTAGACTACCTGAGTTATGGCGAACATGGTTGATTATCATAAGACTGATGATGAGACGCAATTTATAAATGAGGTCGATGAGATGAGCGATGCTATACTACAAGAGGAGTGCGGAGATGAGGAAGTTACCAGCAAGGCGACTAAAAGAAGAGCAGAAGCAGAAAAATCCGATGAAGAGTGGAAGGTAGTAGGAGAAAACCGAAAAGAAAAGAGATTCAAGCAGTATATTTCTGATGAAGATATACAGAACCTAGAAGTAACTGTAACATGCATGGATAAACTTCCGAAGTCATTTGCATTTGCGAAGCTTTTAACAACCCATGGTATGAGTAATATAGTTCGGGTCAGATATTTGAGCCCGTTCAGAATTCGAGTACAATTTGGAGATGAATTAAATTTAAATAAGCTGTTTACATGTGAAGCATTAATTACTAAAGGATGGAGATTTAGTAAAGATATGGAAGTAAGTTACTCATACGGGGTTATAAGGGATGTGGAACTAGAATTAGAAGAAAAAGAAATCATGGATAACGTATCCTGCCCAGGAAACTTTGAACTCATTTCAGCGATGCGATTAAATAAACGCGATCAGGCCAAGGGTGGATGGATACCCAGCGAGGTGGTTAGATTATGTTTCAAGGGTAATTCATTGCCATCATACGTTTCCACAGATGGTCTTAGGCTAAAGGTTGAACCATATGTTTATCCAGTTTCTCAGTGTTCACGGTGCTGGAAGCTGGGTCATAAAATCAAGGCTTGCCCATATAATAAGATCGTATGTCCTAAGTGCGGCGCTAATCATGAAAACTGCGAGACAAAAGAATATAAGTGTATTAACTGTTCAGGTAAACATATGGCCTTATCTAAGTCATGCCCTATATATTTGAAGGAAAAACGTTTGCGGGAAATTATGGCTGAATTCAACTGTACATACAAAAAGGCCCTAACTATGTACGTTTTACCTAACACCCCAGAACATGTTCCAGAAAAACCAATAGAATTTGATAATCCAGTCCATAGTATACCGGAGTTTACAATCGTTAGTACTCCTTCATACGCAGAGGTAATTAAGACTACCGCAGATGTGCACCAAAGGGAACCTTCTTCTAATGTACGTAAGTTTAAATTGGCATCACGCAGTAAGATAAGGTTATCTAAGCAAAAAACACAATCTAATACATCGGAGTTGTACGAAAGTAACGAGGAACAGTGTGACTCATCACAGCTTAATGAGACCGGTATTGGCGACTGTAATATAACAGATAAAAACATAGAAGGTAAATCGGAATCTAAGATAACATTTAATGAACTGTTGTCGCGGTTGCAAGAGGTTATATTTATGAAGAATTGCGCATTCAACGTAAAAATTAAAAAGGTGTTTAAATTATGTATTGAGTGGTTTATACTTTTAATAGTGGATAGTGTTACAGATTCTTCAATGGCAGGTTTAATTAAGAATTTTTTTAATGGATAGGACAGACTGTATCAGATTTAAATTTTTACAGTGGAATGCCCAGAGCTTCAAGCCTAAATTGTTAAGTTTTTCGCAGTTATTAATACAAAACAAAATACACATTGCTGCAATTTCAGAGACCTGGTTGTCACCTGACAAGCCAGTTAGAATTAGTAACTATAATATTTTCCGTCAAGATAGGGATGACTCATACGGTGGTGTCGCGATTATTATTCACCAATCTATCAAGGCTCAACTTGTAGACTCTAATATGTTTACTTCGGGAATTGAAATGATTCACGTTAAAATTTTTAATTACCCTCTAGTAGAAAATATAATATCACTTTATAGTCCCCCTTCCGTTCGAATTAGTCAGGTGGATTGGCTAAGATTACTTTCTACTTTTAATAGGAAAACTATAATAATGGGTGACTTTAACGCCCACCACACCAACTGGTCAAATAAGACAGATAATAGAGGGGTGCAACTTTTGGATGCGGTTATAGATAGTAATTATGTGGTTTTAAATAATGACAACAGCACTAGAATTAAATTAGTTAACGGAGTTTTACAGGAGTCATCGCCTGATTTATCCTTGGTGACGTCCGATATAGGGCTAAACTTTGACTGGTGCGTGTTAAATGAAACGCTGGGTAGTGACCATCTCGTAATTCAGATGTCTACTGTGTGTCAGTTAGATAAGAACTTTGTCATTAAAAGAAATTTAAGAAATGCGGACTGGAAATCTTATAAGATATGCCTTGACGAAATGTTTTCGAGTCTTGAAACGCTCCCTGATGATCTTCAGAGAGCTTATGACACATTCGTTGACTATATTAGTATGGCGGCAGATATTCATATACCTGAAATAAAAATATCACAAAATCCAAATTCAAAATTTAAGCCGAAATCATATTGGAGTGCTGAATTATCAAAAGCTGTGGCAGTTAGGAGGCTAGCGTTAGCAAATTTCCGTGGTAACCCTACTCCATCAAATTTAAGTATTCTGCAGGATAAAATAAGATTAGCGCAAAAACTAATACGGACAGCTGTACACGATGACTGGACACAGTATTGCTCAACCGTAGACCACTCAACTTCGGCCTCCGAAGTTTGGCATAGGATGAAGTGGGTAAAAGGTCACAGGTCACCAAGAACTGTAGTAGACAAGGTAAAAGCCAATAACTTGCTTGTTAGTCTTACACCTGCAAATGTCACTCCAGATCAGCCGATATTCTCAATCCCGAATAAGAAATTGGAAGAGGAAATCTCCATGCAGGAGTTGATTAAATGTATTAAATCAAAGGATACATCTCCTGGATGCGATGGTATCTCATACTCAATGGTTAAAAACTTACCCTACAATGGCTTATGTATTTTACTGAGTTTATTCAATCAGTTTTTACATTCCGCTTTTGTCCCAAGACAATGGCGTGATATAAATATAATTGCTATCCCTAAACCGGGACGGGATCCTAACCAGACTTCGTCCCTGAGACCTATCTCGTTAATGTCTTGCCTTTGCAAAGTTTTTCATTCCATTCTGAATAAGAGGATTGAGTGGTTTTTGGAGAAACACGAGCTGCTGTCGGATAATATGGTGGGCTTTAGAAAATCCAGAGGCTGTTTGGATAGCTTAAGTTGTTTGGTTTCTCGCATTCAAAAAGGTTTTTCTGAAAGGTTAACTACTATTGGTTGTTTTATTGATATAAACAATGCATATAATAACATTGATATAAAAACCTTACTAAATGTTTTACATCGTTTAAAGGTGGGGTCTAAAATATGTCAATATCTCTGGAATTTTCTGAAATTGAGAAATCTTCAGATACAAACTAATGACGGATATATATCTAGAACTACTAGCCGGGGCTTAGCCCAGGGAGATCCAATATCCCCTTTATTGTTTAATGTGGCTACACTTGATGTGTGTAAAACTATCGAGAAGGTCGTCTTTATCTCGCAATATTATTATGCTGATGATTTGGTTTTATATTACACTTGCCAGTCTATGGACGTAGGTACTCAGATTTTACAAAATTCATTAAATATACTAAATGAACTATTATTGAATTTAGGATTAGAAATATCCCCAAATAAAAGCAAAGTATGTGTGTTTAAAACTAGTTATAGGAGACAAAATATAAATTTAGTAATTAATGAAATACTAGTAGAAAATACAGAATGTGTAAAATATTTAGGTGTATGGATTGATCGTCATTTGAGATGGGGAAAAAACATTAATGAAGTTAGAGAAAAAGCTTTAAAATTTATAAATATATCTAAAATATTGACGGGATCTGGGTGGGGCGTTCACCCTATTCATTTAAGAAGGTTATATATATCCCTTGTTAGAAGTAGGTTAGACTATGCAAGTTTTTTATATGACACTAGTTCTATGAGTAATTCTTCAAAATTAGATAAAGTTCAAAATCAATACATGCGTATCATAGGTAGTTTTATCAAAAGCACTCCTATACACGTTATGGAGTCAGAGTTACAACTTCAACCTTTATTTGTTCGACGCGTATATTTAGCCGGTAAGTTTTGGTTAAAGTTAAAATCACTTAATGACAAACTAATCAATGTTCTTCATGATCTTACCATTCTATGTCAAAATGCATACTGGAGTAGAAAGAAAAAACCGCTTTTAGTAACAATTCACAATAAATTTCAGTCACTACCAATAAAGTCAAGTACACAACTTGAAATGTTTAGTCTAGAAACTTGGATCAGTAACCTTAATATATCTAGTTTTATCAACAGTAGCATTCCAACCTTAGACAAATCTAAAAAGTCATATTCTAACCCTAATTTGCTTTTATTATGTGTCAAGTTTTTACAACATAAATATTCAAGTTTTCACAAAATTTATACGGATGCCTCCAGGGACAGTCAGGGGATTGGTGTTGCCTTTATTGATTTACAAACAAAAGATAATATTAAACTAAAAGTCAATAATTCAAAGATATCGATTATGTATGCGGAGCTAATCGCCATTTCAGAAGCGTTATCCTATGTAAGATCGATTAAGAGTGAGTGTAATTTTGTTATTCTTACCGACTCTAAAAGTGCACTGCAGCATTTGTATAGATGTTCAGCTATGGTTAGAGGCATTCCACTGGCGTATGATATTTTAAAAAGTTTGTATGAGCTTAACTCATTAAATAGCAATGTTATTTTGCAATGGATACCTTCCCATATCGGCATCGCAGGAAACGAAATGGCAGATAAACTTGCTAAGGAAGCCTCAGTAGACGGTATTAACTTTACTTGTGAGTCTTATTACACCAACCATATAAGTGACATTAAGAACTTCAGTACAGAGTTATGGTCAGAGTACTTTGACAGAAGGTCATTAACGAAAGGTATTTGGTACAAAACTTTGCAACCAACATTACCTCACAAATTATGGTTTGAAAAATCCGATATGGGAAGGTATGACATAGTAACGAGTTTCAGACTTCGCTCGGGACACATTGCTTATATGATGGGTAAGGTTGTTTCATCGAACTGTACTGAATGCGATCTAGTAGAAGATGTTTACCACATATTGATGGAGTGTGTCCGGAACGAGGCCCTTAGAGATTTTATAAAATTTAAAATTAATTTGATTCCCTCAGATGTGGGCTGGTGTAACAGCATTTTGTCCTTCCCTTTGTCCAGGGAGGCCAGACTGCTGTACAGGCTCGCTCAAATGGGCATTAAAAATAGAATAGCCTAAGTAAATCTACGGTGTGATTGTTTCTTGAAATATTTGTATGATTTTGTAATTTGTTTTACAGGGGCGACATCTTCAAATTGAACAAGCCCCTTTAAATAAATAGAAAAAAAAAAAAAAAAAAAAAAAAAAAAACGTGGACGCCACTCGGGGAGGCTTTTCTCGTGCAACCATTGCCTCATCCTTTTTTTTTCGGATGGGAAATCATCAAATGACCCCCCGCGCTCTGGTCGGAGCGGAAGGGAGTGTCAGACTTTTACTGACTGGAACCCATCCATGTTCCTTCTTGGCTCTTTGTGTTCCAGGGCCGCGGTATCTCTTTCGAACAATCCCGCAGCCCCGGTAGGCATCCCTTCCTCTTGCTGACATCTCTTTGAGGCGATAATGAGAGGTTTTCTTTTTGAGGTGTTAAAAAAAAATAGTTTCCAAGAACTCTATAGATGGCGTTGAACTTATTATGATAGTTGGTGCCAAAGCCAAAACGCTTGGAAAAAAAAAACATTGTGTCACGTTTATACTCTCGTTGACTGACACTTTAATTTGCTTAACCTTCCGAATATAACCTAGTTTTCTCGCGCTTTGTTAAAATCAGTTTTTTTAGGTTCCGTTCCTTGCATTATCATACTAACTCCTAGCGCCATCTATCCAGCGACTAGGGAAGAGCAAAAAAGAAAATCCCTCATTGAAAACAAATCTGGTTTTCAGGCCCAAAATAAAGTGCTTTTTTTAGAGATTGGTGTCTTGGAATTATTGTTTTATGGTGTAATCTAACCTATTGCTACTACTTCATTGTTATTTTATTTTATTTTTAATTTTATTTTTCCAATTTTGTTGTAAGTATTTGATTTTGATTTTAATTTAGTTTTTTTTAATGCTACTATATCTTTGTTAACATAGTTACTTATACATTTTATTGTGCATGCTGTGGTTTCCTGTAAGTGAAGGCGTAACCACGAGATACTTTTGTCGACCATTACTTATTTCATGTATTGTGTACATCTTTTGTTGGAGATGCTAAATAAATAAATTCATTAAATAATCATGGGAATCTTCGACACGAAGAAGAAGAAAATAACATTATCATTAAGGCGACTACAGGAGCTAAACGCGAGTTTTATAATGCAAAAAAGCATATGATTCACTGCAATAAACAAAACCAGAAAAATATATGATATTCTTCAGGATATATGCTAGTACGATAGTGTTTTGAAAACATAATGCAACAAATTTTTATTCGATAGACAAAAATCACGAACTCATCTCTAAAAATTTCTATACAAAAATACATGTGATCATTCTGATTTTTTGGCAAATAATTCTACAAGCAATATAAGTATTAGCATCATAGTGTTTTACTTTTTTGATCCAATCAATAGATTTTTTGTAAATCGCAAAAAAACACTGATTTCGCACTATTCGGCCTGCAGTGACTGACGCGGACGTAACAACCACTTTGTAGTGCAAGCTGATTAGAACGTTATTTTAACAGTATTTCAAACGAAGTTTGAACCACCACAAATAGAGTTGCTAATTTGAGTTAGGCATTTCTTTTATGTTAAAAACTTTTCGAATTTGGCTGATTGTTCTCTAATTACGGCCGTAAAATGGGTCATTTTTGGAGGGCATATTTTCTTTACTTATTAGTTGCTCTCTTTTCTCTCTCATACTATACTAAGCACACATCTGCCTATCCCCTCTAAAAAAACAGGCGTTATATTAAATGGCGCTAGTAATTTTATTCGTCAAAATTGATTTAAACTGTGTTATCCAGCTTAACACATGTCAATTGCTATCAGTAACCCTAGTCTTATGTTATCTAATCTAAATATATAAAAGAAGAAACTGACTGACTGACTGACTGACTGACTGACTGACTCATCTATCAACGCACAGCCCAAACCGCTGGGTCTACAAATTCCAAATTTGGCAAGTAGGTTCCTTATGTGGTCTAGGGGTGCACTAAGAAAGGATTTTTCAAAATTCACCCCCTAAGGGGGTTAAACGGGGCTCCAATGTTTGTATGGGGAAACAAGATTAGTTAGTCTATTTTATTCGAAACTTTACAGGAGTGCTCCTATTGATAAATGAGTAGAAACGGGTTTCAGGATTTTTCAGAATTCAACCCCTAAGAGGGGGAAAAGGGGTGACAAAGTCTAAAAATCAATGCACAGCCCAAACCGCTGAGTCTAGAGATTCCAAATTTGGCACATTGGTTCCTTATGTGGTCTAGGGGTGCACTAAGAAAGGATTTTCCAAAATTCATCCCCTAGGGGGGTTAAACGGTGCTCCAAAGTTTGTATGGGGAAACAAGATTAGTTAGTCTATTTTATTCGAAACTTTACAGGAGTGCTCCTATTGATAAATGAGTAGAAGCGGGTTTCAGGTTTTTTCAGAATTCAACCCCTAAGAGGGGAAAATGGGGTGGTAAGTAGGCAAAGTATAAAAATCAATGCAGAGCCCAAACCACTGAGTCTGGAGGTTCAAAATTTGGCACATAGGTTCTTTATGGGGTTTAGGGGTGCATTAAAAAAGGATTTTTCAAAATTAACCCCCTAAGGGGTTGAAAAGGGGGTCCAAAGATTACATGGGGAAATAAGATTAGTTAGACTACTTTATTCGAAACTTAATAGGAGTACTCCTATCGATAAATGAGTTAACATTTGTGTTTCAGGTTTTTTCAGAATTCAACCCCTAAAGGGGGAAATGGGGTAACAAAGCCCAAAAAAAAAAAACAACATAGGTATTGTTTGTATGGTGAATTGGGTCGCGTGTATTACAAAAACAACGTAATGTGGCGGACCTGAATTACCATCATTCCCAGTTAGGGTGCGATGGGGTTGAAATGTCTAAAAAACAATATAGGTGTAGAAACCGAGATTATCAGGGGTGCTGATGTCGAAAATGGCATTTATTTTGAGATCCAGAAGATAGCGGATTCAACTTCTGTACAGATGGTGGTGATTGTGATAGTGATGGAGATTGTGATTGTAATAACGATGATAATGATTGTGATTACGATGATAATGATTCTGATAACGATGATGATGATTGTTATAATGATGATGTTGATTGTGATGATGATGATTATGATTAAGATGATAATGATTGTGATTACGGTGATAATGATTGTGATAACGATCATGGTGATTGTGATAGTAATTTGATTGTGATTGTGATGGTGATGGTGATTGTGATTGCGATAGTGACGGTGATTATGATGGTGATAGCCATGGTGATCGTGATTGTGACAGTGATAGTAATGGTGATTGTGATAGTGATGGTGATTGTGATAGTGATGGTGATTGTGATAGTGATAGTAATGGTGATTGTGATAATGATTGTGGTTGTGATAGTGATGGCAATTGTGATCATGATGATTATGATTAAGATGATAATGATTGAGATTACGATGATATTGATTGTGATTACGATGATAATGATTGTGATGACGAGGATGGAGATTGTGATGATGATGATTGTGATTACGATTACGATGATAATGATTGTTAAAATGATGATAGTGATTGTGATTGTGATGATGGTTGTGATGGTGATTGTGATGGTGATAGTGATTGTGATGGTGATTGTGATAGTGATGGAGATTGTGATTGTAATAACGATGATAATGATTGTGATTACGATAATAATGATTGTGATTACGATGATGATGATTGTGATTACGATGATGATGATTGTGATAACGATGATGGTGATTGTGATAGTGATTTTGATGGTGATTGTGATAGTGACGGTGATTGTGATGGTGATAGCGATGGTTATGGTGATTGTGATTGTGACAGTGATGGTGATAATGATGAAGGTGATTGTGATTACGATGATAATGATTGTGATTGTAATGGTGATTGTAATGGTGATGTGACGGTGATTGTGATGGTGATTTTGATTGTGATAGTGATAGTGATAGTGATGGTGATTGTGATAATGATTGTGGTTGTGATAGTGATGGCGATTGTGATTTAGATGAAAATGATTGTGATTACGATGATAATGATTGTGATGACAAGGATGGGGATTGTGATGATGATGATTGTGCTTACGATGATAATGATTGTGATGACAAGGATGGGGATTGTGATGATGATGATTGTGCTTACGATGATAATGATTGTTAAAATGATGATAGTGATTGTGATAGTGATTGTGATCGAGATTCTGATGGTGATTTTGATGGTGATTGTGATGGTGATTGTGATGGTGATTGTGATGGTGATGGTGATGGTGATTGTGATAGTGATGGTGATTGTGATTACGATAATAATGATTGTTATAACGATGATGGTGATTGTGATAGTGATTTTAATGGTTATTGTGATGGTGATGGTGATTGTGATATAGACGGTGATTGTGATGGTGATAGCGATGGTGATGGGGATTGTGATGGTGATTGTGATTGTGATGATGATTGTGATGGTGATTGCGATGATGATTGTGATAATGATTGTGATAATGATGGTGGTTGTGATAGTGATGGTGATTATGATGGTGATTGTGATAATGATGGTGACTGTGATTGTGATGGTGATTGTGATAATGATTGTGATAATGATGGTGGTTGTGATAGTGATGGTGATTGTGATGATAATAATAAATTGTGATGATTATTATATTTGGCACATAGATAGTTTAAAACCTAAATTAACGTGTAGGACACTATTTATCCCTTTAGTATAATTCAGTGGGGCAGTTACCGAAATGCACGCGGGCGAAGCCGCGGGCAACAGCTAGTATAACATAAACCATAATATATAATATTTGTCGAGTTAAATAACTGAGCTAACTGAATGATAGCATTCATACTAATATTGTAACATTCCCTTGAAGAGATGTATGCTAGATTTTGCAATATTAATTTAAGTTTAAGTAAGCAAACGGGGGGCTCGTCACAGATTACCATGAAGGTCGATCTATCTACGAGGTTAAGCGTCTATTGCTATTTGTGACCTTTTTTTTTTTCGGATGGGAAATCATCAAATGACTGCTCCCGCTCTTAGCGGAGCAGGAGGGAGTGTCAGACTTTTACTGACTAAAACCCATCCACGTTCCTTCATCGCCCTTTGTGTTCCGGGGCCACGGTATCTCTTTCGAACACTCCCGCAGCCCCAGCAGGCATCGGTCCTTGCGGACCCCTTCCTTTTGCTGACTCTCTTTGAGGCGCGCGTGGAACACTCCTGCTTGTCGACACGGCCTGTCGTCATGAGACGGACGGACGGCGAGCTAGCCCATAACCTACCGTCCACGGGCCCGCGCCTACGGTGGCCCCCGACGCCCGGGGCGTCTCCCGCGGCGGCCGGGACGCTGGGAAGTTTTCTCCCACTCCCGTTCCGCCACCTCCTTCTCTAGCATTACTGCTTCGCAGAAGGAGGTGACGGCGTCCCATTCCGTCTCGCTCCGGACCATGGCTTGCACCAGGGACGGACGCGAGAGGTCGCTGCCGCCAATCGCCGCTTCGAGGACACGGCGGTGCTCCGCCCGCGCGGTGCACACCTCCACCGTGTGCTCCACCGTGTCCTCCGGTCGATCCTCGCGACCTGTGACCCTTGAGACTTTGAAGACGCGAGTTGCTACTTTAGTACTAATCATATTCTTTAACGTGTAGTTAGTACCGTGTGTCAGTTTGTATGCCGCCCACGGGCCTCTGACTTGGCTTAACATGCCGTCGAGAAATATCTCTCAGGCAAGCTGGTTTCCTCACGATGTTTTCCTTCACCGAAGTAAGTGATAATAATTATTGCTATACAATATGCATGAATCCATAAAATCAGAGGTGCATGTCTTGACTGATCATTAGGAATTTTTTTGGGCATACAATTAACGAACTACCAGATTTAGCAAAATGTAATGGCAAAAAAGTCACTTTTGATTGCCAAAATTTGTAAATGATCACCAAAATTAATCCCCATTTTATCGTGAAATTAGAACCAAAAATTTATTTTTTAGTTAATGACCACCAGAAATTGAACTGTTATGCTCTTGCATCAGAGTCGAGATAGACCAGGTCGACGGAGTCCTACTTCTAAATGGTTTGTAAAAAAAATAACCACGAAGGGTATGGCGGGGTCTATACGCTCGCTTACCCTTCCAACCTAATCTATCCGTGTCGGGGTGCCCCAAGTCGGCCTAGGCAAAACTAGTTTGTCATCAACCACCTCGTCAAAATGCGCAATTTACTAAATTTGGTGATCAATTGATATTTTAGGTGATAGATGTTAGTGGTCACAAAGTAATTTTTGGTGGTCATTATATTTTCCCCCATTTTTTTGTGTATATTTGGTAGGTCTGAGAATAGGTCATAAAGTATATTACACTATAATTTATATGGCCGAACAACAGTTGCGGGGTCAGCTAGTATTTACTGTTGACATGAGTTTATCAGAGCATCTTAGATAAAACGTTTGATAGACATATCAGAGTGGTGTTATTAAGTTGTCACTTACAGAAATACGTGAACTCAGTGTGTTATTGTTATTATTCACACTGGAATACTAGGTATACAAGTATCGTAAAATTATTAACTCGGCTGCAAGTTTCCTTAAGGCGACTACACGAGCTAAATTAGCAACTCTATCTGTGGTGGTTCAAACTTCTTTTGAAATACTGTTAGAATAAAGTTTTAATCAGCTTGCACTACAAAGTGGTTGTTAAGTCAGTCAATGCGGGCCGAATAGTGCGAAATGAGTGGTTTTTTGCGATATACAAAAAATCTATTGATTGGGCTAAAAATAAAACACTATCATGCTACAGGTCGCGGCACGTAACTCTAGCGCTGCACGAAACGTGGAGGGGATATCTGCGCATGTTCTACGACTGGAGAGCCAATCGGCGCAACGCACGCCCCAAGACATTCTTACTTTTTACTTCTGCGCAATAACGGTCAGCGCTAGAGTTTCATGCCGCGACCTTTAATATGTTGCTTGCAGAATTATTTGCCAAAAAATCAGAATGATCGCATGTATTTTAGTACGGATTATATTTATACTCGTTAAAAGAAATGTTTAAAGGTAAGTTCGTGATTTTTTTCTATAGAGTAAAATTAGTTGTATTATGTTTTCAAAACACTATCATACTAGCTTATATCCTGAAGAATATCATATATTTTTCAGGTTTTGTTTATTGCAGTGAATCATATGCTTTTTTGCATTACCTATAAAACTCGCGTTTAGCTCCTGTAGTCCCCAACGGTCATCAGTACATCACCACCATCATCGGTCGGTATTCAGTACATCATTTTAAACCACCATATCGAAATACTTCATCAGTCATTAAAAAAAAAACAGAAGTTCCATACAGATTATACACAAAAAAATATAGCATATTTTTTTTTATTAAGTACTGATGAATTGTTTCTATGTGGTGTTCAGCATAATGTACTGATTACAATGATTATAGACTATAAATGAGATAGATGTTATAGATGTACTTAATGAACACAATGGATAGACTTCCCCTTCCGCTCGGACCTCGGTAGCGAACAGTCGTGTGCCACCTCGTTTTGTACCATTTTGTTTAACAAATAAAACAAAATTAATAAATTAAAATCACAGTAAAGTACCAGGAGTTCACGTCAATAAGGAGCTGTGGAGTGAGCCACACGTCGTGCGCTGCGCGCAATAAGGACAGAAGCAAGGTGAGAAATACTGATATCTCACTCACTTCGTGTGCTTACGCTAACCGGTCGCCCGATTCCACGTTCACTGCCCGAACTGCGGACCTGAGCATTATTATGAACATGTCGCTTCATAGGTCTCCTCCTGGAAATAATGTTCAACATGTACAGTCCGAAAATGACCTATCCAATCTTAATCCAGATAGTCCAGCTAGTTATACGGGGAGGGCACAGAAGCGTATCCGCATTGACGGTCGAGAACAATCAGGTTATGAAGTTCTCAAAGACGAACTATCCACCATGCTCACCACTATGCTATCCAGTTGGAAAAAAGACCAGGATATAATGCTAAACAAACTGCTCAATGATTTGACTGAGCTCAAGTCTCAAAACTCAAGCATTAAATCGACTAACGACGCGCTGGAAAAATCACTACAATTCATGTCTGCGCAATATGAAGAAATAAAGCAGAAACTGGTCGACATGGAAGGCGAACGAAACAAAAACATGAATTATATATCCACCTTAGAAAATAACATCAATGAGTTGCAAAAAAGAGCCAAGTTCACAGTTATCGAGTTCAAAAACTTAACTTCGCCACTAGAACAGATAAAGTCCGAGTCACAACAAGACCTATGTGAACTTGTTAAAAAAACGTGCAACGCGGTTAAAACCCAAATACAGACATCTGACATAAAAGATATTTACAGGATTAAAACCAAAACTGGCGTATCCACCATTGTAACAGAGCTATCCTCAGTTCTAACCAAAAATAGAATCCTAAACGGAGTGAAGGAATTCAACAAGCTGAATCCTGTTAATAAGCTCTCCTCCTCTACCATTGGCCACCCAGGACCTAAAATTCCCATTTATGTAGCTGAAAGCCTCACAAGCAAGGATAGAAAACTGTATGCAATGACTCGCGAAAAGGCTAAATTTCTAGAATATAAATACTGCTGGATTAATAATGGCCGCATATTTATGAAGAAAGCGGATGGCGACACTCGTATTCAAATTAAAAATGAAGCGGATTTGGAAACCCTTAAGAAAATTATCTGACTAGGTACTTTATTCATATTTTATATATTATTTTACGTTAAAAGTTTTAATAGTTGTGTCAGCAAACTTACCGCTTGTACTCTTTGTATCACCTGCCTAATAATGCGCGTCTCAAATGTTACGATGTATTTTTTAAGTCTACCCACTTACTATAATTATAAATTTTATCGATATCTTAAGAACAAAACATATCCATCTACCTTACACTCACAATTATACTATTATATCACACAAGTTTTATTAAGAACTGATCTACATAACGAACACATCACACTTAGCACATTTTCTCACACTAATACCTGGGAGTCTAGCCAACTAACAAAACTGTATTTACATATCTATTTGAATGATCAACATTTATTGTTTTACGTGCATTACGTCGGGATAATTATGTTAGAACGTAGAGGAGCCTATCCTGAATCAATGAACTGCCAACTTAGTCTTTTGTTTATTATAATTCGCAGCCCTAAATGACGTGTTATCCGACTTGGATAATATTTCTTTTTGTGACTCAGTTTTATGTGACCCTCACGAATGTTCCTCACTGCTACCTGCAATAAATAATAACATTAGTGTTCTATGTCAAAACATCCGTAGTATAAAAGCTAATTTCTCCGGGTTATTAACACTAATTGAACGGATCAACACAGATTGCGACATATTAGTTCTCTCCGAATGCTGGCTTTCCTGCAACCCTATTATACCAACCCTAAATGGTTACAATTCCTTTGCTACATTAAACAACCATAACCAAAATGATGGAGTAATTGTGTTTATTAAATCAACGTTAACCAATATAAAAATAAAGGAACCCGTGATTCTTGATTCAACTTGCTTAGTGGTCACCATAGGTTCTGATTTGGCCATAATAGCAGTTTATAGACCTTATGCATTTAAAGACCCATCCAATTTTATACAATCCCTGGACAGAGTACTCAGCGAACATAAATCCTATAAAAATATTTTTTTGGTGGGGGATATTAATATAGATATTGGTAAAGAAAATAAATCAACTTATACTCTGGATTATCTAGATCTTTTGTTGCACCATGGTTTATATCCGGGGCATACCGTGCCAACACATGGGTCTACATGTTTGGATCACGTTAACATTAAGACCTCCTTGCCTACGAAGGTTTTGGTATTAGAGACTACTATCACAGACCACTATGCAGTTCTGGTGGCTGTATCAATGAGGAAATCCACTGCTGCTCAGCGCTCTTTTATTACCAGGGTTGATGAAGATAACTTAACAATTGACATGGGAAAACTGAATTTTGAAAATGTCTTCACAGCACAGGACCCCAATACTGCTGCAAAATTTTTAATTGAGCCTATTATTTTTACTTTATCTGCCAATACCTCCACTATCGCACTATCACGTAGACGTAGGCCTATTAAAGCGTGGATCACCCCAGGGTTACTAAAATGTATGCGCCATAGAGATAATCTTAATAAGTTATTTATAAAAAACCCCAAAAATGATGTCATCAAGGTTTCTTATAAACGGTATAATAACTACTGCATTTCTCGTTTGCGAAAGGCCAAAAAAGATTATGAAAGAAAGGAATTTGAAAAAGCAGGCAAAAACTCCAAACGGTTATGGAAGGTCATTAAATCTGTTGCAAACACTAATAAACCTAAGGACACTGCGTCTGCTTTATTAGAATCCAATCTGAATAAACAGGACGCGGTGAATAACATTAACTCGTACTTTGCTAATGTAGGAAGACAGCTAGCGGAAAAGATTAATAAAACTCCCTGTCCCCATGCTTCAGTAGATTCTGTTACGGATTCTTTTGTAATGCTGGAAACAGATGACGCAGAGGTAAATGCTTGTTTGATGTCACTGAAAAACGACTGTGCAGTTGGTTATGACGGCATCTCCTCAGGGTTCCTAAAGAAATATTGCTCAATTATTGTGCCCCCGCTCACCTACATCTGCAATTTAAGCTTGAAGACTGGCATTTTTCCCGATGCATTTAAAAGAGCCCTCCTTCACCCTATTTTTAAATCAGGGGATCGAAACCGTGTTGAAAATTACAGGCCTATTTCAGTTTTACCAGCTTTGTCAAAAATTTTAGAAAAAATTATCAATATTAGACTTGTAAATTATTTAGAATCACGTAAACTCCTCTCAAATAACCAATTTGGTTTCCGCAAAAAAACATCAACGGCTGATGCAGTACATCACCTGGTTGACCACATAGTCAGAAAGCTTGATAAAAACCAAAAATGTGTCGCTCTATTCCTGGATCTTGCTAAGGCATTCGACACGGTTTCGATCCCAATCCTGTTAAAAAAGCTGGAGAATATGGGGATTAGAGGTACTCAGTTGTCCTTACTCCAGAGCTATCTCAGCGAAAGAACCCAATGTGTAAAGATAGGGCCGCACACTAGTTCTGAGATGCCAATTGTTTACGGGGTGCCTCAGGGCAGCATCCTTGGACCGAGCCTTTTCTTATGCTATATAAATGATTTATGTAATCTTATAATTGAAAACGGCACGATATTTTCTTATGCGGATGATACAGCTCTCGTATTTTCCTCGAATAATTGGGCTGAAACATATCGCCTTGCACAGCGAGGCTTTAATGCTGTTAGTGACTGGCTTCAAAAAAATTTACTCACCCTGAACGTATCCAAAACCAAGTTGCTCAACTTCTCCATTCGCAATTCCGCAATTCCATCTGATGTACTCCCTCAAATTACAACTACTGATAACACCTCTAGTATAGATGTAGTCACACACATCAAGTATCTCGGCGTCGTGATAGACAGTCATCTGTCATTCAAAAATTATATCGATCACCTCTCTAACCGCGTACGGAAGCTCATTTATATATTTAAGCAATTGCGCGAATCCGCAGGTGCAGACATTATGAAGATGGTCTATCAGGCGCTGTGTCAATCGATTTTAAACTATTGCAACACGACCTGGGGAGGTGCCGCCAAATCTAACCTGATAAAAGTCGAACGCGCCCAAAGAGCGGTCCTCAAAGTTTGTTGTTTCAAACCCCGCCTATTTCCCACAGTTGAACTGTACGAATACTGCCAAGTACTGACTGTAAGGCAATTATTTATTCTGGCCACAGTTATCAAACAGCACTCCCTGTCACAGTACACACCGGGACCAGTGCGTCGAAACCGCCTTGTTGCCACATCTTTCCCAACCAAAACATCATTCAGCCGTCGCTTCTTTATTTACCTCGGACCATACCTCTATAATAAAATTCACAAAATTCTATCCGTGCATCAACTAAACCAACACGACCTTAAAACAACTGTTCAAGATTGGCTACGTCAGCAGTCATATACTGCAACAGAGGGTCTGTTGCAGGTTTTGGGCGGGAGACTGTAACGCGTCAAACACATCAACGTGGTACTACTACTCCAGCGCAGTTCGCCCGACCCGCCGAGCCGCCGCCTCCTCGCCCCGCGACGCGACCCCGACGCGGCCCTGACCGCCTATAAAGCACCTCGCAGAGCCGGGCAGCGACAGTTCTGCCCTGGCTGGAGGCCTTACACTTAAGGTACCCACAGGATTGTCCGGTTAAGCAGACGACAACCTCTCTAGGTTGAACTGCGAGATGCCTTTTCGAAAAAAAAAAAAAAAAAAAAAAGGGCAGCGACAGTTCGCGTTCGGCACGCTCCGAGTGTACTCTCAGTATCGACCTAGGTCGGTCGTGATTACCTCGCCCCTTGCTGGACTTGAGCTAGCGGCGTGTATTGTACGTTTGGTTGTGTTGGCGTCGTTAGCGAACCGCACAGCCACTCAGACGATATACAACGCGTGTAGGGATTTCTTAGTTATTTCTGTTAGTTCATTTCTTAGTTATTTCTGTTAGTCCATTCCTTAGTTATTTCTGTTAATCCATTTCCTAGTTATTTCTGTTAGTTAGTTCCTTAGTTATTTCACCTTGTTAATAACGTAACGTTTTAGTACCTATTGTTGTTGTCACTTAACGTTCGACTTATCTCTGTATTCTGCCACCGTTAGATAAATAAATGATTATTGTTACATTATTGTGGGTTTAGTTATCTCCTCACACATACCCCGCTTACATCTGGCTGAACAAGGGAATCGCGGCTCCAATAAATGGAATAATACTGTAAATACATTCGTATTACCACCGCGAATCATATATTCATATCACGTTCAAAATACAATCTGACACTGACTTACAAATTGCAAAAGACCTACAAAAAAAAAACGCGGATTACCCTGGCCACAGGTAATATAATACTTCGTCCTGGCGATGGTGCTTCCCCCTGAGGCCTACCTACTTGAAATTGCTTCACTTCGCGTGTGCCTGCTGCGGTTCTAAGCCCAGTGGCGTAGCTAGGGGGGGGGGCGGCAGGGGCGGCCCGCAACGGGTGTCACCCGCTTAGGGGTGACACCCGACCGTGAATATCACTAGTGCCGCACCGGGTGTCACCCATGCTAGCTACGCCACTGTCTAAGCCTTATATTTAAATGATAAAAAGAAGAACAAAGCGGTCACAAATAATTAAATAGACAAATAATAGAAATGTTCCAACTACCTACATAATACCGGATGACTTTTTTATCACTTTCCAAAAAAAATAGGTATACGGAAATAATATAAAAAATAGGTGAACGGAGTAGAAGCTTATGGCAAAAAGCTTAAGCTTATGTAAAAAATAAACTAGGTATTAGTTTATTTTTTATTACAGCTTAGACAAAAAATGTTCCATCATCAAAAAACGCTACAAATTTCAAGCAAACTACTAAAACAAAGAGAAATTTTGAAAAAAAATGAAAAATATCAAATTTCAAATCGTATGCAATACGCGTAGGTTTTTTTGGAAAGTGATAAAAAAGTCATACAGGTATAAACCTTGACATAGATAAGCGAAGTTTCAAGAAAATATTACCTACTGTTACTGTGGACACTACCTACGGTAACTAAGCAATTTTATTGATTTCAAAACAAACCTTAGGTTGTCTTCGTTCATTTTTCATCAGTCATCATTATTTTGATGATCGATAGTTTTCTTTTTTATGAAACTTAAAAAAAACCAGCCAAGTGTGAGGTGGCCTCGCACACGATAAAACTAAAACCATTTAAATGCGACTCAGACTGGCGTGCAAAGGGTTCCGTAGAACAAAACAATTGAATTAATAAACAATATACTCCTGGACACGGCTCATACTTAGTGTTAGAAGGATCCGTAGCTTGGGCCCGGCGGGCTACATTTTTATAGTTAGGTATGATTTTTTTTAATACTTCATAAGTATATTTTTTATTAAATTAAGATCCAAAAATGCCCTAAGACAACCCACTGACCATGTACATAATTGATTTGCACATCACTACATATTATAAAAAACCGGCCAAGTGCGAGTCGGACTCGCGCACGAAGGGTTCCGTACCATTATCTATACATTATACAAAACGGCAAAAGAATCACGTTTGTTGTATGGGAGCCGCCCTTTTTTTTTTTTTTTTTTTTTTTTTTTCGGATGGGAAATCATCAAATAACCCCTCCCGCTCTGGGCGGAGCAGGAGGGAGTGTCAGACTTTTACTGACTAAAACCCATCCATGTTCCTTCATCGCCCTTTGTGTTCCGGGGCCACGGTATCTCTTTCGAATAGTCCCGCAACCCCGGCAGGCATCGGTCCTTACGGACCCCTTCCTTTTTGCTGACTCTCTTTGAGGCGTGCGTGGAACACGAACGCGCCGTCGACACGGCCTGTCGTCATGAGACGGACGGACGGCGAGCTAGCCCATAGCCCACCGTCCACAGGCCCGCGCCTACGGTGGCCGGGGGCTACGTGGTGGTGGCCCCCGACGCCCGGGGCGTCTCCCGCGGCGGCCGGGACGTTGAGAGGTTCTCTCCCTCTCACGTTCCGCCACCTCCTTCTCTAGCATTACTGCTTCGCAGAAGGAGGTGACGGCGTCCCATTCCGTCTCGCTCCGGACCATGGCTTGCACCAGGGCCGGACGGGAGAGGTCGCCGCCGCCGATCGCCGCTTCGAGGACACGGCGGTGCTCCGCCCACGCGGGGCACACCTCCACCGTGTGTTCCACCGTGTCCTCCGGTCGATCCTCACAATGGAAGCACCCGGGCGTTTCCTCCCGCCCGATTCGGTGCAGGAACCTCCCGAACACTCCGTGTCCGGTGAGGACCTGCGTCAGGCGGAAGGTGAGGACGCCGTGGCGTCTCTCAAGCCACTCCTCAAAGAGGGGACTTATCGCCACTATTGTGGCGTGCCCTGCACGGGGTTGCGACAGTCGCTCTCTCCATGTCGCCATGAGATCCCGCCGGAAGTCTGTCCGCTGAGCGACAATTTGTCGCTGCAGCGGAGTTTCCCCCCGGCGTAGCGCCTCCGCGCGCCATTCATGCAGGCGCGCGAGGACTATCGTCTCCAGATCCCATGGCGGCAATCCGGCAAGGAGGCTCGCCGCCTCGCGGGCAATCGTGCGGTAGCCCCGGGCCAGCCTTACGGCTACTACCTTTTTGGGCGCGTTCAGGTAGTGGGCGGCACGCCGCCTCAAAGAACGCGATGGGAGCCGCCCTTAAATATTAATTTTATTCTGTTTTTAGTATTTGTTGTTATAGCGGCAACAGAAATACATCATCTGTGAACTCCCATATCTCAAAAACTAAATATTCAAACCCATTTTTAGGGTTCCGTACCCAAAGGGTAAAAACGGAACCCTATTACTAAGACTTCGCTGTCTGTCCGTCTGTCTGTCCGTCTGTCCGTCTGTCCGTCTGTCTGTCACCAGGCTGTATCTCATGAACCGTGACAGCTAGACAGTTGAAATTTTCACAGATGATGTATTTCTGTTGCCGCTATAACAACAAATACTAAAAACAGAATAAAAATAATATTTAAGGGGGGCTCCCATACAACTAACGTGATTTTTTTGCCCTTTTTTTTTTTCGCCGTCTAATGTTATATATAATGGTACGGAACCCTTCGTGCGCGAGTCCGACTCGCACTTGGCCGGTTTTTGTTGAAAGTTCTTTTTACGTTCTACAAACCTATTTTTTTTAATTTCGAATTTACCTCCCCATACTTGAAAATTTAGAGGAGATTGTGTCCCCTCCAGACACAAAGGTTTTAGATGCAAATAACTCATCAACAATAATGATTTAATATGAAAATAGTACATTTTGATACAAGTGGAGAATATTTGTTATTACATACGAGGCGGAATTATAACCGTTTATGAGCCGAGAATGAGAGATTTTCTTTTTAGCTCTTCCCTAGTCGCTGGATAGATGGCGCTAGGAGTAAGTATGATAATGCAAGGAACGGAACCTAAAAAAACTGATTTTAACAA
This sequence comes from Xestia xanthographa, assembly GCA_905147715.2. NCBI lineage: Eukaryota > Metazoa > Arthropoda > Insecta > Lepidoptera > Noctuidae > Xestia > Xestia xanthographa. Next base: position 4,663,154 of record LR990671.1, read on the forward strand.
AGCGCGAGAAATGTTAGTTATATTCGGAAGGTGAAGCAAATGAAAGTGTCTGTCAACGAGAGTATGTGACGTGACACAATGTTTTTTTTTTCAAGCGTTTTGGCTTTGGCATAGTAAGTTCAACGCCATCTATAGAGTTCTTGGAAACTAAGTTTTTTTTTTAAAACCTCAAAAGGAAAACCTCTCATTGCAATAACAAAAGTCCACATGTATCAAACGACGTTTTTCAATACACTTTTGAAGAAATAAAATAAAATAACGAAAAATATTTTTGTCACGAACTATGAAACTATGATTTTAATTTTCTTTTTTTTTTTCGCGATTTGGTTTCCGCCAGGCCAGGTTGAAGGAGAGGCAAAGGTATGAAGCCGTTAAACAGCCTAATATAAAAAATAGATTTATATCATATTTTTGAATTCAGAACACAAATAAATGTTAATTTGTGTATAAAAGTAACTATTAGTTTTTAATAATCATGTTTATCTATGATATTCTATTTATAAACACAGTTTGAATATTCAAAAAATATTTATGCCGTAAAAACGCGTAGTGTTTTGCCGTAATTAAAAAAAAAATCATTCACCTCAGACTGTATAGTTATCAAAAATCAAAATCAAAGCATCATATCTTATTTCAAGTAGGCCCTAGCCTAGTTACAGGCACTTTTGAATTTTCAAAACAAAGACCACATCAAAGTAAAAAAAAACATATAAGTAAGTAGATAATAGCCGGCGAGCCTACATATTTCTATCAACCGGGCGCAAATCTAGACTCCGTGGCTGCTACTGAGAAATTCCTGATGGAAAAACCCAATAACACTTTGCCCGACCCGGGAATCGAACCCAGGACCTCTTGGTCAATAGTAGGGCTTGTAAGCACTAGACCAAGGAGGTAGGTAGCCAAATTAATAAAAAAATAAAAATATTCACTTACTCTATTTTGCTTTGTGGCAATAAATATGACTTAAAATACAAATTAAACTAGTAAATGTAGTGTAATTATTATATCTACACTATCTACACTAATATTATAAAGAGGAATGATTTTTATTTTTGTGTGTGTGTATGTTTGTAATGAATAAACTCAAAAACTACTGCGCCGATTTCAAAAATTCTTTCACCTTTAGAAACCTACGTCTTTACTGAGTAACATAGGCAATTTTTATCCCCGTACTCCCACGGGAACGGGAATTACGCGGGTGACACCGCATGACGTCCGCTAGTCATCTAAAAAGGTACCTACTTAAAACTAGTTACGTATTTATTTTCAGTTCATTACTTCTCTGCTATTATAATGGGTGTAAAAGTACGTGTTCATTTCTTCTTGTCTGCTAATAAAAACTTTTAATTACTTAAAGAAACAATTACTCACCTTCCATGTTCCAAGCCCGATCAAAGGATACGTTTGCCCATTATTGAATTTGATAGTTGGAACCCGCGCCATTTTGACACACAAGTACACCGCGAGGCAAAGGAATCAAGAATGACGGCCAGTAGGCCTGCCAAGGTTAGTTATTATCTGTGTTTGTGTATTATCAATTTATTATTTGTAGTTCAAGTAGATAAATGATCGTTATATAATCAGCGGCTTGTTTATAAGGTTTTTAATATTCTTTTCTTTGATATCTCTCTATTTTATGGCGTTATCTAAGTACGTAAGTATCATGGCAAAATATTCCGTGCGTAAACACGGTGTTCACAAGAATCTAAATACCGGAACGATGTATTTTTAAACTTATTATGTACTAGCTGACGTCCCGCAGTTTCACCCGCGTAGTTCCCGTTCCCGTGGGAGTACGGGAATAAAATATAGCCTAAAGCACTCACGAATAATGTAGCTTTCTACCAGTGAAACAATTTTTAAAATTGGTTCATTACTTCCGGAGATCTACCCCCTACATACAAACTTACAAACAAATGTTACCTCTTTATAATATTAGTATAGACTAGCTGATGCCCGCGGTTTCGCCCGCCTGCAAATTATATACTAAAACCTTCCTCTTGAATAACTCTGTCTATTAAAAAAACCCGCATCAAAATCCGTTGCGGAGTTTTAAAGATATAAGCATACATAGGGACAGACAGACAGACACGGCGGCGGGGGACTTTGTTTTATAATAATACTAGCTGTTGCCCGCGGCTTCGCCCGCGTGCAGTTCGGTAATTGCCCCACTGAATTATACTAAACGGATAAATAGTGTTCTACATGTTAATTTAGGTTATACACTATCTATGTGCCAAATTTCATAATCATCACAATTTATTATTATCATCACAATCACCATCACTATCACAACCACCATCATTATCACAATCACCATCACTATCACAACCACCATCATTATCACAATCACCATCACTATCACAGTCACCATCATTATCACAATCACCATCATAATCACCATCACTATCACAACCACCATCATTATCACAACAATCACAATCCCCATCACCATCGCTATCACCACCACAATCACCGTCACTATCACAATCACCATCACCATCACAATAACCATTAAAATCACTATCACAATCACCATCATCGTTATCACAATCATTATTATCGTAATCACAATCACTTTCACCATCACCATCACAATCACCATCACAATCACCATCACAATCACCATCACAATCACCATCAAAATCACCATCACAATCTCGATCACAATCACTATCACAATCACTATCATCATTTTAACAATCATTATCATCGTAATCACAATTATCATCATCACAATCCCCAGCCTCGTCATCACAATCATTATCATCGTAATCTCAATCACAATCATCATGATCACAATCGCCATCACTATCACAACCACAATCATTACCACAATCACCATCACTATCACTATCACAATCACAATCACCATCACAATCACCGTCACATCACCATTATAATCACCATCACAATCATTATCATCGTAATCACAATCATTATCATCGTATTCACAATCATTATCATCGTTATTACAATCACAATCTCCATCACTATCACAATCACAATCACCATCACAATCACCATCACAATAATCATCACAATCACTATCATCATTTTAACAATCATTATCATCGTAATCTCAACCACTATCATCGTAATCACAATCATCATCATCGTAATCACAATCATCATCATCACAATCTCCATCCTCGTCATCACAATCATTATCATCGTAATCACAATCATTATCATCGTAATCACAATCATTATCATCGTAATCGCAATCACAATCTCTATCACAATCACAATCACCATCACAATCACTATCACCATCACAATCACCATCACAATCACCATCACAATCATCATCACAATCACTATCATCATTTTAACAATAATTATCATCGTAATCACAACCTTTATCATCGTAATCACAATCATCATCATCACAATCTCCATCCTCGTCATCACAATAATTATCATCATAATCACAATCATTATCATCGTAATCTCAATCATTATCATCATGATCACAATCGCCATCATTATCACAACCATAATCATTATCACAATCACCATTACTATCACTATTAAAATCACCATCACTATTACAATCACCATTAGTATCACTGTCACAGTCACGATCACCATGGCTATCACCATCACAATCACCGTCACTATCACAATCACAATCACCATCACCATCACAATCACAATCAAATCACTATCACAATCACCATTATCGTTATCACAATCATTATCATCGTAATCACAATCATTATCATCTTAATAATAATCATCATCATCACAATCAACATCATCATTATAACAATCATCATCATCGTTATCACAATCATCACAATATATCAACAATAACCCTGTATAGAAGTTGAATCCGCTATCTTCTGGATCTCAAAATAAATGCCATTTTCGACATCAGCACCCCTGATAATCTCGGTTTCGACACCCATATTGATTTTTAGACATTTCAACCCCATTGCACCCCAACAAGGAATGATGGTAATTCAGGTCCGCCACATTACGTTGTTTTTGTAATACACGCGACCCAATTCAATGTTGAATTCAGGCTTTGTTACCCCATTTCCTCCTTTAGGGGTTGAATTCTGAAAAAACCTGAAACACAAATGTTAACTCATCTATCGATAGGAGTACTCCTGTTAAGTTTCGAATAAAGTAGTCTAACTAATCTTATTTCCCCATGTAATCTTTGGACCCCCTTTTCAACCCCTTAGGGGGTTAATTTTGAAACACCCCTAAACAGTAGCGGCGTTAGGGGGGGGCGAGGGTGGGCGACCGCCCAGGGCGCCGAGTATGAAGGGGCGCCGCGCGCCGCAGGCGCCCCTCCTTATCCCCTCTGAGCAATACCGTCTTTACCATAAGGGCACACGACGCACGTGCCCAGGGCCCCGCGATCCAAGGGCCCCCAAGTTCCTGTTACTTATATCCCAGGCAGGACCACAGAATACTAAAATTTTCGAGCTCGCTCCGCTCGCTTTTTGGCATTTATAAGTCAATACTTTTAAGGATGTGTTTTAGCGGCGGAGAACTTTAAATTGAAACAAAACACAGAAAAAAGTTTTTAAATCCTTGTCATTGGCTCTATTTGACTGATAATTGTATGCCAATAATGTTTGTTTGCTATAAAGAAGGTAATGAAACCTTCCTTTGGCACTCAAGCGAAAAAAACATTCACAAGTATTACATTCTTCCCATTTTGACCTATGGATCTCAGACTTGGACGTTTGAAACCACATGCCTGCAACATTAATGCCTTGCAATTGTCACACGAATAGTTAGTTCTCATGTCTTTAAACTGCTCGCAGTTAACTGTAAGTTCCGACCATCCTCGTTTTTGAACCTTTGACGAAATGAGATGAGAAACAGTGAGCACTTGGAAGCCAACATTCAACGCATTATTGCCGAAATACAGCATCCAGTTTTGGGCATGTTCGCGCCAGCCGCAGTGGCCACATCACTGAAACCATATTCATGCATTTATCATCAAAAATGTTTTTCTGCATTTTATTTACAAATAAAGTTCTCCGCCGCTAAAAAAAACACCCGTTTATTTTTGCCAAGCAAAATCTAAACTACCCCAGGCGGGTTGCAAAAAAGTTCGAGCTCGCTTCGCTCGCTCTTGCATTCTACAAGGGCCCCATTATTCTCAAGTGCCCAGGGCCCCCCAATAGTTAAAGACGGTCCTGCCTCTGAGGCCTACTTACTTGTAAATATCCTAAACTAGCTGACCCACCCAACAAAGGCCAAGTTGCCAAGTTTGTCAATCTAGATTGACAAACTTGGCAACTTTGTCAATCGAAAATGAAATTGCTGAAAACATCGACTTTGATAACTTAATGGATAACTTAATAAAAGAGTTCGCCGATAGAAAGGCTAGAAAAGTAAATTTAAATTAGTTAAAAAAAGATTACATGGCATGGCATTGGTTTGTTTCATTATACATAACCTTTGCCTTTTTTTCGTATGGGTTTAAAATTGCAGTTAGGGGGCGCGCTAGAAATCTCGCCCAGGGCGCTGGTAGTGCTAAAACCGGCACTGCCCCTAAACCCCATAAAGAACCTATGTGCCAAATTTGGAATATCAAGACTCAGTGGTTTGGGCTGTGCATTGATTTTTATACATTGCCACCCCATTTTCCCCTCTTAGGGGTTGAATTCTGAAAAAACCTGAAACCAGTTTCTACTCATTTATCAATAGGAGCACTCCTACGAAGTTTTGAATAAAATAGACTAACTAATCTTGTTTCTCCATACAAACTTTGGAGCCCCGTTTAACCCCCCTAGGGGATGAATTTTGCAAAACCCTTTCTTAGTGCACCCATAGACCACATAAGGAACCAATTGCCAAATTTGGAATCTCTAGACTCAGCGGTTTGGGCTGTGCGTTGATAGATGAGTCAGTGAGTCAGTCAGTTTCTTCTTTTATATATTTACTAGCTGTTGCCCGCGGCTTCGCCCGCGTGGTGTTCGGTAACTGTCCCACTGAATTACACTAAAGGGATAAATAGTGTCCTACATGTAAATCCAGGTTATAAACTATTTATGTGCCAAATTTCATAATCATCACAATTTATTATTACTATCACAACCACCATCACTATCACAACCACCATCACTATCACAACCACCATCATTATCACAATCACCATCACTATCGCAACCACCATCATTAAAACAATCACCATCACCATCACAATCACCATCACCACCGCTATAACCATCACAATCACCATCACAATCACTATCACAATCACAATCACCAAGACAATCCCCATCACTATCATTATTATCACAATCATTATCATCGTAATCACAACCATTATAATCGTAATCACAATCATCATCATCACAATCTCCATCCTTGTTATCACAACCATCGCTATCACCATCACAATCACCGTCACTATCACAATCACCATCACAATCAAAATCACAATCACCATCATCGTTATCACACTCATTATCATCGTAATCACAATCATTATCATCGTTATCTCAATTAACATTATCACAAGTCATCATTATCACAATCATCATCATCGTAATCACAATCATTATCATCGTAATCAAAATCATCATCATCACAATCATCATCATCATTATCACAATCATCATCATTGTTATCGCAATCATACAATAAATCAACAATAATCCTGTATAGAAGTCGAATCTGCCATCTTCTGGATCTCAAAATAAATGCCATTTTCTTAATCAGCACCCCTGATAACCTCGGTATCGACACCCATATTGATTTTTTGACATTTCAACCCAATCGCACCCCAAGACCCCAACAGGGAATGATGGTATTTTAGGTCCGCCACATTAAATCTTAAAATCGTTGTTTTTGTAATACACCTGACCCAATTTACCATACAAACAATAAGTTGAATTTCAGGTTTTGTTACCCCATTTCCCCCTTTAGGGGTTGAATTCTGAAAAAACCTGAAACACAAAAATGTTAACTCATTTAGCGATACAGCGATAGGAGTACTCCTGTTAAGTTTCGAACAGTCTAACCAATCTTATTTTCCCATGTAATCTTTGGACCCCCGTTTCAACCCCTTAGGGAGTAAATTTTGAAAAATCCTTTCTCAATGCACAACTAAACCTCATAAAGAACCTATGTACCAAATTTGGAATATCTAGAGCTAGACTCAGCGGTTTGGGCTGTGCATTGATTTTTAGACTTTGTCACCCCATGTTTCCCTCTTAGGGGTTGAATTCTGGAAAATCCTGAAACTCGTTTCTTCTCATTTCTCAATAGGAGTACCCTGTGAAGTTTCGAATAAAATAGTCTAACTAATCTTGTTTCCCCATTCAAACTTTAGAGCCCCGTTTCACCCCTTTAGGGGGTGAGATTTGAAAAATCCATTCTTAGTGCACCTCTAGACCACATAAGGAACCTACTTGCAAAATTTGGAATCTGTAGACCCAGCGGTTTTGGCTGTGCATTGATTTTTATACTTTGCCACCCCATTTTCCCCTCTTAGGGGTTGAATTCTGAAAAAACCTGAAACCCGTTTCTACTCACTTATCAATAGGAGCACTCCTGTGAAGTTTCGAATAAAATAGTCTAACTAATTTTGTTTCCCCATACAAACTTTGGAGCCCCGTTTAACCCCCATAAGGGGTGAATTTTTAAAAATCCTTTCTTAGTGCACCCTTAAACCACATAAGGAACCAATGTGCCAAATTTGGAATTTCTAGACTCAGCGGTTTGGGCTGTTCATTGATTTTTATACTTTGCCACCCCATTTCCCCCTCTTAGGGGTTGAATTCTGAAAAACCCTGAAATCCGTTTCTACTCATTTATCAATAGGAACACTCCTGTGAAGTTTCGAATAAAATAGTCTAACTAATCTTGTTTCCCCATACAAACTTTGGAGCCCCGTTTAACCCCCTTAGGGGGTGAATTTTGAAAAATCCTTTTTTAGTGCACCCCTAGACCACATAAGGAACCTACTTGCCAAATTTGGAATCTGTAGACCTAGTGGTTTGGGCTGTGCGTTGATAGATGAGTCAGTCAGTCAGTCAGTCAGTCAGTCAGTCAGTTTCTTCTTTTATATATTTAGATTAGATTTAGAAGATGTAGTGATGACCTTTTCCCCTTTTTTTTTTGACCTTTTTTTATCTGGCAATAAATACGTCCCTATTAATAAACTCTCACGAAGAAAGGGGAAAAAAGTTCCCATAGGGGAAGACAAAAAATACAATACGCTGACTTCTACGATCTTACATACTTAATCCTTTCGAATATCGAATATGCATCAATTTTATTTTTTTTATTTCCATGCGGAATGTTAAAGTACTATAAAAATAATGACAAAAAGCGAAAACAAGCGAGAGCAGCGATGGCCCAGTGGTGGCGGCCCCGACTTACGAACAGTAAGTCGCGGGTTCGAACCCAGACAGGCGCATTACTTTGTGTAATTTATTTCATCACCACTGCTCTCAAAAACGGTGAAGGAAAACATCGTGAGGAAACCGGCATGTCCAGAACCAAAAAATTCGAAGACATGTGACATCTACCAAACCGCACTGGGCCCGCGTGGTGGATTATAGCCAATTCCCTCTAACAGAGAGGAGGCCTGTGTCCCAGCAGTGGAGGACAGATTCGTTCTAAGCTGTTACTGGGAATTCCCTAATCATCATTCTCCTGCACATCCCAATATAATTGGGGTCGAAGCGTGTTTTCTACTTCTACTTCTAAAATTCTCTAATACTCGTAATTTCAGCAGTCATTGGGTTGTGGATGTCAGATAGGCAGTCGCTCCATGTAAAATACTGGTATTCAGCTGCATCCGGTTAGACTGGAAGCCGACCCCAACATAATTGGGAAAAGGCTAGGCAGATGAGGATCTCAGCAGTCACCTCCGTTCTATCTAACCATATCATCCTTTACGTCGTATCCTCAAACCAAGTAAAAAAACTAAGACATAGAGCTGCGAACAATAAAGTGAGGCCAGCGCAAACTACGTCTCGCTCTGTACATACACGCTCACACGCACACATTTACATCAAACTACAATTATAAACTATGCCTCAATAAATGCACAACATGTTTACGAAACCGGGCTTTTTTTTTCGGATGGGAAATCATCAAATGACTCCTCCCGCTCTGGGCGGAGCAGGAGGGAGTATCAGACTTTCACTGATTAAAACCCATCCATGACCTTCATCGCCCTTTGTGTGCCGGGGCCACGGTACTCTTTCGAACAGTCACGCAACCCCCTAGGCATAGGCCCTTGCGAACCCCTTCCTTTTGCTGACTCTCTTTGAGGCGCGCGTGGAACACTCCTGCGCCGTCGACACGGCCTGTCGTCATGAGACGGACGGACAGCGAGCTAGCCTATAGCCCACCGTCCACAGACGGTCGGTCTACGGTCGGACGCCCGGTGCGTCTCCCGCGGCGGCCGGGACGTGAGGTTCTCCCCCTCTCCCGTTCCGCCACCTCCTTCTCTATCATTACTGCTTCGCAGAAGGAGGTGACGGCGTCCCATTCCGTCTCGCTCCGGACCATGGATTGAACCAGGGCCGAACGCGAGAGGTCGCCGCCGCCGATCGCCGCTACGAAGACACGGCGGTGCTCCGCCCACGCGGGGCACACCTCCACCATGTCCTCCGGTCGATCCTCGCAGTGGAAACACGCGGGCGTTTCCTCCCGCCCGATTCGGTGCAGGAATCTCCCGAAACAATCATTTCCGGTGAGGACTTGCGTCAGGCGGGAGGTGAAGACGCCGTGGCGTCTCTCAAGCCACTTCTCAAAGAGGGTATTTATCGCCCCTATTGTGGCGTGCAGTTCCGTCTTAACTTTTTATTTGGTTTGTGGTCGCACCTATCATGTCTTTGGTCTTCCTGTTTTAACCATCAACATCTTGCATATTATCCCGCGTGAACAGGAAAAAGAAGGAAACGTAAATCTCTCACGTTTTAAACAGTTATTATTAATTATTATCAGTTCATACAATTGATTATTTTTGTATATTTGACCCCAAATAAACTCCGCCACTCATAGTAATTAAATTATTGCGATAAAATTAAAGCGTACGACCATCGCCTCGTAAGTCTAGTCATAGTGATGGTCGCAAGCGTCACTCACTACTAATTATAGCGCCCAGGGTTTGATCATCGTTAGTGTCGTAAATAGGGCGGTGCCACTGGTGCCCAGGCCCAGGGCGTAGACTCTGGGGGGCGCAAGAATGGCCAGAGCAGGCAGGACTATTATTTTTTCAGTTTGCTCCTGATAAGTTCCCGCTGCGCCCCTAGTGCTCGATTCCAACACGTACGTATAGTGTTGCCCAAAATCGGTCTTGGTCTTGCAGTCTTGGTCTTGTTCTTGCATTTTTGCAAGACCAAGTCAAACTGAGATTTGGGCGTTATAGTAGGTAATTTTTTCAATCCCGATTTTGATAGACGTTACCCAGTATCAAAACCGTATCGTCATAACATTAAAAGGTTTTGTATTGATTATTATATATTTCGGCTATTTATTAAGTAGGTAGCGTGTTACTTACAAATGTTCCCATGTGATAAAAATCTACCTAGCATAACTTTCTAGCAAAGTTCATTTCATACCTTGTAGGTATATCTACCTATAGTATTATATTATGCTTGTATAAGTCTAATGTGCAGATCTAACGTTAGTAGGTTGGTAAACATTATGTAGGTACTTATGTTTCAAAGTTTATATTATTCTTTTTTTAAGCCAGCCGATGTTACGGTACAGACGCCAGCACATCAAGCTACTACAATCTGCCAAATTTCTTTAACAGATTTTGAACTTTATCGTTAAAGCAATAAGGTTCATGATTGATTGGGATAAATAATTAAAAATTGCGTCATTTTTTTAGTTAATTTTATTAATTTGGTGGTTCATTATGCCTATGTCAATTTAAGCTCAACGTGTACATACTCTGTTAAGTTGTTTTAAGATCTAAACTAACGTGTTTATTATATAGCAATAGGCTAATAGGTATTTGAAAGTAGTCTAGTCTAAGTAGTAGAGTCTCGCAAGACTTGCGAGACTGCAAGACCAAGACCAAGACCAAGACCAAGACTGAGAGCGCAATACCAAGACCAAGACCAAGACCAGGTGTATTGACGCAAGACCAAGACCAAGACTGGCTAAGGTCTCGTCTTGTTCTTGCATTTGGGCAACACTACATACGTACCATGCCAGTATCATCAAAAACGTCTGTTAAAGCCCTTCTAACCCTAAAATAAGCAACTCTATTTGTGGTAGTTCAAACTTCGTTTGAAATACTGTTAGAATAAAGTTCTAATCAGCTTGCACTACAAACTACAAATCGGTTGTTACGTCAGTCACTGCGGCCGAATAGTGCGGTTTTGAGATTTACAAAAAATCTATTGATTGGACTAAAAAAGTAAAACACATAAGACCTGCTTTATAGTTAGTTCAGTTAGTATGCAAAGTTTCATGACCTAATTTGATGTACTTTTTGAATACCAGCGGTTTATTGTTCGATTTGGAGGAGGACTTTGGATTTTTTTTCTATCGAGAAAAGTTTATGGAATCGTGTTTTCGTCACACATAGTACTTAGCATTAATTCTCAACTTTACCATATATTTATTTCAAAATGAATGCTGCAGTATTTTAGGCGTAACGGAGGATCATGCTAAGTCATTTGAGGGATATATGGCCCTTAAATAGCTCGTCTGTTTGTAGATTTTCTTCCAAAATATTAGATAACTGGCCCACCAACGCCAAGATCTTTCCTTGTGGTTTATTTTATCACCCCGAATGAAATGAAGTAGACCCCTATACTTACATAGCATTGCTCTAGCTAGGGTACCTATAATATCCAAAAACCGGCCAAGAGCGTGTCGGGCCACGCTCAGTGTAGGGTTCCGTAGTTTCCCGTCCGTCACAATAAGTGTTCCCACTTATGAGTGAATCAGACAAAAAGTTGTACAAAATAATTTCTGGAAAATTATTTTGTACAACTTTTTGTCTTTTTTGTACAAAGACTGTTGTTTCCATCAAGTTCAAAATGATTTTCCTAGAAAGTCCTTATAAAGTTCTACCTTTCAGATTTTCTAAACTTATGGTTCAAAAGTTAGAGTGGGGACACACATTGTTTTTTACTTTTGGAGCGATTATTTCCGAAATTATTGACAAAATGATTTTAGGAAACCCCTATTCATTTTTAAATACCTTTCCAACAATATATCACACGTTAGGGTTGAAATAAAAAAAAAATCAATTCCCACTTTACATATAGGGGGGCTACCCTAATAAAACATTTTTTTCCAATTTTTATTTTACCACTTTGTCGGCGTGATTGATATACATATTGGTACCAAATTTCAGCTTTCTAGTGCTAACGGTCACAGAGATTAAGCGAGGACGGACAGACGGACGGACAGACATGGCGAAACTATAAGGGTTCCTAGTTGACTACGGAACCCTAAAAACTAGTGCGAAGCTCACACAGGGCGAAGAACAGTCTATATTTACGGCACTGATCCTCGTTTGTCGAAATTTTCAGTTCATTGTTTCCTATTTATATTTTGGAATTCTTGGTAGGTAGGTATGAGTCTATAAGAAGAAACAATAGCTGCGACTGTGTGAAGGATGATATGGTAAGTAAGGAGGTGTCTGATGACATAACGAGTTATAAAGAAGTGTGGGAGAAGAAGATATGCTGCGCCGACCATGAATACATTGGGATAAGGGCAAGACTCCCAAATTTAACGAAAAACATGCTGTCTTTTTGACACTTAGCACTATAAAAACATGCTGTCTTTTTGACACTTAGCACTATAAAAACATGCTGTCTTTTTGACACTTAGCACTATAAAAACATGCTGTCTTTTTGACACTTAGCACTATAAAAACATGCTGTCTTTTTGACACTTAGCACTATAAAAACATGCTGTCTTTTTGACACTTAGCACTATAAAAACATGCTGTCTTTTTGACACTTAGCACTATAAAAACATGCTGTCTTTTTGACACTTAGCACTATAAAAACATGCTGTCTTTTTGACACTTAGCACTATAAAAACATGCTGTCTTTTTGACACTTAGCACTATAAAAACATGCTGTCTTTTTGACACTTAGCACTATAAAAACATGCTGTCTTTTTGACACTTAGCACTATAAAAACATGCTGTCTTTTTGACACTTAGCACTATAAAAACATGCTGTCTTTTTGACACTTAGCACTATAAAAACATGCTGTCTTTTTGACACTTAGCACTATAAAAACATGCTGTCTTTTTGACACTTAGCACTATAAAAACATGCTGTCTTTTTGACACTTAGCACTATAAAAACATGCTGTCTTTTTGACACTTAGCACTATAAAAACATGCTGTCTTTTTGACACTTAGCACTATAAAAACATGCTGTCTTTTTGACACTTAGCACTATAAAACTTACATTTTTTCTAATGAACATTCAATTAATTGTGACTATCTGAAATGTGTCAGAGTTAAGCTGCTACATAGTGCCTGTTGTGTCCTTAAAAACTCGTTTTTTATAGATTTATTACTATTCAATCCTTTGCTCAATATTTTTGCTTTTGTTACTACTTTGTATGTTACCAAAATTTTCCCATAAAAAGCATTGAAAAAACAGTTTGGTAGTGTTTGTTACTGGACTGGCAACACACATGACAACAACATTAAAAAAAAAAGATGGTGATGTAATGAATACGACAAAGCCGCGGGAAATAGTAGGTACTTAAGTAGTTACAATTGACTTCAGAAGGTATCGTGTAGGTACTACTTCACAGGGTAGGAAGAGGAGGAGGAGAGTACTTCACTCTCAAGGACTTACTAACCATCAAAGTTAAAACTCACAGTAAGTACCTAATCTATTATTGCAAATCAATCGATTTTCTACACCTAATGATATCTATACTTATATATCTATACTAATATTATAAAGCTGAAGAGTTTGTTTGTTTGTTTGAACGCGCTAATCTCAGGAACTACTGGTTGGAATTGAAAAAATATTTTTGTGTTGGATAGCCCATTTATTGAGGAAGGTTATAGGCTATATAACATCACGCTACGACCAAAAGGAGCGGAGCATAAATGAAAGATGTTGCAAAAACGGGGAAAATGTATTCCTTTTGTTAGCTTTTTCTCTCTTATGTGACGCAGACGAAGTTGCGTGGGTCAGCTAGTTAATTATAAAGAGGAAAGATTTGTATTTTTGTGTGTATGTTTGTAATGAATTAACTCAAAAACTGCTGCGTCGATTTCAAACATTCTTTTACCATTAGAAAGCTACATTCACCCTGAGTAACATAGGCTATATTTTATTCCCGTACTCGTAGGAGAACGGAAACTACGCGGGTGAAACCGCGTGACGTCAGCTAGTATGTTATATAGAGGTATAATTTGTATGTTACCTCCATACAAATTTTACCTCCGGAAACTAATGATTCAATTATAAAAATTCTTATTCGTGGGTGCTTTATGCTACCTATATATTATATATTGATATCATGCAAATTAGCCGAGTTATGACAATTTTAGCGCACGAAGTCGCGGGAGTGCTAGTAGGTACCTATTCTATACGTATAAACTCAATAGGTTAGGTACTCTATTTGGAGTGTTAATATTGTCAGTAATTACAATAATGTATATGTACATACCTACCTACTCTTGAAAACGATTGCTTTTTGTTTCATATTTAAATCGACTAGCGGACGTCACGCGGTTTCACCCGCGTAGTTCCCGTTCCCGTAGGAGTACGGGGATGAAATATAGCCTAAGTTACTCGCTGATAATGTAGCTATACATTGTTGAAAGAATTTTTAAAATCGGTCTAGTAGTTTTAGAGTTAAATGCTGTTCTCACCAGATGCAGCTGATTATAGTTTTTTACATGAAGCGACTGCCTATCTGACCTACACAACCCAGTTAGTACTGGGATACGATACTCCTTGGGAAGACTAGTTGTCAGACTTTCGAGCCACTAACTATCTGCCACAACTGTCAAAAATCTTGTTATCCGGGACCAACGGCGCGGCGTAAACGTCTTGTACTAATTATTCTGTAGTAACGTACACCAACCTACAGCTGTATAGATCTCTCCTCATGACTTCCTGATAACGCCCGGCATCTTGGATTTGAGCTGCCATCTTGGATTTAAATTGTCATCTTGGATTTGGGCTGGCATCTTGGATTTGAGCCGCCATCTTGGATTTGAAGTGCAATTTCCACAGTTATGTAGCTACTTACCTAATATTTCTAAAAACATGTGCACGAAAATAAAACCTTGTCCTTTTTTGAAAACGGTTAATAATCAATATTGAAGTTTCCATTGCTAGTATGATTAACTTTCGCAGTTAGTTTCTTTTGCATTCTAAAGTACAGTCGTGGTCTTTTCCGTCTGATCATTTAAATATTTTACGATTAAATCATGCGTGGGTGCCGAGTGACGCCCCCTTAAAGTTTAGGCCTATTAGGAGAGCGTCAACTTTGGCGCGCAAAATAACAACAACTCTCGTTTGGCATGCGTAGTCAGTGCTCGGCCAATCGGTATCTTTTCATTCATTATTTCTAAAAAAAAGTCAACGGGGCGGGGCTAGAGAGCGTTTCTGTTGTAAGTGCAAGCAAAAATTAGCTTAGTGGTGATCAGGCGGGAGTATCCTCGATAGTACAAATAAAAAAATGTTGTCAGAAGTGGTTTTAACTAGTGTTACAACACTATTACCTGGTGGTATCGTGTAACTTTAAAACACCCACCATACCACCAGGGGGTTCGGCCAGGGGTACGGTGGTGGGTCTGCAGTCAAATTTCTTTAACAGATTTTCAACTATATCGTGAGAGCATTAGGTTCAAATTTCATTGGGATGTCAATTTCGGGTAGCTAGATGTGCTGGCTTCTGTACTATCGAGGACACTCCCGCCTGACCACCACTAAGCTAATTTTTGCTTGCACTCGCAACATAGAAACGCTCTCTAGCCCCGCCCCGTTGACTTTGGCCGAGCGCACTGACGACACACGCCAAACGAGAGTTATTGTTATTTTGCGCGCCAAAGTTGACGCTTTCCTAATAGGCCCAAACTTTAAGGGGGCGTGGCCTCCGCATGATTTAAGCGAAAAAAGATTAAACTGGTCAGGCGGAAAAGACCACGATAGTACAGTTATAATGGTGAACGGTTGAGGCCCTACTCTTTAACATCCGTCCGTCTATCTCGCGCACGTCTGCCGATGAGTGCGAGTGAGAGAGACAGATAGAGACGGATGGACGGACGGACGTTGGATGGAGAGGGCCCCCTGATGTCGAGCCCGTCTTCGGACAAACTCGTACGGCT
The DNA here is from genome assembly GCA_905147715.2 of Xestia xanthographa. Taxonomy (NCBI): domain Eukaryota; kingdom Metazoa; phylum Arthropoda; class Insecta; order Lepidoptera; family Noctuidae; genus Xestia; species Xestia xanthographa. Next base: position 4,679,436 of record LR990671.1, read on the forward strand.
CGTAGTTTTTTTTTTCTAAAGTATCTATGCGTTTGGCGGGGTAGTTTCTACTAACAATAATTAAAGGGTCAAAGTTCCAACTTTTTAAAACAAGTTTTCAATGTAAGATTTTTACTTTAAACACCTCCACGACCCCCGTACTATTCAATCCATCCGTCAGCACAATGTTTAAAGTGCGTTACATTGAGTTCTACCACAAAACATGATTTTTGACCCCAAAAAAAAGTCGTTATTTAGTTTGATGTACACAGAATGCTTGGTTGACGGCTTCGTGATGAGGTCGTTTACACACTGTATAAGTATGTTAATAATAATGCCGTGTATATGACCATAACTAGCACAACAGTAGGTACTAACGTTACCGCATCCCATGCAATGTTTTTGAATAATATTTTATTACTCAAAAATGAGCCATGTGTGGTATCCGGCAGAGTAGAATAGAACCAACCCATTACAGTCACGGGTGTCGTATAAGGCGACTAATGTCTGAGGCAGAACACCTTGCGCCTCCGTAGACCAGAGAATGGGCAGCAGCGTTTTCTGTTAGTCTTTCGTCACTGCGATCTCCAATCCGCCTGCCAAGCGTGGAGATTACGGCAAATTCCTCCCATCATGGGAGAGGCTTATGTCCAGCAGTGGACGTTATGGGCTGTTGTAGTAGTGTAGTGTAGTAGGTACTCAAAAATACAGTGGGATCAACGGGAACAATTCTTGTATTTTAATCTATTCCCGCTGACCCCACCAGCGGGTTCACGGGCGGTGGGTGCAATGGGAATACACACCCTTAAGGTGAATGCTCCAACCAGACCGCGAAATTCAAATTTTCTTACGTTTTTTGCAATTTTCAGGCCAGTGTTAAGTTGTATGTTAATTAAAATGTTGTTCGCGGTTGTAAGACGTATGTAGTTACAGAATTATAATCATCAAAATCATCAAAACAACCCTCTAAGTTCATATAAGTCGAGGAACGATTTTTTCAAGGTCAAAGTCATTGCTAGACCTTTATGAACTTGGAGGGTTGTATTGATGATTTTGATGATTATAATTCTGTAACTACATACGTCTTACAATCGCGAACAATATTATAATCAACATACAACCTAGCACTGGTCGGCAAATTGCAAAAAACGTAAGAAAGTTTGTATTTCGCGGGCTACCCTGACGCTTACACCTTAAAGGGGGAAAAACAAAAAAATAATAACAATAAAAACACCAAAGAGAATATATTACAACATTTATTCCGATTACACTTTTCTTTCAACACTTTGAGCAATCAAAAAATATATTGCTTTAACCACACATCACAAGTCCTTTTAAAAAAATATACCGAATTTGATACCACACCGGTCTAGGTGTCACAAATGTATACGACCATTATCAATTTACAATTATAAACCTTATTTTCTTAACACAAAGTTCAGTTATGTTTGCAACAAAACTGGTACTTGAGACCTTTTTTTTTGGTGTATTTCTTTTTTCAATACTTTTTCGTTTTTATGAAATCGATTTTAGCCTCGTTTAATTAAAGTTGGAAATTTGTTTGTTGCTATTATATTTATATATGAGTTTTTCGATGCATATTAGTATGGAAAAGGAAATGACACACCCTTATCTATAAACAAGTCAGTGATTACATAATTGAGTAAAAGTAATTACATGATATGATTTGTGTGCGTTTCGACCGCGCGGCCACGGCGCTTTTTTTTAAAAAAAAAAAAACTACGCCAGGATTCTGTAAAAATTTGTAAAAGTTGATTCCCAAAACCATACATTTGTCAAAGTTATGGTTAAAAAATTTTAGGGGTTTGAACGTGGCCGCGCCATTGAAACGCGGAGAACCGCGCGGCCACGGAGATCTTTAAAACTAAGCATTGCAGAGACCTGAAATTTAGGTAAAAAACAAATTGAATTTGTAAAAAAATTCTAGAAAAAATCCTAGGTTTATATTTTAGGAACTTTAAGACTAAAGCCCCATGGCCGCGCCATTGAAACGGTGAATAACACGTTATCGCCGATATCTCGCTGAAAAAGCATCGCAGAGGTCTGAAGTTTTTTGTAAAATACAGATTTGAGTTTGTTAAAATTTGTAAAAAATACTTTAAAAAGTCTTAGGGTTATATTTTAGGAGCTGTAAGACTATAACCTCATGGCCGCGCTATTGAAACGGTGAAAAACACGTTATCGCCGATATCTCGCCGGACGTCAGCTAGTGTATAACATATCTGTATATTAGAATATCATTGAGTTAGAACTGTCAAAAGTTACAATTCTTAAGCAACAGACAACAATTTGAACGAAGTAAGAACCGTCAATAAAAGCAAAGTTTTTTTTATTTTTATTTAATTAAAGAGATAAAAATGCTTGTTTATGTAATTACTTATACTCAAGTATTTACTTCAACTTTACTATAAAAAAAAAAAAAAAAAATTGCTGGACATTACACACAGCGCCATCTAGTGCCACACTAAGCAACGAGGCTTGTGTCGTGGACCAGATAGTTGATATACTACATAGATACTTTTTGTTTGTAAATACATACTTATTATACATATAAACATCCATGACTCGGAAACAAACGTCCATGCTCATGACACAAACATTTGCTCCGACCGGGACTCGAACCCGGGACCCTAAGAACGTAAGGCAGCTTCACTACCGCTGCGCCATTCGGGTCGTCCGAATATAGATAGACAAGTTTAAGTCTACCCCCCTTCGGGGGAGGCCCATGTCCAGCAGTGGACGTCTTTCGGCTGAAATAGTAGTAGTAGTAGTAAGTCTAGGCGTATCATACGCTTCGAAGCTTATATTATGTATTATTTTCGTTTCTACATAATGGGTTTAAAATTACCCTTAACGAAACCGAAAAGATTTTGTTCTCCTCATCATTGCGATCGTTTTTTTGTTCTACACCATACCTGGGAACCTTCTAGTTAGATAATGGTGTCGATTTTGTTGTGCACAAACTGAACTTATTGCTATCTTTTTCTCTCTAATAAAACGAGAAAGAGACGGACGTAATTTAGAGCTGTCAAATTTAATTGGAACTAATATTTCCACACAAATGAAGGGTGCAAGTAAAAACATGTCGACTAAAAACACGGTGAAGCGCAAGGCATAAACTAGTTTGACATCTCTATCTTAGGTCATAGCTAATAGCCGTCCTTTTCTCGCACTGCCTTTTATTAAAAGATAGCGATAGCCTAAATTAAGTTTAGTTTGTGCACAACAGAATCGACACCATTGGGGGTCAAATTTGATAATTCAAGTTTTTTTTTTTACGAAAACAAGTTTTTAATGTTATAACTTTACTTCAAACACCTCCACGACCCCCGTACTATTCAATCCATCCATCAGCACAATGTTTTGAGTGCGTTACCAATGTAACACACTCAATAGTAGATTGTATCATAAGGGAGCAAAATAATATTTATACGGCGAGGGCTCTTTTTTGAATCCAGAGCGAAGTGAGGGATTCTAGAGTAGAATTCCGAGCGCTGCGAGGGATTCTTTAGTAGAATCCTGAACGTAGCGAGGGATTCAAAGTACGTCGCCCGAGCCAAAAATATATTTTGCGCCCGAGTGATACACTCTACTTTTCATCACCCACTATGAGAAAATAAAAGGCGCCTCAAAAGTGCGCGGCAAAGATAATTGCGGCGCACTTATAAAGAGGATTAAAAACTCATTACTGCCCGCTAAAAGTTTCTTATAGAAAACACCACCTTTGGGTGCACCTAAAGGCGAACCAAGACGTCCTTTTCGAATAGATGGGATGAAAAACATTATGCTAGTACTTAAATCTGACCGTAAATCCTGATCTTTGCACCTAAAAAAAGTCGTTTCCCAGCTATAATTTTTCCGTAAAGTTACTTAGTTTGATGTACAGAATGCTTAGTTGACGGTTGCGTGACGGGCCATTTACATCTTGTAATGTATATTACTATTATGTTATATAAAAAAACATTGTCCTATAAAATTAAAAAAACATTCTAAACAAATCATTGTGTATATGGTATACTCCATAGGCCTTTTGGATTGAAGCATTTATGCGCGTTAAGTCATAGACTAAAGAAAGCGTACGGTGCTGCATGGATGTTTTGGCGCCAAAAGCACAGTTCGGTTTTGATTATAGTTTCGGCCGAAACCGAACTTTTTATAATCGGTATTTTTATATTCGTTGAATTAAATGTCAGTGGGCCGTTCTTTCCAGATATAATATAAATAAATAATGCAAAATCTCCCTGGCCTAATATTACAGGGTTTTACGTTTGACTTTTATCGAATTGACTACGTTGTAAGTTTCAGCGTGGCCGAAAGGTAGTTTTTTGGCCGAAACCAAACCTTTGGTCGAAACATGACTTTTAAGCCGAAACCAACCGAATCCGAAAATTCATTCGGACACTAGTTCCGAGTTCCAACTATGTCCACGTGCCAAAATAACTATGCAACGCTATAGCATTAAGGGTAATTTTTGTTTTTTTCATGATTATCATTTATTTCTATTACAACTTGTATTTCTAATAACTTTTAATAAAAAAACTACATCCATACACGTATTCAACTGTTCGCATTTTTCTCTGTTGACCATTTGAACTCCACTGTCACATATGACGCGCGTGCCCTGTACGCCAACGACACAAATATGTGACTAAAAATGCGGTGCACTATAGGGAACGTGCACAACGACGGTGCTGCCGACTGGCGTCACCAATCCGAATCTTGTGCTCTATATTAATACTTGACATTGACATGTAAAACAAGTAAACAGAATTAATTTTATTATTGAAAATGATTATTATAGCTAATCATAATGCATTGTTGCATTTCTGGATGTACCAATACATCCACAAAAATGAAAATTAATCAAATAGCGTAAATTTAATAAAATTCTATTATTTTCCAAAGAATAGTACTCTCTTAGCATGTTAGAGTAAAAACGCAAAAAATGGATAAATGCAGTAAGAAAAATATTTGAACACAATTTGTTTTTGTTACACTCTGCATTGAAAAAGTTCAATAGCCTTCAAAATCAACCGTCCAAGCAAACATTAAATGGTACTGGCGTACCATTTAAACTTCAGCGAACACACATATTAGACTGCACTGAAGTTCACACCAAATATTCCTCAACAGTTGAACAAAGAGTCCACATATGCTCAGATTATAAACATTGGTATACAATAAAGTTTTTAGTTGGCCGCACTCCTTGTGGTTTCATAAGTTTTGTATCTAAATGCTACGGAGGGCGTTCCAGACTGCACTGAAGTTCACACCGAATATTCCTCAACAGTCTCCACATGAACTCAGATTATAAACATGGTTATACAATAAAGTTTTTAATTGGCTGCACTCCTTGTGGTTTCCTAAGTTTTGTATCTAAATGCTACGGAGGGCGTTATAGTGATTGCTTATAACAAATGATTGTGGATTGATTTGTTATAGCCTGGTTCTCGCTGATAAAGGATTCCCGTCCATTAAAACATGTGTTGAAAATAAGAAAGTTGTTTATGCCACCGTTTCTTCATGCACCACAATTTTCATCAGAGAAAGTAAACGAAACATACAAAATTCATATTGGTCAACATTCATGTTACGCTGACGAACATTATTGATAGACCGAAACCCATGTTTTATACCTTTTGCCTTTTATCATAATCAAAAATAATACTTTTGAAGAGATTTGCGTGACAGCATAAGTTTCCTTTACTGTCCGCATAGTGTCTCTTTTGTCGTTTAGTGCTGCCACCTATAGTTCCTGCACGTTCCCTATAGACTATACCGGATGACTTTTTTATCACTTTACAAAAAAAAGGGGTATATTAGGCAAACGGAGTAGAAGCTTATGGCATACCTAGTTTATTTTTTCACAGCTTAGAAAAAAATTGATCCATCATCAATTTATGAATAAAATATGCGTATGATTTGAATTTCGAATATTTTAGTTTTATTTTTTTCGCAAAAAAAAAAAAGAAAAATAAAAATCGGAGCAGTCTTTGGGGACTGCCGATAGAAGTGAAAACAAAATGTACACAGGCCCCGCCACAGTCGTAGCACTGGTTATGCACCGCGCATGCCTATGTGGTGCTACGCCGTAGCGGGTGCTACAAGTGCTACGAAGCGTGACCGCACGTTACGTCAAGTGACGATGAGTTCAATGTTTTTCCTTCACCCAAAAAGTGCTCAACACGCCTAAAGAAGTTTTCACTTTAAAAACTAAGTATGCCATTTGCTTCTACTTCGGTCACCTATTATACCCATTTTTTTGGAAAGTGTTAAAAAACTCATCCAGTGTAAAACACAAAAAAAAAAACAATTGAACAGTTTTGAAATTCCTTTTCATTTTGTAGGTATTTGCGGTGAAATTTTGACTTGGCGTTCAGGACACGCGCGTGCGTTCAAAAGGTAAACAATTCTCGATTTCAAATAAATAACTAAACTATTTCGATACAATAGGCTTGTGTCCTGAAAAAATCTAATTACGAGTAGTCCGTCAGTTTTTCAAAAAATATTTGACACGTATTTTTTCTTTTGTTACTTAAACCAAAATTGCCGAAGACACGACGCTTTTAAAATTCTCAATACGTCACGCCGTGCTATAATTTTTAGTGCGTTGTGACGTCACGAGCCCCCACTCACGAGTTTTGATGCATTTTATCTTTGTCAATATTCATTGATTTACAAAACACAAAAAATACGTGTCCATTATTTTCCAATACTCTAACTGACGGACTAAATAGATTTGCAATTTATTGATGGTGGGAACTAGCCTATTTCGTAACGGGTAGGACTTTGTCATAAAAATGCTAAGAAGAAGATTTTATCAGTCGATATAAATGCTTAACTTTAATTTCACACAAAACTTACAGATGGCGCTAGTGTCTTAGGCCTTATTCACCGAGTCATCATCTGCCTAGCCTTTTCCCAACTATGTTGGGGTCGGCTTCCAGTCTAACCGGATGCAGCTGAATACCAGTATTTTACATGGAGCGACTGCCTATCTGACCTCCACAACCCAGTTAGTACTTGGAATACGATACCCCTTGGTAAGACTGTTTGACAGTTTTAACGACTGTCAAAGATCTACAAATGACAGCCGGGACTAGTGTTGCCAGGTGTCCCGATTTGCGCGGGACGTCCCGATTTTCAGGTGTCTGAGGATGCGTCCCGATTTGCACCTGATCGGGACGCTAAATGTCCCTATAAATCAAAAACTTTATTAAAAACCATGATTATTACCAAAAAATAATAGGTAATTATGTATTTTTACATCAGCCGCATCCGAATCACCATGTCGAGAGCGACTATGCGTTCAAAATCGTGCGCATCGCATCACTAGCTTGTTCTCTCTCTCGCTCAGAACGACGATTTAATATTGTAATATTTAGTCTATTCTTCTGTATATTCGTCCAGAAAGTTATTGTACAGTTAAAATAAGATTTACTAAATTACCAAACAGTAATAGTAGTAGAAAAGCTTTTTTTTTTTTTGTTTGTCCCGATTTAAAACCCTATACCCCGATTTCTTTTACCATCTGCCCCGATTTAAATCCAATCGAACTTGGCAACACTAGCCGGGACTAACAGTTAACGTGCTTTCCGAGGCACGGAAGGAAACTCGGTATGTAATGAGTGGTCACCCATCCACAGACCAACCTAGGCAAGCGCGGATTTACCTGGAGATTGATCCGAGCGGCTATTATTATCTAGCCACGATCTCCTTTGGTTGTATTCATTGAGTTTCATACGAATGTAACCTGAAGGATGTAAGGTACGCCCCTCCGCAAACTGATGGTGTGAATTCAGTATATTATCTTATTGTTACGACGTACTCGTACCTACAATTACAAGTAGGTAGGTAGGTAGTAGGTAGGTACAATCGAGGACACTCCCGCCTGACCACCACTAAGCTAATTTTTGCTTACACTCGCAACATAGAAACGCTCTCTAGCCCCGCCCCGTTGTCTTTGAAAAGAAATAATGAATGAAAAGATACCGAATCGGCCGAGCGCACTGATGACGCACGCCAAACGAGTTATTGTTATTTTGCGCGCCAAAGTTGAGGCTTTCCTAATAGGCCCAAACTTTAAGGGGGCGTGGCTCGGCGGCTCCGCATTTTTTAAGTGAAAAAATATTAAAATGGTTAGGCGGGAAAGACCCCGACTGTACGTAGGACGAGTCTCGAATTATGTAGGTATAGGAATTGTCATTGTAATTTCGACCGTACGCCGAGGGCAGAGGACAGTTCCTACTTCTTTATTTTGTACAAGTTGTGAAGGGACAATGACCGACTATGTAATTGTCTAGAATAATTCGAGTAAGTCGTGGATCTTTCTAGAAGGGTTGGTCACCATATAAATAGCGGACATGTTTGCGGGAGCGGCAGTCTGATTTTGGCTTCGCAACGAAGCGGATCGAAGTGAACTAGTAAGTGCGATATCTAAGCGAAGAGTGATCAGTAGTGTATTTATGATTGAGTTTGAAGAGTTTTGTGATTATTAAAGTTATTCAGTTGTTTCATCGGTAGTAATTAATTTATGCCGTACCCAGCTCGTAACAATACTAAAATGACCGGTACAAGAAATTATTTCAGTAACGTTATGGGAATCCAATAAATTAGATTTGTTTTATTTCCTCATACGCAATTTATCGTTACCGTGGTTAAATGTCGTGTGTGTGTGGTGTGTGTCGAGTGAGCGGCAAGCGCGACGACGAGATCGATGAACTCTGTAGTTAGGGAGGAAGTGAACAGCTGATTTCACGCGTCGTTCAATTACAGTATTTCAACATCCATTGTTGATTTTTCGATTTTAGGCGTATTATTTACATAATGGATTGCTGCGTACAGATAATGTAATTTTACATTGAAATAAAGAAATAGTAACTGTTCTTTAAGGCGACTACATTAGCAACTCTATTTGTGGTGGTTCAAACTTAGTTTGAAATACTGTTAGAATAAAGTTCTAATCAGCTTACACTACAAAGCGGTTGTTACGTCAGACACTGCGGGGCGAATAGTGCGAAATTACTGTTTTTTTGCGATTCGCAAAAAATCTATTGATTGGACTAAAAAATAAAACACTATGATGACAATATGTTGCTTGAGAATTATTTGCCAAAAATTCAGAATAATCGCATGTATTTTAGTATGGTTTTTCCTCGTTAAAAGAAATTTTTAGAGATAAGTTCGTAAACTTTTTTTTTATCGAGTAAAATTAATTGTATTATGTTTTCAAAACACTATCGTACTAGCATATATCCTGAAGAATATCATATATTTTTCTGGTTTTGTTTATTGCAGTGAATCATATGCTTTTTTTGCATTATAAAACTCGCGTTTAGCTCCTGTAGTCCCCTTAAAACCTCCTAAAAGTCTCCGTAAACGAGTATCTTTACTATAAGTATTATACCTTTTAACTAGTCCTAAAAATAAATACAATAACTGCAAAAATGGCTAATATTACATCTAGAATTAAAAAGTTGAATATCAAATTCGGTACGTCGTCATCACAAAATCTTCGCCGCTGGGCCGAGGGCCGCGGCGGAACTTATTAAGTCCATAACATACACTGCACTATAGAATTATTCGCCTTTTAATCTTTTACTGATTTCTTCTTGTTGTAACTCCTTCCATTCCTTTTTGGGTTTCATTCGTTTTAGTTGTCCGTCCCTGTAAACAGAAAAATCATAATATTAATACACTAGCTGACGTCCCGCGGTTTCACCCGCGTAGTTCCCGTTCCCGTGGGAGTACGGGAATAAAATATAGCCTATAGAACTCACAAATAATGTAGCTTTCTACCAGTGAAACAATTTTTAAAATTGGTTCATTACTTCCGGAGATTACCCCCTACATACAAACTTACAAACAAATTTTAATGTTACCTCTTTATAATATTAGTATAGATGAAGAGAAAACTTTGTACAGTCGGGGTCTTTTCCGCCTGACCATTTTAATTCATTTTTCGCTTAAATCATGGGGAGGCGCCGAGCCACGCCCCCTTAAAGTTTAGGCCTATTAGGAAAGCGTCAACTATGGCGCGCAAAATAACAATAACTCTCGATTGGCGTGCGTCGTCAGTGCGTTCGGCCGATTCAGTATCTTTTCATTCATTACTTCTATACAAAGTCAACGGGGCGGGGCTAGAGAGCGTTTCTATGTTGCGAGTGCAAGCAAAAATAAGCTTAGTGGTGGTCAGGCGGGAGTGTCCTCGATAGTACCCCTTTTTACGAAAATTGCGCAGACGGAGGAGTATGAAATTTCGCACACTTAACTACATCTCCACTAATATTATAAAGAGGAAAGATGTGTATTTTTATGTGTGTGTATGTTTGTAATGAATAAACTCAAAAACTACTGCGTCGATTTCAAAAATTCTTTCACCATTAGAAAGCTTCATTCACCCTGAGTAACATAGGCTATATTATATCCCCGTACCCCCACGGGAACGGGAACTACGCGGGTGAAACCGCGGGACGTCAGCTAGTTACTAATAAACCTATGGTCAAATGTTAGTACTTTCGGAGATACGATGTCTTATAAAGTCGTTTGAGTCTATTATATTCTATAAGGACATTTTCAACACACTTGCTAGTAAAGTGAGCCTTATTACATCGTTATTAAGGCCATAAACCGAACTATTACACACACGTGCATAATAATATTACACACTAGTGCATAATAGAAGTATGCCTACAAAGTTAAGTTAGTACCTAACTGCAAATAATGTGCGAGTACACAGAGCATTTTCATAATAATTTTTAATTTTTTTTCAGGTAATACAGTTTTTTTTTTTTTGTAAAAACAAAAATGTTTTATGCCGCTGAAAATCCATTTACATTTTTGGAATAAATAATTAATGTGTCCATAATTAAGGCGAAAAACATTTATTATTTTCAAATCATTTATAATTTACAATAATTTGTTATAGGTGAAATTTATTTGTATTTTATAACTAAAATTATAATTTCGAAGTAGGCTGTATAAGTATCACCTTACATTTGGCGCGAGCAAAAAAAAAAAACTTGCGCGCCATTTCCCATAATTTTTATATTTTGTTTTTTGTATCGTATGTCTTGTTGTGTGGTAAAACGATTTATGCAATACATGTTTATTTTTCCTCGCAAGTGTGTTGAAAAAGTGCGTATGAAACTCGTGAGCAACTTGCTCACTAGACACTCGGCTGATTTACGCCCTTGCCTACGGCTCGGTCTGCAACCCACAGCCTCGTGTATAATGAGCAACTTAGCTCACTTGTATCATAATCAGTGATAGGAATAGGTAGTGCTTATTAGCCTAAACTTCGAAGAAGAACAGAGAAAAGAATCGGAGACTTCCTTAGACTATATTTTATTATGCGACCACGGCGAGTTTTTTTTTGTCAATTCTAAGAGTGAGTACCTAAGAGAGCGTATCATAGTTTTATGATGAAGAAGTCGTTTCCAAAATGTTCTTAAAAAGAAAACTTTCAGAAATTTTGATGGTTGTAACGACTGTGTTATGTTATGTCTAGTCGCAAACTTTAGGTAAACATAGACCAATTACTTATTCCAAATAACATTAATTTTTGATGTACTTACGTGATGTCCCGGAAAAAATATAGTCTAAGGAAGTCTCCGATTCTTGTCTCTGTTCTTCGAAGTTTAGGCTAATAAGCACTACCTATTCCTATCACTGATCATAATATACTATTATAACACATTTGCTCGTAAAGGGTCTTTTATTTCACCCATTTCAATATCGTAATGTATCTCATTACGAACTTGTGCAGTAATGTAATGTACAACGTCAAAAAGGAACAGTATTTTTTTAAATCTTAGCAAAGAGTTTCTATGTCAGAAAAGTGGTCAACATTTTATGAATAAAATTAACTGTGGGAGATGAAATATAATAAATAAACGTTTAATTCTTTAATTTAATTAATTTTGAGAATAAATTACAACCAAACATTTTGAAAATAAATTTATCTGTAACAAAAATATTAATTTACTTTATTAGTAATACTGGCTGTTTTTCGTGTCTTTGCCTTAAAAAAATGCGCTGATGCGCGCGCATTGCTAATTTATGAACAAGTAAAAGATTTATTCGTTTAAGAAAGTCCGAGTTTTATTTATTTCCTCGCAAATATGTTATAAAACGTCGTATGACATACGTGCGCTTTGATAATTACAGCCTCTGCTTGATTATAGCCCTCGCCTACGGCTCGGGCTAGCAATATCGCCTCGGCTGCAATTTTCAACTTACCGCACTTATATCATAATGTACTATTATATTTTATTAATTTGTGAAATGATGATGTTGAACTCACCACATAAGATCGATCAGGCCGCCCCTCCTCGCTATGACAGCCTTCACTCTGTTAGCGAAGTCCACGGCGCTCTCATCAGCCGCGCGAGTCATGGCCGGTAGGTACCACACGTCGCAGACGATGGCCCACGAGGTCATCATGTTCAGGAGATAGTGCAGCATCCCGTAGCGGGAGCTGTTCCAGAACGCGTCTCCGAAACGGGGGTCATATCTGTGGGAAGAGATTGTGAGGGGTGTTTTAAATTTGTTTGCTATGTGTGTCTGTCTCTGGGGCCCTACTTTCTAACGTCCGTCCATTCATCCGTCTCTCTCACTCACACTTGTCTGCAGACGTGCGTGAGAGAGACGGATAGATACGGACGGACGTTAGAGAGTAGGGCCTCTGGCACCGTAGTTCTTAAACGAGTGATGCGATTTGAATGCGGTTTTTTTTTTAATTTGAAAGCTAGTTTCTTGACGATGGTTCTTAGACAGCGATGCCCCGCCGCGACATTGTAGCATCATTTTAACGAGCAAATGTTAAAGTGCTTGTAGCATCATTTTAACGAGCAAATGTTAACGTGCTTGTAGCACCATTTTAACGAGCAAATGTTAACGTGCTTGTAGCACCATTTTAACGAGCAAATGTTAAAGTGCTTGTAGCTCCATTTTAACGAGCAAATGTTAAAGTGCTTGTAGCTCCATTTTAACGAGCAAATGTTAAAGTGCTTCTAGCTCCATTTTAACGAGCAAATGTTAAAGTGCTTGTAGCTCCATTTTAACGAGCAAATGTTAAAGTGCTTGTAGCTCCATTTTAACGAGCAAATGTTAAAGTGCTTGTAGCTCCATTTTAACGAGCAAATGTTAAAGTGCTTGTAGCACCATTTTAACGAGCAAATGTTAAAGTGCTTGTAGCTCCATTTTAACGAGCAAATGTTAAAGTGCTTGTAGCACCATTTTAACGAGCAAATGTTAAAGTGCTTGTAGCTCCATTTTAACGAGCAAATGTTAACGTGCTTGTAGCACCATTTTAACGAGCAAATGTTAAAGTGCTTGTAGCTCCATTTTAACGAGCAAATGTTAAAGTGCTTGTAGCTCCATTTTAACGAGCAATTGTTAAAGTGCTTGTAGCTCCATTTTAACGAGCAAATGTTAAAGTGCTTGTAGCTCCATATTAACGAGCAAATGTTAAAGAGCTTGTAGCACCATTTTAACGAGCAAATGTTAAAGTGCTTGTAGCTCCATTTTAACGAGCAAATGTTAAAGTGCTTGTAGCACCATTTTAACGAGCAAATGTTAAAGTGCTTGTAGCTCCATTTTAACGAGCAAATGTTAAAGTGCTTGTAGCACCATTTTAACGAGCAAATGTTAAAATGCCATCAATGCCATGGATTACTTTTTTATCACTTTCCAAAAAAAATGGGTATATTAGGTGAACGGAGTAAAAGCTTATGGCATACAGAGTTCTTTTTACTTATTTTCCACAGCTTAGAAAAAAAAATGATCTATCATCAAAAAACGCTATAAATTTCAAGTAAACTTTTCATATTAGAACAAAGAACGAGAAATTTTGAAAAAAAAAATATATAAAAATATCGAATTTATTTTAATTTATTTTTTTCATCATACGCGTATTATTTGAAGTTCAAAATTTTGATTTTTTTTTTCGAAAAAAAAGCCTAAAAAGCATTCTAGTCCGTTCACCTATTATACCCATTTGTTTTGGAAAGTGATAAAAAGTCATTCTGTATAATGTAGGTAATTAAAATATAGGTGTTACTCGATCGAATTTGATGTCTCAACAATAGGTTTTATTTTTGACTTTTAAAATGTTTGCTCGCTTTTCTTTTCCGCGTTGAGGGTTTTTAAATTTAAATTGTATTACACTACAAAACTACATTTTGTTGAAGAGTTCAATCTGTACAAATAAATAAAATTGAAATGTCAGTTTATATCTTCCAATAAGGCCGCGTTCCCAGTTTGTCGTGACAACAGATAATCGTGTAACTTTAAGTGTTGTGGCTTGTGTATTTAAATGGAGGTGTTCACATAGAGGACGACGCAATTACTGTCGTCCACGACTTTTGCCAAATAAAAACCAACGATAAATTAATCGCCACAACATAGTGGGAACGCGGTCTGAAAGTCTCGTCAAAATCGGTTCAGCCGTTTCGAAAGTAACCAGAAAAAACAGACAGACACAAATAAAAAAAAAAAGGTTTTTCGATTTATAAGTTCCGTATAAACTTTCATTTGCATTCAATTCAGTAAAAAGTTGTTGTTTTAAAATTAGAAACAGACACTTTAATTTTATTTATTTGTATATAGAATCTATACAAATGGAGGAGCTCGTGGCTAAATAATAACAGCCGCTCGGGTCAATCTTTAGGTTAAGCCGTGCTTGCCTAGGTTGGTCCGTAGATGGGTGACCACCCATACATACAGAGTTTCCTCCGTGCCTCGGAAAGCACGTTAAGCTGTTGGTCCCGGCTGTTAATTGTGATCTCTGACAGTCGTTAGAGGTAGACAGTGACTTTAAACCAGTCTTACCAAGGGGTATCGAATTACCCAGTACTAACTGGATTGTGGAGGTCAGATAGGCAGTCGCTCCAAATACTGGTATTTAGCTGAATCCGGTTAGACTGGAAGCAGACCCTGACATAGTTGGGAAAAGGCTAGGCAGATGACGAAGTCTTTACTATGGACACTGTTATCTCAAGTTTTCAACATGAATGATGTAACCAAGATTTTGTAACAATATTTTGATTTAAAAGTGACCATGGAGTTTCTTGCCCGTTCTTCTCCATAGAGATCTACGCTAGGGAATGGGCAACTACAGTACGGCAACTAGTATCAAGTCAAAAAAAAAAAAAAAAAAATCTTTGTTTCTACAATTCAAAAGTGCCTGTAACTTGCCTACTTGAAATCAATGATTTGATTTTGATTGTATAAAAGCTGCTTACTATTATTTTTTTTATGAGGGATTTTCTTTTTAGCTCTTCCCTAGTCGTTGGTTAGATGGCGCTAGGAGTAAGTATGATAATGCAAGGAACGAAACCTAAAAAAACTGATTTTATCAAAGCGCGAGAAAACTAGGTTATATTCGGAAGGTTAAGCAAATGAAAGTGTCAGTCAACGAGAGTATGTGACGTGACAAAATGTTTTTTTTTCCAAGCGTTTTGGCTTTGGCACCAACTATCATAGTAAGTTCAACGCCATCTATAGAGCTCTTGGACACTAAGTTTTTTTTTAATATCTCAAAAGGAAAACCTCTCATTGATATCGTATTACCTAGCACTAACTGTGTTGTGGAGGTATGATAGGCAGTCGCTCCATGTAAAATACTGGTATTCAGCTGCATCCGGTTAGACTGGAAGCCGACCCCAACATAGTTGGGAAAAGGCTAGGCAGATGATGATTATAACTTACTTGATAGCGACAGGATAGATGGTGCCGCCTACTTCGAAGCTTCCTTTCTTGAACTGCATGACTGAGGTATTGTTGATGCATGTGCCTTCAGGGAAGATTAGGATGGGTGGGTTGTCTGGCACTGATATGTGTTCCTTTAATCTGGGGAGATACAAACATACAAGGTGTAAACGATCACTTTACGAAGTCGTCAACCAAGCGTTCTGTATGGTCGAACAATGTATTTGGTTTACAAGTTAAGAGCGGCCAACCCGCCATACTTTTCGCGAGCATTTTGACTATATAGCTCGTGCGAGATTATGCCGTTGTTAAACATATATCTTTGGATTTTTTGAACTAATAGGTATCTTGTGGACTATATCTAGGCTTCTATCGAAGCAGAAAACAAAAATTTGTAGAAACAAATTCAGTATAAGCCTCCAAAAATTTTTGTTTTTCACAACTTTTACCTCAACTTTGGCCGTTCATAATGTACTTATAAATTGTAAAAGTAAAGAAAGCTTCCTGATAGAAGCCTTGCAAATGTAGTGGAGATTCTAAATAACAAATATTTATTTCACATACTTGTAAGACTAATTCAAAAACACGTATTTCCCGGAACAAGTTTTATAAATTTTCGAACAATATTTTTCGTTCAATGTCCTCGCGTTAGGCGGTATGAGGTGCGCGGGAGGCAAGTAGTGCGGATTCGGGGCTAGGTGAGACAGGGGAGTTGAAAGAATACCACCGCTGTGGCTCTGGATGAAACAACAAGCTTTTCGACCATGCTCGCGTTGACGAAAGGCGGGCCGGGAAGGGCCCAGGCGACTACAGGAGCTAAATTAGCAACTCTATTTGTGGTGGTTCAAACTTCGTTTGAAACAACAACAACAGCCCATAACGTCCACTACTGGACATAAGCCTCTCCCATGATGGGAGGAATTTGCCGTAATCTCCACGCTTGGCAGGCGGATTGGAGATCGCAGTGATGAAAGACTAACAGAAAACGCTGCTGCCCATTCTCAGGTCTACGGAGGCGCAAGGTGTTCTGCCTCAGACATTAGTCGCCTTATACGACACCCGTGAGTGTGATGGGTTGGTTCTATTCTACTCTGCCGGATACCACACGGCTAAACAAGCTGATTAGAACATTATTCTTACAGTATTTCAAACGAAGTTTGAACCACCACAAATAGAGTTGCTAATTTAGCTCCTGTAGTCGCCTTAAAAAGAATCATTCTTACCTCCTCGCGACGGCATGTCTATCCTTAACTTCGGATCTCTCAAACCAGATGTGTGGTGACGCCCTAGCTAGCGCCCTCTGTAGGATTCCTAAGAAACCATTGTGTCTCTGACCGATCTGAAAATATTTTGTCAATTTTATCTATAATTCCATACAATATTAATAAATAACGCTGGACATTACACACAGCGCCATCTAGTGCTACACTAAGCAACGAGGCTTGTGTCGTGGACACCAGATAGTTGATAATACTACATAAAGTCTGCGCCAGATAACTAGGAAATAAAGGTCATTAACCCGCATACATTTGATACATAATTCCGAAAACAAAATAATGACATAAACTTGTCCCGAAACTACCTTTATCGTGATCCTTTACTTTTTCTAGTAATAAAAACCGATTCATAATGTATTGTCGGGGTACCTACGCAGAGAAATTAAGGAAAGAGCAATGACCTTTAATTCGTGCTTATCTGGCGGAGACTATAGATACTTTTTGTTTTTTAAATACATACTTATTGCAAATATAAACATTCATGACTCGGAAACAAAAGTCCATGCTCATCACACAAACATTTGCCCCTACCGGGATTCGAACCGACCTTAAGAACGTAAGGCAGCCTCACTACCGCTGCACCATTCGGGTCGTCATTATACAATATTATTTACACCCGTTTCTCTAAACAAGTCAAATTGATTACTTGAGTAAAAGTAATTACAGCACGACTCGTACATAGCTTTAAAAGGCAAAGCATAATCAGCCTATTAATGTTCCCACTGCTGGGACACAGGCCTCCTCTCTATGAGAGGGTATGGGCTATAATCCACCACGCGGGCCCAGTGCGAATTGGTAGATGTCACATGTCTTCGAATGTTTGGTTCTAGGACATGCCGGTTTCCTCACGATGTTTTCCTTTACCGTTTTGACAGCAGCTTGGGTTCGAACCCACGGCTTACTGCCACCGCTGACACCAAGAATTTAAATTAGGCAACCCATTTGCCCAGAACATCACATACCATATCTGGGATTCGAACCCAACCCCTTAAAATAGACATCCATTGCATGCAACCACTCAACCATTGAGTTTACATTCACATTACATCCCGACAAAAAACATAGAAGACATTACAATAACATTGAAATCATACAAATAACATAAAAATATGATTACTTCCCATCATATTTAACCTAATACACAATTTGAGTTATGGAAGATATCTATGTATAACATGCAATGTTTCTGTTTAAAAATAATAGTAAAATATTTATTTACTGGTATATGGTGGTACACATACGCTCACGGCAGTAACTCACAAGGGAGTAGCAGTTGTCACACATGAGCACCAACGCGTCGATGGGGCTGGTGTGGTGGATGTGGGTCCACTGTGTGCCAGCAGCGGGCACATACGTTCACACCAGTAACTCACCAGGGAGTAGCAGTTGTCGCACATGAGCACCAAGCGCGTCGATGGGGCTGGTGTGGTGGATGTGGGCCCACTTTGTGACAGCAGCGGGCACATACGTTCACGGCAGTAACTCACCAGAGAGTAGCAGTTGTCGCACATGAGCACCAGCGCGTCGATGGGGCTAGTGTGGTGGATGCCGGCCCACTTTGTGACAGCAGCGGGCACATACGTTCACGGCAGTAACTCACCAGGGAGTAGCAGTTGTCGCACATGAGCACCAACGCGTCGATGGGGCTGGTGTGGTGGATGTGGGCCCACTATGTGCCAGCAGCGGGCACATACGTTCACGGCAGTAACTCACCAGGGAGTAGCAGTTGTCGCACATGAGCACCAGCGCGTCGATGGGGCTGGTGTGGTGGATGTGGGCCCACTGTGTGCCAGCAGCGGGCACATACGTTCACGGCAGTAACTCACCAGGGAGTAGCAGTTGCCGCACATGAGCACCAGCGCGTCCATGGGGCTGGTGTGGTGGATGTGGGCCCACTGTGTGCCAGCAACGGGCGCATACGTTCACGGCAGTAACTCACCAGGGAGTAGCAGTTGTCGCACATGAGCACCAGGGCGTCGATGGGGCTGGTGTGGTAGATGTGGGCCCACTGTGTGCCAGTGCCAGCAGCGGGCACATACGTTCACGGCAGTAACTCACCAGGGAGTAGCAGTTGTCGCACATGCGCACCAGCGCGTCGATGGGGCTGGTGTGGTGGATGTGGGCCCACTGTGTGCCAGCAGCGGGCACATACGTTCACGGCAGTAACTCACCAGGGAGTAGCAGTTGTCGCACATGCGCACCAGCGCGTCGATGGGGCTGGTGTGGTGGATGTGGGCCCACTGTGTGCCAGCAGCGGGCACATACGTTCACGGCAGTAACTCACCAGGGAGTAGCAGTTGTCGCACATGAGCACCAGCGCGTCGATGGGGCTGGTGTGGTGGATGTGGGCCCACTGTGTGCCAGCAGCGCGCGCATACGTTCACGGCAGTAACTCACCAGGGAGTAGCAGTTGTCGCACATGAGCACCAGCGCGTCGATGGGGCTGGTGTGGTGGATGTGGGCCCACTGTGTGCTAGCAGCGCGCACATACGTTCACGGAAGTAACTCACCAGGGAGTAGCAGTTGTCGCACATGAGCACCAGCGCGTCGATGGGGCTGGTGTGGTGGATGTGGGCCCACTGTGTGCTAGCAGCGCGCACATACGTTCACGGAAGTAACTCACCAGGGAGTAGCAGTTGTCGCACATGAGCACCAGCGCGTCGATAGGGCTGGTGTGGTTCGCCACACAGATGCCGTTCCGCGGCTTGTAGTGAACGTCGTGGTACGTGATAACGGCTGATATGCATCGCGATAAGAAGTTGAAGCACATCAGGGATACTGCGTAGTTGACGCGTTGCTTCGTCTTGCCGTCGGGGAGGGTGCCGACGCAGGCAGTACAAGCTACCAGCCACCAGACCTATAAGCGGGGTGATGGTAATGGAGTTGCCCGGATGGATGAAGTTTTAAGGCAGTTTTTGATAGCGTTGAGATGAGTATATGGTGGAAGCGCGAAATTCAAAACTTCTTACGTTTTTTGCAATATGCAGGTCAGTGTAAGTTAAGTCAGGTTGTATGTTGATTGAAATATTATTCGCGGCCGAAACAAATATGGCTTTATAAAGTTATTTATACTAATATTATAAGGAGGTAACATTTGTTTGTAAGTTTGTAAGTTTGTATGTTTGAAAGTTTGTATGTAGGGGGTAATCTCCGGAAGTAATGAACCAATTTTAAAAATTGTTTCACTGGTAGAAAGCTACATTATTCGTGAGTGCTATAGGCTATATTTTATTCCCGTACTCCCACGGGAACGGGAACTACGCGGGTGAAACGGCGTGCCGTCCGCTAGTATGATAAATATATTGGCCCATGCGATTAAATGATGATTATATTATCTGTTAATACATGCGTATTACGGCCTCAAATCATATTTAAATCAACATACAACCTGACACCGTCCTGCAATTTTTTTATTTTTATTTACTCTTTCATAAAAACCGAACGCTTGCAAAAACTGACTGGGACAATACACAAATGAATTCATTAGACAAATTCTAATATACCTTAAAACCCGCATTTAGTACGATAACCTTCAAAATTCTAAAAGCATTAAAAAAAGGTATATTATAACTCGTCTTTAGTCGAAATAAAAAGTAAATGAGAGGTTTTCCTTTTAAGGTATTAAAAAAAAAACTTAGTTTCCAAGAACTCTATAGATGGCGTTGAACTGACTATGATAGTTGGTGCCAAAGCCAAAACGCTTGGAAAAAAAACATTGCGTCACATCAAATACGCTCGTTGACTGACACTTTCGTTTGCTCAACCTACCGATATAACCTAGTTTTCTCGCGCTTTGTTAAAATCAGTTTTTTTTTTAAGTTCTGTTCCTTGCATTATCATACTAAGTTCAGCGCCATCTATCCAGCGACTAGGGAAGAGCTAAAAAGAAAATCCCTCATTATGAACTTATAATAAAGGACAAAACACAGATGGATACAGAGAAAGCATTAAAGTAAGAAACAGTTTAACAACATATATAAGACGACACAAGAAACATGAAAAGCGAAAAGGTAAACAGTTTGTATAGACCTAAAACCAAATAGTAGAAGCGAACCCGAATTGCCAACCTTTAATTAAAACCATCTTAGCTTGACTTGTAACGTTGTAGTAATTAGGGATCTGGAAGATGAGTTAATTCATGCCAATAATTGTATAGTTAAGTTACAGAAAGAAAAAGAATGTACTCAGGTTATAGAAACAAATCTCTTATATGATGAATTATTAAAAACTAATTGTGACCCCCCTTCCTTAATAACAATTGATCTAACTGAAGATTCCTTACTAAAACAGAATTTTATAGTTAGCAATAGGAAGATTAAAAAATATGCAAAATTAAACAGAATAATTAAAAAATGTAATCAATTTAGGAAACAACATAAACGCTTTTCCAAATTTATTCCACTGAGGAAAGAGCGTGTTGATTTACTTAATAAGTTAAATAATTACCAAATAAAATTAGAGGACAGTATAAAAATTTATGAAATTGATACTCAGCATTTGCAGTCTGAAATACAGGTACTTCAGGAATCACTAAGTTCCCTTTCTAGTAGGTATAAGATTTCTCAGAAACAAATTAGGGAACATATTTATGCAGCAAATGAGTTGGTAATGGGTCAATGTAGTTGCCAGACAGTTACCAACCATGATACTATCCAGCCTGAGGTAATGGAGGACCCATACCAGGTTGAGAATTTGTCTCAGGACAGCATATCAAACCAACAAACAACTAATATTACATTAGATTACTCACACGTAGTACAGCCTGAGTTGCATGATAGTCTGCCTGAGATTAGTAATTTTGTTTCTCCTATTAGTCGTGACTGTAATCATTCAGTTATGTTCTCTGACAGTATAGGTAGGGGGCTAGGTAAATTAATTAGTAATAACCTGAGTTATTGTACCCAAAACAATTGTATGCCAGGGTCAAACTACAAACAGATTATGGCATCTGTAACTAAGACTGTTTGTGATCCTAGTACCACCATTACTATATGTGTTGGTAATAGTGCAAAGATTAAAAAGGAAGACATCACTGATTGTGTCTCAGAGTTGTTGAAATTAAATTGTAATAAAATAATATTGTGCGCTTTTCCATATTTTGAAAATTTATGTAACAGAAAAAACAATTATATTCACTTCTTAAATAGACATTTACATTTTTTAGCAGGTCACTACAGTGACAAACTTATATTTCTTGATATCAACACTTTTGTTGATAAACTTAGTTCGACCCGGGGTAAAGTGTATCTACCTATTAGTTGTAGACACAAAATAGCTCGGCTATTAGCTTATAATATTCACACAGACATAAGTAGTATGTCTAAGTTTAGTTATATTGTAAATACTGCGACTATTAGTAATAATACTAATGAACAGGTGGTGACCTTAAATAAATATAGCATTAGTGCTATTGATGTTTACAAACATTATACTGAGGAGGATCCATATGTCACCGTGGAAAATTCTCAATTAGGGTATATTAGTGATAGGATCTTGTTGTCTGGCGATGGCACGGGAGTCTCGGGGCTCTCTCCAGATATTAATATTAATTTAAACTAGAAAGTCAGACAACAGAAGGTGCCATTAACAATATTGTTAAACCTACCAACAGCAAGGTATCTTCTTGCACTCAATTAGCTAGTAAAAAAGGGCCTCAGCAGAACACTTTAAAATTATTCCACCAAAATATCCAAGGCATTTCTTCAAAATTATTAGAAATAGAATTGTTTTTAGAAAAAAGTAAGTTTGACATTATTTGTTTTACTGAACATTGGCTTAAGGATTACCAAATGCTTATTAATTATGAGAACTATATGGTGGGTAGCTGCTATAACCGTAAAACTATGCTTCGTGGAGGTTCCTTAATTTTTGTAAAAAATTGTTTAAGATATAAGCAACGTAACGACATAATAGGTCTCTCGGCTGAACATTGCGTCGAACTGTCCTGTGTTGAGCTAGATAAGCATGTTATTGTGTGTGTGTACAGACCCCCAAACTATCAAAACTTTTCCTTATTTGAGTCAATAATGGAAGATGTCCTGGCAAAACTTGCAGCCAGTAATAAATCTATAATTATTTGTGGTGATTTTAACATCAATATTTTAGAAGAAAATTCAAATAGCAGTCGGTTATTAAATCTTTTTAAGTCATTTGACTTGACCAACACTTTTATAGAACCTACTAGAGTCACTCCATCTTCTGCTACTTGTATAGATAATGTATTCTGTGATTGTGATTACTTAGATAAAGCCATAGTTAATTGTCTGCCGTCTGACCATAGCGGACAAACTGTAACTTTTAGGTGTAATACACCATTGCAAAAAATTCAGATTAAATTTAGACCCATAACTTCTAACAAATTAAATAGGTATAATATTTCTCTACAGAACAAATTAAGTGTTATGAGCCATGACGATATTAATATAAATCAATTTTATGATAATTTCTTTTCAATAGTTCACACTGAATTCAACAAAACTTTTGAAAAGAAGTCAAAAAGTATTTGCCCTAAATTTATATTTAGTGATTGGGCAACTAGAGGTATCAGAAAAAGTAGGGAAACACTACTTGAGCTTTATGGCCTTAAGCCTTATATGAACACTGAAACTTTTAACAAATATGTTGCTAAGTATTCAAAAATTTTTAGAGATACATGCAAGGTTGCCAAAGCCTTGCACATTAGCAACAAGATCAAAACAGCAGAAAATAAAATAAAGACAGTTTGGAAAGTCATAAATAGCGAGACTAACAGGAAGAAAACACGTAATACTAGCTACACATTAGATACAGCATGTGGTCCTAAAAGCTCTAATCAGGAAGTAGCTCAAGAATTTGTAAATTTCTTTACCGATATACCGTTAAAAACTACGGAGGCTCTAAATTCCTCTCCTGAAGTCTCAATTGGTTTACTAAAGGCGAATGTGTCTGGATGCCAGGCTGAATTTAAATTTAAACACATAAACCCGATGATAGTTATTAAAGCTTTTCGGCAAATAAAAATCAAACTGACCGAAGATCTATGGGGAATGTCTATCAAAGTTTGTACATCCATACTTGAGACTATAGCTCCATACTTAGCTTTAATTTTTAATTTGTGCGTAGACCAAGGAGTTTTCCCTGATTTAATGAAATACAGTAAAGTCATACCTCTTTTCAAATCCGGTGATAGTAAAGATACAAATAATTATAGGCCTGTATCCGTGTTGCCAGTTTTTAGTAAGGTGTTCGAAAAGATAATGCTTAATCAAATGGTCAATCATTTTAACACCAATAGAATCTTACACGATCAACAGTATGGTTTCACCAAGGGACGTTGTACAACCGACGCCGGTGTAACCTTAATAAAGCACATATTTACGGCGTGGGAAGAGTCCCAAGACGCTGTAGGAATATTTTGTGATCTCTCCAAAGCATTTGATTGTGTAAATCACGACACATTGCTTTTGAAACTTGAGCATTACGGACTAGGTAAACTTGCACTTAGTTTGTTAAAATCTTATTTGAGTGATAGACAACAATATGTTCAAATAAATGGTGTTAATTCACAGGGTTTAAAAGTAAAAATGGGGGTTCCGCAAGGCTCAATATTGGGTCCTTTCCTCTTTTTAGTATATATAAATGATCTACCCTATTTACTGAAAAACCAACCTCAAAATATGGTGTTATTTGCCGATGACACTTCCCTAATTTTTAAGATCAATAGACGGGCCCAAAATTTAGATGACGTGAATAATGCCCTACTTCAAGTCCATAATTGGTTCACAGCAAATAATTTAGTACTAAATGAAAAAAAAACGAAATGCATAAGATTTGCTTTACCGAATGTTAAAAGTAGCGATTGTGATATAGTACTGAATAAAGAGAAACTTGAATTCGTAGATAAAACGGTTTTCCTGGGGATTACGCTTGATTCAAGGCTACAATGGGGTTCTCATTTAACATCTCTGGCGGGGCGGCTAAGTTCGGCAGCATATGCTATTAGAAAAATCCGTCAATTTACTGATGTAGATACTGCTAGATTGGTCTATTTTAGTTACTTTCATAGTATAATGTCTTATGGCATTTTGTTATGGGGACGGGCTGCTGACATTGAGTCTATATTTATTCTGCAAAAAAGAGCCATCAGAGCCATATACAATCTTCGTAGGCGCGATTCTTTGAGGGAACTGTTTAAGGAAATAAACATCATGACTGTACATTGTCAATACATCTACGAAAACATAATGTACGTAAGAAAAAATCTACATATTTTTGGTAAAAGAGGTGACAGACACAATTACAGTACTAGAAATAGGGACCAATTAGTTCAGCCAGGCTTCAGACTCGCTAAAGTAGACTCATCTTTCATGGGGTACTGTTTGAGATGCTATAATAAAATTCCACAAAGCATTCTTGAGCTGAATGAAACAAAATTTAAAACATGTATTAAACGCACACTTTGTAAGCAAGCATATTACAAATTGGACGACTATATCGCTGATAAAACTGCTTGGCTCAATGCCGGTCCTGCTCCACAAGGACAGGGGCGCATAAATTGATAGCATTAAATTGTATTGTTGGAGCTGCTGAAGATTGTACACCTATCTTTGCATTGTATAGAATCAATCTCTTTATTATTATATAGCCGCATATCGCATATTGTGTGAGTGCTATGTACTAGAATGCTATCAGTCGCTAGAAACCTACGTTTTTCCTTGACTTGAATGTGCCGTGGCGATTAGGAGATATGTCATGCTCACTCAAATGTCTCGCTGATGGTGACGCGTGTGTCGGATCATTTAGTTCCCTTCAAAATGGTTGAGTTGAATGGTGCTGATACATGCGTCATGTTCGTGAGCGAGCGCTGTCAGTTGGGACTGGTCAGCTCTTGGTTGCCACGGCTTTTGAATTTAATAATTTTATTTTTTAATTGTTTTTGTTTTTTTTTTTTACTATGGACACCTTTAACGTGCACATTTTGCTACATTGTTCTCACATAATGTACCATCTCAACATGAATGATGTAACCAAGATTTTGTAAAAATATTCTGATTTAAAAGAGTGTCCATGGAGTTTCTTGCCCATTCTTCTCCATAGAGATCTACGCTAGGGAATGGGCAACTACAGTACTTTCACAGTTTTTATGTCTTGTGTCTGGGACTGTAGCTACATTTAATTTTCATATTTGTTTCGACAATTCAAAAGTGCCTGTAACTGGCCTACTTGAAATAAATGCTTTGATTTTGATTTTGTAGAAACTCAGAACAGTTTCTACCCTTTGATTATATAATGTTTCTACTGTTACTTTGTAAACATAACCTATTCAACACTTTAATTAAGTTAAATGTCAAAACAAACGCCACAGAGTATACAAATACTCATTAGGCCGTTCAGTTACTAAGCGACTAAAATTAGCTGTTTTACCAGTGACTTGCTCGCGTTACGTGTATCCACGAATCTCCACGAAGTCTAAAGTGCTTAAAGTGTCCGGGGCTGCGGGACTGTTCGAAAGAGGTACCGTGGCCCCGGAACACAAAGAGCGATGAAGAAACATGGATGGGTTTTAGTCAGTACAAGTCTGACACTCCCTCCTGCTCCGCCCAGAGCGGGAGGCGGCATTTGATGATTTCCCATCAGAAATAAAAGGTACTTAAAGTGTACATACATTCCACCAGGTATATTGAAGTCCCATCTAATAGGGGCGACCCTATTGCTACTTACCGGGTATAAATCCAGGAAGAAGTAAACTTAGCAGTCTGGCTCCTGGCTCCAACTTAGCAACTTACTAACAGGTAACGGAAGATTCCTATCTCTAACTGTTTGACATTTATCTTACGGACCGTTATAAAGAAAACGTCTCAGAAAAGCTTTCTTTGTTTTTTCTATGAATCACAGTCCTCCTAGTGACAGGTAGGTGACGCGGATAGAATATTCCCAGCTAACTTTGTTAACTAGGCATATTAAATAACAGTTATCCGTAAGTAAATTATAGTAAACAGCCGTAAAAGGTCAGTACTGACAAAGTAAACCCTTTCATAGACGAAGGTTAACGAATATATTCAAAAGAATGCAATATATTACCCACTTATTTTTAACCAGGCATTACATGAAATAAGTCTAACGAAAACCAACACAATGCATGTCATACCAGACCAAAATCATGTATAAAGCAACAGACAAGACTTTAAGTACTACCCAATAAGGACGTAAAAATAAGCACATTCGGACCCGACGGATATCACAACTGGGAGTTGTCCTTTAATCACGCGAGGTTTGATAATTTCAAATCACTCGATCAAATTGTTTCGCTCGGAGCGAGCGAATTTGTGTCTAAATAAAACTGATACAAAATATTTTTTACTAAAACAGGTTCTAAAACTACATGAACGTTAAAAAAATACGTGATGCTGGGATGGGGGAACAGGGGTAGCCTTAAACATTAACGACATATCACGAGGGGGGAGAGGGCAATAAAAGTGGCTTAAAAACCTCATCTGATTGTTTCAGACAACATAATGTCCTGGATGGGATGTACCCAACCAGGACATACTGCATCAGATAATATGGATACAACGTATCACCAAGACCACACAAAAAGTCTTGTTCAATTTTAACCAGTCATATTACACATTTAAAATCTGGATAAACATATCATTCCATTCCACCCCAATAGAAAGTTCTATCCAGATTTTGCTTTACCCAATCCGGACAACATATAATCCCATTCTACCACGCTAGAACGTTTTACCCAGAACAAAATTAGTACCCAAAATCAAGCAGACTTAGTTTTACATAATCTGGACAACGTATCATGCCAGTGCGACCCAACAGAACAGTCTACCCAGACACGTCTCACCCAATTTTAACCAGACATCGTTTTACACAATCTGGGCAGCATACCATGCCATTCCAACAGAACAGAACATTCGACCCAGACACATCCCACCCAATTTTAACAAGACATCGTTTTACACAATCTGGACAGCATACCATGCCATTGCAACCCAACAGAACGTCCTAACCAGACGACACATCCCACCCAATTTTAACCAGACATCATTTTACACGATCTGGGCAGCATACCATGCCATTCCAACCCAACAGCACGTCCTACCCAGACGACACGTCCCACCCAGAAAAAATAAATACCTACCAAAGAGAAACAGGTATTAATGCTGACCACTCCAACATCTATAGGACTAGTATGATTGGCCACACAGAATCCATTGGCTTTCGGCTTGTATTGCTTATCATGGAACCTTGCGTGGATGGAGAGGCCTCTGATAAGGATCCGAATGCTCATCTTGTAGGAGATGCGACCTAGTTTGTTTCGCAGGCGGACGAAGGGCACGGAACTCACGACCCAAGTAGAGAAGACCATAACTAACACCTGTTGGGATGGATTAAGGATATATTCCATATGCACGCCTATATCTTTAATCCATCCCGGATTAAAGATATATTTCATATGCACGCTTGTTGAGATGGATTAAGGATATATTCTATATGCAAGCCTGTTGGGATGGATTAAGGATATATTCCATATGCACGCCTGTTTACCAAGATGGAGTTGTAGAAGTATACAAATTATAAGGGACAAACACCCCATGGACCGAAAAATATATTTTTGAAGTGAAAACTTCTTTAGGCGCGTTGAGCACTTTTTGGGTGAAGGAAAAACATTGAACTCATCGTCACTTGACGTAACGTGCGGTCACGCTTCGTAGCACTCGTAGGCGATCCGCTACGGCGTAGCACCACATATGCATGCGCGAGGCACAACCAGTGCTACGACTGGGGCGGGGCCTGTGTACTTTTTGTTTTCACTTCTATCGGAAGTCCTCAAAGACTGCCTATTTTCCATCCTAATGGAAAAACGCAATAACACTGGTGGAAATGGGATTCGAACCCATAGCCAATATAAACTTTACAGAATAACCAGAAAATCTCGACAGGATTGTGTTTTCAATTTGCATTGAAGTTTGAAAAGAGAATATTAGTTGCATTATACACAAAAAGTTAGAAAATTTACAAAAACGGAAATTACAATTTATTAGTATAAACACAATAAGAAAATTAACGCAAAGAAAGAAATAGCTCATTTCTGCCAAAATGTCCCAACCAACATCAAAATGTTTCACATTTTTTTTCGAATTAACTAGTAATTACACAATTACATTTTTAAATGGTTCACTTGTTCTCAAAATTTGTAATCGGGATTTTTTTTTTCAAAAATCAGTGGTTTCGATTCCTGGCTAGGAATATTGTTTTTTTTTTTTAAATCCAATGGTTTTAGTTTTCATTAAAATTGGGCTCAAGACTCCTTTGAGCATTATTCGATATTTCTCATAATTTCGGATTTGGCCATTCACGACCTACCTAATAAGTATCCATACATTTTGGATGTTAATCATGAATAGAATATTGGATTGATTTTACGTATTTAACTAAACTAATATATTGTGGGTTGGTTCTTTTTGGCAGAATTAAGATAAATGAGAATAATTAACAAGATAGATGGTGTGGATATCTAAAAAAATATATTCTAATATATAAAATGTATTATGCATTCTAGAACGATTTCCAAGGATTTAATAGGTACTTCAAAGTTACTTGTAAAAAACTGACTGTTATAAAATGGAGAACTTTTCTTGAGTATCGTTTTAGACTACCACGCTAAGACTTAGACCTTAAGAGACTTCTATCGGCCAATAGTTTAGTCGGGGATTTATTTTATTCAGTATGAACATGAAGCATTTATGTTCATACTTTTTTGGTATGGATCATATTACATATTACCCAATGATGATTCATTTTGGGCCCCCAGTATGGCACTCTTATCCCACACACACACTTGCCGCCCGACCCCGAGAAGATATTTCTAACTAGCAAACTGTTAGAGAGCATTCGAACGATTGTTTGTCTCGTTTGCGCATTCGTTACCAACCGCTTAATTGGCCTAGTGTGCGCACTAATAGCCCGACCCGACTAAACTACTGGACGATAAAAGTCTGCAGTCTGTGGGAACTCTTAAGAGCATTCATCTAAAAAGTTGGCAACGTCGCAAATAGATCAGATGTCAAATATTTACTTACCTATTCTAATTAATTTGACAATATTACTGTATGGAAATAAGAAATACGGCTAACTAGTGAACTAGAATATTAATAGTTAATAGCAATTAAAACACTGAATTTGATGTTGTAACCCTTTTAGGTGTAAAAAAAGGACGCCTTGATTGCCCGGAATTGGTAGCACAGATAACTTTTAACACTCCCCTACGGCGTCACACGCCAATGTTGCGCGTTCCTAGGCACTCCACTAACTATGCTAAGAACTGTGTACTGACTCGCATTGCCCGAATTTATAACATGGAATTCTCGGAAGTTAATTTATTTAAATATAGTAAACTGACGTTCAAAAAACGAATAGTAAACATTATAAACGGAGATAAATGACAGGCAACCAATCTTCTTCTTGTACTATCTTTTATTCAACCTTTTTGTTTTAATTTTTTCAAAACTGTCATCTAAATTTAACTTGAAACTTATTTTGTTTTGTCTTGTAATTTTATTTTAGGAAATATCTGGCATTAATCCGTTCGCATGTGTTATAATAATCCCAGTTATACAGGGAAACCTTATAATTGGCCTACAACAAGCTTCTTTTGTAAAATTTTATGTATTCGCTGTTGGTTACCTAAATAAATAAAAGACATTTGGAAAGTTACTGTAGTGTTTGTATCTATTCATTATATATAATACATTGTCTCATGTACACGAGGGAGGGGATCGCTGTCAATCGGTTAGTCTAACGACAGACACCGTGAGAGTAGGATGTGCGCTTGAGCCCTTGCCTGCGTGTAGTAGTGAGCCAGTGATACAGTGATAAGTAGTGATAGTGAACACTACAGTTACCAAATACTTTTAGTACATCTAGAACTGATTATTCGGTGTTACGATATTAATTATTGCATTTCATAATCATATTTATTTATTTCCATACAGTAATATTGCCAAATTAATCAAAACAACGAAATATCTGACAACTATTTTCGACGCTGCCCACTTTCTGTTGTATAAACGCTCTTAAAGATATAGTATACTAACCCCCGAATACTGAAACGGCACTCAAAATTTATGTAGCACATATATTTAAAAGATACTCAAAAGTGACGTTTGGCCATACGAAATTTAAAATTTTGGAGCTGCTCAAATGTTAAGCAGCCTTTAAATTTTGAGTGACGTTTCAGTATTCGGGGGTTAAGACTCTCATCAAGCTTTTTTTTGAAAATAACCCTTATCGTCATAAACTTTACGTTCATATTTGAAACACTTGATCACAGTCGCTTATAGCGTTTGTTCTGAAACTCACCCCGATAACGAAGATCATGATTCTGAGCGGTAAGAGGAACATGTATCGTACCACGAAGCCCATAGCCCATATGATGGTCAGGCGCCATGTTAAGAATTCGTATTGTCTGGAACAGAGGAATGACATAGAATTACTTATACAGGTTTAATTTTCAATGACCAGTCAAAATTTAAAATTAAGATCTAAAGGGTCTTTTTACAAGGACGGGTCGATGTTGAAATTAAATAAAACAAGCTGTATGTGAGATATTATAGTACATTACGATATTAGTGCGTTAAGATGGTTATAACATGCGAGGCGGAATTTCAGCCCGAGCCGTAGGCGAGGGCGTAATTGAGCCGAGCATGTTATAACCAATACGCACGTATATCGTACGACGTTTTTTAACACATTTGCGAGGAAACAGAAAAAAAAAAACATTTCACAATACAAGTACAAAGAAAAGAAAATTTGAGAAAAATGGCGCGAGGATTATTTTCTGCCGTGGCTGCGTGAAAATGTTGGCAAAGACGCTAGAGCATGCAGCCAAGTTTTTAAATTACCGAATAAACTGTTTTTTTTTTTTTAAATAAACTCAATCTGTGAATGCACACTGATGCTTTCCCGCCATTTTAACAGCGCGCTAGCGCTGCCTATGCCTACTGACTGGCGCCGCGCGGCGATTTGTTCGAAATTTGAATAGCAATAGCGCGCTGCTCACTAGCTGGAGTCGTGCGGCGGACTATAACTTAACTATTTGCTTTGGTCACACACGCGTTTTTAGGGTTCCGTACCCAAAGGGTAAAAACGGAACCCTATTACTAAGACTTCGCTGTCTGTCCGTCTGTCTGTCACCAGGCTGTATCTCATGAACCGTGAAAGCTAGACAGTTGAAATTTTCACAGATGATGTATTTCTGTTGCCGCTATAACAACAAATACTAAAAACAGAATTAAATCAATATTTAAGGGGAGCTCCCATACAACAAACGTGATTTTTTTGCAGTTTTGTCTAATGTTTTTAAATAATGGTACGGAACCCTTCGTGCGCGAGTCCGACTCGCACTTGGCCGGTTTTTTATGACCCGCTTTACATATTTAAAACCGGTGGAATTACATCAGCTTTACGAGCAAGGGTGTTAAAAAAGAAATTATTTTATTATTTGAAAGGCTCATTTATGCCATTATTTATGAAATATGACATAATTTAAATGTCCACTGCGGGTTCAAACGGTGGCACGGATCCGAGAGGTTCAATTTTCAATTACTCTACTGCATAGATCCGGCTGAATCTGAGCGATGGCCTGCGTTATGTTGACTTTCAGGGCATCGGTTGATTGCGGATTATTGGCATAAACCTGCGACTTGAGAAAACCACACAAGAAAAAGTCTAGCGGGTTCAAATCGTACGTCTTGGTGGTCAATTCACGTCACCTCTGCGAGAGATAACCCTACCCTCGAACCGTTTGTACAGAATGTAAAAATAAAGTGATAATAAAGTTTTATCATTTAGACGTGCTGCTCAATCGTGTAACTTGCCATGGTGATTTGGCATCAGTAACTGAAGAAATAACAACGCATTTGACAGATGCCGCCAAACAACATGGCCGCCACAAACCGTCAACATTTGAAAGACCCCTTAGATATCAAACTAAAAGCAAAGTGCATTTTAAATATTATTGTCAAAAAATATAACCTAAAATAAAAGCATTCATTTGAAAAAGTACTAAAAATGTCCTAAATCATAAACCTAGTGGGAATCAATGCACTTGTGTGCGTGCATGCACCGCCAAATGTATGTGTGTGCTAACAGCTACCTATCTAGGTTGTTGAACTGAATTGTGCTGTTGTAATATCCACACGTTCGCTTTTTAGTGATGGACAGAAATGATATTTTATAAAAAAAAAACCGGCCAAGAGCGTGTCGGGCCACGCTCAGTGTAGGGTTCCGTAGTTTCCTGTCCGTCACAATAAGTGTTCCCACTTATGAGTTTAAAGGTGGGTCCATTATGTAAAAATGCTTGCATATACGAATATACTACAAACTTAGTCCAGAAATTATTTTTCATCCCTTCTATTCGAAAAGTGTCGTTTTGTTCCCTTTTTAGCGGGAGCAAAGTAGCTCTTTTCTCCACTAGACTTTTTAGCGGGCAGTAATGAGATTTGAATTTGGAACATGAATTGTTCATTGAAATCGAACGAAAATTGTTTTACATATCTCTTGCTCTGTAAGTACACCCTTACACCCCTGAATGCCGGGGTGTATGACTATCATTACAGCATAGGTTTTGGAATTTGAAAAAAGAACTGTCATACTCATACTGCACGAAGAATATTTTTAAAAAGTTAATTTTTTTTTTCTCGGTATCGATTAATTACTCGAATCGGAATCTAGACAATTTATTTTATAAAGATTTTATTTTAAATATGGAACTATTTGTTTCCACATCGTATGTTAGATGGAATCGATTTAAAAATCAAACTGGCCAGCAAGATTTGACGCGCTTGCGTGCGTGAAAAAAAAAAGGCAGTCTACTAGTAGGCGCGAAAGCATCGCGAAAATAATTAATTTTCTTGTTTGAGTTCTTTTTCAAAAGTTTTAAACATGTCTAGTGACGAAGACATAGATCTAACGCCCGATTTTAAGGAACGTGACCATATCTCTTACAAATTGTAATAATTTTACTATTAATTTTAATTAAATACACATTTTTTTCTTCTTAATAAATGTTCATTGAAACCTGCTGTCTTGTTGTTTACTTACCTCACAATCGATATGTAAAGCAGAGTATTTATCTCGGGCGTAAGCATCAATTGCATACTCGGGTTAATTAGCGCCTTCGCTTCGCTCAGGCGCCAAAAACCTCGTATGCAATTGATGTCATACAGCCCTTGGTTAATAATCTACTATAAATTACTGGCTGTAAGTGTTTTTTGTACGGTGCGGGGGTCAGCACGCGCATTGTAGAAAATATAAAATTAAGAGTTGCAGATAGTTCGCCCATGCCGTTGTCACCGCGCTCTTCTACATCAAAGGAACCTTTTCCTGAGCACCAGCCAGATACTGAGATTACAAACACTCAAAATACTGGATGACTTTTTTATCACTTTCCAAAAAAAATGGGTATATTCAGTGAATGCGCGCCCCGGGACTGAGCGGGGGACTGAGCGTCTGAGCGGGGCGAGGATTGCTAGCTTATAACTAAAGGACGTAAACGACAAAATGGTTATTGTTATTTAATTTAGTTGAAAACGATTATTTGAGAAATTCCTTCTACAATTTTAAAGAGCATGTATAGGCTCATCTACGGAGAAAGTTAAGAGGCTTAAATCGGTCCCGTTTGCCCTTAACATGTGAATCTCTTTTTAAAAAGAGGTATGTTTGATATTTTTTTCTCTGTTACAAAAGTTACCTAATCATGTATTGAAAACTAACAAAATAAGGTTTTTATCATGAATTATTAGGTCACCAACGTATATATTCATTCATTTTGTAATTACTGACCAAAATTGAGATCATTGACTCCAAAATTTCCAATGCGTCCTCTTAAGGCATACCTAATTTTGTTTTTCTTTTTTCCACAGTTTAGAAAAGAATTGATCCATCATCAAAAAACGCTACAAATTTCAAGTAAACTTTTCATATTAGAACAAAGAAAGAGAAAATAAAAAAAAAACAAAAAATTTAAAATATCGAATTTCACATCAAACGAAATTTTTTTTTTTATTTTTTATTTCGAATTAAAAAGAAAAACTAAGTGTGGCATTTACTTCTACTCCGTTCACCTATTATACCCATTTTATTTTGAAAGTGATAAAAATGTCATTCTGTATAAATAAATCCACAACTATATCAATCCCAAACAAAACACACATAGTGACAATAAATTTTCAAAATTTCGCCAGTGTATTAGATACCGAGATAAATTTGTAATTGACCTTTTTTACATTCATGTCATTTTTTTAATTAAACTTATTCATTAATTACTGAAAAGTGTCTCTTATTTATTTTCTCATAGAACGAGATGAAAAGTAGAGTATATGACTCGAGAGCAAACATATTTTTCCCTCAGGCGATGTACTTTGAATCCCTCGCTACGCTCAGGATTCTATTTTAGAATCCCTCGCTATGCTCGGGATTCTATTCTAGAATCGTTCGCTTCGCTCTGGAATCAAAATAGCGCCCTCGCCGTAAAAATACTATTTTGCTCCCTTGTCATACAATCTACTATTGTACAACTTTTTGTCTTTTTTGTACAAAAACTGTTGTTTCCATCAAGTTCAAAATTATTTTCCTAGAAAGTCCTTATAAAGTTCTACTTTTCAGATTTTTTTCATATTTTATAAACTTATGGTTCAAAAGTTAGAGGGGGGGGACACATTGTTTTTTACTTTTGGAGCGATTAAAAAAAAAATTATTTTTTTTTAAATCACTTCCCACTTTACATACAGGAGGGCTACCCTAATAAAACATTTTTGTCCAATTTTTATTTTACCACTTTGTCGGCGTGATTGATATACATATTGGTACCAAATATCAGCTTTCTAGTGCTAACGGTCACAGAGATTAAGCGAGGACGGACGGACGGACAGACATGGCGAAACTATAAGGGTTCCTAGTTGACTACGGAACCCTAAAAAACCCGACTACCCGACTTATTTACGGTCGAACAAGTTATTTAGCCGTGTGGTATCCGGCAGAGTAGAATAGAACCAACCCATTACACTCACGGGTGTCGTATAAGGCGACTAATGTCTGAGGCAGAACAGCTTGCGCCTCCGTAGACCAGAGAATGGGCAGCAGCGTTTTCTGTTAGTCTTTCATCACTGCGATCTCCAATCCGCCTGCCAAGCGTGGAGATTACGGCAAATTCCTCCCATCATGGGAGAGGCTTATGTCTAGCAGTGGACGTTATGGGCAGTTGTAAGTTATTTGGTTTACAGTTTAACCAACAAATTATTCGAAGGTCCAAAAAGCTATTTGGTTTACATGTTACAATGTAAACCAAATAGCTTGTTCGACCGTACTTTTACATACACATATTTATACATAATCTCCTTATTATTTTTTTTTCAAGAGACGAATTATTGACATTTAGCAAAGAGGTCGAATACCTTTAAAAACACTTTGATAATAAAATTGTTTGTAACTATTCTTAATCTACGATAAGTCGACCACCCGTCGATATCTAAAGTAAGGTATTAACTGCATTTGTTATCCGATAATCGAAGGTAGATAACATGTAGATTAGACTCTAGACCTTTCATAACGTGAAAACGTTTGGCACACGGCGTGTTTTAAGCGCGCAGACGAGGCGCGCTTAAGGAACGCGCGTTTCCTGCGCCGTAGATGCCGATTTTTGTATTTTTATAGATTCACGCGCGTGTGAAGCGCGTTCGAAACTCACTGAAAGCCAGCGTAAACAGTGGTGTCTCCACCGACGCCATTGTACAACTGACGAGGAGTCTCTGACCAAAACTTGGAAGCTACGAGCGACTACAGCGCGTCTGTATCGCTGTATCTGCGCGTATACGCGCGTTTCCCGATCGCCCCGTGTGCTTAGGTTACAAGGTTGCGTTCAAATCTCGTTTGAAGGACGTATAGGCGCGTCAAATGCGTTTAAAATACGTGTGCTTAGGCCCTTGGGTCGTTCTACTTTTTTCATGACAAAGAATTGTTTTTCAGTTTTTCGAGTTTTTCAAGTAACAATATTTTGATTTCAGTGTTAGATATTTTTTTGCAAATGCATTTAATTTTCATTTGAATCATTTAATCTTTGTTTCCATGCTAATAATGTTGTTTGTTTTGTGGCGATTTTCGAGAAAACACTGTGACAAAGTGGTCCTTTTTAGGTAGGACATCATTATGAATTACTACTCTACCACTACTACTACCCATTTAATAGGAGGCGAGCCTATTACCATCAACTGGGCGCAAATCCAGACTCCGTGGCTGCTACTGAGAAATTACTGATGGAAAAACCCAATAACACTTTGCCCGACCCGGGAATCGAACACAGGACCTCATGCTCAGCAGTCGTGCGTGTTGTTGTCTAGTGTTATTGTAGTATAAGAGGGTTTGACGCAGAATTTGCACTTCGCAAAATGTGTACTTATCAAATGAGCACTTATCAAAATGAACACTTATCAAATGAGCACTTATCAAAATGAACACTTATCAAATGAGCACTTATCAAAATGAGCACTTATCAAATGAGCACTTCTCAAAATAGCACTTAAATCAAAATGAGCACTTATCAAAATGTGCACTTATCAAAATGAGCACTTCTCAAAGTAGCACTTCTCAAAATGAGCACTTCTCAAAATAGCACTTCTCAAAATGAGCACTTCTTAAAGTAGCACTTCTCAAAATAGCACTTATCAAAATGAGCACTACTTACCAAAATAAAAACCGTTTGCCTACTATACAACCTGTTTTTTTTTACAACCCATAACTCTAGGGTTATATTCTGTAGGTAAAAATAATACTAAAACTCCTAGAAAAAATGCATAATTTCGGAGATATCATCAATCATAATTATAAAATATGTATCTAAGTTTCATTGATAAATACGAGTAATTCATTTTAATTCAAACCAATCATTCATATTTAAAGCTAAGAAAATGCGACGTTGTCATAATTATGTCACGTAAGGCTGTTGTTTTACGTTAATAATCGTGACATTGCCGAATTATTTTGTGTGAAAAATGAAAAAAAAAAGGATGATTGAAAAATCATACCCTACAGTTATGGGATATAAAAAAACAGGTTGTAATTTTTATTATTTTGCACGATTTTACAAGATACTACACAGGGTGTCACGAAGCCGTCAACCAAGCATTCTGTACATCAAACTAAGTAACTTTACGCAAAAATTATTGCTGGGAAACGACTTTTATTTTTGGGGTTAAAAATCATGTTTTTTGGTAGAACTCAATGTAACGCACTCAAAACATTGTGCTGATGGATGGATTGAATAGTACGGGGGTCGTGGAGATGTTTAAAGTAAAAATCTTCATTAAAAACTTGTATTTAAAAAAAAAAGTTGGAAATTTGACCCCCAATGTCTCCGTAACTATAAGGTTCCCAGGTATGGTGTAGAACAAAAAATGATCGCAATGACGAGGAGAACAAGTGCCTTTCGGCTTCGGTAAGTGGTTTTTTACACCCTTTTTAGGTAATTGATGTAGAATTCTACGTCAAACACGTTTATTCCAATAATAGTACCTATTAGTCCTAGTAAGAAGGTTCCAGCTCCTCAACTCCTCGGCCTCGAAGACGGAGGTGACCTGGTCTTCAATGATGGACTCCATGCCAGCCTTGACCAGGTCCAGGCAATTGGACAGGTGGAACTCGATGTTGTTCTGGAAAAGTTAGAAAAATGCTGGTTAGATTCAAAAATCAAAGCATCTATTTCAAGTAGGCCAGTTACAAGCACTTTTGAATTGTCGAAACAATGAAATGTAGCTACAGTCCCAGTCACAAGACATAATAACTGTGAAAGTACTGTAGTTGTCCATTCCCTAGCGTAGATCTCTATGGAGAAGAACGGGCAAGAAATCCAAGGACACTCTTTTAAATCAGAATATTTTTACAAAATCTTGGAATCTTGGGATGGGTAATGTAATATCTTATTTTTCTGTGTATTTTTTTTTATTTATAGTGTTAATAATCTCTAAGTAAAACTTGACAAACAGTCATAAACTTACTTAGTTTTGCATGTTTTTATGATCGAGAGGAGTAATAACTATCGTGTTTTGAGCCTAACAATAATCATGAATTACAACTTTTTTTTTCTGAATTAAAATAACGACGACTCAACCAAAAACAGGTCGATTTGAAATATCCTGGCCTTAATGAGAGATTTTCTTTTTAGCTCTTCCCTAGTCGCTGGATAGATGGCGCTAGGAGTTAGTATGATAATGCAAGGAACGGAACCTAAAAAAACTGATTTTAACAAAGCGCGAGAAAACTAGGTTATATTCGGAAGGTTAAGCAAATGAAAGTGTCAGTCAACGAGAGAATGTGACGTGACACAATGTTTTTTTTTCCAAGCGTTTTGGCTTTGGCACCAACTATCATAGTAAGTTCAACGCCATCTATAGAGTTCTTGGAAACTAAGTTTTTTTTTAATACATCAAAAAGAATACCTTTCATTGTGCCGTAATTTCTTTCTTTGCTTTTTTCTATTGTACTCGCAGACAACAAATCAAGATAACAATAAGCTGAATGTGCTTGATAACAAAACGGTAGGTATTCACTGATAAGAGAGTACCAACAATAAATCTCGTTACGACTGTTCCCAAGTTGATTGTGAAAGAGATAATTTTAAAAGTGCAAGTACGTAAGTATCTGATTTTTTGTTGAACTAAAGAATTGTTAGATATACTATATTGATAATAGTTATTCGTTCAGTAGAACAGTTATGCAAAAATCATTAAACAATGGTGCCGATTCCCTTGTTCACAAACTAAACTAAATTTAAGTTGAATGCATCTTTTTCTTTCTATTTCATTATGAAAAGGACAGAAGATAAATATTAGTTTAATCCTGTCAAATAAGTCAGCACCTGACGTAATTTGATGTAATTTTAGTAGTCAACTTTTTAATCGCGTCTAAAACTTGTATGGCGCTGATTAATTTGACAGAACATAACTAAAATTTATCTTCTGTCCTTTTCTTGAAATAGAAAGAAAAAGATGCACTGAACTTAAATTTGGTTTAGTTTGTAAACAAGGGAATCGGCACCAGTATATCGAATTTGATTTATTTAGTGTGCATAATTTGAGTGCAAGTCAGTATTTTTGGTTTAACTTTGAAATATTTTGATCGAAAAAAGGGAATATACAGATATCGATTTAAATACATGCCATTTTAAAAGTGCAAGTACGTATCTGATTTTGTTGTTAAGTACAGAATAACGAATCAATATTGATGTGATACGGTGAGGGTTATAAAAAAAATACCAATCGAATTGAGAACCTCCTCCTTTTTG
This sequence comes from Xestia xanthographa, assembly GCA_905147715.2. NCBI lineage: Eukaryota > Metazoa > Arthropoda > Insecta > Lepidoptera > Noctuidae > Xestia > Xestia xanthographa. The sequence continues at coordinate 4,719,750 of LR990671.1, forward strand.
AAGTCAGTTAAAAAAAATAATCTTTCCTCTTATAATATTTGTATCACTACATTATTATAAAACAAAGTCGCCCGCCACGTCTGTCCCTATGTATTACTGATAGCTAAAGACGGTCATACGATGTGGATGGTGCAGCACTACTTCAACGTGAATCGAAACTTTGTGTCCCCGCACTAATTTTTGACAGCTGTCAAGAGGGATTCAGTTTTTGGCGCGTTCGCTTACGATAACTTAATTAATTACTTGCTCTCTCTTGCACTCCTGACATTGGCAGAATTGTCGACATTGGCATCGACATCATTTGCCATAAATAAAAATAGAACTTAATTAATTATTAAACATTTTAAATATGAAACTGCTTTTCATTCTAACAATACTTAGATCTTTAAAACTACGCAACAGGTTTGCGGGTTTTTTTAATAGATAGAGTGATTCAAGATTAAGGTTTTAGTACCTACATAATTTGCGGGTGGGCGAAGCCGCAGGCATCAGCTAGTCTACACTAATATTATAAAACCGGCCAAGTTCGAGTCGGACTCGCACACGAAGGGTTCCGTACCATTGACTATCTTTAGTATTTGTTATTATAGCGGCAACAGAAATACATCATCTGTGAAAATTTCAACTGTCTAACTGTCACGGTTCATGAGATATAGCCTGGTGACAAACAGACGGACAGACGGACAGACAGCGAAGTCTTAGTAATAGGGTTCCGTTTTTACCCTTTGGGTACGGAACCCTAAAAAGAGCAAAGTTTTGTATTTTTGTATGTTTGTAATGAATAAACTCGAAAACTATTGCGCCGTTTCCAAAAATTCTTTCACCATTAGAAAGCTACATTCACCCTGAGTTACATAGGCTTATATTTTATTCCCGTACTCCCATGGGAACGGGAGGAGCTCGTGGTTAAATAATAACAGCCGCTCGGGTCGATCGTTAGGTTAAGCCGCGCTTGCCTAGGTTGGTCTGTGTATGGGTGACCACCCATTACATACCGAGTTTCCTCCGTGCCTCGGAAAGCACGTTAGCCGTTGGTCCCGGCTGTCATTTGTAGATCTTTGACAGTCGTTACAGGTAGTCAGTGGCCCAAAAAGTCTGACAACCAGTCTTACCAAGGGGTATCGTATTACCCAGTCCTAACTGGGTTGTGGAGGTCAGATAGGCAGTCGCTCCATGTAAAGTACTGGTATTCAGCTGCATCCGGTTAGACTGGAAGCCGACCCCAACATAGTTGGGAAAAGGCTAGGCAGATGATGACTCCCATGCAGTGATAGGAATAGGTAGTGCTTATTAGCCTAAACTTCGAAGAACAGAGACAAGAATCGGAGACTTCCTTAGACTATATTTTTTCCGGGACATCACGTAAGTACATCAAAAATTAATGTTATTTGGAATAAGTAATTGGTCTATGTTTACCTAAAGTTTGCGACTAGACATAACATAACACAGTCGTTACAACCATCAAAATTTCTGAAAGTTTTCTTTTTAAGAACATTTTGGAATCGACTTCTTCATCATAAAACTATGATACGCTCTCTTAGGTACGCACTCTTAGAATTTACAAAAAAATTCGCCGTGGTCGCATAATAAAATATAGTCTAAGGAAGTCTCCGATTCTTTTCTCTGTTCTTCTTCGAAGTTTAGGCTAATAAGCACTACCTATTCCTATCACTGCTCCCATGGGAACGGGAACTGTGCGGGTGAAACCGCGTGACGACCGCTAGGAGATTATAAAACTGCTTCTTGCCTCTCCATTGCCCTGACTAGGCTTGTGTCCGTTCACCACACGCTCTTGACTAGTGCTCCTCTTGTAGTTCAGTTCCGGTGAAGGACCCAGGATCTCCTGCCGTTCTATCACCGTGTTCAGCGTACCTGGGGGAAGAGAGAGATAGAAGATGTTAGAGAGAGACTGATTTACACTTTACAATATTAACGCAACTTCAGAAAGGTAATGTGTTGTCGCAATCGCAACCGGTGATCGCGAGTTTTAACTGAGTTCCAAAACGAGGAGGTATCAATTCGTCTGTTTTTAGGGTTCCGCAGTCAACTAGGAACCCTTATAGTTTCGCCATGTCTGTCCGTCCGTCCGTCCTCGCTTAATCTCTGTGACCCCTGTGTGTGTGTGGGCACTAGAAAGCTGAAATATGGTACCAATATGTATATCAATCACGCCGACAAAGTGGTAAAATAAAAATTGGAAAAAAATGTTTTATTAGGATAGCCCCCCTATATGTAAAGTGGGAAGTGTTTTTTTTTTATTTTTTTTTGTACAAAAAAGACAAAAAGTTGTACAAAATAATTTCTGGACTAAAATTGTAGTATATTCGTATATGCAAGCATTTTTACATAATGGATACCCACCTTTAAACTCATAAGTGGGAACACTTATTGTGACGGATGGGAAACTACGGAACCCTACACTGAGCGTGGCCCGACACGCTCTTGGCCGGTTTTTATTTATTCGGATGGGATATCATCAAATGACTCCTCCCGCTCTGGGCGGAGCAGGAGGGAGTGTCAGACTTGTACTGACTAAAGCCCATCCATGTTCCTTCATTGCCCTTTGTGTTCCGGGGCCACGGTATCTTTTTCGAACAGTTCAGATTGCTGCAATCGCTTGGATGTTTATTGTTTACACAACATTACATAACATCACGACTAAACATGGAAAAAATAAAAACTTTTTTCTTAAAAATAAAACTTCAAAAACACAAAAAAAAACGTGGAAAATAACTTTAGCTTCAGAAGTAGGGCATCCATTCCGGAATTCCGGAATTTCGCAACTCCGGAATTCCGGATAGTTTTTCCGATATTTCAACTCCGGAATTGGGCTCAATTTATCGTATTTCGATATTCATTATTTTTAATTTAAAAATGTGTTTAATTTTTCAACCCATCGTTTTACACGCAATTATTCCTGTGCGTGTATCATGTACTAACTAGATTTTCTTTATACAGCTGACACGGCTTTGCGATTCATGCTTAAAAAACTGAACGAACAGAATAATTTTTTAAGTGCTAGGCTGGCTACAAACTTAAGAAATCGTATCAAGCAAAGGCGACTACTACTTGCAGGTGTTTTCCACTATCTGCACAATTCTAACGACTTCTTTAGACAAGCAGATGATGAAACTTTTATAAAACCAAAAAGCGACGAAATTTGCGAGATTATTGTTACCCTGCTACGCCAGCTTAATTACAAGCCCTACACTACAACTACCACTGAGCATGCAGAAAATCAAGATGACTCTTCGTCTTCTGCTTCTGATGTTGACGTTGCAGTTGATGATTTAACACTACAAGAACAGCTTGATAAAGAGCTCCATAAATGCCAGACAAAGCCCCGTTAACATACAACTAAACATTTTGACCTTTCTGGATTTGTCAAATTTGAAAAAGCAATGTATGATAATGGTGGAGAGCGAGGTGTATATCTGACACAAGCTTATAATTATTTAAATATCATACTTCCCACGAGTGTGGAGAGTGAGCGGGTATTTTCAAGCGCTGGTTACTTTTGTAACCGAATACGAAGCTCACTCTCTGACAAAATGTTAGATTCGTTAATTCTCTTGAGAACTCATTACCAAGAACAGCGTAGCACATAGAGGATTTCCGCTTTTCTTGATAGTGAGTTCTCATATATTTAAGTGTTTCTTGTGATAATTTTAATTATATTATTTGCTGATGAGCCCTTAATTTGTTGATTTGTTTTAAGAAGTTTAATTAGACTTGTTTAATTTTATTGTTTGTGATGTGAATTGTGAACTGATTATGCATTTCAAGATTGTTGTTAAACATGGTAAATCTGAGGAGAGACTAAAATGCTCATTTTAATATTTTGATTTTAACTACCTAGTAATGTCCAAACTGAGTAGTTAAAATAAAATATTAGTCCTTAAAATATTAGTGAAAAATAACATAATTAAATTAACACAAGAAATATCACGCTTTAGAGTTAAAGCGTGATATTTCTTGTGTTAATTTTTTAGTTTTTAAAAAAGTTTAGAGTTTCTTATTTTTAATAATATTGTTAACTGGCTTACTGAAAGTTAACTGGCAATGTCGTATCAAGACTGAGTTAAAGACTAATGTTAAAAATGATTAAAAGTTACTCAAGGTATTTTTGTTTTTTTTTTTAATAATGTCGGATCCAGTTCCGGAATTCCGGAGTTGAGAGCCCAATATCGTAAATTAACTCCGGAATTGAAAACCTTCCGATACTGGATGCCCTATTCAGAAGTCAGTGGCAAAACAAAACTGAATCAAACAAACGTCACCGACTTCCCCAGCAGGGTTTCTTTTTGTACCCAGCTTTTTAGTTCAATAATGTGAAAGATTTATTATACGATTTAGTTTTTATTGTACGATTTTTCATCACTTTCAAACACTAAGTATATAAACACCAGTGAGCGAGACGGATAGATCCGAAAATGGGAAATCTTCAAATGACTCCTCCCGCTCTGGGCGGAGCAGGAGGGAGTGTCAGACTTGTACTGACTAAAACCCATCCATGATCCTTCATCGCCCTTTGTGTTCCGGGGCCACGGTATCTCTTTCAAACAGTCCCGCAGCCCCGGCAGGCATTAGCCCTTGCGGATCCCTTGCTTTTGCTGACTCTCTTTGAGGCGCGCGTGGAACAGTCCTGCTTGTCGACACGGCCTGTCGTCATGAGACGGATGGACGGCGAGCTAGCCCATAGCCCACCGTTCACAGGCCCGCGCCTACGGTGGCCGACGCCCGGGGCGTCTCCCGCGGCGTGAGGACGTGAGGTTCTCAGGGAGTAAGCCCTGAAGTCGAGAAAGATCATAATGTTGCATAGATTTGTGTACTTAATGATCTTTTTTGCCAGGAATACGTCCCTATTTGCCGACAAATTGACAGACAACAGTTCACATCACATAATGTTGTCATGTGAAGGGTATTATGCGTGGCATGCAAGACTAATTCACTGCACAATGACAGAAAATGACTTTGTAAGTCATCTTGCGTCATTCTTTACGTAAACGTGTGAGTTAACTAAGGAGCTGTTTGAAAGTAATCAAATTGCGTTACGAGCACATAATCAGCCTATAATGTTCCCACTGCGTGATACAGGCCTCCTCTTTATGAGAGGGAATGGACTATAAACCCCCACGCGGGGCCATTGGGGGTTGGTAGATGTCACATGTCTTCGAATGTTTGTTTCCAGGACATGCCGGTTTCCTCACGATGTTTTCCTTCACCGTTTTGAGATCAGTGGTGTTGAGATAAATTGCACAAATTAATGCGCCTGTCTGGGTTCGAATCTACGACTTACTGTTCGTAAGTCGTGGGGCCGCCATCCCTGAGCCACCGCTGTTCTCATGAGCAGTAGAATTATGTAGCAATGAAATGGTCAGGAGTGGTACAGGTGCTCTTTTATAAGTTATTATTTAACTTGCCTTGATAAATTTAAAATCAACGCATTTATTTCACAAGTAGGCCGGTCACAGACACTTTTGAATGGGGGAAAATATAAAGACCACCAAAAATAACTTTGTGACCACTAATATCTACCACCTAAAATATCAAGTGATCACCAAATTTAGTAAATTGAGAACTAAATTTTAATGAGGTGTTTGATGACAAACTAGTTTTGCCTAGGCCGACTTGGGGCACCCCGACACGGTTTTTTTTATAAACCATTCAGAAGTAGGAGCCGCTCCGTCGACCGGGTCTCCCTCGACTCGGATGCAAGAGCATAACAGTTCAATTTCTGGTGGTCATTAACTAAAAAAAATAATTTTTGGTTCTAATTTCACGATAAAATGGGGATTAAGTCCCAGTCACAAGACATAAAAACTGTGAAAGTACTGTAGTTTCCCATTCCCTAGCGTAGATCTCTATGGAGAAGAACGGGCAAGAAACTCCATGGACACTCTTTTAAAACAAAATATTTTTATAATATAGTTAGCGTACGTATATCAGCCACTTTAGATGCAAGGCACCAAACTACGACATACCACAATGTTGCAAGATTACGCCCAAGTGCGGTAAACCCGTCTTTACATCATTCCGCCAAGTGATTTCCAATGTAGTGGTCAGTTGAAGGGTGATAAAAACCTGTCATGTTATGTTACTAACAGTTTATCGGTTTAACTAACAGTCTCAAATTAGCAACTCTATTTGTGGTGGTTTAAACTTCGTTTGAAACACTGTTAGAATAACGTTCTAATCAGCTTGCACTACAAAGTGGTTGTTACGTCAGTCACTGCAGGCCGAGTAGTGCGAAATGAGTGGTTTTTATTCTTTATAAAATCAAATTGGTCTTTTGGAAAAAATAAAAAACATAAGACCTGCTTTATAGTTCAGTTAGTTTAGATATGAGCGCCGCGCCGGCGCGCCGCCGTCGCCGTGAATTCATGTCGACGCGTCGTCGCCGAGTAAAACGCGCGGCGCGCCGTCGCAACGAGTCGCAACTTACTTTCTCGCTCGCACGCGCGGCCCTACCGCATAATATGCTCATTTACGGAGACGCGGCGCGTTGTGCAGCGCGTTGTGCGGTGCGTTATGCGGCGTGTTGCGCGTTTTCCGCGTTTACGGAGAGGCGGTGTCATCTGCGATATATTTGTATTTGCGCGTGTGAAGCCCGTGCACGCGCCGCGGCCAACGCAACGCTGCATTTCAGTAAACGCGCGTAAAATTGCTTCTCCGTAAACACTCCCATACATAGTCAATCGTCATATTATTTTTGAATTGAAAGCGAGCCGCGCCGCACAACGCACCGCGCGACGCGCCGCGTCTCCGTATTTAGTAAGCCTAGTCGCTTCGCCACACTCGTCGCTAACGCAGTCGAGTCGAATATTTTACCGAGTAAACGTGTATTGTAGTGTGGTGTTAACAACAAACAAAATATATGATACCTACTACTTAAAATACTTATATATATATTTTTTTTTTTAATAGTTTTTATTAATTATATAGATATTTCACTAATTAAAAAAACTCGGTTTCACTTCAACTCAAAATGCTGAAATGATTATTTTTCAGTAAACGTGATATCCAATTATTATTTAGAAGACTGTAAACTTTTTTTTGTAACAACAATATGGTTTTCTTTGTTATTTTTAAGAAATCTCTCTCTGATAAAAAAAAAACCTAAGGCCCACGTCCGGCCATGCCGCGCCGCCGCCGTGAAAATTTCCAGGCTACGCCGCCGCCGCGGAATTGGCCATCGGCGCTCATATCTAGCTTAGTATGCAAAGTTTCATGATCTAATTTGAAGTACTTTTTGAATGCCAGCGGTTTATTGTTCGATTTGGAGGTAACTTTGGATTTTTTTCTATCGAGAAAATTTTATGGAATCGTGTTTTCGCCAAACATAGGAACCTAACATTAATCCTCAACTTTACCATATATTTTTTTCAAAATGAATGCTGCAGTATTTTAGGCGTAACGGAGGATCATGCTAAGCCATTTGAGGTAGTATAGGCCCTTAACAGGTCGACAATTAACTAGATTCTTGCAGATATTATGAGCAGTTAGGGAGGTAATAACTGCACTACTTACATCGACTAGGCTTGAAGTCGGCCTCCAGTCTAACCGGATTCAGCTGAGTACCAGTATTGTACATGGAGCGACTGCCTATCTGACCTCCACAACCCAGTTAGTACTGGGTAATACGATACCCCTTGGTAAGACTGGTTGTCAGACTTCGGCCCATTGACTACCTGTAACGACTGTCAAAGATCTACAAATGACAGCCGGGACCAACAGCAAAGTGCTTTCTGAGGCACGGAGGAAACTCGGCATGCTGGCTCCGGTGGTCACCCATACACGGACCAACTTAGGCAAGTACGGTTTAACCTAAAGATCGACCCGAGCGGCTGAAATTATTTAGCTCCTTTCAATAAGATCGAGCCATAATCAGACATAATAATGATTCAACTATAAACATAGTACTAAGATGAAATGCCTATAAACCACGTTTCTCGTTATTTTCTTCAACGAACGATCATAAAACTATTAAACAGCAGTAATGATTTATTTCATAGTGTGTAGAACATTAAAATGTATCCGATATACTTACTCGTGTATGTAGGTATACGTCACAGAACGGCTAGAAACCATTAGTATAGTTAAAAAAAAACAATTGGGGCAGTCTTTGAGGACTGCCTAGAAACGAAAACAAAAAGTACACAGGTCCAGCCCCAGTCGTAGCACTGGTTGTGCCTCGCGCATGCATGTGGTGCTACGCCGTAACGGATCGCCTACGAGTGCTACGAAGCGTGACCGCACGTTACGTGACGATGAATTCAATGTTTTTCCTTCACCCAAAAAGTGCTCATCGCGCCTAAAGAAGTTTTCGTTTCAAAAAAAAAAATTACAAAATGGGCCTGCTCTTGACCTTTTTTTTTTCTAAATCATCAAATGGCTTCTCCCGCTCTGGGCGGAGCAGGAAGGAGTGTCAGACTTTTACTGACTAAAACCCAGCCATGTTCCTTCATCGCCCTTTGTGTTCCGGGACCACGGTATCTCTTTCGAACAGTCCCACAACCCCGGCAGGCATCGGTCCTTACGGACCCCTTCGTTTTTGCTGACTCTCTTTGAGGCGCGCGTGGAACACTCCTGCTTGTCGACACGGCCTGTCGTCATGAGACGGACGGACGGCGAGCTAGCCCATAGCCCACCGTCCACAGGCCCGCGCCTACTTTTGACCTCAATCACGCCTGATGGAAAGCGATGGATGAGGTCTATGATGGAACGAGCGTGCCCAGAAGATGCCTGTTCACTCTTGCTTTGAAGGCAGGCGGGTTAAATATGGGTGGGAACACAGACGCAGGCAGAGAGTTCCACACTTTGGCTGTGCGCATAATAAAAGTGATGGAGAAGCGTTGAGTACGACTCGTCGGGATATCAACCAAGTGCGGATGGTACGCCGCAGTACGTCTACTAGCTAGGGTCAAAGCGACAGGTTGTATATTGATTAAAATATGATCCGCGGCCTCATCATCATCATCAGCCTATTAATGTTCCCACTGCTGGAACACAGGCCTCCTCTCTATGAGAGGGAATGGGCTATAATCCACCACGCGGGCCCAGTGCGGATTGGTAGATGTCACGTCTTCGAATGTTTTGGTTCTAGGACATGCCGGTTTCCTCACGAAGTTTTCCTTCACCGTTTTGAGAGCAGTGGTGGATGAAATAAATTACACAAAGTAATGCGCCTGGGTTCGAACCCACGATTTACTGTTCGTAAGTCGGGGCCGCCACCCTGGGCCACCGCTGCTTCTAATCCGCGGCCTAGTCAAGCATTAATACGTAAGTATAGTATTATCAGCCGTGTGGTATCCGGTAGAGTAGAATAGAACCAACCCATTACACTCACGGGTGTCGTATAAGGCGACTAATGTCTGAGGCAGAACACCTTGCGCCTCCGTAGACCAGAGAATGGGCAGCAGCGTTTTCTGTTAGTCTTTCATCACTGCGATCTCCAATCCGCCTGCCAAGCGTGGAGATTACGGCAAATTCCTCCCATCATGGGAGAGGCTTATGTCCAGCAGTGGACGTTATGGGCTGTTGTAGTGTAGTGTAGTAGTAGTATTATAAACATTAAACTCATTAACCGTCTTTCGTGTGGTTAGTGCATAACCTGATGTCAAAGTTTTTATTAAGTATGCCACCCATGGGCATAGGTCTCAACGCTGTGACTTTTTTTAAACGTCACAGCACCACGCTGAGATGGAAGCCTTTTGGCCTCGTAGATGACCAATTTGCCATTTTTTTTAGCTCTTGGCTAAATAATAACAGCCGCTCGGGTTGACCTATAGGTTAAGCTGTGCTTGCCTAGGTTGGTCTGTGGATGGGTGACCACCCATTACATAAGTACCGAGTTTCCTCCGTGCCTCGGAAAGCACGATACGCAGTTGGTCCCGGCTGTCATTTGTAGATCTTTGACAGTCGTTACAGGCAGTCAGTGGCCCAAAAAGTCTGACAACCGGTCTTACTAAGGGGTATCGTATTACCCAGTACTAACAGGGATGTGGAGGCCAGATAGGCAGTCGCTCCATGTAAAATACTGCTATTCAGCTGCATCCGGTTAGACTGGAAGCCGACCCCAACATAGTTGGAAAAAGGCTAGGCAGATGATGATGGGTCTCACTCAACGCTGTGACTTTATTTAAATGTCTCAGCACCATGCTGAGATGGAAGCCTTTTGGCCTCGTAGATGACCAATTTGATTATTTTAACTTTTTCGTATTTTTTCTTTTTATAATTTTGTCTTATTGTTTACTCAATAGTTTTTTTTATGTGTAACATCTATAGGCGCGGCAATACATCAAATGAAAAATTTGTGGCGAGCGTGGCGATCGAACCCGGCCCGAACATTACCAACCTGTTGAAGCAGCATAAGATCTACATATTCACCATGGTTTACAACAAGCCAGCTGGTCTCGGGGCACAGAGCGCTGGGTTACAATCTTGTGACTTCGAGTTCGATTCCAGCATAAACATTTTCTTTTTGTGAATCGAGTTATTTTGTTTTTATTTTATTTTGTGTTTGATTTTATATTGACTTTTTTTTAAGCATATTGTACAAAATAATTTCGATAGTTCACATCTGCCACTCTTTTTTTGTGTTTTGCGAGTCTATTATAAAGGTTGTAAAACACCTCTTAACGAAGCTGAATGGCACTTGTTCTCCTCGTCATTGCGATATTTTTTTTGTTCTACACCATACCTGGGAACCTTCTAGTTACGGAGATATTGGGGGTCAAAGTTACAACTTTTTTTTATTAAATACAACTTTTTATTGTAAGAGTTTTACTTTAAACACCTCCACGACCCCCGTACTATTCACTCCATCCATCAGCACAATGTGTTGAGTGCGTTACATTGAGTTCTACCACAAAACATGATTTTTCACCCCAAAAAAAAAAAGTAGTTTCCCAGCAATAATTTTTGCGTAAAGTTAGGTACTTAGTTTGATGTACAGAATGCTTGGTTGACGGCTTCGTGATGAGGTCTTTTACACCCTGCGTTGGATCTTTGCTCATCTTTTGAGGGTAGATCATTTGTTTTGTCATCCGTTTTTTACGACTACCGTCGTTTTGAATCGTGGCCGAGACTCGTGCAACCTCCGCGCGATGCGTTGGAGCTAGTTGGCTTGCGTGATCAGACAGTATCGGTCACGTCTCATCTTTTTTGAGAAACTATTCCGTGAATAAGTCAAGTTTAACTCATTTTCTACACTGCCGTGCAGTATTTATTGTGTGAGACGTTCTCGCAGTGCTGTGCCAATTTAGATGGTGTTTTTGGAACGTTCTGTGCCCTTGCTCGCCTCCGCCTTCGATACCAGGACCCCTTGCCGTGAAAGCCTCTCGTGAAGAAACTTACGTGTGGAAGTTTGAGGTAGGTGGCATTCTGGATTATCTACCTATTCACGAGCAAAGATCCACTTTCCAAACTTTACCTAAATAATGATTTGTACAATAATGAGTTGATACAGCTATTTTTTTTTATTAATTAATGGTCCTTCAAAAAAGGAGAGGAGCTCGTGACTAAATAATAACAGCCGCTCGGGTCGATCGTTAGGTTAAGCCGTGCTTGCCTAGGTTGGTCTGTGGATGGGTGACCACCCATTACATACCGAGTTTCCTCCGTGCCTCGGAAAGCACGTTAAGCCGTTGGTCCCGGCTGTCATTTGTAGATCTTTGACAGTCGTTAGGTAGTCAGGGGCCCAAAAAGTCTGACAACCAGTCTTACCAAGAGGTATCGTATTACCCGGTACTAACTGGGTTGTGGAGGTCAGATAGGCAGTCGCTCCATGTAAAATACTGGTATTCAGCTGCATCCGGTTAGATTGGAAGCCGACCCCAACATAGTTGGGAAAAGGCTAGGCAGATGATGGTCCTTCAAAAAAAACTCAATTTCTTACCAGCCTTCTACAGTCATACTCAACACCCTGTATACTTTTTCTTTCTGCCTTGGCTTAATATCTCTGTCATTTCTTCTCCCTCTCCATCTAGCTACTCACCATTCATCCCATTCTCCTTAATGGTAGCCGAAGGAGGCTTGTCGTCATCCGGCACGGGCGGCAACTCTTCCTCATCAGAACTCTCTGTCTTTTGGATCTTGATCTTCGCCACCTCAATGTGTTGTCTGCCATACTAGAAATAAAAGAAAGAGGTTTGTTAATCATCTATTTTGCTTGCCCCAGTGATGGGTTGTGGAGGTCAGATTGGCAGTCGCTCCATCATACTAATATTATAAAGAGGTAACATTTGTTTGTAAGTTTGTATGTAGGGGGTAATCTTCGGAAGTAATGAACCGATTTCAAAAATTCTTTCACCATTAGAAAGCTACATTCACCCTGAGTGACATAGGCTATATTTTATCCCCGTACTCCCACGGGAACGGGTACTACGCGGGTGAAACCGCGTGACGTCCGCTAGTGTAAAATACTGGTATTTGGCTGCTTTCAGTTTGGCTGGAAATCAACCCAAATCCTTGTTGATGATAATATTATTACAGCTTACTGTACTTTAACTTTTTATTTCTTGTGGTCGCAAAATACCACTCAAAAATATTAAGTGGGAATCCAGGACCGCGGTCTCGGTCCGAAAAGCCTGTCTGTCCATGACGGACAGAGTGTTTTTTTTCGTATTCCTTATACGAAAATAACGTTTTTCGATGAACTTATGCAAACAGACGAAGACCAGGATTTGTATATACGATTTTTCTTATCGTCTATGTATTTCCCGTGGGATGATATCTGACCTCAAAGCGGGCGACGCCGCGGGCTAAATTTAGAAGGCTTTATGATTGTGATAAGGTGGATTCGATTCCCAAGACATGCGGTTAAGGGGACTACAAGAGCTAAACGCGAGTTTTATAATGCAGAAAAGCATATGATTCACTGCAATAAACAAAACCAGAGAAATATATGATATTCTTCATGATATTATGCTAGTATGATAGTGTTTTGAAAAAAACATAATACAACCTATTTTACTCGATAAAAAGAAATCACGAACTTATCTCTAAAAAAATATTTTAACAAGTAAAAACCATACTAAAATAAATGCGATCATTCTGATTTTTTGGCAAATAATTCTACAAGCAACTCAAATCAATAGATTTCAATCATTTCTCACTATTCGGCCCGCAGTGACGGACGTAACAACCACTTTGTAGTGCAAGCTGATTAGAACTTTATTCTAACAGTATTTCAAACGAAGTTTGAACCACCACAAATAGAGTTGCTAATTTAGCTCCTGTAATCGCCTTAACCCTTCAGTGAAAAAGTAAGTAAGTTGTAGTTTATTTAAATATGTATGTTAGTCTGTAAGGTATATAATTATGATATGGGTCTTTTGTAACCTGAATTAAATGATATATTATTATTATTTTTATTAGGGGAATTATAAAACGAGCGATTAAAAAAAAGCTTTGCGACTGATGATGCTGTATTAATAACTTGAGCGGTATGAATTTGAGTAAGCGAAAAATTAACTAAACTAACGACGAATATTGATTAATAATAAAATCCAGAACGAGCTTACAAAAAGTGGATTGTGATTAATCCATTTCATATATTAAAATTTTATCCGAGCGACTACATTACTAAGTGAGCGACTGGATAAAATTGTACAATCTTACTACTGAATTTCTTTTATGGGCGGCATGGGCACCGGGCCGTAGGCCGACGAAGGAGGCCGGCGGAGGCCCGGCACTTCGGGGACAGAAGTCAAAGAGTGTTAATTAATATGCGAGCGAAGCGAGCGCGCGTCATGGAATCGTAGCAGGTCCTAAAATAACTAAAAAAACAGTTCTGCAAATACCATTAAACAACAATTAATTAGCTCATTAGTGTATTTTTCAAAGTGGTTTTTGTATTCGAAACACTTCATTTAAGATAAAATGCCGCTCAGTATAAAAATTACATTTGCCAAATATTGAAAAAAATGCAGGACGTAACGTTGACACTCAAACAAATATTAAGTCGCTCAAATATTATGAAGCTGCTCATTTTGTATTTTAAGTAACTCAAATTAATGTTTGTAAGATACTGTTCTGTTGATTTCTCGTCACTTACAGTCAGTCGCTCACTTAGTAATTATATAACCCAAACTAGCTGACCCACGCAACTTCGTCTGCGTCACATAAGAGAGAAAAAGCTAACAAAAGGAATACATTTTCCCCGTTTTTGCAACATCTTTCATTTATGCTCCGCTCCTTTTGGTCGTAGCGTGATGTTATATAGCCTATAACCTTCCTCAGTAAAAAATATTTTTTTAATTTTTCCCTGGTGACCTGTAACACAGGCTTCTTCGAAAACCTACTTCAGGCACCAGTCTCTTCCAATGGTGGAATATTACTTTGTCAAAAACATTGTTGATTTTTATGTACCTACCAATATTGTGAAGAGAGAATAAATGAATTGAATTGAATTGAATTTTTCAATTCCAACCAGTACTTCCTGAGATTAGCGCGTTCAAACAAACAAACAAACTCTTCAGCTTTATAATATTGGTATAGATTAATTAATTTTGACACTTAAAATTGTAATTTACAGTCACTCGTTTTATTGCTACCCTTTTTATTATATTATGTCGTCGTTCTTACGTGTATTACCTTGCGCAGACGCAGGTAAGGTCACATAAGTATGTCGACGTGCCGGCATCACAACACAACGTGTCTTGGTTCGATTACCGATACTTTACGTTATTTATCTGATTAAAGCGAAAGTTCGTTTGTTACGTTCTGCCGTAATTGCTGAACGGATTTGGATGTAATTTAATGAAGATTTTAGAGATTGATTTGATGTAACACGAATGCCTCAGTCTATCGAAATCCTTGTCCCCAATTGCTGTTATTTTTATTAAAATCATCAACTTTATGCAAGTATTATCATCATTTCAGCCGAAAGACGTCCACTGCTGGACATAGGCCTCCCTCAAGTGTCGCCACATTGACCGGTCTCTGCGGAACCGAACTTAACCCAAGTAGGTATAAATTAAGTTTATTAATTAAAGTATGTAAATCTTTGATAGTAGTTACGGGTAAGTAGGTACCTAGTCAGAATCCGGTAAAACTGACACCAAGTCATACTAGGCGCAGGACACAGAAAAGACGTGAGACAAGGGCGGGGCCCGGACAGGACGCAGACGGGGCGCCGCGCCGCACCGTCCGTCGTCGTCGCGACTTTTTAAATCATATCGAAAAGACGGGGCACGGAGGGCGTGACGCCTGGGCGCCACTAGCGACGACGAGACGCGCGCGCCGTGCGATTCCCGGCACCCATGCCCCACCCCGCCCGAACCCCCCGTTCTCGCCCTCCCTTCGTCTGCTCGTAACCGTGCCCCGTCCTTTCTATCTGTTTTATAAGGCACCGGCCACACAGAACAGACGCAAGGCACGGACCCGTCACAGTCGCAGCGCCCGTTTAATCTACTTGCATATAAAATGTATAAAGCCGTCGCGACGTAAAACATACAGAAAAGACGGGACGCCGTCACGACGTTAGCTCGTCGGCGCCCTATTCGAAAACATATAGAAAGGACAGGGCGCGGGAACGGCGCGGGCCTGTACGGGCGCAAGCCGGGGAGCGGAAAGGGCGCGGAGGGCAGGTTCTCACAGCGCTCGCGCTCGCCCGCTCGCCATTGTGCATCTTGCGCCATAAAAAGTCGTGACGGCGCCCTGTCTGCGACGCGTCCGTGTCTTTTCTATATATGTTAAAAAGTTGTGACAGCGCCCTGTCTGCGAGGGGTCCGCGCCCCGCCCTTGTCTTGCGTCTTTTCTGTCTGGCCGCTCGCTAACAGGGCGCAGATGGACAAGCGTCGTATTCGCGCCCTGCCTTTTCTACGAGTATATGTTTTGCGTCGCGACGGTTTCATACATTTTCTTTGAAAAAGACGCGGAAGAGACATAATTATGTCTGCTGCGCCCCGTCTGCGTCTTACGTCTTTTCATCTTCTTACGTCTTGGCATCATATTACCCAGGACTAACTGGGTTGTGGAGGTTAGATAGGCAGTCGCTCCATGTAAAATTCTGGTATTCAGCCTGCCTCCGGTTGGACTGGAAGCCGACCCCAACAGTTGGGAAAAGGCTAGAGGCAGATGATGAGATTTATGTATGACATTGATATACACACATCAAAAGTGTCTAGGGATCAAGCATTTTTATGCGGATTTCTTGAGATTGAGATGTGGCTTTGTAATAAATTTATGATTTTATAAATTTATATGGATCCTTTTTGGTGCATTTCATAATTTGAATCAGGAACTCTCAATCAAATTCGAGTAAAAGATGAAAATAAGCTGTCAATATTTTCCCTATAAAAACATACAACGCATTGAAGACATTATTAGTGCTACTGTTTCCCTACTACTGATTAAAACCAACGTTATTATGGAGCGGCGACGTCATTTAAGCAGGGAAGAAATGCTCAGAGCCGTGGGAATGATAGAAGCTGGTTCCCGGCAACGTACTGTAGCTTTAGCTCTGAATACAAGTCAGAGTGTTATCAGTCGACTTTGGACACGTTACCGAAGCACTGGTACCGTGGCTGAGCGCCATGGAGGACGGTATCGCTGCACCACACGGAGACAAGACCGATACATTCAAATCTTAACTCGAAGAGCTCCAACAATAACCGCCATGATGTTAGCCGTGAGGCTTCATCACTCTTCAGGGAACTTAATTAGCGACCAAACAGTCAGAAACCGCTTGCATGAAGTGAACCTTCATTCCCGAAGACCGCTACGGGTACCACCTATAGCAATGCACAATCGTAGGATTCGATATCAATGGGCTCTGGAACACAGAAATTGGGCAGAAGAACAATGGCGTTTCGTGTGCTTTTCTGATGAGTCTCGTTTTGGTATGAGACCGGATACAAGACGTATACGACACTGGAGAACCCCTGGACGCCAACAGCGATTAAAATCCTGCCAGGAAGTCCATCCTTATAGTGGTGGAACCATCATGGTATGGGCGGGTATTTGGATCGGCGGAAGAACTGAGTTGATTTGGATCAGAGGCAACCTCAACGCTCAAATTTATGCTGAGACGATTGTATCAGACGTCATCGTTCCTCTACAAGTGCAAATCGGTCCCTTATTTCAGTTAATGCATGATAATGCACGACCGCACACCGCAAGAGTTGTAAGACAGACTCTCGCCGCAGCTAACATCAATGTCCTGCCCTGGCCTGCTCAGTCGCCAGACTTGAACCCGATTGAGCATGCATGGGATATGCTACAGAGAAGAGCTCTGCCGAATATGGAGGGTATCCAGTCGCAAGAAGACCTTTTTTTGTTGTTGCAACGAACATGGGCGGCCATTCCACAGCGTGATTTGGATGAACTCATTTTGAGTATGCCAAACCGATGTTCTTGTGTTGTTAGTGTTCGCGGTAGAAACACGGATTATTAATTGTTTAAGTTACCCAATAAAATTTTAAAGAAAACTGTGTTTTCAGTCATTTTTTCGAACTTTAATGTTAGTGGTTCAAATGTCAAAAATCCCTTTATTAGGAAAATGGCAAATTTCTTTATTAATGCAAAGGTGACTTGGTTTATCGTTACTGTGACAAACGAAAACACTTTATTTGATGAATCCTTAAAGAAAATTTTAATTAATATCAATCAGGAGAAAAGTTATTGCAAAAATATATGTTGATCCCTAGATACTTTTGATGTGTGTACTTATGTGTTTATTATGTATGCAAATGCATGTGTGTTTATTAGCACTACGCTAATACTTCTAACGTTGTTGTCATCAGTAGGTAACAGGCTAGGTGCCACCATCAATAAATTGCAAATCTATTTAGTCCGTCAGTTAGAGTACTTATTGGAAAATAATGGACACGTATTTTTTGTTTTTGTAAATCAATGAATATTGACAATGAAAAAACGCATCAAAACTCGGGGCTCATGACGTCAGAACGCACTAAAATTATACCACGGCGCGGCGTGACGTATTATTGAGAATTTTAAAAGCGTCGTATCTTCGTCAATTTTGGTTTACGTGACAAAAGAAAAAATACGGGTTAAATATTTTTTGATAATCTAATTGACGGACTTATTAGATTTTTTCAGGACACAAGCTTCTTAGGTGGTCGCGTGAATTCGGTTTCATACGTAGTTATGGCGCATTTTACGTTCGTGACGACGACGCGACGACGTAAAATATACACATCTAACTGACGGGCTAATTAGATTTTTTGGCTTGCCTATTGGCATAACTTCCATTAGGTACTTCAGTCTCCGTAGTCGGACAAAAAGAGTTTCAAGATAAATAAAAAAGCTCATTAAAGTAATCTATTGAATTTGAACGGTGCGCAATAAAATAATAGGATTGATGATTCATGATTGTGTTTTATTAATGTACTTTGTACGTATTGTTCGTGGTTAAATGACAACAGCCGCACGAGTGATTTTCAAGGTTAAGCAGGCCTTGTCGAGGTCAGTCCGTGGATGGGTGACCATCCATTGCATCCTGTCTTCCCTCTGTGGCTCGGAAAGCACGTTAAGCCGCTCGTCTCGCTTAGCCTTTTCCCAACTATATTGGAGTCGGCTTTCAGTCTAACCGGATGCAGTTCAATACCAGTATTTTACATGAAGTGACTGCCTCTGAATACCAGTATTTTACATGGAGCGACTGCCTTTGAATACCAGTATTTTACATGAAGCGACTGCTTTCTGAATACCAGTATTTTACATGGAGCGACTGCCTTTGAATACCAGTATTTTACATGAAGCGACTTTTTTCTGAATACCAGTATTTTACATGAAGCGACTGCCTCTGAATACCAGTATTTTACGTGAAGCGACTGCCGCTGAATACCAGTATTTTACATGAAGGGACTGCCTCTGAATACCAGTATTTTACATGGAGCGACTGCCTTTGAATACCAGTGTTGTACATGGAGCGACTGCCTCGGAATATCAGTATTTTACATGGAGCGACAGCCTCTGAATACCAGTATTTTACATGGAGCGACTGCCTCTGAATACCAGTATTATACATGGAGGGACTGCCTCTGAATACCAGTATTTTACATGGAGCGACTGCCTCTGAATACCAGTATTTTACATGGAGCGGCTGCCTCTGAATACAAGTATTTTACATGGAGCGACTGCCTCTGAATAGCAGTATTTTACATAGAGCGACTGCCTCTGAATACCAGTATTTTACAAGGAGCGACTGCATTTGAATACCAGTATTTTACATGGAGCGACTGCCTCTGAATACTAGTATTTAACATGGAGCGACTGCCTATCTGACCTCCACAACCCAGTACCCTAACTGGGTAATACGATACTCCTTGGTAAGACTTTCGAGCCACTGGCTTCCTGTAACGACTGTCAAATATTTACAATTGACAGCCGCGACCAACGGCTTGACTCGCTCTCCGAGGCACCGAGGATACTCTGTATGTAATGGGTGGTCACCCATCCACGGACCAACCTAGGCAAGCGCGGCTTAACCAGAAGTTCGAGCCGAGCGGCTGTTATTATTTAGCCACGAGCTCATCGTTTGTAAGATATAATAATTATTAATAGTAACAGGAAAACAAACGTGCCTATAGGGAACGTGCACAACGATGGTGCTGCCAACTGGCGTCGCTAATCCGAATCTTGTGCTCTATTAATGCTTGACATTGACTTTTCTAACAAGTAAACAGAATTAATTTTATAGTGAAAATTAATTAACTAATCATAATGCAATGTTGCATTTCTGGATGTAGGTACCAATACATCCACAAAAATGAAAATAAATCGATTAGCGTAAAATTATATTACTTTCCAAAGAATACTAATAACATAGGTACCATGATTTGGTGAAAAACGCAAAAAATGGATAAACGCAGTAAAGAAAAATATTTGAAAACAACTTGTTTTTGTTACACTCTGCATTGAAAAGGCCCTCAAAATCAACCGTCCATGCAAACATACCTGAATCATTTAAGTATACTTCACCATACACGTGTTTTACTAGACCGAACTAAAGTTCACACCGAATATCCCTCAACAGTTAATCAAAGACTCCACATGTACTCAGAATATAAACATGGTTATACCCACAATAATGTTTTTAGTTGCCTGCACTCCTTTGGTTTTTTAAGTTTTGTATCTAAATGCTACGGACTGCATTTGATTGATTGCTTCATCAAATGATTGTGAACTAATTGATTTGTTAGAGCCTGGAGATAGGTACTGTTCTCGCTGATAAAGGATTCTCTTCTATTATAATATCAGTTGAAAATAAGAAAGCTATCTTAGTTATGCCAGCCACCATGTCTTCATGCACCACAATTTTCATCAGAAAGTAAACGAAAGATATAAAATTCATATTATTAAACATTTATATTTACGCTGACGATCGTTATTGATAGACCGGAACTCATTCTTTGTGCCTTTTAGCTTATTCAAAAATAAATAATTGAAGAGATAATTTTGTTTACGTAAATTGAAAGCACGATGAGAAGTGATAAGTTTCCTTTTCTGTCCGCATAGTGTCTCTTTTGTCGATTAGTGCTGCCACCTATAGTTCCTGCACGTTCCCTATAAAGAATAATTATGTTTTAAATAATATGAATTGCGAAACCTACTAAAAGGGGTTTCTTTGATTAATCAGTTAGTCCTTTTTAGCAACTCTATTTGTGGTGGTTCAAACTTCGTATGAAATACTGTTAGAATGAAGTTCTAATCAGCTTGCACTACAAAGCGGTTGTTACGACCGCGACAGTCACTGCGGTCGAATAGTGCGAAATGAGTGTTTTTTTGCGATTTACAAAAAATCTATTGATTGGACTAAAAAAGTAAAACACATAAGACCTGCTTTATAGTTAGTTCAGTTAGTATGCAAAGTTTCATGATCTAATTTGAAGTACTTTTTGAATATCAGCGGTTTATTGTTCGATTTGTAGGCAACTTTGGGATTTTTTTCTATCGAGAAAATTTTATGAAATCGTGTTTTCGCCAAACATAAAACCTAACATTAATCCTCAACTTTACCATATATTTCTTTCAAAATTAATGCAGCAGTATTTTAGGCGTAACGGAGGATCATGCTAAGCCATTTAGCAGTATTTTAGGCGTAACGGAGGATCATGCTAAGCCATTTAGCAGTATTTTAGGCGTAACGGAGGATCATGCTAAGCCATTGGAGGTAGAGGCCCTTAAGGTGAATGGTACAATCAGCCCGCTGAATTCCATAATAAAGAATAAGAATAAATGTTGTTTTTGGTAGGCTTATCTAGGTTTCAAGATACTACCCCAACCGCATACGATCTTTTATCTTTTTCAGAGCTTCACAACGGTTTGAGCAGTTTTTCTTACGTTTTTTGCAATTAGTAGGCCAGTGCTTGGGTGTATGTGAGTGCTTGTAATGCTTCTATAAACCTTTGATAATTATTTACACAACCTAGGGTGTATGTTGATTAAAATATTATTCGCAGCTGTAAGACGTAAGCAGGGTGTAAAAGACCTCATCACGAAGCCGTCAACCAAGCATTCTGTACATCAAACTAAGTAACTTTACGCAAAAATTATTACCGGGAAACGATTTTTTTTGGGGTGAAAAATCATGTTTTGTGTTAGAACTCAATGTAACGCACTCAAAATATTGTGCTGATAGATGGGTTGAATAGTACGGGGGTCGTGGAGGTGTTAAAAGTAAAAGTAAAAATCTTACATTAAAAACTTGTATTAAAAAAAAAAAAACTTGTCAAGAAGTTGTAACTTTGACCCCCAATATCTCCGTAACTAGAAGGTTCCCAGGTATGGTGTTGAGCAAAAAAATGATCACAATGACGGGGAGAACAAGTGTCTTTCGGTTTCGTTAAGAGGTGTTTTACACCATTTATAGTTACTTACAGAATTATAATCATCAATACAAACCTCCAAATCCATAAGCAACTTAAAAACATACCTAACTAGCGAAATGAGTGTTCTACACATCTGGGGCCCAATTCTGTCACTTTGTGTTAAGCAACACGCCATTGACATTCTATCGACACACTACAGACATTATGTTGCCGCTGTTGCAAATTTGGTATTCTGTAAAAACTTCAATGGCGTTTCAGTGGTGTCTCAGTAGTGTGACGATAGTGTGGCGGTACAATATTTTTCAGTGTTTTCGTTGTTCGATGGCTTCACAATGGTGGTTCGATGGCCAAAACACTTTTCAAACACGATAGACACAACTTTCAAATACTTACACTTAAAATATTTACAGACTACCGTAACTTTGGCCATCATGATGACATTGACACATTATAGTGGAGCAGAATACCAATTATTACAATAGTCTTCTAGTAAGTCAATGACCATAGATAATTTGTAGAATACCAAATGTCAATGATTAGCCCATTGGGACACACTACTTACACACTACCGACACACTATTGACAAGTTGGTAATTTTACAGAATTGGGCCCCTGAGGCTCTGTCTACCTCTTAATCGTTTACAGTCGTGATGCTTTACTATAAATAAACAACAACAAAAACGGTATTTCGTATTTTGACCTACGCAACACATAATCGTCCTCTTCCGAACAACTACGTAAGTAATGACTCATCAAAAAAAAAACTCATTCTCAAAGTTCAACTTGGTACACTCGGCTAGGTACACATCAAGCTACAAAATCCAGTATAACATGGTCTCGATTTGTACATTTCCCGTACAACGATATATCCGCATGTACTGGTTTGTGTAGTTTGATTGGTCGCCGAGTGTACCATTGACTCAATACCAAATGTATTGTGGTTTAAATTATGTATACCTAACTTTAGCTTCCTTATATTTTCGTTTATATTGCGTGTCTTTAAATCATTAGGAGGTCGCCCAATACGTTCAACTAAGTTAGGGATGTCGGAAACGAAAAAATAACTATCGATATTTGAAAATGTTTCTATTTTAAGCGATTTATAGGATGTAAAACACCTCTTAACGAAGCCGAAAGGCACTTGTTCTCCCCGTCGCGTCCTTCTAGTTACGGAGATATTGGGGGTCAAAGGTTTAACTTTTTGACATGTTTTTTAGGGTTCCGTACCCAAAGGGTAAAAACGGAACCCTATTACTAAGACTTCGCTGTCTGTCCGTATGTCTGTCACCAGGCTGTATCTCATGAAACGTGACAGCTAGACAGTTGAAATTTTCACAGATGATGTATTTCTGTTGCCGCTATAACAACAAATACTAAAAACAGTATAAAATTAATATTTAAGGGGGGCTCCCATACAACAAACGTGATTTTTTTGCCCTTTTTTTGATAATAATGGTACGGAACCCTTTGTGCGCGAGTATACTGTTTTTAGTATTTGTTGTTATAGCGGCAACAGAAATACATCATTTGTGAAAATTTCAACTGTCTAGCTGTCACGGTTCATGAGATACAGCCTGGTGACAGACAGACGGACAGACAGCGAAGTCTTAGTAATAGGGTTCCGTTTTTACCCTTTGGGTACGGAACCCTAAAAACTACCGATATATTATTCGACCATCGACCAGCCCAAAACAAGCGCAATGCTGTGTATGTTATGGTAGAGATACTTAGTTTATGTAAGATGCATGTGGCTTGATTACAAAACCAATTGCGACGAAATTGTGGGGCAATGTTGCAGGCAGCTAACTTGGAAAGAGAAAACATTCCAATCTATAACACATTGAGCTACTACGTATAGAGAAGGTGTGGTATCCGGCAGAGTAGAATAGAACCAACCCATTACAGTCACGGGTGTCGTATAAGGCGACTAATGTCTGAGGCAGAACACCTTGCGCCTCCGTAGACCAGAGAATGGGCTGCAGCGTTTTCTGTTAGTCTTTCATCACTGCGATCTCCAATCCGCCTGCCAAGCGTGGAGATTACGGCAAATTCCTCCCATCATGGGAGAGGCTTATGTCCAGCAGTGGACGTTATGGGCTGTTGTTGTTGTTGTTGTTGTATAGAGAAGACAGCGCGAACAAAATCTGTGCTCCGTTCAACTGCGGTCGGCCGGCCGCAGTTCACTAAGTCGCTTGCTCGCCGCAGAACATCTATACAGGGTGTAAAAGACCTCATCACGAAGTCGTCAACCAAGCATTCTGTACATCAAACTAAGTAACTTTACGCAAAAATTATTGCTGGGAAACGACTTTTTTTTTGGGGTGAAAAATCATGTTTTGTGGTAGAACTCAATGTAACGCACTCAAAACATTGTGCTGATAGATGCATTGATTAGTACGGGGGTCGTGGAGGTGTTTAAAGTTATAACATTAAATAAATTAGAAAAAGTGGAACTTTGACCCCCAATATCTCCGTAACTAGAAGTTTCCCAGGTATGGTGTAGAACAAAAAAAATATCGCAATGACGAGGAGAACAAGGTTCTTTCGGCTTCGTTAAAGTTATTTTTACACCCATTACACACCCAGGTCGTGGCTACATAATTACAGCCGCACAGATTGATCTACAAGGTTACGCCGCGCTTGCCTAGGTTGGTCTGTGGATGGGTGACCACCCATTACATATCGAGTTTCCTCCGTGCCTCGGAAAGCACGTTAAGGTGAATGCTTCAGGGTAGCCCGCGAAATTAAAATTTTCTTACGTTTTTTGCAATTTGCAGGCCAGGACTAGATTGTATGTTGATTAAAATATTATTCGCGGTTGTAAGACGTATGTAGTTAGAGAATTATATTCATCAAAATCATCAATACAACCCTCAAAGTTCATTAAGGTGGAAAAATTACTTTTCCAAGGTCAAAATCATTCTTGCACCTTTATGAACTTGGAGGGTTGTATTGATGATTTTGATGATTATAATTCTGTAACTACATACGTCTTACAGTCGCAAACAATATTTTAATCAACATACAACCTAGCACTGGCTTGCAAATTGCAAAAAACTTAGGGAAACTTGAATTTCGCGGGCTACCCTGGAGCATCAGCCTTGCCATTGGTCCCAACTGTCATTTATAGATCTTTGACAGTCGTTACAGGTAGTCAGTGGCTCGAACGTCACAACCAGTCTTAACAAGGGGTATCGTATTACCCAGTACTAACTGGGTTGTGGAGGTTAGATAGGCAGTCGCTCTATGTAAAATACTGGTACTCAGCTGCATCCGGTTAGACTGGAAGCCGACCCGAACATAGTTGGGAAAAGGCTAGGCAGATGATGGTGATGACACACAGTCAAAGTTCATTCAGTAAACCGCACGAATTTTTACTTGGTACCTAATCAATTTATGTACAATATGTACATACTTGACCTTTGTTCAAAGAAGTTTGTTTACGAGTATTAATGAATGAGCAATTATACAAAAATTAACGTACAATGTTGTTGTTGATCGAAGTTCATAGTAATAAGTTTATTGATTGACGTGTAGAAAATAACTTGTTCTGACGAAACCGGTTTTATTTTTATATTTTTTATGCATGTTACTATTGACATATTGAGATGACGGATTGGCAGATGAATCGATTGTGTGAAGAACGATTTAAAGAAACAAAAAAAAAAAAAACATTTTTGCAAAATAATAACCGAATTTAAAAAAAAAAAAAAAAAGCCGACTACGTAAAAAAATAACGAATTAAATAAATTATTATTATTATTAAATAAAAACTGAAAATAATAAAACAAGTTCAGGAGACAGGACATATTGACTGCAACAGTCGGGACCCATATTGGATGTAATGATTTTAGTCTAGATTATTTAATGGGTCCCGAGTTCCCGACTGTTGCAGTCAATATGTCCTGTCTCCTGAACTTGTTTTATTATTTTTTATTTGGATTTCTGATTTTGGTAACAATTTCAAAGGTTCAAGCTTCTAAAATAGAAGTATGTAATAAGCCTATGTTACTCCTCATAACATCAGCTATCAGCCAGTAAAAATTCTGTCAAAATCGGTGTAGCCGTTTCGGAGATTAGCCGGAACAAACAGACTAACGTTTTTTTTTTTTGTGACATTAATACCGTATTGTATACATCATCATCTGCCTATGATGATGTATACAATACGGTATTAATGTAACAAAAAAAAAAAAAAAAACCGTAATATTAATACCGTATTGTATACATTCAGTAAAATTCTGTAATTTTGAAATTACAAACAGACGCTTAAATTTGATTTATTTGTACCGATAGATTTTATCATTCTATGTCATATTTAAAAATACTAGTTCTGCTATGTTATAACAACCAATTAGCATAATTTCAAATTACGTACTTAGTACTTACATAACAATGTTTGTTATTCAATGACGGGACGGCTAGACGGATTTGAAAACAGAGGTTCCATTATCTATACTAATATTATGTATATCTATACTAATATTATAAAGAGGTAACATTTGTTTGTGAGTTTGTATGTAGGGGGTAATCTCCGGAAGTAATGAACCGATTTTAAAAATTCTTTTACCATTCGAAAGCTACATTCACCCTGAGTAACATAGGCTATATTTTATCCCCGTACTCCCACGGAAACGGGAACTACGCGGAATTTATAATATGTCAAGAAATACCGCGTAGGGTACTTTTCGGTTCGAAAAACTTTTGCGAGGGTGATTAATTTTGACTTTTTACGTACTATTGAGGACACTCCCGCCTGACCACCACTAAGCTTAGTTTCGCTTGCACTCACAACATAGAAAGAAACGCTCTCTAACCCCGCCCCGTTGACTTTGTATAGAAATAATGAATGAAAAGATACCGAATCCGCCGAGCGCACTGACGACGTACGCCAAACGAGGGTTATTGTTATTTTGCGCGCCAAAGTCGAGGCTTTCCTAATAAGCACAAACTTTAAAGGGGCGTGGCTCGGCGCCGCCGCATGTTTTAAGCGAAAAAAAAATTAAAATGGTCAGGCGGAAAAGACCCCGACTGTACCTAACAAGGTTAGGAATATAAATATTGATGGATGGAGAGGGAGAGGAAGATAAGAGAAGGAGGGAGAGGAAGATAAGAGAAGGAGTGATATGAAAGATCAAGGAGGTTTTTGAAATTTGTTGTTATTGCGGCAACAGAAATACACATTCGGTGAAAATTTCAACTATTCTTTTTTTTTTTATTGGGACAAGCCCGCCACATTATTTCCAAACCACTGTAACTCCTGAAAGCCAGAGTCAACAGTGGCGACCACCAGAAAAGCGCCGAGACAATGAAGCTCGACGAAGTCCCAGAGAATGAATTTAACTGTCTTGGATCCCGCAACGAAATTAATCAGAAAAATATAGCGGAGGTGTAGGAAAAGCCGTAATTTCCACTTCCCTCCATATCAGCAGGAGACAGAACAAAACAAGGCCAATAGGCACAAAGGGACGTTTACAACTGGGATAGGCCCAGTTGCCTAGCACTACGGATAAAAATATTAACATTAATGGGTCCTATTATTTGTTATGAGCTGTAATATTTGATTCCAATAACAGGTATGGCAAAAACGCTTGAACGCACGGAAATTTGTTCTAGTTTCTACAAGGTCTGTGTAGTAAATAACTCCGGATGTAACCTGTACACTATCCAACTATTTCAACTGTATATTATACCTATTACGGATCCTGAGATACAGCCCGCAGATAGACCGACAAACGGAGAGACAGCGGAGGCTTAGTAATAGGGTCCCATTGGTTACGTTTATGACGACAGACCGTGTCGACAAGCAGGAGTGTTCCACGCGCGACTCACAGAGAGTCAGCAAGAGGAAGGGGTGCCTGCCGGGGCTGCGGGACTGTTCGAAAGAGATGGCGATGAAGGAACATGGATGGGTTTTGGCTCCCATACAACAAACGTGATTTTTTTTTGCCCTTTTTTTGATAATAATGGTACGGAACCCTTCGTGCGCGAGTCCGACTCGCACTTGGCCGGTTTTTGAATAAGTACCAGCGGTTTATTGTTCGATTTGAAGGTAACTTTGGATTTTTTTTTCTATCAAGAAAAGTATATGGAATCGTGTTTTCGTCACACATAGTACTTAGCATTAATCCTCAACTTTACCATATATTTATTTCAAAATTAATGCTGCAGTATTTTAGGCGTAACGGAGGATCATGCTAAGTCATTTGAGGTAGTATGGGCCCTTAAATACTCGTAACATCAATTAGGTGTTGTCACCCCCTTAAGACTAGGGCAGTCACGCACGGAGTCATGATAGCGTGACGGTAGACAGGGGAGAATGGAAGAAAAAAACAAAACCGGCCAAGTGCGAGTCGGACTCGCGAACGAAGGGTTCCGTACCATTATCTATACTTGTGCTAAAAGCTAGTCACACTATAATACTATAAAGGCGACAGTTTGTATGTGTGCGAGTATGTGTTTGTTTGTTACTCTTTCACTTAAAATCTACTGAACAGATTTGGATGAAATTAAGCACACAGATAGTTTATAACCTGTATTAACTTTTTTTCGGATGGGAAATCATCAAATGACTCCTCCCGCTCTGGGCGGAGCAGGAGGGAGTGTCAGACTTGTACTGACTAAAACCCATCCATGTTCCTTCATCGCCCCTTTGTGTTCCGGGGCCACGGTATCTCTTTCGAACAGTCCCGCAACCCCGACAGGTACTTTTTATCCCTGTAGTAAGATTCCGTGGGACAATTATCGAAAATCACACGGTCGAAATCGCGGGCAGAAGAACATAAAAATCAATGTGAAGGCCCCGGTTCATGAACGCGTTAAAAAACAAACAACATTCTATTTCGAGCTGTTTTATCATTCAGTAACCGCCGACTGAAAAGTTTACAAATACTTTTAACGAGTGATGCAGTCATACAAATATGTATGTTACATTTTAGACGATTTAGCTATTGGTCTTTGGGAGTGACGTGACGCAAGGATCTCATCAGCAGATCAGCGGTGGCCCACGACTTACGAACAGTAAGTCGTGTGTTCGAACCAATGCAGGGGCATTACTTTGTGTAATTTATTTAATCAGCACTGCTCTCAAAAATGGTGAAGGAAAACATCGTGAGGTCCAAACCGGCATGTCCTAGAACCAAACATTCGAAGACATGTGACATCTACCAACCCGCACTGGGCCCGCGTGCTGGTAGCACATTCCCTCTCTAAAGAGGAGGCTGTGCGTCCCAGCAAAGGGAACATTATAGGCTGATTTAGAGATCGATGAGATAGATGATGTTAGACTGGAAGCCGACCCCAACATAGTTGGAAAAGGCTAGGCAGATGATTATGATGACGGAGAGAACAAGTGCCTTTCAGCTTCGCTAAGCATATTGTTATACCCATTAGGGGATCATGAAGGAATAAAAAGAAATTAATGAATGGCTTAAAGTCACCCAAAGGGCAATGGAGAGGTCCGGCCCTGGTTCAAGCCATGGTCCGGAGCGAGACGGAATGGGACGCTGTCACCTCCTTCTGCGAAGCAGTAATGCTAGAGAAGGAGAAGGCGGCAAGTGAGAGGGAGAGAACCTCACGTCCCGGCCGCCGCGGGAGACTCCCCGGGTGTGCACCGTAGGCGCGGGCCTGTGGACGGTGGGCTATGAGCTAGCTCGCCGTCCGTCCGTCTCATGACGACAGGCCGTGTCGACAAGCAGGAGTGTTCCACGCGCGCCTCAAAGTGAGTCAGCAATAGGAAGGGGTGCCTGCCGGGGCTGCTGGACTGTTCGAAAGAGATACCGTGGCCCCGGAACACAAAGGGCGATGAAGGAACATGGATGGGTTTTAGTCAGTCACTCAGACACTCCCTACTGCTCCGACCAGAGCGGGAGGAGTCAAAAGGGGCAATGGAGAGGGCTATGCTCAGAGTTTCCTTGCGCGATCAAATCAGAAATGAAGACATCCATCCGCAAGAGAACCAAGGTTACCGACGTAGCCCGAAGAATTGCCAATCTTAAGTGGCAGTGGGCACCTCAGGGCACATTGCTCGCAGAACGGATGGCCGATGGGGCCGAAAAGTTCTGGAGTGGCGACAGTGAACCGGAAGACGTTGCGTTGGAAGGCCTCCCACTAGGTGGAGCGGTGACCTGGTGAAAGTTGCGGGGATCCGTTGGATGCGAGTCGCACGGGACCGGTCAATGTGGCGACACTTGGGGGAAGCCCATGTCCAGCAGTGGACGTCTTTCGGCTGAAATGATGATGATGATGAAGGAATTAAATAATGTCGTAGGTTCCCAATAAGGATTTTTCTAGATAAAAAGTAGCCCATGTCCTTCAAGGTTTCTTTCAACCAAATATCACCGAATACGGTTCAGCAGTTCATGAGTATCGTATCAACGAACGATCACTTTCGCATAGGTAACTTTAAACAATGTTATATGTTAATAAGGATGAATTCAATTAATATTCAAGTTAATTTAGCATAAACAACGGTTTGTGTACGTTTTTTTTATTGTTAACAGTTATTTTTGAATATGAATTGTTTTGTTTTTTCATATTCATGTATTATTACGTTTTAGTTTTGTTGGTAAACATTTTGTGGAGATGCTTAGATGATACATTGGTGTCGATTTTGTTGTGCACAATCTTAACTTAATTTAGGCTATTGCTATCTTTTTCTCTCTAATAAAACGAGAAAAAGACGGACGTAATTTAGAGCTGTTGACAGTTCCAAATTACGTCCGTCTGAGCCGTTGACAGCTCTAAATTACGTCCGTCTGTGCTGTTGACAGCTCTAAATTACGTCCGTCTGAGCTGTTGACAGCTCTAAATTACGTCCGTCTGAGGCGTTGACAGCTCTAAATTACGTCCGTCTGAGCTGTTGACTGCTCTAAATTACGTCCGTCTGAGCTGTTGACAGCTCTAAATTACGTCCGTCTCTTTCTTTTTCCGTGTGGTTAGTACCTTACCTGGTGACAGAATTGTTACACCACCCATGGGCCTCTGACTTAGCTTTACATGCCGTCGAGAAATATCTCTCAGACATGCTGGTTTCCTCACGATGTTTTCCTTCTCCGAAGCAAGTGATAATTATACAATACGCACATGAATCTGAAAAATCAGAGATGCGTGTCTTGGGTTCGAACTTGAGACCTGTGACTTGTCAGCCCCACGGTCACACCACTACGCTATCACTGTTGTACTATACGCGCCATAATATCCTTGTACAACTATAAGTTGCATTTACAAATTCTTCATATTTATATTGATAACACAATAAAACATTCTTAAATACTAGTTTAAACAAGGTTATCAAAGTTCATACGTAATAATGAAATAATAATTAGCTCATAAAATTGATTGATTTATCTACACTAATATTATAAAGAGGAAAGATTTGTCTTTTTTTGTGTATATTTGTAATGAATAAAAAAACTACTGCGCCGATTTCTAAATTTTTTTCTCCATTAGAAAGCTACATTCACCCTGAGTAACATAGGCTATATTTTATCCCCGTACTCCCACGGGAACGGGAACTACGCGGGTGAAACCGCGTGACGTCCGCTAGTCGAATATAAGAAGAAACTGTTACAAAACATGACTTCTTTTTAGGGTCCCGTATCCCAAGGGTGCCAACGGAACCCTATCACTAAAGGCTCCGCTGTCTGTCTGTCATTGGTCGGTATTCGGTACGTCTGCGTCTGTCAGAGATATTGAAGGTCAAAGTTCCAACTTATTAACAAGTTTTTTCATTTTGTAATACTTGTTTTTAGGGTTCCGTACTTCAAAACGTAAAAACAAACCCTTATAAAATCACTTTCTTGTCCGTCTGTCTGTCCGTCTGTTTGTCTGTCCGTCTGTCACTACCGATTTTCTCAGGAACAGGAAGATCTAGCAAGTTAAAATTAGGTGTATAAAAATCAAGGTCCTGAGACAACACGATAAAAAGATATGGGCAAATTTACATTTTCGCGAAAACTTGTGACTACCAAAATGTACCTTAACCTTAACTTTGTTACCTTCATTTTTTTTTATTTTTAGGATTTGTTTTTAGATAAAACCGCACGTAGAGAAGAGTGGAAGGCTATGGGGGAGACCTTTGTCCAGCAGTGGGACAATATAGGCTTAGTATAAAAAAAAAACTTGTTTTTAAGGTTTTAACTTTACTTATAACACCTCCATGACCCGTTTACTATTCAATCCATCCATCAGCACAATGTTTTGAGTGCGTTACATTGAGCTCCGTAAATCGTGATATTTCACACCAAAAAAGTTGTCGTTTCCCAGCAATAATTTTTGTGTAGACTTACTTAGTTTGATGTAACAGCAGTGTTTTTCAACCTGTAGGTCGCGACCCCCTGGGGGGTCGCGAAGCCTCTATACAGGTCGCAAGAGCTCGCGAAAACTACCTCAATAAACAAAACAATAAAGCCTAGAAAGAAAGATTTAATAAGAGAATGTTAGCTAACGGATATTAACATTTGTATGTTCATACAAATTAGCAAAATAAAAACCTATTAGTACTCATCCATCTTATTGAGGTTACGCTTGTTTGTCATTAACTAATTTCTCCCATCGTAGATCCGTTTTTGCTACAT
Source organism: Xestia xanthographa (assembly GCA_905147715.2). Taxonomy (NCBI): domain Eukaryota; kingdom Metazoa; phylum Arthropoda; class Insecta; order Lepidoptera; family Noctuidae; genus Xestia; species Xestia xanthographa. The sequence continues at coordinate 4,752,127 of LR990671.1, forward strand.
TGAGAATTAAATCGCATACCAAATATAAAAAAAAATGTGTTGAAATACCTACTTACCAACATAATAGGGAATATGCATAAATTCTCTTTTGTTTATTTCGATACGGAATGTTAAAGTGCTATAAAAATAATGACAAAAAGCGAAAACAAGACATAAATCGGCCAAACAACACAAAAGTTATAACCATTTAAACTTTTGTTTCCATCTCTTTCTAAACGGAAAACGGAATTTAGTATGGATTTTGTACGTCGATGCAGAGAATGACGTCATTCGCTGTATCGGATCTCTCTGTCTAATCAGAAGTTTCAAATGCTTATAACTTAGTATTTTTCATAAATATAAAAAAAAGTATTTCACTTTGCTATTTCTGATATTAATACGCTTTGTTTAGTGATAAAAAAAAAATCATGCATATACCCTATTGTATGTATTTATCGACTATTATCGATCGTTTTCCAACCGGTGCCCAAACCTGGATCTTTAATAAAAACAATATGACCAAAATACGTTCGTGCCAGCGAGCTATGGAGAGGAGCATCCTTGGCATCAGGCTCATGGACAAACAGAACAGCAAGAAAATCAGACACAAAACGAAAGTGGTAGACGCAGTAATCGTGGTAGACGTGCCTCTAAAGAGGTCAAGCGCACTATATTTAGTGCTTACTGCACATCTTTCTACACTTGCAGACTATGGGGTCATTATACTCAAAAATCATACAGCAGCGCCCTTCGCGTCCAATACAACAACGCATTCAGGGTGCTGATGGGTTGTCTCGATACTGCAGCGCATCAGGGATGTTTGCTGAAGCTCATGTAGACTGTTTCTACACAAGGATGCGGAAACGGTGCGCATCCCTGGTCCGTAGGGTGCGGGGCAGCACCAACAGCATCCTGTCTATGATTGCGAGTAGGCATGATTGTGCGTTTGTGAACCACTGCTGCAAAGTTTCGGCTGGGCCTGTCACCTTGCAGCAATGATGTCACTATCTGTTTTCTGTTTTGTTTGTAAGTGTATAACTAACATAGTTTGTAAGTATATTGTTACTAACACTAGGAGTCTTGTTGCTCGAAATAAATGATTTATTATTATTATTAGTAACACACGCACGGCTATTAAAGTGGAAATGGGCCGGACACATCGCTCGCTATCCACAAGAAAGATGGTCTAAGCGAGCAACAAAGTGGAAAGGCCCTGGCAGTAAAAGGGCAAAAGGCAGACCACAAGCTCGCTGGGTCGACGACATACTAAGATTAGCAGGAAGCGACTGGTTGGAAGCGGCGAATACCAGAAAAAAATGGAGGCAGTGTGAGGAGGCCTCCCGTAAGGAGCCATGACAGAGACATGTCAATTTAGAAATTGTTTTTTCTTGTACCAGTTTTATTTAATTTTCTTTTGTTACTGTTATGGAAATAAAAAGGCTTATTATTATTATTATGGGGGTCGTGTCATGAAAAAGGTTGAAAAACACTGGTGTTATAGAATGCTTGGTTGATTTGACGGCTTCTTGAAGAGATAGTTTACATCTATACTTCTATACTAATATTATAAAGAGGTAACATTTGTTTATAAGTTTGTATGTTTGTAAGTTTGTATGTACGATTCGTATTCGACGACCCGAATAGCGCAGCGGTAGTGAGGCTTTTACGTTCTTAGGGTCCTGGGTTCGAATCCCGGTCGGAGTAAATGTTTGTGTGATGAGCATGGACATTTGTTTCCGAGTCATGGATGTTTATATGTATAATAAGTATGTATTTACGAACAAAAAAAAAAGTATCTATGTATTATATCAACTATCTGGTGTCCAAGACACAAGCCTCGTTGCTTAGTGTGGCACTAGATGGCGCTGTGTGTAATAATGTCCAGCAATATTTATTATTATTATTATTTATTATGTAGGGGGTAATCTCCGGAAGTAATGAACCAATTTCAAAAATTGTTTCACTGGTAGAAAGCTACAGTATTCGTGAGTGCTATAGGCTATATTTTATTCCCGTACTCCCACGGGAACGGGAACTACGCGGGTGAAACCGCGGGACGTCAGCTATCCTGTATAATGGAATATTATCGGTCGTTTTCCAACCTTTCCGTTCGTTATCTAGACCGATATCAAAAACTCATTTAATGCTAATCATAATTATTTTATTTATTATAAACACACAACATCGGAGAGCTAAGCGTTTAATCGTCTGATAAATCGTGTAAACACTTTATCATGCCGCAAATACATATTTGTTTGTAACCTTGCATCATCATCTGCCTAGCCTTTTCCCAACTATATTGGGGACTGCCTATCTGATCTCCACAACCCAGTTAGTACTGGGTATAACCACATGACCACCACTGATCATGTCAGTTTAAAAACTTATACAAGTCGCGGCACGAAACTCTAGCGTTGACCGTTTTTGCGCAGAAGTAAAAAATAAGAATGTCTTGGGTGGGGCGTGCCTTGCGCCGATTGGCTCTCCAGTAGTCTCCAGTCGTAGAACATGCGCAGCTATCCCCTCCCCGTTTCGTTCAGCGCTAGAGTTACGTGCCGCGACCTACAGTACTTGGTAATACGATACTCCTTGAGACCAAAGAAGGAATCTAACCAGATGCAACTGACCACCAGTATTTTACATGGAGCGACTGCCTATCTGACGTCCACAACCCAGTTAATATTAAAATCAAAATATTTTATTTCACACTAGCGGACGTCACGCGGTTTCACCCGCGTAGTTCCCGTTCCCGTGGGAGTACGGTGATAAAATATAGCCTATACGGATTCGGAAGAATCCCTCTAAGTAATGGTAAAAGAAATTTTGAAATCGGTCCAGTAGTTTCTGAGCCTATTCAATACAAACATACAAAAATACAAAGGTTTCCTCTTTATAATAATTGTATAGATAGGCCTAGATGGGTACTTATAAAACGTCGAAAAAGATGCACGGTTCGCGTTGGTCGTTTCCATGGAGAAGAACCGGCAAGAAACTCAATGGTTACTCTTTCAAATCATTTGGTATTACAATATTATTATGCTACAGCATAGTATGGGGGGACAGCGTAGTCCCGACATTAGGTCCTTGCTTAAACAAAAAAACGTAAAACATGATAAAAAGTTAACAAGCATCTGAGAATCTAGAATCAAGTTAGTACTGGGCAATACTTATCTTGGCCTAGTACATTTTCTAAGGTAACTTAACAAATTGTTTGAATTAAAAATTCTTAAATGATAAATGATGTTTATTTTGCAAGTCGGTTTTTACAAACACTTTTACACGTCATTTTTTTAAAACTAGATGGGGCCGGTGTTTTGTACCTGACTACTCTGAGAAGAAACAGCCGAAACAAACTCAGAGATAGTCTCTTTTGAAGTCCAGACATAATCTTGCTCAATTCACATGAGGACTATGCAGATTAGTGTCTGAGATGGTCTTTTGAAGAATGAACCAAACAGATTTGAGTGACTAATAACTCAAGGAGCTCAATGAAAAAATATTGTTATAATCTTGTCTTCCTAACTGTACCTAACGTTGATAAAGTTTAAAGTTCCACACAAAAAGAAACATGGGACGAGTTGCAGAACAAAAATATTATTTATTTTGATTTTCATCAACTCGTCCCAAATGGGGCGTGGGCTTGTGGGACGAGTTGATGAATTACTCGGCAATTCGATACCACTTGGTAGACACACAGTGCAAATAAACGACCGCAATCAGAAGTCCTCAGGAAAACACATGTCCTACTAACAAATCCGTTATCTTAAGATCAAAGGTTAAGTGGTATCATCACGCGAGCACTCCTGACGTTCGTGATGGAAACTAACAAGAGGTCAATTTGCACGCACTATGGGAAGAAAACTGCATTTCATTGGACGGACTAATCATTTAAGGGGACTTACAGTCGCTAAACGTGAGTTTTATAATGCAAAAAAATATGATTCTCTGCAATAAACAAAACCAGAAAAATATATGATATTCTTCAGGATATATGCTAGAATTATAGTGTTTTGAAAACATAATACAACTAATTTTAATCGATAAAAAAATATCACAAACTTTACTCTAAAAAATTCTTTTACCGAGTAAAAACCATACAAAAATACATGCGATCATTCTGATTTTTTGGCAAATAATTCTATAAGCAACTTAGTACCATTTTAGTGTTTTATTTTTTTAGTCCAATCAATTTTTTTTTTGTAAATCGCAAAAAGACACTCATTTCGCACTATTCGGCCCGCAGTGACTGACGTAACAACCACTTTGTAGTGCAAGCTGATTAGAACTTTATTCTAACAGTATTTCAAACGGAGTTTGAACCACCACAAATAGAGTTGCTAATTTAGCTCCTGAAGTCGCTTGTAATAAAAACGTTGGACTGCGCGAAAGATGACAACAACATAACATCAAGCTTAGGTAGAAAAAAGGAAAAATATTTGGCTGTCGCAGAGACATGACGTGCATATAAAATCCCAAAAAAGACAATAAACACAACGTAACAAATATTTATAAATAAAACAAGACTGAACAATAAAAACGAAACCAATCCAATAACGCCAACCAAATCAATCTAATTTAATAACGCCTTCAGGATGCTGTTGGGACTGCCATGGCGCTGTAGTGCGTCAGGAATGTTCAAGGAGGCTCGCGATCCTTACTCAAATATCTCACTGATGGTGGCTGGTGTGTATTGGCGGCGGCGACCTCTCGCGTCCGGCCCTGGTGCAAGCCATGGTCCGGAGCGAGACGGAATGGGACGCCGTCACCTCCTTCTGCGAAGCAGTAATGCTAGAGAAGGAGGTGGCGGAACGGGAGAGGGAGAGAACCTCTCAGCATCCCGGCCGCCGGCCGCGGGAGACGCCCCGGGCGCGTGGCCCCCGGCCACCTTAGGCGCGGGCCTGTGGACGGTGGGCTAGCTCGCCGTCCGTCCGTCTCATGACGACAGGCCGTGTCGACGGCGCGGTCGTGTTCCACGTGCGCCTCAAAGAGAATCAGCAATAGGAAGGGGTCCGCAAGGGCCGATGCCTGCCGGGGTTGCGGGACTGTTCGAAAGAGATACCGTGGCCCCGGAACACAAAGGGCGATGAAGGAAGATGGATGAGTTTTAGTCAATAAAAGTCTGACACTCCCTCCTGCTCCGCCCAGAGCGGGAGGAGTCATTTGATGATTCCCCATCCAAAAAAAAAAAAAAAAACAAAAATGGTGGCTGGTGTGTCGGGTCATTTAGTTCCCTTCAATATGGTTGAGTTGAATGGCGCCGATACATGCGTCATGTTCGTGAACGGGCGCTGTGAGTTGGGACTGGTCATCTCTTAGCATGACTGCAATTGTTGATTTAATCTTTTACTCTGGACGCTCTTAATGTGCACGTCTTTCTACATCGTTCTCACATAATGTATGTATAATCTCAACATGAATGATGTAACCAAGATTTTGTAACAATATTTTGATTTAAAAGACCACCAGACACCAGACCATGGACTGTTTTAGACTTTCACGGTTTTTCACTACACTTCAATCGATCATGATGCTTGCAACAGCGTCGAAACCTCGGGAGCTCATCAAAGCAAAAGAAAATCACGGATATTATCCCGTAAGTACTTTAAGTGTAGTGTCCATGGAGTTTCTTGCCCGTTCTTCTCTATAGAGATCTACGCTAGGGAATGAGCAACTACAGTACTTTCTCAAGTTATTGTCTTGTGACTGGGACTGTAGCTTTATTTTGTTTTGTATTTTTGACATTCAAAAGTGCCGTAATGGTCTAGTTTAAATAAATGCTTTGAGTTTGAGTTTATGCGAAAGAAAGCAGCCTCCTTAGTGCAGCGTCTGCATGGTAGTGACATCAGCATTTTGAAGACGATTGCTGCTAGACCGGACTGCCCCTTCCAGAGACAGTGGGTGGGGACTGTCATGGTCTCAATAAATAATTTATTAAGTTGTAAGCACTAACAATATTAATCTAATAGGCTAGTTTTCACCATCAATACATATTGGAAATCCATTTAGTCCGTCAGTTAGAGTGTTGGTGAGTTTTACTCCCGAGTTCTGATGAGTTTTATCTCTGTCAATATTCATTGATTTACAAAAACAATAAAAAGGTGTGTCCATTATTTTCCAATAATCTAACTGACGGACTAAATAGATTTGCAATTTATTGATGGTGGAAACTAGCTTATTACCATTAATGCTCGCAAGCATGAATGCTGAATACTGACCGACCCTGTCAATGGGGTAACCTGAATTCTTAACATACTCCGGCAAAACGAGTTTTCAAGGAATTGATTTTACTAAAACTATATGGGTCATGTTGTCTGAAAATAAATGATTTAATTAATTAATTTATACCCCAAGAGACGGTAACCAAGAAAAAATCTACGGGTTAGTTCATTGAGTTGAATTTTCTATACATTCAATTAACGATCCGTTCGTAAAAACGTCACATACCTTGCATTTAAATCACGTTAATTGATATGTTCTTCAGAAATATTTGAGAAGCCATGTTTGTAGGTTACGTTTGTATTGTTATAGCTTCTTTCGAGGGGCGGTAAATTCGCCAACTATGATGTCAGTGTCCCGCTATTGCAGATTGGCTAATATGTTTAATACCGCCATGACCTTATCGTCATCTTGTTGTTCCATGTTACTTAGTTTGATGTACAGAATGCTTGCTTGACGGATTCGTGATGAGGTCTTTTACACACTGTATATATAGTTGTGATACGAGAGATAATTACAGAATCACGCATTTGATCTCCTATTTAGACAATATTATTAGGTTTTTTATCGATTTCCTTTCTTTATTTATGGTGTGGTTAGTGCCTAACCTGGTGTCGGAGTTTTTATGCCCTCCAGCCTCTGGCGTGGCTTTATTAGTTTGTATAGATGACAGAAAGGTCCTATAGACAAAACCACGGAACTTAGACAAAAGCATCATATTCCAGATAGATCTTTGACAGTCGTTACAGGTCGCGGCACGAAACTCTAGCGTTGACCGTTATTAGAAGTAAAAAATAAGAATGTGTTGAGACGTGCGTTGCGCCGATTGGCTCTCCAGACGTATAACAGCGCAGCTATCCCCTCCACTTTTCGTTAAGCGCTAGAGTTATGTGCCGCGACCTGTACGGGCGGTAAGACGTCCAAAATTCTAACCACCAGGTCTTGTCAAGGTGTATCGTGTTCCAGTAACTGGGATCTAAAATACTGGTATTCAACTGCAGCTGGATGAACAGGAAGCCAACCCCAAGATAGGAGATGGCTAGGCATGTGAAAGGGCCCCTCGGTTTTTATCCGACTGCCAAGGAAGAGTTACGTTTTTGCGCATATCTTCTATGTTTCTTTGTAAAATTACCTTGTATCTTCCAAACGCCTGGATGGATTTTAACAGTTAACGCATTGTTATATTTGTCTTTAAAACCCAAGTGTCCTTCGGCCTTAGATAAGTGTTTGAAAACAAAAAAAAAAACAAAATGGTGGATTTTTGGCGCGAAACAGCAATACAAGCTTCCGTTAATCAAATAAAAAAAAAACCAAACCTATAGAGTGGGGTATCAAAATGAAGGGTTTTAAGAGGTAATTACAAAAACATATGTTTAAATTTAATTAGGAATAATATTACAATTAATATTTGCGGTCGGGTTTTTGATTTTTTAAATATGTTACAGATCACAGGTTATTTTTAAACCATAGCTAAACTTAAAGGCGATTACAGACATAATATTTATCTAACATCACGTGTCACAATTTCCATTAAAGATAACAACTTTATGTTGATTGGTAAAAGCTGATTGATGATAAACAAAAAGGCCAAGGTCATCACAATATCATTAGAAATTTTAGCTATTTATAGAAGGCTTGCTTGGTAATGGATTCTAGTAGTTATAACAAGGCCATAAGGCTGACAATCGAGGTGAAACGGAAGAATTAATATTATAAAAAAACCTGTTGTGTCTACAGGGTAAATCTTCCCTTTTCATTTCTTTCGACTGGTTAGTAGACTCATGGGCCAGTGACTTGAATTTAGATGCCGTCGAGAAATATCTCTCAGGCATGCTGCTTTCTTACGATGTTTTCCTTCACCGACTACAACGTCCACTGCTGGACATAAGCCTCTCCCATGATGGGAGGAATTTGCCGTAATCTCCACGCTTGGCAGGCGGATTGGAGATCGCAGTGATGAAAGACTTAACAGAAAACGCTGCTGCCCATTCTCTGGTCTACGGAGGCGCAAGGTGTTCTGCCTCAGACATTAGTCGCCATATACGACACCCGTGAGTGTAAAGGGTTGGTTCTATTCTACTCTGCCGGATACCACACGGCGTATTCTACTCTGCCGGATACCACACGGCTTACCGAAGCAAGTGATAATTATACAATACGCACATGAATCCGAAAAATCAGAAGAGCGTGTCCTGGGTGCAAAATCGAGACCTATGACTTGTCAGTCCGTCAGTCACAGCATTAGGCTACACACTGCTAAAGCGAAGGTGTAACCAGAAATATATATTAGTACCTTACGGTACAGAAGTTTCACTCCCGAGTTTAGGTATGATAAACGCAAGCGTGCGGCCACCGCACTAGCATATGCACTAGTCTCAATAGGCTTGCACTCGCTCGACTTGTCGCACACGCAGCGCACGCACCCGCGAAACAAAAATAAACTGTTAATACCTTAGAGTACCTCTGACAGCCCTAGCAGATTGAAGCGAGACGGCAGACAGTTATTGTACTATGAACGCTATGCGCAATGCAAAAGGTTGAAATTAGCTTGTTTTCCAGAACAGTAGGTAAATATCTCGGGGTTTTTGCGCCGCTTGTATGGAAGTGAGACAGGCCTGGTGTAACCTATATTATAGCAGCATCTACTCTAGTTGTTTGTTGCTTGGATCTACAGTGTGTGGTTCTGTCGCCTTACGCAGTGTCCTGCTTGAGCGACGAATACGACGCGACGCGACAAGGCACGATGCAATACGACGCGATGTTGTCCTACGTGATTTTGGTCGTTACTTCTCGAATCATGGAGAAATAAAGTACAAATTTGAATCAACCATTTCGTAGTTCATGATGACGCGTCTGGTCGCTCTTAAGGCGACGCATCGTTCTAAAACCGGGCGGGCACGCGCGCTTCGGGACTGAGCGGGGGACTGGGCGCCTGAGCGGGGCGAGGATTGCTAGCTTATAACATAAAGGACGTAAACGACAAAATGGTTTTTGTTATTTAATTCAGTTAGGAACGATAATTTTAAAAAATCCTTTTACAATTTTAAAGAGTATGTATAGCCTCATCTACGGAGAAAGTTAAGAGGCTTAAATTGGTCCCGTTTGCCCATAACATGTGAATCACTTTTTAAAAAGAGGTGTTTGATATTTTTTTCTCTGTTACAAAAGTTACTTAATCATGTATTGAAAACTAACAAAATAAGGTTTTTATCATGAATTATCAGGTCACCAAATTATATTTTCATTCGTTTTGTAATTACTGACAAAAATTGAGATCATTGACTCCATGATTTCCAATGCGTCCTCTTAAAACAAGTACGCGTTACGTCGCGTCTCGCCGCAGCCTGCCATATAGCCCGCACGCAGGGTATGCAGTTGAGTTGATCGCGTTCGTCGCGTTCGCAGCGTCGCGTCGCGTCGTATTAGTTGCTCACGCAGGACACCCCATTAGCAACAAGTTACAATGTTAAATCAAGCGGTGCAGTGGCCGATGGGATAAAACTGCAACTAGAGAGATGGGCCAGCCGACAGTGCAACAAAAAAAAATCCAGGCAATCGGTGTTAAAGCGTTACTATCGTTCAAGCGAGTGAAGCTAGCGACCTGCTGAACTGTCCAATGAAGTGGAGATCTAGTCCGGGGTTGCGGGACTGTTCCGGGGTTGCGGCCTGCGGGACTGTTCGAAAGAGATACCGTGGCCCCGGAACACAAAGGGCGATGAAGGAACATGGATGGGTTTCAGTCAGTAAAAGTCTGACACTCCCTCCTGCTCTGCCCAGAGCGGGAGAAGTCATTTGATGATTTCCCATCCAAAAAAAAAAGTGGAGTTCTAGTGCCAACAGTTTTAGCAATAGGCTTGTGTCCTGAAAAAATCTAATTAGTCCGTCAGTTAGATTATCAAAAAATATTTGACCCGTATTTTTGCTTTTGTTACGTAAACCAAAATTGACGAAGATACGACGCTTTTAAAATTCTCAATACGTCACGCCGTGGTATGTTTAGTGCGTTCTGACGTCCCGAGCCCCCCACTCTCGAGTTTTGATGCGTTTTATCTTTGTCAATATTCATTGATTTACAAAAACAAAAAATACGTGTCCATTATTTTCCAATACTCTAACTGACGGACTAAATAGATTTGTAATTTATTGATGGTGGAAACTAGCCTATTACTTTGACCGTGGTCGGTCAGAGTGGGCGGTCACTAAGAGACATGAAACGCAAACAAGACTTTTCTGACTCGATTCAAGCATATAGCGTAGGCCACACTGCCAGCTGGAGAGCGAGCGAGAGAGTCGGACGAGGCATCGTTTCATCCCTTTTCATTCTTTTGTTCAGAGCGCGAACTATCGAAAGAGCCGAACGAAGTATGAAAAGAACCTCGCCGCCTCGCTAGCTAGCTGGTGGGGTGAACTGCGCTTAAGGCTGCAGCTTCAGGGCGGCCCGCGACATTCAAATTTTCTTACCTTTTTTTTGTAATTTACAGGCCAGTGCTAGGTCGTATGTTGATTAAAATATTATTCGCGGCTGTAAGACGTATGTAGTTGCATGATTATATTCATCAACATCATCGATACAACCCTCCAAGTTCATAAAGGTGGAAAAATGACTTTTTCAAGGTCAAAGTCATTCCTGCACGTTTATAAACATACTTCTGTAACTACATACGTCTTACACCCGCGAATAATATTTTAATCAACATACAAACTAGCACTGGCCTGCAAATTGCAAAAAACGTTAGAAAATTTGAATTTCGCGGGCTAGTTGAAGCAAAACGGTGACGATTGGCGCGAAGAAGGAACATACAAGATTTGACCAATCACAGGCGAGATAAGGATTTCAATCAATGTGATTGGTCGATTCTCGCACGTCTCTTCTACTCTCCGTTTCGGTGGAAACAGGGCCCTACTCTGTTCGTCCGTATATATACGGATCTATCCGTCTCTCTCTCACTCACACTCATTTGCAGATGTAGGCGAGACTCGAGAGAGACGGATAGATCCGAATATCGAACGAAGTGTTAGAGAGTTGGGGGGCCCTGCAGAAAAAGCCGTCTTTGTAAAAGGGCATGCCAAAATAAATACTAAAGCCAGCAAAACTTCACACAGATACTTAGTGATTGGTTACCATAGCAACCAACACATACACAACTCACATACACAGACAATCAGACTCCGATGATATATCTGTAATGATTAAAACATACATTATTAGACATAACGTTAAATTATAAATTTTTCGCGGCAATTGCACAAATATTGTACATAATTTCCACTAATCGTGTTTTGAAGATTAAGTATGTTAATGATAACGCTGAAACGGATATTATATTGCAGGGATTAACATTTGATATAAAATCGATATTAGTGATTACTTAATAAAATTCGTAATCCATTGAGTTTTCCGACCATATGTCATCATACGTCCATCCATTATTAGAGGCTAAATAATAACAGCCGCTCGGGTCAATCTTCAGGTTAAGCTGTGCTTGCCTGGGTTGGTCCGTGGATGGGTGACCACACATTACATACGAAGTTTCCTCCGTGCCTCGGAAAGCACGTTAAGCAGTTGTTCCCGGCTGTCATTCGTAGATCTATGACAGTCGTTACAGGTAGTCAGTGGGCCGAAAGTGTGACAACCAGTCTTACCAAGGGTTATTGTATTACCCAGTACTGACTGAGTTGTGGAGTCGCTCTATGTAAAATACTGGTATTCAGCTGCATCCGGTTAGACTGGAAGCCGACCCCAACATAATCGTAGTTAGGAAAATGCAGATAGCCTCCTTCTGCGAAGCAGTAATGCTAGAGAAGGAGTTGGCAGAACGTGAGAGGGAGAGAACCTCACGTTCCGGCCGCCGCGGAAGACGCCCCGGGCGTCGGGGGCCACCGTAGGCGCGGGCCTGTGGACGGTGGGCTAAGGGCTAGCTCGCCGTCCGTCCGTCTCATGACGTCAGGCCGTGTCGACAAGCAGGAGTGTTCCACGCGCGCCTCAAAGAGAGTCAGCAAGAGGAAGGGGTGCCTGCCGGGGTTGCGGGACTATTCGAAAGAGATACCGTGGCCCCGGAACACAAAGGGCGATGAAGGAACATGGATGGGTTTTAGTCAGTACAAGTCTGACACTCCCTCCTGCTCCGCCCAGAGCGGGAGGAGTCATTTGATGATTTTCCATCCGAAAAAAAAAGGTAGATGATGATTTATATTCTCTTTATCAGATGTATGATAAGAGAATTTCTTTGTTGTGCTTTGACAGAGTGAGTGAGCAAATATTTACTTCTATATTTAGTTTCCAACATTGTGTGGAACAAAGAAATAATTTGATGTTATGCCAAAAACTTAACATTGTTTATAACTTGTACAATAGCAACAATTTATTATTTTATTTTTACCCGACTGCGGTGAAGCCCAAAACGGGGGTTATGTGTTTGACTTGTATGTATGTTCGTTTCTTTGTTCCCGCGTCAACTCCTAAACAGATGAACCGATTTCGATAAATTATTTTAGTTGTTAGATTCGTCTTGGTGGCGTAATTGCCAGCAATTTGAAAGAAACATGGCGGATTTTGGGCGCCATATTGTGGGGTTGGGTTCCATTTTTTTTTCATCCAACTCCATTACGTACGACGCGCGACGTTATCAAAATACGTACTTAATAAAAAAGATAAATCATCTGCGAAATCTTCCGCATTACCAAACTAAAAAAACCGGCCAAGTGCGAGTCGGACTCGCGCACCAAGGGTTCCGTACCATTATTATCAAAAAAAGGGCAACAAAATCAAGTTTATTGTATGGGAGCCCCCCTTAAATATTAATTTTATTCTGTTTTTAGTATTTGTTGTTATAGCGGCAACGGAAATACATCATCTGTTAAAATTTCAACTGTCTAGCTGTCACGGTTCATGAGATACAGCCTGGTGACAGACAGACGGACAGACAGCGAAGTCTTAGTAATAGGGTTCCGTTTTTACCCTTTGGGTACGGAACCCTAAAAAATGGAAATTAAAAAAAAAGTTAGAATATAAATAGAAAAAACACAAGCACATTTAACATGAAATAAAAGCTAGAAGCAAGCAGTTCATTTCAGTTTTTTAGGGTTCCGTACCCAAAGGGTAAAAACGGAACTCTATTACTAAGACTTCGCTGTCTGTCCGTCTGTCTGTCACCAGGCTGTATCTCATGAACCGTGGCAGCTAGACAGTTGAAATTTTCACAGATGATGTATTTCTGTTGCCGCTATAACAACAAATACTAAAAACAGAATAAAATTAATATTTAAGGGGGGCTCCCATACAACAAACGTGATTTTTTTGCCGTTTTGTCTAATGTATAGATAATGGTACGGAACCCTTCATGCGCGAGTCCGACTCGCACTTGGCCGGTTTTTTATTTATTTATACTAATATTATAAAGAGGAAAGATTTGTATTTTTATATTTTGGTAACGAATAAACTTAAAAACTACTGGACCGATTTGAAAAATACTTTCACCAATGGATAGCTACATTATCAGCGAGTAACATAGGCTATATTTTATCCCCGTACTCCGACGGGAACAGGAACTACGCGGGTGAAACCACGTGACGTCCGCTAGTTACAAATAATTTTAAAATGTAATATCTTTCTGTCTATCTGTTTTTGCAACTTTTAAGTTGAGATAGAGATAAATTAAAGTTCGAGAGTACATTCGCAAGAAGCTGGCAGTTTCATCACAGCGGTAATGTTTTCTCTATTGTTTGTCTTTTTATTCCGTTATCCGTGTAAATATCTATTTACTAGCGGACGTCCCGCGGTTTCACCCGCGTAGTTCCCGTTCCAGTGGGAGTACGGGGATAAAATATAGCCTATGTTACTCGTGGATAATGTAGCTTTCAAATGGTGAAAGAATTTTTTAAATCGGTCCAGTAGTTTTTGAGCCTATTCATTACAACCAAACAAACAACCAAACAAACAAAGTTTTCCTCTTTATAATATTAGTATAGACAATAATAAATAGTTTGATATATCATCATCATCTGCCTAGCCTTTTCCCAACTATTTTGGGGTCAGCTTCCAGTCTTACCGGATGCAGCTGAGTACCAGTATTTTACATGGAGCGACTGCCTATCTGACCTCCACAACCCAGTTCATACTTGGTAATACGATACCACTTTGGTTAGACTGGTTGTCAGACTTTTTGGGCCACTGACTACCTGTAACGACTGTCAATGATCGACAAATGACAGCCGGGACCAACAGCTTAACGTGCTTTCCGAGGCACGGAGGAAACTTGGTTAAGGGTGGTCACCCATCCACAGACCAACCTAGGCAAGCACGGCTTAACCTAATGATCGACCCGACCGGTTGTTATTATAAATAGTTTGATATATATTTATAGTATTTATATAATTATATTTATAGTATTTATATATATTTATAGTGTTTTTTTTTGTTAAAACGTTATGGACTAATGTCTGAAATAAAAAGTTTTTTTTTTTTTTTTATATCCTTCTATTTTACCTTAGTATGAATTGTTTATTTTCAGATGTACACCTACCACTGCTTGTCTGTGCATCACCCAAAGGTTGACTACACTAAGTCCGCCTCTGTACTTTGTGTTTGAAGTGTTAAATAAATAGACAACCAATAAATCAATAAACATGTTTTGCACACAAGTGTTAGATACATTACTCGACTATGTAGTAATTATAGCACAATATTTGTCAACATGCATTAAGGCGCTCCCTCATCAGAGCATCGCCTGTAATTCAATTCGAATTCAGAATCGAATCTATGGTTGTTAACCATAGATTACAAATGAACACTCTCGATTAGCAAGCTTCCATTTGTAAAGTAACAATGAAATAATTTTTGTACAGAAACCAGTGATTGTAGTACTTAAGTCATGTATTTAACGCGGCGACATACTAATCTGATTTAGGGTTTTAAAAATAATTAAAAACCGGCCAAGTGCGAGTCGGACTCGCGCACGAAGGGTTCCGTACCATTATCTGTACATTAGACAAAACGGCAAAAAAATCACGTTTGTTGTACGGGAGCCCCCCTTAAATATTAATTTAATTCTGTTTTTAGTATTTGTTGTTATAGCGGCAACAGAAATACATCATCTGTGAAAATTTAAACTGTCTAGCTGTCACGGTTCATGAGATACAGCCTGGTGACAGACCGGACAGATGGACAGACGGACAGACAGCGAAGTCTTAGTAATAGGGTTCCGTTTTTACCCTTTGGGTACGGAACCCTAAACATGGGTAGCAAAAATAATAGCTACAGAGAAGTAGCATTTTAAGCATAAAGTAGCATCTTTATTTTGAGTTGTAAGCTGTTTAAATTTAAGTTGGCAGTAATTTTTTGGTGTGGCAACTGAATTTATTGTTAGACGACAACTTGACGGCGGATAAAAAGTATAAAACAGGCTTTCTTAAAATATACAATGAGGTTGTTTATAAAATTAACTGAGATTTAGAACCTGCTACGACTCCATGACGCGCGCTCGCTTTGCTCGCATTGTATATAACACTCTTGACTTCTGTCCCCGAAGTGCCCATGCCGCTCTTAAATGATTACTTAAATGAACATTTGAAATATTGCCGCCATTCATTATTTTTAATACCTCACCTATTATTTCATTGGCCCTGTTTAATATAATTTTCTATCTTAGAGTAGCACAATAAAAACTGAAAAGAAAAAACCTATTTCAGGAGACAATAATATGTATTGACTGCAACAGTCGGGACCCATTATATAATCTAGAATAGAATCATTACATCCAATATGGGTCCCAACTGTTGCAGTCAATATGTCCTGTCTCCTGAAATTGTTTTATTCTTTTTTTATTTAAAGTTAAGTATTAGTTATTTTATACGCAGTCGGGTTTTTTAATTTACTAATTATTTTTTATAGATCCTTGCCTTTTGTAGCTCATATAATATAATTATTGTGCTAAAAATATTTAATCGCTATCAAGTTATTTTTTTTGTAACCAAGTAGTTAGTCGCCTAATAAGTAAGTTGTTATTCGCCTCAAAAATAGTTAGCCTTGTAGTAATAATACAATGTATTGTTACAGGTTTTAAGTATGTGGAGATGGGTATAAGAGTAGAGGAAGACCATAGAAACGATGGATGGACTGTGTGAAGGATGATATGGTATAGAGATGCAACGGATAGTTAATTGGCCGGATACTGAATAACGGATATTCGGCGGACTGCGAGGCCGGATGGCCGGATATCCGGCCGCCGGAGCTCCGGCGAAGAGTAGTTCTCTGAGGCAAGTTGTGCGTACATTTTTAGCGTTGTACAGCTGAAGGCAACGCGATTGCATCATTTCGAGCGGTTTCGGGTCTCATCGGGAGTTCGGGACTCATCGAGAGTGATCGTGCCACTTGCTGATTATAAATATTAATTTTTAACTTGTTAAAAAAAAACATGTTTTAGTGCGGTGCGATGAGTTAGAGACGTTAGAGTCGATACATGTAGCTTTTAATAAAACTTATCATAATTGCTAGCTGTTGTCTTATTTCATGTCCGTTTTAAAGGATTTTTTTATGCATATCCGGATAATGAGTTACTATCCGGTATCCGGCCGGATAGTAAAATTTGGGCCGGATAGGCCGGATACCGAATAGTTACCGGATATCCGTTTCATCTCTAATATGGTAAGTAAGGAGGTGTCTGATGAGATGACGAGTGTAATAGAGAAGTATGGGCAGGCCTGTGTCACTCCGCGTGTAGGTATTAAAAACATACCTACAGGCGGCGGCCACTGCGCAAGGGCCAATCTAGTAGGCTGCCGCAAGCGAAAGATGACACGCGCGCGCGCTATTTTGTTCGACCACGTTCAACTTTCTCGATAATTGCAAGATGGACACAAAACGAAAAAAAGCAAAAAGATACTGTGCAGTATTTAATTGCTTAAATACGGATCGTGATCGAAATTTAACTTTTTTTTGGTTGCTTAAAGACACTGACAGGTAAAATCTACTTTGATTGGATTACATTATGTTCCTATTTGAAATGAAATTAATTCAAACTACAAACCCTTTCTCCCCTTGTTGAACAGAGTACTATTCCAATACCCTAAAAGTATTTAAAAGTACAATAAAAAGACATTTTAGTCGTTTCATTCGAGTTGCATTTCATTTGTCGTATTCATTTACGAACTTAGACTAAGAGCCCAACGCAAAATATTTACGGTGATACTATAGGTGATACCCTATGGAATTCTTTTCAACTTAAAGGAAGTTTGCGAATCCACACTAGATGGCGTAAGTAGTTTCTCGAAGTAAGCAACCCTAGTCCGCGGCTCTTTCAATACTTAGAACCACGTATAACTTATTATGAACCGTAGTCCAGTGAATTAAGGCCCATATTCCCTCAAAAAAAATTTGGTAGGTATGTAAATGAACACGTGCCCGACTGGAACGCGAGCTAAATTGAATCATATTGTTTATCAGATTAAGAACATATTTCTTTGAAAACCATTGCGAAGTAAAGCTTCTGTAACGCTAGTTACTAGTTATTATTCTGTGGTATGGGAGAAGATATGCTGCGCCGACCATAAATGAATTGGGATAGGAAAGGAGAAATACAGGGGGTCTAAAATGGCCGCTTTAGCAGAATCGTTTTGTGAATCACGTTAAAAATTTAAAATTGTTAAAATGGACTTTATTGTAATTGACATAAAGTCCATTTTAAGAATTTAAATGTTTTAACGTGATTCATGCTAAGATTCTGCGTAGGATCTGTTAAAGCGGCCATTTTAGACCCGCAGACATGGGTCTACACATACAATGTAAAAAAGAAAATAACCACAACCCAGAGCTATGGGGAGGAGCATCTTGAAACTGAGAAAAATAGAGAGAGTAAAAAGTGAAGATATAAGAAAGAAAACAAAGCTGACAGATGCCTTTAAGGGCTATAATATCTCTCAAATGGCTGAGTATGATCCTCCGTTACGCCTAAACTACTGCAGCATTAATTTTGAAATAAATATATGGTAAAGTTGAGGATTAATGCTAAATCCTATGTGTGACGAAAACACGATTCCTTAAACTTTTTTCGATAGAAAAAAATTCGAAAGTTACCTCCAAATCGAACAATAAACCGCTGGTATTAAAAAAGTACTTCAAATTAGATTATGAAACTTTTTATACTAACTGAACTAACTATAAAGCAGGTCTTATGTGTTTTATTTTTTTAGTCCAATCAATAGATTTTTTGTAAATCGCAAAAAACCACTCATTTCGCACTATTCGGCCGCAGTGACTGACGTAACAACCGCTTTGTAGTGCAAGCTGATTAGAACTTTATTCTAACAGTATTTCAAACGAAGTTTGAACCACCACAAATAGAGTTGCTAATTTTAGGGTTAGAAGGGCCTTAAACAAGCCTTGAAGCTGAAGTGGCAATGGGCGGGTCATGTAACAAGATACGCAGACAAAAGGTGGACCTCATAAGCGACAAAGTGGTGTGGCCCACTGGGAAAAGAAAAGTGGGAAGACCAAAGAAACGGTGGGCAGACAATATCACAGAAGTTGCAGGCAGGAACTGGTGGAATCTCGCTGCAGAAAGAGAGGACTGGAAGAGGAGGCTTTTACCCAAAAGGGATCCATTACAAGTGCAAAAAACAAAGAAATACTTAACATAACTTTAATATTAATAATATAATATAATTAATATAATATTATTAATAAAATATTATTAAGAGTCCTATTACATTTTTTACGTAAATTCATGATTTTTGACGCAGTAATTCTCAGCAGCAGTAAGATATTTTAATTATTTGCTTAAGAATAACGATAGTGCCATTCTCTTTCTTGTAAGTTGGAGTTACATATTTTCAATTTTCTTTTCGTGTAATTTACTATAAATATTATACGAACTCAGTTTGCAAGAAAAACCGTCCACGATGGAACTTTAACGCTCAAATTCACATAGTTACATTCAATTCTTATAAAAGTTAAAATTACTAAAAGATAAGTTGAATGTTTTACTTGTTTATTGGAGTTTTAGAATTTCTTTAAATTCCTTGAGTTTTCACGGAAAAAATCGTAAAGAAATAGTAATTTAAGCCATAAATGTCTTAATTCAGCGTCTATATTCCAAATAAACTCAATTTTATCAAACAAATTAATATGATATAAAACTTCGATCTACAATGAATAAGTATCATTAGTTTTCGTTTGTCAATATAATAAGACAAAAATACAATAAATAAAATTGAAGTACCTACTATAATTCTCAATTCAGCTCGCTCTTCAGTCTCATGTCAGTCTCGTCTCTAATATTCGTCAATATCAATCGACAATCGTCCAAATATCGCTATTATTATCGACTCGTGTACGCCGACCGAAATAATTTGATCCAGGAAGTAAAAATCAAAAATTTGCCTAAAAAATGTAATAGGACTCTTAATAACATAACTATGTACACCTATTACTTAGAAATTGAATAAATAAATAATAAATAAAAAATAAAAAAAATAATAAATAAAAATAAATAAAATAATAAATAAAGCTTTTTATTATTATTTTATTCATAGGAGCCGTGTGGTATCCGGCAGAGTAGAATAGAACCAACCCATTACACTGACGGGTGTCGTATAAGGCGACTAATGTCTGAGGCAGAACACCTTGCGCCTCCGTAGACCAGAGAATGGGCAGCAGCGTTTTCTGTTAGTCTTTCATCACTGCGATCTCCAATCTGCCTGCCAAACCTGGAGATTACGGAAAATTCCTCCCATCATGGGAGAGGCTTATGTCCAGCAGTGGACATTATGGGCTGTTGTTGTTATATTTATAGCAGAAAAATATGATGATGACAGGTTGCGCAGTGTAATGCTTGGCACAAATCCGTACTGTTACATAACAAGCAAATGCCCCCGGTGAGTGAGCGCCTTTAAGCCAAGGGCTCAGCTAGCGTAACACTATCTAAATAGCATTATAAATTATTATTCTAATAATGTTTATCAGCGTTTGAGTAGATAACATATTAATTGCTACTAAATTAAACCAATTAGAAGGATATAGATTGAAATTTGTACTTTGTACTGGAACTTCATAACAAAACATCATACATCATTCATACAATATATCTATACTATTATTAATATTATAAAGCTGAAGAGTTTGTTTGTTTGTTTGTTTGAACGCGCTAATCTCAGGGACTACTGGTTGTAATTGGAAAATTCTTTTAGTGTTGGATAGTCCATTTCTTGAGGAAGGCTATAGGCTATATAACATCACGCTACGACCAACAGGTGCTGAGCAGCGAGGGTGAATGTAAGATACATACATGCAGCGACAACTGTTGAATGTGACGCAGACGAAGTTGCGCGGGTCAGCTAGTCATACATAAACTTAGGGCACATTATTTATAGTACAGAGTGCTGCAGCTGCTACAATCCTAACATAGTTCTTTTCCTTTGTCTACATTTAGACATCATTCCACAAATGCTTGTGCATACCAATTGGTAGAGTCAAGGGGTGGGGGGGGGGGGTTCTTACTTCACTAGGTACATAATTATAAAGCAAAGTCCTCCGTCACATCTGTCTTTCTATTCACGATAAACTCATAAACGACTGCACTGATTTTCATGTTGTCTGCACCAATAGAAAAGAGTGGTTATCGAGGAAGTTTTTAGTAAGTATATAATTTGTCAAGTTTTTGTATAAATTGGCTAATATTTAACAATATTTATTGGAGCTGTCAGGAAAAATATAAGCCGTCTGAGAACTTAACTTTTGGTTGCGATAACCAACATCCACGCAGGCGAAGCCGCGGGTATCAGCTAGTAGATTATAAATAGAAAAATAACTGTCATCTATGTCTGTTACCTTAGCGGCGTATGGATTGGGATAAAATTTGGCAGATAAATAAGACACAGGATATTTTTTATCCCAGTAGAATGTATCCATTGGATATTTATTTTTGGATTGGGATATGGTGAATAATGTTTTTTTTACCTCTACACTAGCAAACCCACAGCAAAAAGCTAGTGTGATATTATACAGGTCTATCAATTACAGATAACAGTATTTTTGTTAAAATCATGATTTGAATGTCAAACATTAGAATTAAAGTTTCTTTCAACTCCTACTTTATGCTGAAATGAACTCTGTTACGGACATCATCTTACTGCCCTTTAGAGTTGCCGCGAATACTCGCTATTATTCGGTATTCGGCATTACTCGTAATTTTTTTGATATTCGTCGAATACCGAATAATAGCTAGTATTATTCGGCATTCGGCGAATAGTCGTCGAAAATAAACTTTTAACGAACAAAAGAACTAATGAGTTAAAAATAATCATTTTTTTAATTATTTTCCTTAATAAAACAATACACAATATCAATTATTATCTGTAATATGTGCCTGTGCCTATCATATTCATGAAATTAAATTAGTAAGGCTTTTTAATTAATATTTAAAATCCAACAGAGGCAGATTGTGGTGCAAAAAAACAATTTTTTCTGCACGTTCTGGAGCAAGTCGGTTTCGTTTTTCCTCGTAAATTAAACCTGCCTCGGAAAATAGTCTTTCTGAATAAACAGAGAGATTTTTTTATGTTGAATAGTAATGTCGAGTTATTCGACTATTCGCCAAAGTGAATGGCGATTAATCGGTATTCGATTATTCGCTATAAACACTATTCGCGGCAACTCTACTGCCCTTGTCACTTGGGGTCGGAGCAAAAGGTGCGTTTTTTTTTTCTTCCATATTCAGACGTATTCAGATGTCACTCTATCATTTACACCTTTTTCCCTCATATCATTCCTCACACAATCCATCCATCGTGTCCTTGGTCTTCCTCTTCCTCTCCATCCATCAACATTTATATTCATCTCTCTTTTATTCATATGAGGAGCTCATCGCTAAATAATAACAGCCGCTCCGGTCGATCTTAAGGTTAAGCCGTGCTTGCCTAGGTTGGTCTATGGATGGGTGATCACCCTTACATACCGAGTTTCCTCCGTGCCTCGGAAAGCACGTTAAGCTGTTGGTCCTGGCTGTCTTACCAAGATGGTATCATATTATCCAGTATAAATGAACTGGGTTGTGGAGGTCAGATAGGCAATCACTCCATGTAAAATACTGGTACTCAGCTGCATTCGGTTAGACTGGAAGCCGACCCCAACATAGTTGGGAAAAGGCTAGGCAGATGATGATGACTGTTTTATTCATATGCGATTTGTGTATCAGTCCATTGAAAGAAAGACCAACGAAAACACATAATGACATAAAGATTTCATTTTTTAAATCTATTGAAAGTAAAGTAAATATTATTAAGTTTGAATTGAGAATTGTAAACACAATACAGTAGAGAAGGGTGGGTATTTTAGAGGCTATACTCCCCTATATTCTTACAAGTGCTAATTGCCAGTCTAATTTGACTGAATTATATCATTTGTTGTTTGTTCCTACAAACTAGGGTCAAATTAGATATGACATCAGACTGTTTATTGTCCAGGCTGTCAACTACTAGACTTGAAACCAAATCATAGATGGCACACCTATGTCATTCCTGTTTTTCATGGAAGATCACACATCATCTTCACAGATCTATGTTAAACAAATACTTCTTTAGCTATATCTACTTTCTTATAATCACAACATCAACCTAACGTGAATTAAAAATGATGATATTCTCATCATTCTAATCTTCTCAATTCTTTTCAGCCTGTTCTAATTGGACCATGGTCTAATACGCAGTTTTTTACGGGTAATAGAGATACGATGTTTTGCCACCTGGCTTTTCAGACCTCGGGACTCAAAGATGGTCTGCCAGCCAGTACGTAATTTATTACACGTATGGCGTTTATGGCCTTTCAACCGGTAGACGTAATTATATAGCTTCAGACTTCGGATATCGGCAAAAAAGATTACCGAGATGCAATTAAGGAAATAATCCTAATATCTGTAATAAAACTAAAGATAAAACCGTAAACCACGAACGAAGATGACTCATGTACACGAAATAAAGAACGTATAAAGACATTAACCTAACAAAAATTCAATTCAAATTTCAGATCATGAGAAAAAATACACAAAGTTTTTTTTTGCTCTACTGACCTCACGTGTCGTGTTGTTGTATTCGACGTAAAAAAACGTTTATTATTTATTTTTTATAAAAAGAAAAATATTTACATACCTCGAAAAGTTTCAGCAGAATGTTCACATATAACCTTCTGACGCCTAAAGATTTTCCAATTGAAGCAAGGAATATTATGCACAGTATTAAAAGTAATAACGGCGTGTACAATATAGATATTGCGACGGACACAAACGGCATGACTAACGCCATTTTGATGACTGATTGATTTAATTGAATGATTTGAAGGTGAATGAAAAATCGCCTGCTGCTCATTCGTTCGTGGGCTGTCAAAGTGTCAAGATTGCGTTTCGTTGTTACTTCTAAGCAGGATATTACATAATTTGTAATCAAATACTGCACATACAGTGCAGGCTAGATTAAAATATCGATAATATTTACGTAACCCATACCTAAAATTTACGCCAGATTTATGATAAACACGTTTCACACATTATTTTCTTTACAAAATAATCTCAGCTGATTACTGTCAAAAAACATTTGAAAACACAAAAATCGACCAAATAAAATTTCATATTTAATATTTTTCCGTGATTTTTATGTTATAGCCATTATTTTATTATGGTTTTTTTTCCAGTTTATAACCATTTATTTAATTCCATGGTATTACACGAATTTTTGACAGCTATTTTTTGATAATAAAAAAAATTACGCTGGCAACTTCGCTCAGTTATAACCTCTACAGCAAAATCGAATCTTAGGATTTTTTAATAAATCCTATTTGGATTTTTGGGTCCCAGATATTTCGAAATCAAAATGTCTCTTCCCTACGGACCCCCAGTGAAAGTATCGCCACTCATCAGGGTAAAGACTTTATTTTAATAAATCATTTTTTCGCACAAAAGCTACCTTACGTAACACAGTGTTTTCGAACAGGAATTCGTAATTTGAAGTGATATTTCTTTTAAAATGTGCTTTTCATGAAAAGACGTTTTCAATCTTTATTTTTAAGTTGGTAGTGTTGTTTTTTAATTTCATTTGGGTTATTAACTGTGTAACCTTATCTTAGAAAATCGTGATTCCTGTCATGTTTTTCTATAAATTAAACAGAGCAGCAATATAATTCTAAAACCTCATGTTTACGTCTGTACGTGTCCTAATTCTTAAACTATCGACATAAACAGGGCATGGCAA
Source organism: Xestia xanthographa (assembly GCA_905147715.2). NCBI lineage: Eukaryota > Metazoa > Arthropoda > Insecta > Lepidoptera > Noctuidae > Xestia > Xestia xanthographa. The sequence goes on from LR990671.1 coordinate 4,776,553, forward strand.
AATTTCTAAAAAGAACTGCAATTAATTCTTTTTGTTCATTATTTTTAAAAGATATAAATTTGACTATTTTAACCTTATTATAGAATGAATATCTTGTGTAAACAACTCTAAATTGCCATAATAATGTGGGTTTAGGCACACCCTGTTTCTATTAAATTTGTCTCAAGTGTTAATGCCGGGTACGAGGTACTTGGTTTGATTCCCAAGACGGGCAAGTTATTAGCAAGTTATAACTTAGACATACCCTAGCGAATTTAAGTATATTAGATAAAGGGAACGCCTTAGCACACACCGGTAACCTCTTGTGGGTTAACCAGGGACTACAGGCGCCATATTATTTTATTTTACTAAGTATTATATATTTCTACAAAAAAAAAAGGTTTTACCCTTGAACCATAAACATTCTTTTTTTTCCTTCGCCCTACTCGGGCAGGCTAAGGTCCTAGACCATACCGCCTCATATTAGTGCTGAACCATAAACAAGACTTTTAGTAAAGCCAGAAGTTTAATGAACCTTCATTTTAATCTTCCAGTTCGGCCGCTGGTCGTTCCTGGCCACCGGTATCCTGTACGGAGCCTTCCACCAGAACAGGCTCACCAAGCGTGAGACCAAGCTCCGCGAGATCGAGGCCAAGGAAAAGGTCGTGAGGGATGAAAAGCTTAAGAAGGAGAAGGCGATAGCTGCTGCTGGTATGTTGTTTCTTACACTATTGACTTTATGCCATGATTCTGAATTTGAATATTTTGTTCTGCCAAAATTTCCGCTATTGTATTTTATTTTCAAAATAGGAGTCTGGAATAAAATTGTATTAATCAATAGCTGGGATCAATACAAATAAGTTGCATGACACAAAAAAAAACAAAGGCTAGCTATTTTAAGAATTAAATAATATGACGGAAGTTAAGGCCCATTTTTTTTAATTACAATATGGGCCTGCTCTTGACCTCTTATTTTCAATTAACTGCCAAATTCGATTTTTAGTTGCTTTGAAATCAATAAAAAGTTGAGTCATTGAGTTGACCAGTGACATCACAGAGTGCTATTGCCATACAAATCTATGAGAGAACCGCGTTTTGACAGCTCTTAAAAAGTATCTCAACTACCCTTTTATTAGACATTCGATATGTCATAGACATTACAGAAACAGAATAGGATGGAGAGAGCTGAGGGAATTCTTAGGACATCAATTATTACACCTTATCATTGTTTTCTCTAAGTGCCTTATAAACATCAATGGTATCACAGAGAATAATATACCTTGTTCTCACTTCAGGAAAGTGCAAAGTTGTTTATATGAAATAGCTACACAGTTATTGAACTGGGACAGTTTCAAGTGTGCTTTTTTTAACTTTAGCACTCTGAGAATAAGGTTCTTTTTTGCACTGCAACACCCCAACATTTTATGTAAACTGAAAATATTTTATAAAAACCAATTTAATCCCATTTCTTTATTTTCAGCCGAAATCAAAGCCTTGGAAGAAATGGTTGCCCCCAAAAAGTGAACATCCTGGGACTAAATACTAGATTTATGTGAATAGTGTTCGTCGCCATCTTGAAAAGTGTTGCCGATTTAGAAAAATCCTTTTTTTTTTAACTGGCAACGTTTATTCCATCAATAAATTATGTTTCTAATGCAATATAGGTGATTATTATAGAATTTTGTTTTATTTTTCTCTTACCTACTCTTACTTCATGCTTACCTTTTTTCTCTAAGGAAGACAAAGGCGCGACTGTCAAAAGTTCATTCAGTTTTGGTTCATACTTATATTATCTGTGGTTCATACAAAATTAACGAAAGTGACTCATGAGGACTTCTGGGACGCAACCGGGTCTAAAATGGTCGCTTTAGCAGAATCATAAATATGAATCACGTTAATAAAAAGCTTAAATTCTTAAAATGGACTTTAAAGTCATAAGTATAAAGTCCATTTCATGAATTTTAATTTTTAACGTGATTCATATTACGATTATGCTAAGATTCTGCTAAAGTGGTCATTTTAGACTTTTACGCACTATGTGCGTACAAGTCTACAAACACACTTTAGCAAGTGTCTTGGCGCGAGACCTCACTGGCCGTTATGTGACTTAGCGTTCAATAAGCCCAGCTATCGTCCCACATTTGTGACTTTCCAAAATTACCATAGGCTGATAAAATCTATCCGTTTTACCTAAATCATGTTAATTAGGTCGGTTTTCCCAAGGACAATAAATAAGCTTTTAAGCAAAATTAAAAAATACACAGCCGGCTACTCAGCTGTTTGAAAATTGAGTTGGCTGAGCTGAAAATTGAGTTGGTTGGTTGAGTTGTTTGAAAATTGGCGTTGTTGCACCCACCACATGGTTGTTGAAGACTTGAAAATGTTGTACCTATTTTACCCTCAGAGTCGTGATGCGATTACGACCGTGTAATATATGAGTATAAAAACGTACCACGATGCGATTGTGGTCTCCCATCTATAGACAAACGAATTTACCGAGTCGTGATGTGATTACGACCGAAAGCATAAACAGTGGATATTCTTTAATATGCTGGCTTTATGTCCTTCCAGATTATGAATCTGACAACTCGTATTCAAATCCCAGCCCACGTTCTGTACCGTCAATCCCTGCATCTGAGGATATACCTATGGAACCTTTATTGGAAGGGGACACTGCTCCGGTCATACAGACCAATGAATAATAATAATAATAATAATAAATCGTTTATTTATAAAAAGGGGCACATTTACAATTACGTATCATAACAAATAAAATAGAGCACAGTTGCTTATTGCCTGAACTAGGTGGAACCTGTGTTTCAGGCTAGGAGGTGCTTAATTATCTACTTAAAATAAATAAATAAATTAACATCGAAAGAAAAATAAATTACTAAAATTGCGACTTACATAGAAAATAAACAAACAAATGTCAGCAGTTTACTTGCAGACAACAAGTAAATCTTCTGTCTGTGCATAGGATATGGGTTGTAAAAAAGTAATAATAGAATTTTTACAGCTAAAATAGTTTAACTTATATATACTTAGTTTTCTATTTAATCTATTGTACAGAAATGGGCCTAAAAATGAAAAGAATCTTTCCACAAAGACATGTTTGGAGGTTGCATTAGAAAAGCATACTATATCTTTCCGTCTTTTGTTAGTATTGTCAGCATTGTACGTGAGCATGGTGTGCTGTTTTAAAACTAAGTGCATAATGAATAGCTGGCGCACAGTCAGCACATTGCAGGATTTATACAGCTGATCTGTGGGAAAGTAAAAGGGATGGAAATTTGCTACCTTTAAAATTGCTCTTTGAGCCCTTTCAAGGGGAAGCAGGATAGTTTTTGATGCGCCACCCCATGAAATGATACAGTAATGAATTATAGATTGACATAGGGCTAAATAAACTTGTCTGATTAATTTGGAATCTGCAAAAGTTCGTATTTTTTTAAATACAAATATTAATTTTCGCACTCTTTTAACCAGACTTTCAATATGATACCTAAAAGAGAGTGTGTTGTCTATTATAACCCCTAAGTATTTAATATTACTGGTTTTGTGGATAGAAGGACAATTGCACATGTTGACTGACCTATCATCACATTGATGGGCATATACATGGAAGTTAGCAGTGTTCAGTGGAGGTTTTCGCATGGAGAAGTGTATGTATTTTGTCTTGTCAGCATTTAGTGTTAGTAAATTGCTTTGAAGCCAATTAGTCACAGTATTAAAGCCGACTTGAGCGTTTTCAAACAGTTCGCTACTGTTTTCAGCAGTAAATATTAGCGCCGTGTCGTCAGCATATGATATGATTTTGCCGTGCTTGATATTTAGGTTACACAAGTCGTTAATATAGACCAGGAATAGGGTAGGGCCCAAAATACTTCCCTGGGGAACACCAAATCCAGTGTTTTTCTGCTCATCGCTCGTGAAATTGTCAATCCTAACACATTGGTATCGGTCGTTTAAGTAGTCAGCAAGTAATGTCAGCGGCGTGCCCCTTATTCCTATGGCCTCTAATTTCCTTAGAAGCACAGAAACAGAGACAGTGTCAAAAGCTTTCGCTAAATCAAGGAAGACTCCCATGACCTGGTTTCCTTTGCCCAGCTCTTCTGAGACATAATCGGTAAGACTATGCACCGCCTCGGCTGTGGATAATTTGGCTCTAAAGCCAAATTGCGCTGGTGACAAGATGTTGTTTTTTTCCAGGAAGCTAACTAGTCTGCTGTTTATAATTTTCTCAAGTATTTTTGAGATTGAGGGGAGTAATGATATTGGCCTATAGTTATTAACCAGGTCCCTGTTTCCAGATTTATAGACAGGGATAACAACAGCCTTTTTAAGACAGTTAGGGAAAATTCCTTCGGAAAGACAGATTCGAAATATATGCGTTAAAGGAGGTGCCAATATATGCTTAGAGAGTTTAAGGATCTTGTTGCTTATATTATCCCATCCAACTGCACAGTCATCTTTAAGGCCAGAAATTATTCGGGATATTTCGTTTTCGTCAGTATCCAGCATAACAAATGACTTCAGGTTACAGCTGTTGTTGAGTTTTTCGAAAGATGGTTGGGCGCAATGTTTCGTAATCTGTTCGGCCAAAGTTTTCCCAACATTAACAAAAAAGTTATTTACTTTGTTAGCTGATATGAGGGGTGAAGAATTAGTAAGCAGTAACCTCGAATTTGATTCACGTTGTTTAGTCATGTAGGTGACGTTTTTAATATGCTTCCAAATTTGCTTGGTATTGTTGCCTGCTTTATTTAATTCATTTTTATCGTAATTATAAAGAATTATTATTATGAATTATGAATATTATGAATCTAATGATTTGCCACCTGAGCCTCCGGCATTGCCAGCTGAAATATTAGAGGTCTTGGGCGAGGCTAAAACTAAAACAGAAGTTTACGCCCCTAAGATCAGGGATGAGATCTCTGAACGTTGGGGTAAGATTGTGGTTGACGGATTGAATAAAGATTCAGTGCAGAAACTTATGGAGAACATACATTTACCTGAGAATTTTAAATTGCTAAAGGCTCCGGAACTTAATCCAGAAATTGCCACCGTTTTGTCGGAATCCACAAAAAACAGAGAGAAACGCCTAGAAAAAGCCCAAAATCACCTTGGGAAGGGTATTGCGGCAATATCAAATCTAATGGCTAACCTAATTGAGGGTGATGTTGATAAAACTATTATTATAAAGAAGCTTTCTGAAGCAGGACAATTACTTCTGGATTTACATTGCCAAAATACTTTTAGCAGAAGAAAATTAATCATGTACAGTCTAGATAAAAAGTTCTCTAATATGATACAAGGTGTTCAAAGGGACTCATTCCTGTTTGGTGAAAACCTTGGTGAGAAGATTAAGGCAAGTAAAACAGCGGAAAAGTCTGGCTTACAAGTAAAAAGGACTTTTGAGCCACAACCATCCACATCATATAATTCCAACCAACCATCTACGCGCCAGGGAAACTCGAAGGCCCCTCCCAGAGCTCGAGAGCAGAGAGGCAGATGGGCAGGGGCCAGGAATCAAACTTCCTCTCGGACCGCCAGACGAGCACAAGGGAAGAACGACCGCTACAAGACCAGCAACAACAAGCCGTATCCCAGGCGCTAAAGGTAACTGGCTATGCTGGTAGATTGAAATATTATTATGATAAATGGAGGACAATCACCAATGATCCATTAGTCCTCCAATATGTGACAGGGTATAAAATCCCATTTATAAACCCTGTTTTTCAAAAATACGAACCAGTTTCGACCTCTTTTTCCTCAGATGAAATCTGTTTTATTAATATAGAAATTAAAAAGCTATTGCTATCTGGAGCAATTGTAAAGTGCACAGATACTGCTGATCAATTTATTTCCAATATATTTCTTATTCCAAAGAGCGATGGCAGCTTTAGATTTATACTGAATCTGAAAAGATTAAATAGATTTATTGAAACTCATCATTTTAAGATGGAGGATATTAGAACGGCTTCAAATTTAATAAGTAATTTAGATTTCATGGCAAACATTGATTTAAAGGATGCTTACTTTTTTATTCCGATCCACTCCACATGCAAAAAGTACCTAAGATTTAAATTTCAAAATCAGACATTTGAGTTCCAATGCTTACCTTTTGGTTTAAGTTCTGCTCCTTTTGTGTTCACTAAGCTTATGAGACCAGTGACATCTTATTTAAGAAACCGGGGCCACCTTATGGTTATATATTTGGATGACATTTTATGTATTGACAACTCCTTTGAAAGCTGCTCCCAAAAGGTTACAGAAGTGATCGGTCTGTTAGAGAACTTAGGGTTTATCATAAACTATAAAAAAAGTAATACGTGCCCTAGTCGTATAGGTAATGACATTTTTGGGGTTCCAGATTGATACTAAAGAAATGGCGCTTAAATTACCCTTACCAAAACGTCAAAAAATTTTAATGTTGGTTAAGGATATTTCTAGTAGACAGTCTATAACTATAAGAAAATTTGCGAAATTTCTAGGGTTGTTAACTTCTGTATGTCCAGCTGTAGATTATGGATGGGTCTATACAAAACAATTTGAAAGGGAAAAATTCTTAGCCCTCCAGAACTCAGATTATGACTACGACAAAAAGATGAAACTAAGCCCCAGTTTAAAACCTAGTTTATCTTGGTGGGAGAAAAATATTTTGACATCTCTGAGGCCATTTCGCAGTAATCAATATTCACTAGAGATTTTTTCAGACGCATCCCTTACTGGTTGGGGTAGGTATATCTTGTAATGGAGAAAATTCAAATGGTTTTTGGAGCTTGGTTGAGTCCCAAGATCATATAAACTTGTTGGAGTTACGAGCAGCCTTCATAGGATTGAAATGTTTTGCAGATAATTTGACTAAAATTAGATTTACAGTAAAAAAATAAGTGTCCGTTTCGACCGCGCGGCCACGGCGTTTTTTTTAAAAAAAAACTATGCCAAGTTTTTGTAAAAGTTTGTAAAAGTTGATTCCCAAAACCATAAATTTGTCAAAGTTATGGTTATAAAGTTATAAGGGTTTGAACGTGGCCGCGCCATCGAAACGCGGAGAACCGCGCGGCCACGGAGATCTTTAAAACTAAGCGTTGCAGACACCTGAAATTTAGGTAAATAACAGATTGAATTTGTAAAAAAAATGTAAAAATATACAAAAAAATCCTAGGTTTATATTTTAGGAGCTGTAAGACTAAAACCTCATGGCCGCGCCATCGAAACGGTGAATAACACGTTATCGCCGATATCTCGCTGAAAAAGCATCGTAGAGGTCTGAAGTTTTTTGTAAAACACAGATTTGAATTTGTCAAAACTGGTAAAAATACTTCAAAAAGTCCTAGGGTTATATATTAGGAGCTGTAAAACTACAAACCCATGGCCGCGCCATTGAAACGGTGAAAAATACGTTATCGCCGATATCTCGCTGAAGAAGCATCGCAGAGGTCTGAAGTTTTTTGTAAAACCTAGATTTGAATTTGTCAAAACTCGTAAAAATACACAAAAATATCCTAGGTTTATATTTCAGGAGCTGTAGTACGGTATCGCTTATAACCTTCAAAACGTTCTGAATGTTTGGTTAGGGTGACCATGACTTATTGCTTACAAAAAACTTCCACCTATTACCTACATTAAAAAATATTTTTCAAGGATTATAAATTAAATTAAAATGGTAAGATACAAAAACATGTTTATTTCTTAAAAAATCACATAAATCACAGATTGTTAACTTACATATTTCTGACAAAACCACAAATCACAGATTATTTACTTACACTATTTTTTTTTTTTTTTAATACGACTGTGAAGTATGGTGTGGTGTGGTGTGTGGTGTGCTGTGAATTACTGTTTTTTTTTTTAAATATCTTAATCATCTATGTATAGACCATAATTATGTTAGATTATGTATTGTCATAGGTTGTTCGGAGTTCCGAACAACCTATGACATTGTGCATTTCGGTTTTACCATCGTCATAACAAATCATTCTGGAAATACTATGCAATGACACTTAATTCTGTAATAAAAAAAATAAACTAAAATGTAACGATAAGATCATCGCATCATCATCATCAGCCTATTTATGTTCCCACTGCTGGGACACAGGCCTCCTCTGAGAGGGAATGGGCGTATAATCCACCACGCTGGCCCAGTGCGGATTGGTAGATGATCATCATCATCAATCAATATTTTACAAAAACATAATTATGTTTATAGGAAATAAACATACGACTCTTCATTTTTATTTAATTTAGGATCCTTGAGAAATAATTTCTAATACAATAGGTGGAAAGTTTTCTGTGAACAATAAGTCATGGTCACCCTATCGAAACATTGAAAACGTTATTACAGGGTTTATATTATTAAAAAAAAAAAACTTTTTTGCCTACTATCGTTAGTTCTACATAATTAGGTTTTGTTTACAAAAAAAAAACAAGCTAATACTTACTTTCTTCGATAAATAATCACGTCTTATTTCTAAGCAATACCGTACTACAGCTCCTGAAATATAAACCTAGGATTTTTTTGTGTATTTTTACAAGTTTTGACAAATTCAAATCTGTGTTTTACAAAAAACTTCAGACCTCTGCGATGCTTTTTCAGCGAGATATCGGCGATGACGTATTTTTCACCGTTTCGATGGCGCGGCCATAGGTTTGTAGTCTTACAGCTCCTAAAATATAACCCTTGGATTTTTTGAAGTATTTTTACCAGTTTTGACAAATTCAAATCTATGTTTTACAAAAAACTTCAGACCTCTACGATGCTTTTTCAGCGAGATATCGCCGATAACGTGTTACTAACCGTTTCGATGGCGCGGCCATGGGGTTTTAAGTCTTACAGCTCTTATGATATAAACCTAGGAATTTTTTGTATATTTTTACAATTTTTTTACAAATTCAATCTGTTATTTACCTAAATTTCAGGTCTCTACAACGCTTAGTTTTAAAGATCTCCGTGGCCGCGCGGTTCTCCGCGTTTCGATGGCGCGGCCACGTTCAAACCCCTAAAACTTTTTAACCATAACTTTGACAAATTTATGGTTTTGGGAATCAACTTTTACAAACTTTTACAAAATCTTGGCATAGTTTTTTTTAAAAAAAAACGCCGTGGCCGCGCGGTCGAAACGGACATAAAAAATAATACGCCATCTATCTCTGAACGCAAGTTTGTTATTAAATAACGCCATCTATTGATGTAAATTATTACTGCTACAATTTGTATAGTTGTTCATGTGCAATTCTAGATGGCACTAGGTGTCTCATTGCATGCTCATAATGCACTCAAGTTAGGGACGAAGTATTATATTATCTGTGGTTAGGGTAAACCAAGGAACTTATATCCAACTTGGAATGGTCATGTCAATTTGACATATAAAAATAAACCTTATGTATATGAAACTACGTTCTATTACAGACAATCACTCGCGCCTCGGCAGCCTGTGCACATTCCAGGTTGGGAAGGTCCTAAATCTACAATTTGGGTGAATCTACTGGCGAAGATTGTTTGTAAATACCTGGTACACCTTTGCCTAATCCGTCGGGGATTCATCATCATCATCATTTCAGCCGAAAGATGTCCACTGCTGGACATAGGCCTCCCCCAAGTGTCGCCACATTGATCGGTCCCGTGCGACTCGCATACAGCGAATTCCCGCAACCTTCACCAGGTCATCGGTCTATACCTAGTGGGAGGCCTTCCAACGCAACGTCGTCCGGTTCGCGGTCGCCTCTCCAGAACTATTCTTTTTCTTTGTCGGCCCTACGTAATATTATGTAGGTACCTATTATATTCTAACTATTAGAAGAGCCACATTGTTTATCACGCAATAACTAGTGGTCCTGCTGACCTCGAAAGCGAAATAGAGCGAGATGATAAAGACGTTTACACCCACCCACACGCGTTGACAAACATTTGACGTCAGAGAGTAACAATCGTACTATTTGTTTTGTGAGTTTAATAATAATTGTCTAGCTAAATGGTTCGTGATAATGGGCCCGACTTTCGAATAGCTTTGAGCCGTGTGGTGTCCGGCAGAGTAGAATAGAACCAACCCATTACACTCACGGGTGTCGTATAAGGCGACTAATGTCTGAGGCAGAACACCTTGCGCCTCCGTAGACCAGAGAATGGGCAGCAGCGTTTTCTGTTAGTCTTTCATCACTGCGATCTCCAATCCGCCTGCCAAGCATGGAGATTACGGCAAATTCCTCCCATCATGGGAGAGGCTTATGCCCAGCAGTGGACGTTATGGGCTGGTGTTGTTGTTGTTGTGTGGTATTCACTAGAAACTAGTTAGGGTTTTAAATAAAAACAACAAATTATCAGTAAGTAGATGAACCACTTCAAGGGTACGTGCACCCGCTGTCCGGGATAAGTGTGGACTGGTCGACACACGGAACCTTCAAAGTCACGCTACGTTTATTTCCTAGTATAAGGTTCGAACTCCGAGAGTCGTGTTAGTCTTTGTGCAATTTATTTCATCACCACTGCTTTCAAAATGGAGGATAAAATAAATATCAGTTCAAAAAAACCTAAAAAAGCTCTTGACGTCATTTCTCGTATTCTTCTCGGCAAACCTTTTCATTTGTGACTAGGGTTGCCACCCGTAGGGACTCTAAAATAGAGTATTGTCCTCTTTTTCATGTAGGCGTACTTTATAATCTACTAGCGGACGTCCCGCGGTTTCACCCGCGTAGTTCCCGTTCCCGTGGGAGTACGGGGATAAAATATAGCCTATGTTACTCGTGGATGTTACTCGTGGATAATGTAGCTTTCGAATGGTGAAAGAATTTTTTAAATCGGTCCAGTAGTTTTTGAGCCTGTTCATTACAAACAAACAAACAAAGTTTTCCTCTTTATAATATTAGTATAGACGACACCATTAGAGTACGCTAAAATACTATATTTTCGTAACTCTGATTGTTACTGGCTCGTTACTGGTTATGAGTAGGTACCTACTTATATAAATAAACTGGTTTTTAATTTTTTTATTGCAAAGAGGCTGTAAATATCTTCAAGAAAGACAAATATTTGTTAAATTTTGCAAAAAACAACAAAAAATACGTTTTTAATTAAGGACAAATAATGAAAAATAATAATAAATACTCTTTTTTTATGCTGTGTAGGTACTCTATTTTTGTGCTACCAATATGAAAAAAAACCGGCCAAGTGCGAATCGGACTCGCGCACGAAGAGTTCCGTACCATTATCTATACATTAGATAAAACGGCAAAAAAATCACGTTTGTTGTATGGGAGCCCCCCTTAAATATTAATTTTATTCTGTTTTTAGTATCATCATCTGTGAAAATTTCAACTGTCTAGCTGTCACGGTTCATGAGATACAGCCTGGTGACAGACAGACGGACACACAGCGAAGTCTTAGTAACAGGGTTCCGTTTTTACCCTTTGGGTACGGAACCCTAAAAATACTATAATCGTCTTAAAACAAGGTGGCAACCCTATTTGTGATCCATGTCATGGGAATGCATAAAATAACTAGCTCGCATTTTTAGGGTTCCGCCATACCTCAAAAAGTTAAAAAAGAACCCTTATTAGATCACTGTCTTGTCCGTCTGTCCGTCTGTCACCACCGATTTTCTCAGGAACGAGTGGACCTAGAAAGTTGAAATTTATACCAGATACTGAGGTCTATAGTCTCTACTATGTGTATAAAAATCAAGGTCCTGAGTCAACACAATAAAAAGAAATAGGCAAATTTAGTTTTTCGCGAAAACTTATCAAAATTTACCTTAATTTTCAACTATTTTTATTTTTCGGATCTTTTTTACATGTGCTGTAAGACTGCTTTTAACCGGAAGTACCCTATAGGTTTTGGGTCGAAAACCTATATGGTAGTTCCCATTGACCTAGAATCACGAAATTTGGCAAAAACACAGAATATATATTAGTACCTTACGGTACAGAAGTTTCACTCCCGAGTTTAGGTATGATAAACGCAAGCGTGCGGCCACCGCACTAGTCTCAATAGGGAACGTGCAGGAACTATAGGTGGCAGCACTAAATCGACAAAAGAGACACTTTGCGGACAGTGAACGAAACTTATCAGCTGTGTGACTGTGTCTGACTGTGTCACGCAAAATTATCTCTTCAAATATATTATTTTTTAATATGATTTATGGTATAAATTATGGGTTCCGGTCTATCAATAATGATCGTCAGCGTAACATGAATGTTTGTTAATATGAATTTCATTTGTTTCGTCTACTTTCTCTGATGAAAATTGTGGTGCATTAAGAAATGGTGGCATGAACAGCTTTCTTATTTTCAACACATATTTTAATGGAAGGGAATCCATTATCAGCGAGAACAGTATCTCCAGGCTCTAACAAATCCACAATCATTTGTTATACAGCAATCACTAGACACCCTCCGTAGGTCCGTAGCAATAAACAAAAATAAGAAACCACAAGGAGTGCAGCCAACTAAAAACTTTATTGTTTAACCATGTTTATAATCTAAGTACATGTGGACTCTTTGTTTAACTGTTGAGGAATATTCGGTGTGAACTTCAGTGCAGTCTATTATAACATGCTTAGTATATACTGCCGTAATGTGTTCGCCTAACGAAGTTTAAATAGTACTGGCATGTTTGCTTGGACGGTTGATTTTGAAGGCCATTGAACTTTTTCAATGCAGAGTGTAATGAAAACAAGTTGTTTTAAAATATTTTTCAATACACTTCCTCGAAAACTGGTCCATAACGCACTACGGTTAGGTACAACATGCAATGTATTTCACACGCGTGCGATTATTTCCACTTTCCCGCACGTGTGCGGGAATGAAAATTGCCACAGATAACTATACCTGTACTTAGTCCAAAGTGGTTCAATGCCTATAGTCTGAGGTGATTTTTTTTTTAAATTTCGGCAAAGTACCACGCGTCTTGACGGCATAAATATTTGTTGAATATTCAAATTGTGTTTCTTTATAGAATATCATAGATAAACATGATTATTAAAAACTAATAGTTACTTTTATACACAAATGAACATTTATTTGTGTTCTGAATTCAAAAATATAAAATAAATCTATTTTTTATATAAGGCTGTTTAGCAGCTTCATACCGTTGCCTCTCCTTCAACCTGGCGAAAATAAAGCGCGAAAAAAAAAAAAAAGAAAAAAGAACATAAGTAGGTACTTTCTTAGTTCGTGACAAAAATATTTTACGTTATATCTTATTTCTTCAAAAGTGTATTGAAAAACGTCGTTTGATACACGTGGACATTTGTAATTGCAATTCTCGGCTCAAAAACACCCTCGCCTACGGCTCGTGTGTTATAATTCCGCCTCGAATGCAATAACAAACTTTCTCCACTTGTATCAAAATGTACTATTTCAATACACTTCCTCGAAAACTGTGCACATAACGCACTACGTTTAGGTACAACATGCAGTGTATTCCACACACGTGCGATTTTTTCCACTTTCCCGCACGTGTGCGGGAATGAAAATTGCCACAGATAACTTACCTATACTTAGTCCAAATTGGTTCAATGCCTATAGTCTGAGGTAAATGTTTTTTTTTTTTTAATTTTTGCAATGCACTACGCGTCATTACGTCATAAATATTTTTTGATTGTATTTATAAATAGAATATTATAGATAAACATGATTATTTAAAACTAATAGTTACTTTTATACACAAATTAACATTTATTTGTGTTTTGAGTTCAAAAATATAAAATTTATTTATTTTTTATATTAGGCTGTATAACGGCTTCATACCATTGCCTCTCCTTCAACCTGGCAAAACTAAAGCGCGAAAAAAAAAAAGAAAATTAAAATCATAGTTTCATAGTTCGTGACAAAAATATTTTTCGTTATTTTATTTTATTTCTTCAAAAGTGTATTGAAAAATGTCGTTTGATACACGTGGACATTTGTTTGTTATAATTCCGCCTCGAATGCAATAACAAACTTTCTCCACTTGTATCAAAATGTACTATTTCTTTACTGCGCTGCGTTCAATTTTTTCTCATGTTATGAGGGTACTATTCTTTGGAAAGTAATAGAATTTTATTATTTTACGATATTTGATTCATTTTCATTTTTGTGGATGAATAATACATCCAGAAATGCAACAATGCATTACGATTAGCTAGAATAATAATTTTCATTAATAATATTAATTCTGTTTACTTGGTAAAAATGTCAATGTCAAGTATTAATAGAGTACAAGATTCGGATTGGCGACGCCAGTTGGCAGCACCGTCGTTCTGCACGTTCCCTATAGGCGTGCACTCGCTCGACTTGTCGCACACGCAGCGCACGCACCCGCGAAACAAAAATAAACTGTTAATACCGTAAAGTACCTCTGACAGCCCTAGCAGACTGAAGCGAGACGGCAGACAGTTATTGTACTATGAACGCTATGCGCAATGCAAAAGGTTGAAATTAGCTTGTTTTACAGAATAGTAGGTAAATATCTCGGGGTTTTTGCGCCGCTTGTATGGAAGTGAGACAGGCCTGGCAAAAAGCAAGATCAATCAAGGCGCACCTGAGAGGCGGGTGAGATGAACGTATAGCATCGCTGGCATTTCGCTCGCATCGCTTGTATTGCTGACGTAGCTTAGCTTTGTAGTTCACGGTGTGAACCGAAGTGTGAAAAGAGGTGAAACTATACTCGCCCGGCTCGCTCGCTCTCTAGCTGGCGGTGTGACCTGCGCTTAATGTTGTGGTAGAGGGTATTAATAGAACTCATTACCATCTTAATTAAACACCTTGATTATGTAGTACCATCTCACATAGATATAGGGTGGAAAACACTTCTTAACGAAGCTGAAATGCACTTGTTCTCCTCGTCATTGCGATCATTTTTTTGTTCTACACCATACCTGGGAACCTTCTAGTTACGGAGATATTGGGGGTCAAAGTTCCAACTTTTTTTTTAAATACAAGTTTTTAATGTAAGATTTTTACTTTAAACACCTCCACGACCCCCGTACCATTCAATCCATCCATCAGCACAATGTTTTGAGTGCGTTACATTGAGTTCTACCACAAAACATGATTTATCACCCCAAAAAAAAAAGGTCGTTTCCCAGCAATAATTTTAAAAGTAAAGTTACTTAGTTTGATGTACACACAGCAAATTAGTTAGGTTTGCAGAGCACACCAATGTAATGCTGGTGTGCGTAAAGTCAACTGGTGTATTACTTCGCCTCACGTCTCACAATAAGTCAGCAAACACGCGTGTGTGTAGCTAATCTTCGCCAAGATTGGCCGCCGTGATTGAAAACGGTTAGGACTATTTTGTAGGCAAAGAATATTAAGCATAAATTTCACGTTGTTGCTAACTGGTCTTGTGGCATAGGTGTATAAGCAATGGGCTGGTAAAACAAATGTCGTAGGATTGAATCCCGCCACCGTCATTGACTTTTTGCATTTAAAAAAACTTTTGTTGTCATTTTGTTGAATTTTTATTTTTATATTTTAACTGATAATAAGAAAAAAATATGGAAGTGAAAATTAAATAATTTGTAATAAGATATCAACAATATTTATTGCCTAGGTTTTTATAATAATTATAATTACAAATTATAAAGTTTTGTGCATGGCAAATATTCTAAGTCGGACAGGAAATAACGTTATTTTTCATATTCAAGAGAGTAGTTTAATTATAGTGATATGAATAAACATGTTAGTAAAAAATATATTAAGATACAGGTATCCTAAATTGTTATCTCACTAACAATAACATCACTCACATAAAACAAATTACCCCTTGATATTTTTATTAATAGCCGATTGGTGCGCCTTTACTATCGGTATGCAACGCACTTAGTAGCATCAGGTTATGTAAAACGTTCAAGTAACCTTCACTGGTATTGCGATCCCCTACCTGCACTAGAAAGAACGAAAGAAAGAAAGAAAAATATTTATTTGGGACAAGCACAGGAAATACAAAAATAATATTTAAAAAAAATAAAGAATCTAAAACAACAATAAAAAGAATCTAAAACTAAATCAAAAAGAAAACCTGTGCGAGGCCAAAAAGGCCACTAATTCACCAGGACCCGTTGATGACATTCATCCCCAAAATCCCAAAGTAAAGCAGCCACTAGACCTGCATGGAAGATTTTTTTTTTAATTATAGCTTTCACCATCTTTTCGCCACAATATTTTGCGACCGTCTCTGTTCGACTTAAAACATTTTTCATCGCTAAATATAACAACATTATTGCACCAATCGAAATCCAAATATTCTCTTGCGAAGCGTACCCGGTTTTGTCAGTGAATATCTGACAGTAATATTTTCTTGGCTGGCCTACGACATTTCACACCAGCTGCACGCAAGTGGTTCCGTACAGTTTGTAATTTCACGTCATGTTTAGTCGCCGTTAAACGAGTAGTGAAGAAGGGCTCAGCGATGTGTTGCAACTATATCACGGTGCCGCGCATTGCCATCTGTGTATGCTATGGATTAGCCTTCGGTCCCGGTCTGCAAGGATCAATGCTTCCCGAATCTGCATATCGATGGACCCACAATTGCACAGTCCTTCTCTGTGAACAATAATAAAATATTGTTACAAAAACAACAATCATGTGGATTATATAAACATTATTATTAATCTTCTAAACATATTAATAACACTTTGTTACTTACCGATATCTTTAAACGCCTCGCATTTCACTAATGAGAGGTTTTCCTTTTGTGGTTTTAAAAAAAAACTTAGTTTCCAAGAACTCTATAGATGGCGTTGAACTTACTATGCCAAAGCCAAAACGCTTGAAAAAAAAAAACATTGTGTCACGTCACATACTCTCGTTGACTGACACTTTCCACCTTCCGAATATAACCAACATTTCTCGCGCTTTGTTAAAATCAGTTTTTTTAGGATCCGTTCCTTGCATTATCATACTTACTCCTAGCGCCATCTATCCAGCTACTAGGGAAGAGCTAAAAAGAAAATCCCTCATTGAAACGTTTTGCTCACGCAAAATAATAATCTCAGCTCTTAAAAGTGTAGTTAAGTGATTCATAATGATTAACAAATAAAAGCACTGCTCAAAACACGCAGGGTATAATGTCTAAAAACGTAACGTAAGCCCGATAGTCAATAACATTATGACGATGAATTTAAACTACTAACTTACACATGATTTGTAATTTTTAGAGGGTAGACCTCAAATAAATTCTAACTCAAATATAAAGAAGACTTGCCAATATTTAAGCAATGAATTGAACAAACAAATGTAAAACGTTTCATTAAAACATACAAAAACACCGATGTGTTGGCAGTCGGATTTGAACTTACGGCGCTAGGCGCTGGCGGCTTAAGATACTGTTTACCGCACGCTCGACCATTGCGCCACGGAGAAGATTGTTAAGTTGGCTAAATTTATGCTTTACATTTCATGCAACATCAAGTGACAAGAAATTGCAAGTGTGTGGGTGGACAACGGGTTATTGTAAAGCGCAAACACTAATAAATAGGCGAAGCCAGACAGCCGTTGACTTTACGCACACCAATAACTTTGTTAGTGTGCCCTGCAAACCGAACTAGTTTGCAGTGTGTACTTACAGAATGCTTGGTTGACGGCTTCGTGATGAGTAGGTATAGTCGACGGTCTCTGAATTCGTTCAATGAATGTTCAAGGTGGCTTGACACTCCGAGTCAGGAATTCAGGATAGTCCGAAAACGTTTAATACTATTTACCAGTAAAAGTCCCATCAAAATAGTTTCCGTCGTTTCGGAGATTAGCCGGAACAAACCGACAGACAGACAGGCAATTATTTATTTTTTTGTTATTGGCGAAGCATATAATATTATACACCGTTAGTTTCAGGCCATTCTGGAACCAAAAGCCATAAACTCGATCATCGAATTCGGAACGATTGAGATTGCTTTTTTAAAATAAATTATTAATAAAAATAAATTTTTAAAATAAACAAAAAAAAATCGTTATTTTCTTTACTGTTATTAAAATAAACAGTCCCAATCTTTCCGAGTTCGATGATGGAGTTTTATGGGTTTCGATTCCAGAACGACCTAAAAATAAGAGTATATTTATATACCTTTGTACTTTCTAAGCATTCAGTAAAAAGCCATTATTTAAAAATTACAAACAGACGCTTAGCTGTTTCTTGAAATATTTGTTAGATTTTGTAGTTTGTTCTACAGGGGCGACATCTTCAAATTGAACCAAAAAGAAAAAAAAAAATCGGAGCAGTCTTTGGGGACTGCCGATAGAAGTGAAAACAAAAAGTACACAGGCCCCTCCCCAGTCGTAGCACTGGTTGTGCCCCGCGCATGCCTATGTGGTGCTACGCCGTAGCAGAACGCCTACGAGTGCTACGAAGCGTGACCGCGCGTTACGTTACGTGACGATGAGTTCAATGTTTTTCCTTCACCCAAAAAGTGCTCAACGCGCCTAAAGAAGTTTTTCCAAAAAAAACAGACGCTTAAATATTATTTATTTGTATACGTATTAATTTACGGTTGAGTTAAAGTGTGGCCTAGTGTTAGAGAAAATGAACAGTAATCATCTGTTACTGCTCAAGATAAGAAGGCGGGAACTCGTTACAGTCATTAGATAAAATAGTCTATTTTCGAATAATTATTTTCATAACGTTTCGAAAATAACAAGCGATTTGGCAATTTGACACAAATACACGCTGACCGCTGTTTTGTTTGGCATTACATACTTGAGATAATTACTGTCATTGCATGCGTATTTAGTATTTTGGCCCGTCGCACCCACACGATAGAAATAATTTAATCAAAAGAACTCTTTCTACCAAAAAAGAGGTCTGAGGGCCTTTCAATGTGAAGATGGAGCAGGAATACTCTAGTCACAGCTTGATCTCGTGAATCAGAAATATTTCTATATTTACTTAAGTGTGCAATGTAGTTCTTAATCGATTGTTTCAAATCTCTGGAAAACCTACGATATTAGCGTAATATAATTATGTTGTTCATCATAATGGTCTGATGTTCATCTTATTGGTCTGATGTCAAACTAGTTTTAAGCCTTGCGTTTCGCTGTGTTTTTACGTGCACCCGTCATTTGTATGGAAATATTAGTTCCAATTAAATTTGACAGCTCTAAATTACGTCCGTCTCTTTCTCGTTTTATTAGAGAGAAAAATATAGCAATTAAAATAAGTTTAGTTTGTGCACAACAGAATCGACCCCAATCTCTACCATTTTTTAACTTCTATGACCAATATAGATAAAAAGTTAAATTAAATACTTATCAGATTCCAGTCCATCATGAAATCAAAGACCGACATTTTTGATTAATTCCAAATTATTTTTCTTCCAAACCCTCAAAAATTCTTCGCGTATGAAATTCTTGATGTATTACAACTAACATCAACTGGCAATGCTGAAAATGCATAAATATTGAGTGAATGAAAGTAAATCGCCTACATCCAATCCAAATAATAATTCACACAGTTTCATGTGCCGACTAAGCATGATTCATTCACTCAAATCGTCAGGGAAGCTATTTAAAATATAAATCACATAATTTGATTCTCCTCGTAACTCCGTAAATATAATAATATTTAAGAATTATTAATATAAAACGCGTAACTCATATGTCTATACAGCATTAAAAAAACTTACGTAACTTTTTTAAAGACAAGTGTGTTCGAAATGTTCGAATGGCGGCAAAAACGAGACACTCTTCTGGCATTCAGCCAATGGCGCGAGTCTAAACGTTATTTATTTACATTGCTCAATTAGATATGTTTAAATACATTTTATTGCTTACAAGTTGCATTAGAAAGTAATAATAAATAAATTGGACGTTTAAAAATATTCTTGAATGTATTTACAAGCGCCATCTATTTAGTGAAAAAATTAATGAGGAAATTAAAGTATTGGTAGTATTCAATGATATTCTAACAAACAGATATGTTATACACCTACAAAACCACCGAAAAAAGTGTGCCGCGGGGGAGAGCCAGCTCACATACACGCAGTGACGCAGAATAAAGGAAATACAGGCCAATTGACACGTTTTCGAGTCTTCACGATTGCGCGCTCATAACATATCTGTTTAATTAAATATCATTGGTAGTATTACAATTTTTTACTGACTTACCATGTGGATGTTTTGCCGTAACATTATTTTCTATTGATGTTTTAGTCTATTTTTTTAGAGTAATTTTAGTAACTGCTTATGTGGTTAAGAAATGTAGTGAGGAAAAAACAATCACGGAATTTTTCTGGAAAAGCTGTGTTTCAAAAAGTTTGGGAACATAAATGCTCTAGATACAGTTCTAGGTGAATTGATACATCGATCAACAGCGTACTCGAGAAACTATCACAATAGTTTACATCCAGGCTGAATGCAGACACGCCTGCGCCTCGTCAAGACCGATCGTATTCTGCCACATTAAAAAGCTAATACATAACCTCTAGATGGTGACTTTAATTACGAGTAAAGTTACGAGCACATGTTTTAGGTATCAAAACGTGTTTGTATTACAACATTCTTCATTGGGAAGCTTAGAAAAATAGGCATAGATTTTAATGTGGTGGAAAATTTTAGGTTTATATCCAGTATTTTTCAAATGTTGTTGAACTGTTTTTGGTTGTTGCAACTGGCGCGTCTTACATCTGAGTTCGATTCACAAGGCAAGCAGTGTTATTGCAATTTTTTCGTCAGTTTCTCAGTGGAGTCAGTATTTTTGCATGGATAATAACAATTTCCGCCACTACTAACCTACACTGTGTCACGCGTGATGGACCCAGTGTTGCCAGATGGAATCTGAAGAAATCAGTAGAAAAATTAAAGTTTTAGCAGTAGATCGAAGGAAAAATCAGTAGATTAAAAAGTCATACCCACATGAGGTAAAAAGGACTTGAGGTTGAATAGGGTGCATGACAAAAACAATCTAATTAGTCCGTCAGATAGATTTCCAAAAAATATTGGACACGTATTTTTTCTTTTTTCACGTAAACAAAAATGAAGACGATACAGCGGGTCTAAAATGGCCGCTTTAACAGATCCAACGCAGAATCTTAGCATGAATCACGTTAAAACATTTAAATTCTTAAAATGGACTTTATGTCAATTACAATAAAGTCCATTTTAACAATTTTAAATTTTTAACGTGATTCACAAAACGATTCTGCTAAAGCGGCATCGCTTTAGCAGAATCGTTTTCCCCCTGTGCGTCGAAAATTCGTGTGACGTCACATTTGAGTACATTTTTTACTCAAATGTGTCGTCAAAAGCCAAACTCATGATCTTTCACACGTTATTATCTTCGTCAATTTTTATTGATTTGATAGAACACGTATCCAATATTTTTCGATACTTATTACGGTTGTTGAACAAAATGTCATGTTATTTAGGCCTATAAGCCCGATGACAGGGCACGTCGTCAATAATCGTCAATAACTAGATGATACGATCTGATTTGAAAAAAGCAGGTAGATTTCCAATCAAGGCAGTAGATCAGTAGATTTTTTTTAAATCAGGTAGATCTACTGCTAAATCAGTAGATCTGGCATCACTGGATGGACCTTCAATAGTTCAATTTATTTCCAGTTTTTAGGGTTCCGTAGTCAACTAGGAACCCTTATAGTTTCGCCATGTCTGTCCGTCCGTCCGTCCTCGCTTAATCTCTGTGACCGTTTTAGCACTAGAAAGCTGAAATTTGGTACCAATATGTATATCAATCACGCCGACAAAGTGGTAAAATAAAAATTGGAAAAAAAATGTTTTATTAGAGTAGCCCCCCTATATGTAAAGTGGGAAGTGATTTTTTTTTTTAATTTCAACCGTAGCGTGTGATATATTGTTGGAAAGGTATTTAAAAATGAATAGGGGTTTTCTAAAATATTTTTTTGATAATGTCAATAATTTCGGAAATAATCGCTCCAAAAGTAAAAAACAATGTGTCCCCCCCCTCTAACTTTTGAACCATAAGTTTAGAAAATATGAAAAAAATCTGAAAAGTAGAACTTTATAAGGACTTTCTAGGAAAATCATTTTGAACTTGATGGAAACAACAGTTTTTGTACAAAAAAAGACAAAAAGTTGTACAAAATAATTTCTGGACTAAGTTTGTAGTATATTCATATATGCAAGCATTTTTACATAATGGATACCCACCTTTAAACTCATGGAACACTTATTGTGACGGACGGGAAACTACGGAACCCTACACTGAGCGTGGCCCGACACGCTCTTGGCCGGTTTTTTACATATTGTTTTCCTCTGGCTACATCTTCAGAGTAGGTATAGCTACAGTAACAGAATTAGGGATGTTGTTGGAGGTGGTTTTATCGGGACCGAAGTCTGAGTCGATGTTTTTAAATTTGGTTTTTCGGAGTCGAAACCAGAATCGGAATCGGAGTCGGAGGCGGAGTCGGAGATGGTGACAGAAGAAACATGTGTTAAGGGCAGGCAATCAAATAAAATAGTACAAACATTAATTAGTCAGCCTCGTTAACAATAAAATTAAAATTAAAAAAATCTTTTAAAACTAGCTTAATAATTAAATGCGCTAAAAAGAATAAAATAAACTTTTCCTTTAAAACTTTACTATCAACTTATAACGTCATTATACACAATTTATATGATTTAAAAGCTTGTCGCGAGATTTACGTAAGTACCTACTCATATTTACTTAGCTTGATTTTTTTATATAGAGAGGTTAAAACCAAAGATCGAGTTATTTAATTTACTTGTTTATCTACTGAGGTAAATTTCTCAACAAGCATTTAAATCATATAAATTGTATAATGACGTTATAAGTAAGTTGATAGTAATAGTTTTAATTGAAAAGTTTATTTTATTATTTTTAGCGCATTTAAGCAAAAGATTTATAAAAATGTTTTTTTTTTTACTTTTATTTTGATTTTAGCTTTTTAGTATTTATGATTAGGGATTTACTTCGGCATAGTTCGTAGCGCGTAGCGGCGTTTTTCCGTACCCCGTAGTAATTTGTAGTACGCATAATGTAATGTTTTGAGTAAAAAATATCTAAAGAAAAGAAAAAGTAAGAAAAAATATTTTATTAGACTCATCTAGAACCAAAATGCCCATCAAGACGAATCAAACGAACCCAAACTCAATGTGGTAACGTCGTTTTATTACGGAGATCCTATGCCCACCTTCCAGCTTCATCATCAAACTCTGGTTACCATTTAGGACCAAAGTACTCTTCAAGACGAATCAAACGAGCCCAAACTCGATGGGTGATGACCTTTTTTTTCCTATTCGAAATCATCAAATTACCCCTCCCGCTCTGGGCGGAGCAAAAGGGAGTGTCAGACTTGTACTGACTAAAACCCATCCATGTTCCTTCATGGCCCTTTGTGTTCCAGGGCCGCGGTATCTCTTTCAAACGGTCCCGCAGCCCCGGCAGAATCCCGCAGCCCTAGCAGTCCGTAACATCCCTCAGGGGGTCTAAAATGGCCGCTTTAGCAGAATCCACGCAGAATCTTAGTATGAATCACGTTAAAAACTTAAAATTCTTAAAATGGACTTTATGGTTATGACAGTAAGGTCCATTATAAGAATTTTAATATTTTTACGTGATCCATATTACGATTCTGCAAAAGCGGCCATTTTAGACCCGCAGATACAGGCGAGACATCATGATTCAATCTAAAGTTTGGGTTTCAGAAACTATTAATTTCTCATATATCATATTTTCAGGCAACGGATTAGTGAAAAATAAATATCAAATTAATTATAAGCAAATGGTTGACAGTAGCCATATTTAAAAGCGACGTGCAGCGTGTAAATTATAAGTTTCTAATTCAATACGACAGTTGCTAAATGATTATTTCCTTTAGCTTTCAATGTTGGTATTTAAAAAAGGAATGATGATTAATTTTGTTAAATACAACTGTTTTAAATGCGATAACGCGAAGCACAAATACTATAGTAGGTACTTCACTACACCACTAAATAATAATAAAACAAAGTCCCCCGCCGCGTCTGTCTGTCCCAATGTATGCTTAGATCTTTAAAACTACGCAACGGATTTTGATGCGGGTTTTTTTTATTATATAGAGTGATTCAAGAGAAAAGTTTTAGTATATAATTTATCAAGTGGGCGAAGCCGTGGGCATCAGCTTGTACTTAACATTTCACAAACGAATCCACGTCGAAAAAATATAATTATGAAAAAAACTTTGGTTAGCTAATGTCTAGATGGAGTGTCGCCCTACAATCAAAACAAAAAACCGGCCAAGTGCGAGTCGGACTCGCGCACGAAGGGTTCCGTACCATTATCTATACATTAGACAAAACGGCAAAAAAATCACGTTTGTTGTATGGGAGCCCCCCTTAAATATTAATTTTATTCTGTTTTTAGTATCATCATCTGTGAAAATTTCAACTGTCTAGCTGTCACGGTTCATGAGATACAGCCTGGTGACAGACAGATGGACAGACAGCGAAGTCTTAGTAATAGGGTTCCGTTTTTACCCTTTGGGTACGGAACCCTAAAAACAAGGCAACAATTTCAAGCCTGTGTGCGTGCAGGCGGTGTTTTACACTGTCCTTCTATGTCTCTGTGTGCGTGAATAATGATACCAGCTACTACAATTCTCCCATAAGTCACATATTAAAAAAATGCGATATTTTTGACACGTTTGCGCTCATTTGACGCTCCATCTAGACATTATAATAATCAAAGGAACAAAAACGCGATATTTTTTAAAGACCTATCCAACGACATCCTACGCTACCGGATTTAACCGGATACGCAAGAAAAAAGTCTCCACTTTACGTGAAGAGATACCTACCATAAACAAAATTCTTCGAGATTTTATTTTACCACTTTGTCGCGGCGCGCGGCGTAACTAATGATCTGTATAATCTGTATATTCTAGTACTAAGAGTCTTTGAGCTAAGCTGCGGACAAACAGACGGACATGGTGAATCTATACGGGTTCCTTGTTGACTTTCTTTACCTAAATGTTTTAAAAAAAAAGTTGTGGAAAAGTTAGACCCCAATATCTCCGTAACTAGAACGTTCCCAGGTATGGTGTAGAACAAAAAACCGGCCAAGAGCGAGTCGGACTCGCGCACGAAGGGTTCCGTACCATTATCTATAGGTACATTAGACAAAACGGCAAAAAATCACGTTTGTTGTATGGGAGCCCCCCTTAGATATTAATTGTATTTGTTGTTATAGCGGCAACAGAAATACATCATGTGTGAAAATTTCAACTGTCTAGCTGTCACGGTTCATGAGATACAGCCTGGTGACAGACAGACGGACAAACAGCAAAGTCTTAGTAATAGGGTTCCGTTTTTACCCTTTGGGTACGGAAGCCTAAAAAATGATCGCAATGACGGGGAGAACGAGTGCCTTTCCGCTTCGAGTCATAAGATCTAGCGACACGCACTGTGAACAGCGAGTATATAAAAACCTGATATGCTATAAGGAGCTCGTGGCTAAATAATAACAGCCGTACGGGTCGATCTTTAGGTTAAGCCGTGCTTGCCTAAGTTGGTCTGTGTATGGGTGACCACCCTTACATACAGAGTTTCCTCCGTGCCTCGGAAAACACGTTAAGGCAATGATCCAAGGTAGCCCGCGAAATTCAAATTCTCAAAAAAGTAATATTGTTATCAACATAAGACCTTGCACTTGCCTGCAAATTGCAAAAAACGTAAGAAAATTTGAATTTCGCGGGCTACCCTTGAGCATCAGCCTTATGGTATGGTGTTGGTCCCGGCTGTCATTTGTAGATCTTTGACAGTCGTTGCAGGTAGTCAGTGGCCCAAAAAGTCTGACAACCAGTCTTACCAAGGAGTATCGTATTACCCAGTACTAACTGGGTTGTGGAGGTCGGATAGGCAGTCGCTCCATGTAAAAAAATACTGGTATTCAGCTGCATCTGTTAGACTATAAGCCAACCCCAACATAGTTGGGAAAAGGCTAGACAGATGATAATTATACCTATGCTATGAGGATTTTGTTTTGTTTCCAACGGCTAGTCGAACTAAGTAATGGCTTCTATTAATCCCTGCTGCAGGGTAACAAGAAAACCGATATGTTTTACTTATTTATTTGGCATACAATACTAAATACAATCAGAGATATTTATTGTCCATGCCAAGATTTACAGCGAATGCACTTGAGGCCATGACGTGCTAGAAATTATAGCAAAATATTCGTAGAATCAACGAAATTGTAATTTAATTGGGGGCTTCTATTTCTGTGTTTTGTTTGTTGCAAATCATAACAAAACATACTTATTTTATTTATAGATTTGACATTTTACATTTTATTTGACAAAAAATATTGGGCAATGATATTCTAGTAAACAGATATGTTGTGAACGCGCAATCGTGAAGACTCGAAAACGGCCTAATTGGGTCGTATTGCCTTTAGTCTGCAACACGCATGGCGACTATTGGCGACGAGCGATACGCTGCTGCTACGAATTTAGATAAAAATTGTAAAACTGCCATCGTGCGTGTAAGGAAAGTATACCATTATACCAAAGTAAATAAAACACAAGGGATCTCATACCACATGTAACTACACAATATTCTTGGATTTATTAATATTTTATAATAGTATTGTGTGGTGTGTCTCTGATTATTTGATTCTCAAATTACATTATTTTGAGTGTGTTTATTAAATATTAATATGGATCGTTGTGTTGATGCAAATTTTACAAATAAATACCTAAGTCATCATTGAAATCATTGACATAATTTAAAACGGTAATTTGTGTCCTTTCATAATAACCATGGTTTCCTGTCCGAAGATTAAAGCAAAATCTTAACTAAATATCAAAGAAATATCGCCGAAACAACGTATCCTGCCAACAGTTTTATATTTAACATTGTTATCGCCAATAAAACAGTGATCGCATCGATTTTTATTCATGTTCCATTGTTTTATCGACACAACAGAAATAATTTTGTTTTTATCTGTGGTTATTTCGCGCTAGTGTTAGGATCTATGCAGAATGATACCTTTGCATTGGATAAAAAGACAGGATTTTAGTCTATGGTTTAAGGTGTGTATAATAACTGTAATTTGCAATGTCAGCTTGTATGTTGATGAAATTGTGATTCGCGCAAGGAACACGTGCGTAGTTACAGAATTTTATTAATTAAAATCATCATCCATCCAATTAATTTAACCCCTTTGAATGACTTTTTCATAAAATAGTTATTGAAGTAGTATTTGAGTACAAGCAGCGTTACCTGTTCCCCACACCTCTTTTTTTCCGTATGGGAAATCATCAAATGACCTTTCGCTATGGGCGGAGCGGAAGGGAGCGTCAGACTTGTGCTGACTAAAACTCACCCATGCCATGTTTCTTCTTAGCCCTTTGTGTTCCAGGGCCGTGGTTGTGGTGCGCAAGAAACACGAACGCGCCGTCGACACAACCTTTTTTTTTTTTCGGATGGGTAGTCATCAAATGACTCCTCTTGCTCTGGGCGGAGCAGGAGGGAGTGTCAGACTTTTACTGACTAAAACCCATCCATGTTCCTTCATCACCTTTTGTGTTCCGGGGCCACGGTATCTCTTTCGAACAGTCCCGCAGACCCGGCAGGCCGTCGACACTCCCGCTCAATTGATAACGTGTCTGCATTTGAAATAGTCAGCATCAAAATAAGGTGAAAACTTCATCATGATCACACCCTTATGTATTATATTATTTACCTTGGCCACAAAGCTGCAATAATAAACACGATGTCCACTAGCTTTGCTTTTGTTAACTCAGTCCAGACTTTAAAAGCTAGCTAGGTTGTGTGTCAGTTACACCTTTTATTTT
The DNA here is from genome assembly GCA_905147715.2 of Xestia xanthographa. Classification (NCBI taxonomy): domain Eukaryota; kingdom Metazoa; phylum Arthropoda; class Insecta; order Lepidoptera; family Noctuidae; genus Xestia; species Xestia xanthographa. The sequence goes on from LR990671.1 coordinate 4,804,278, forward strand.
AGACATGATGGGAAAGTTAAACAATTTCAGTTTAGTCTGTGGCTGGAAACGGTACTAAAACAATCTTTAATTAGTACGAAAGGTAATTTGAGATGTTAGGTACATCACCGTACATGAACTTTTATAACCGAATCAGAATCAGAATGTTTATTTGTAAACATAGGTAGTTACAGTGTGTGAGGTGTTACATTTTCTTAAGTGCTCTATTTGTGTCGTTTTGCCATTTGGCGTACAAATATTATCATCAAATTAAATTAAATTCAGTTAATTACTTGCAACAAATACCTACATTATATAAAATTATAACAATACATTAATAAAAATTATAAAAATCAAAGTAAGTCGATCAATAAATATTCTCAGAATGTCAACAATAAAATTTAAGAAACAACAAATGATAAATATCAGAAGATAAAAATGTAGATAGTGTCAATTATAAAATTTTAAATTAATACAGGAATGTCAAACAAATTAATATAAATCAATAAACCATTTCTACAATGTCAACAATAAAATCTAAGGAAGTATATAAATGTAAAATATCAATCAATGTAAATAGAATAATGTCAACTGATTGCAATGTCAATTAAATAAATACCAAATAATTACAGAAATGTCAAAACAGATATGACCTAATGCTTATTGTCTGAAGGAGGTATTATAGAACTGTCATCCAAATAGTCCTTTAGCGAGTAGTAACATTTATTGATTAATATTTTAAGAAGTACACTTTTGAATTTGTCCAGATTTAACGATTTCAATGTCTCAGGCAGCTTGTTAAATATTTTTGTGGCCATACAGAAAGTGCTTTTATTCATTTAAAGCTGTTCTGCCATGTATGTTTTCGAGTTCGAACTTATTTTTGTCACGTAGTTTTCTATATTCACTTTTGAAAGCTACTTTGTACTGCGAGATGTGTATTTTGACAAATATGTTAGTTTCGTAGATGTACAATGATGGTAGGGTAAGAATGTTGAGGCTTTTAAAGGACGGCTGACAACTGTCGCGGTCGGTGCTATTTAGGCCACACATAGATCTTATACATTTTTTTTGAGCTCTAAATACAAAATCTCTATCGACTGAGTTGCCCCAATACATTATGCCATACCTTAGTGTTGATGCAACATAACCATGATAAGCCGTTAGTACTGATTCTAGATTGACAATCTTTGACAGTTTGTAGAGAACATAGGCGAATTTATTCATTTTTTTACAAATTTCGTCTGTCTGGGATCTCCGGTCAGATTATTATTACGATTATATATTATTTAATCGTATTATATAATATATAATCGTAAATATATATTTATATATATATAATCGTAATATTTATATATATAATCGTAATATTTATATATATATATAATATATAATCGTAATATCGTATTATATTGATATTATCTCTTACGATTCCAAGGAATTTGGCAACCGTAGCTGGCTCTATTTGAGTTCCTAAATACTGAATTTCGGGAACCTTACTTGGTAGTCTCTGGTAAAAATGCATAATTTTAGTTTTATTAAGATTTATTGCGAGATTATTATTGTCAAACCATGATATATTTGTATTTAATGTCATATTTATTTCATTTTCGTAAGTCATATAATCGTCACATTCGACCACTACTGTGCTGTCATCAGCAAACAGTACCATGGGATGGTTTATGTGTCCGGGCAGGTCATTAATGTATATTAAGAAGAGGGGTGGGCCTAGTACACTGCCTTGGGGTACGCCGTATTTTATTGTTCTACATTTGGATCGATATTTCTTCTCGTAACCGTTATTTGCGCATATTTGTGTGATTTCTACACATTTTTTCGTTTTACCAAATAGGATTCTAACAGTTTAAGTATTATTCCCCCTGATACCATATTTTTCAAGTTTCTCAGTATTGCGTAATCTACATAGTCGAAAGCCTTGGTCAGATCCATAAAGATCGCACATACAGGATTTCTTTTGTCAACATTTGATAGAACACGGAGAAGAAGATCATGTATGGCCATATTAATTGTCTTCTGTTTACGAAATCCCTTTTGTTCTTTTACTAACCGAACCATCTTAGGTACTCAAATCTAATCAAAGCATTTAACCAAATTGTAATGAACGAACACCCATCTATTGATTTGTTTGCAAGCAGCTTAGCGACATTATTAGTACTGCCTTGTCTAAAAGCATTGTTGTTTGTGAAAATTTATAATTTATTAGTTATATTTAATAATAGCTGACCCGCGCAACTTTGTCTGCTTCACATGAGAGAGAGAGGGTTAGAGAGACTGGAGTCAACCTTAAAAGATAGACACATGCTATCGCAGTTTTTTTTTTAGAACGTTTTAAAACGAACAGTTCCCTAATACATGATTGTTGCGTAAATTTAACCGTTTATGCAGCGCCCGCAAAGGAAGCTCTCAAAAGAAAAAAAAGTCGGTATACGGGCGAAAGTTTTACGTGACAACGACTTTGAGTGGTAAAATAAACTTTTTATGTCTGTCTCTCTCGCTCTTAGGCGGGACGCGTGCCTCTCACTCGCTCTCATTGTGAGCGTATAACGTGAGCGGAGCGTTACCCAGTTTCTTGAAGTGTCACCCGGCAAACCAATTTATAAGACGTTGTCACGTCAAAAAAATCCTTGTTTTTGCAACATTTATGATGCTCTGATTTCATTCATTGATGCTCCGCTCCTTTTAATTATAGCGTGATGTTAGATAACATAAAGCCGTCCTCAATAGCTATTCAACACAAAAAGTTTTTTTAATTCAAACCAGTAGTTCCTGTAATTAGCGCGTTCAACCAACCAAACAAACTCTTTAGCTTTATAATATAGATATAGATCCAAGTGGGTAACAATTTAATTTCTTCGATATATTTGCATTAATCGCTAAAATAATCTACTTATGTTTTTCCAAAAAAGGTCTGTCTTTTTTTTTCTGGATGGGCAATTATCAAATGACTCCTCCCGCTCTGGGCGGAGCAGGAGGGAGTGTCAGACTTTTACTGACTAAAACCCATCCAAGTTCCTTCATCGCCCTTTGTGTTCCGGGGCCACGGTATCTCTTTCGAACTGTCCCGCAACCCCGGCAGGCATCGGCCCTTGTGGTGGCGGACCTTGAGGTGGCGGAACGTGAGAGGGAGAGAACCTCTCAACGTCCCGGCCGCCGCGGGAGACGCGCCGGGCGTCCGGGGCCACCACGCGTAGGTGCGGGCCTGTGGACGGTGGGCTATGGGCTAGCTCGCCGTCCATCCGTCTCATGACGACAGGCCGTGTCGACAGCGCGTTCGTGTTCCACGCGCGCCTCAAAGAGAGTCAGCAAAAAGGAAGGGGTCCGCAAGGACCGATGCCTGCCGGGGTTGCAGGACTGTTCGAAAGAGATACCGTGGCCCCGGAACAAAAGGGCGATGAAGGAACATGGATGGGTTTTAGTCAGTAAAAGTCTTACACTCCCTCCTGCTCCGCCCAGAGCAGGAGGAGTCATTCGATGATTTCCCATCCGAAAAAAAAAAAAAAGGCAACTGACACGGGCGAGGGTCATTTGATTCAGAAAATGGAGTGAAATAAACAACGCCGTCTATCGACCAAAATGTTAAACTGCTAAAGTATAATTATTATGCTATATATTTTTTTTAAAGCCGGTCAGTCGATTTAAAAGTTATGTGGTGAGCACATTTTTAGTCATTGGTACCATTTTAGTTCAACAGATGTCGCTGCATGTATGTATCTTACATTTGATGATTAGTTCTTCTTGAAAACTTCAAGTTCATAATATATCTTTTGATAGAATTAACCGATTTCAATGAAACAAAAACTAAATAATACCCTAAGCTACACACAATTTTTATGTATAAAAGTTATCTACATTGGTTTTGTAAATTTTACGTGATGCTTGATCATCGAAACAGACAAACAGACAAAAATTCCAAAAATGCTGGAAATGTGTTCTGTTGCTTATCCTTTAACACCCTGGTAATTTTTTTTTTAAATATTTTCGGTGTACAAAAACGATTTTTCTACAGATTTATTATATGTATAGATATTAAATTTAGTCATATTGTTTGTTAGTATATAATGCTTAGTTATTAGATTGTGCAACAATGGTTTATTGCTAACTGTGGAGGCTTGTAAATGGCTTTTCGTTGTTTGTATCACTATATTTGTTTGTATTTGTTTCATCCACCAAGTTTCTGAACGCACCTTTTTGACGTTTGACAGATTACGTTTCAGTTGTCAGTGCGATGACGTTTAGCTGTCAGTGCGAGCTTGGTTGAAAAATGGTCGCTTGCGTTGTTTTTTTTTTTTTTTGGTGCACGCTGCTGTCGTGTAATTATTGATTGAAACTTTGAGTTAATGTTAATCCGATACAATCTTGATCGGTGTTTGATATTTTGTTGATAATTGAGTGAAAATTGAGAAATCTCGCCACCTTGGGTCGTGACCGCGAGTAATTTGTTGGTTATGTAGCCGGCCTTTGTGTCATTTGGACGCCGGTAACTTCCTAAATTCAGTGCTGGACTATTGTAGATCCCCGATTGGGTTAGCAAACCGGGATAAAATTCAGTTGGACATTGATGAAAAGTGCCACGTGTGTGATCTGAAGGTTTGACCAGGGAGTCGACGGTACGCGCTGTGGGGCGTCCTTTGGTTACCGTCGAATCTACATAACTTCACATACACAACACAAAACACATTTACACTTACACCCCACCCAGATACGACGTGACCAGGGACTACGTCACATCACCAGTACCAACGTGATGGTAAGTGTATCTAATAGTTGTTCTCCTTGTCGATTGGACAAATATTATTTTGATTAGGGCTCCGCGTAATCGCGGACATCGTGAGTCTGTTGGTGCAGTCTCACACAGTATTGTTAGTTGTAAGCCACCCAATAAAATAAAATAAAATAAAATGAAATGAAGTGAAGTGAAGTGAAGTGAAGTGAAGTGAAATGAAATGAAATGAAATGAAATGAAATAAATAAGTAAATAAATAGAATAATTATTATAAATGTGAAAGTTTGTGAGGATGGATAGAAGTTTGTTATTCTGTCACGCAAAAACTACTGAATGGATTGGGATAAAATTTTGCACACGGATAGTTTTTATCCCGGTAATATGATCCCGTGGGACAATGGGGTAGATGACACACCAATCAATTGAGATACTTTTTAACAGCTGTCAAAAGGCGGTTCTCTCATAGATTTTGTATGGCAATAGCAAACTGTGACGACACTGTATATTCAACTCAACGACTCAACTATTTATTGATTTCAAAGCAACTAAAAATCGAATTTGGCAATTAATTGAAAATAAAACGGGTTTTCAGGCCCAAAATAAAGTGTTTGTTTTTAGAGATTTGTATCTTGGAATTATTGTTTTATGGTGTCATCTATCCTATTATCAAACTCCACTCGAGCGAAGCCGCGGACACAAGCTAGTGTTGATGATACATTATTAAATATTTTTTAGGAGTTTTCGTTTTTTGGTCTTAATTTTAAAACGAAGCAAAGGTGAAATTTCAGAAGCTGAAGCCTAGACAGTTACTCTTTAACCAACTTACTCACCAGGATCAGTTCTCGTACATCAAGCAAAGTAAAGTATTTCGGTAATTTCACCTCTAACGACAGGCACCCAGCAGAAAAGTAATCGCAACTCAAATCTACACTAACATTATAGAGAGAAAGATTTGTATTTTTGTGTGTATGTTTGTAATGAATAAACTCAAAAACTACTGCACCGATTTCCAAAATTCTTTCACCATTAGGAAGTAACTTTCACCTTGAGTAACATAGGCTAATTTCATCCCCGTACTCTCACGGGAACAGGAACTACGCGGGTGAAACCGCGTGACGTCCGCTATAGTAATAAATATTTCTGTGATTTTGATCTAAAATAACTGCTAAAAGAGAAAACAGAATATTTACTTGTCATGTTACTAAAAGCCAAATGCTTTAAGAATGTATGGTTTGAAGAAAATAGTACATTTTGATATTCTTTTATTCGAGGCGAAATTCACAACCGCGACGCAAATTGTCTTTTTTTAGATTAAAAAAAAAAACAATCACCGCCGACTATGGTAATTGAACCAATTTGATTTCGTAGTTTATGTACAATATCTGCGGATTTTTTTATTTCAATACACTTCCTCGAAAAATGGTCCATAACGCACTACGATTAGGTACCTACAATATGCAATGTATTTCACACGTGTGCGTTTTTTTTCATTTTCCCGCACGTGTGCGGGATTGAAAATTGCCACAGATACCTATACTTAGTACGAATTGGTTCAATGCCATAGTCTGAGGTGAATGTTTTTTTTTTGTAATTTCGGCAAAGCACTACGCGTCTTTACGGCATAAATATTTTTTTAATATTCAAATTGTGTTTATAAATAGAATATCATAAAAATATAAAATAAATCAATTTTTTAAATTGGCTGTTTAACGGCTTCATACCTTTGCCTCTCCTTCAAAATGGCGAAAGCAAAGCACGAAAAAAAAAAAGAAAATTAAAATCGTAGCTTCCTAGTTCGTGACATAAATATTTTTCGTTAAGTAGGTATTTTATTTTATTTCTTCAAAAGTGTATTGAAAAATGTCGTTTGATACACGTGGACATTTGTTATTGCAGTTCTTGGCTCAAAAACACCCTCGCCTACGGCTCGGGTGTTATAATTCCGCCTCGAATGAAATAACAAACTTTCTCCGCTTGTATCAAAATGTACTATAAAGCTACTCTATAAGATAATATTTCAGCATATCGCGTGTTAATGATTTTGGCGAATTGAATTTAAAAAAAAAAATTGTAGCGACTGAATGATGACAAGAGCATCAGGCTGTGTCGGTAATACCCATGCTCCCATAGGTCTTTGTTGCAAAAACACAATACTATCAAAAACATGAAACCTTACCGTCCATTACAAATTTCTAGTGGCGAAAAATAATCATATTCGCAAAGTCAAACGCCCCATCGATACTCTAAAAATAGAAGCGTCTTGCAGTCTGTATAATAACTTCCAGTCGCCTGGAGTCCGCCATACCGATTTGACATTTGGCATTCTCGATTCCCGCCATTTTTAACGTCAAACTTTTATTTCGGATTTTAACACCCGAATTAAAAAGTGGAATTTGACTATGGATTTGTAAAAATTGTGTTGAATTATTTTTATTTTATTTATTTTTGGACGTTAATAATTTAATGACAATGGAGTCGCTTAGAACAGCAAGAATATCAGTGTTAATATTTTTAATTTGTCTGTGTGTCGAAAGTAAAGCGAAATTAAATGGAAATAAGACCAACGATCATTCAGCTGAAGTGAAAACTCCGAGGAAGGTAATTTATTTTTTTAGCTTTTATTGACGTGCTGCCAATCATATATTTTTTATTGTTTAAATTTGTTTGTGTATGTGTTAAATGTTATTTTTATATAATGCAATTTATTATTGATTTGCCCGTTTTATTATTTGTATTATGTATAGTTCAATATGAAGAAGTTTCTACTTCTTCATATTGAACACATATTCTTCTGATTACAAAAAATATAAGTGGGTAGGTACTTAAAATAAGTACTTATTAAAAATAAAAAAATAATAATAAAGCCCACCGACGGATATTATTTTTCAATTTTATTATTTGTTTAACTAATTTCTACAAAAAAAAAATTGAACAGCCAAAGACAATTTTACGCGTTACAGATTTTTATGTAGACGACATAGTTTTATGAACTAAAAAAAAAACCACAACTCTGAAAATATTCCACAATAACTTTTATAAGATAATAAGCATTCAGTACAAAATAAACCTAATTTACGACCCGATTACTCTCGCCAACGCATGACAAAAACATTTATATTTTTACATTTTTCTCGACTGAAACACAAATATTCTCTCTTCAATATAATATCAACTTTTATTTTAATAAAATGTCGTGAGGAAAATGTTGAGTATGAATGTAGATGGGTATAAGAGTAGAGGAAGACCAAAGAAACGATGGATGGACTGTGTGAAGGATGATATGGTGAGAGAGGAGGTGTCTGATGAGGTGACGAGTGATAGAGAGGTGTGGGAGAAGAAATGCTACACCGACTAGAAATAAATAAGGGATAGGTAATGGCAGAAGAATCATGATTATTTTAATAGAGAGAAAATATAATGACCATCAAAAATAAACTTTGTGACATCTATCACCTAAAATATCATTTGATCACCAAATTTAATGCTGATGATGTTGCCATCTAGCCGATTTCGACCACAGCGACTGCTTTCGATGGCTTTCTAGTGTGGTTGTAGAGAGCTTTGGTGTGCTGCTCTTTCATGTGCTCTCAAGTGGCTAGCATGTCCAACTTTGGCTGCAAAACTCCGAGCACACAGCGGACATGTCAGAACACCATTGACGAAATTGATAGGGTATAGCTGTAGGTGGTCTAGCTTTAAGTTCATCACGCTTTAAGTACAGCTGCGACCTTCTTCTCTCTTCAAAGGCGTTGACCTGCCGATGCACACGTCTCCACTCGGGCCGATTTTGTGCCTGCTTTTCCCACACTAAGGGGTCAATTTCGCACCTTTTGAAGTGTCTATTCTGAACATCCTTGAAACGTAAATACTGTCCAAATTTAGTAAATTGAGCACCACATTTTAATGAGGTGGTTGATGACAAACTAGTTTTGCCTAGACCGACTTGGGGCACCCCGACACGGATAAATTAAGTTAGAAGGGTATGGCGGGGTCGAATGAGCGAGCAAAGCGAGCGAATAGACCCCGCCATACCCTTCGTCGTTATTTTTTATAAACCATTCAGAAGTAGGAGCCCCGCACAGCGGACAGCAGTCGAGAGACACCGGTCAACACCGGTGTCCCTCGACTCGGATGCAAGAGCATAACAGTTCAATTTCTGCTAAAAAAATTGTTTTTTGGTTTTAATTTCACGATAAAATAGGGATTAATTTTGGTGATCATTTAAGAGATTTTCTTACCGTTACATATTGCTAAATCTAGCGATTCGTTAATTGTATGCCATTTCAATATCTCGCTGCTCTAGTCATAGCAGTAGTCGTGAGCGCTACTTGTGGGCGTGAGTTCCTAAGTTTTATTCTCTGGTAGGTATCTGGGTTTTGCTACCACGAATTTCTCGGAGTATGAATTGGCGCCCGGTTGTGGAAGAGCCAGGGGTAGCCCGCGGAAATCAAATTATCTTACGTTTTTTTTCAATTTCCCTTTCTGTGTCGTTGTAAGTTTGTCGAACAAAATCTGATTTGTGCCTGTAACACGCATGTATACAGGGTGTAAAAGACCTCTTCACGAAGCCGAAGCCGTAAAGCAAGCATTCTGTACATCAAACTAAGTAACTTTACGCAAAAAAGATTGCTGGGAAACGACTTTTGGTTTTGGGGTGAAAAATCATGTTTTGTGGTAGAACTCAATGTAACGCACTCAAAACATTGTGCTGATGGATGGATTGAATAGTACGGGCACAGCGGGGATCGTGGAGGTGTTTAAAGTAAAAATCTTACATAAAAACTTGTATTTAAAAAAAAAAACTTGTCAAAACGTTGGAACTTTGACCCCCCATATCTCCGTAAATAAAAGGTTCCCAGGTATGGTGTAGAACAAAAAAATGATCGCAATGACGAGGAGAAAAAGTGCCTTTCGGCTTCGTTAAGCGGTGTTTTACACCCTTTATAGAGAATATTATAATAATTAAAATCATCAATACAACATTATAAACCTCTCTAGTTTCATAATGGAATAGTATACGTATATTTTTTTCATAAAATAAACAGTTTTGCCGCTAGTTCTTTAATACTAAAAGTAAACATTTCTGTATCAGTTTTCGTTTTGTTTATAGAACGTCAATCAAAGTAATTGCTACTTTATCAACGTACGTCAAAAATGCATGCTTAATCAATCATTGCGATGTTGCAATGGCGGAGTTTAAAATTAAATATCGACACACTTTCGCTTATTGTTATGGAAAATGAATACCGTGGTTTTAAAATGATCCTATTTCCCAATAACTGGGTTGTGGAAGCCAGACAGGCATTCGCTCCATGTATTTCACACTAGCTGATTGTGGCATTTACACAGGCAATTTTGAATTGTTAAAAATAAAAAGTCGAAGCTACAGTCCCAGTCACAAGGCATAACAACTGTGAAAGTACTGTAGTCAGTGCCGGTTTTACTATAGAAGCTGAAAAAGCTGAAGTTTAGGACGGCAAAATAAGGGGGCGGCAAAATTGGCCCAAAAAAAATTGATACAGAAAAAAAGTAAGGCTGCCTGCGGACACGAGGTGGGGCTGCAGCGGCGGCAGGACGGTGGCAGCAGCCACTTCCCCACTCATGCCACCAAGACAGTCGAAGCGCACCTGCCGCTACCGCTTCGACTGTCTTCGTGTCCGTTAGGTCCGGACTTGGCTTGATTTGCCGCCCCAAAGCTATACAATTTTTGCCACTCCTACTGGCTTGTAAAATTAGAGACACTGTTCACAATAAAGTTAATTTCTTTTGATTTAGGGAATAATCTAACTTTATTAAGTTAATTTCTGAAAAAAAATTAAAAGAAATTAACTTTATTGTGAACAGTGTCTCTAATTTTACAAGTCAGTAGGAGCGGCAAAAATTGTATAGCTTTGGGGCGGCAAATGTGTAAATCCAGCACTGACTGTCCCGCAACCCCGGCAGGCATCGGTCCTTGCGGACCTCTTCCTTTTTGCTGACTCTCTTTGAGGCGCGCGTGGAACACGAAGCACCCGGGAGTTTCCTCCCGCCCGATTCGGTGCAGGAACCTCCCGAAACAACCGTGTCCGGTGAGGACCTGCGTCAGGCGGAAGGTGAGGACGCCGTGGCGTCTCTCAAGCCACTCCTCAAAGAGGGGACTTATCGCCACTATTGTGGCGTGCCCTAATACGATACCCCTTGGTTAGACTTTTACGCCTCTGACTACATAACGACTGTCAAGGATCTAAAAATGACAGCCAGGACCAACGGCTTAACGTGCTTTCCGAGAACCGGAGGAAACTCGGTATGTAAAGGACGGTCACCCATCCACAGACCAACCTAGGCAAGCATGGCTTAACCTATCTATTATTGTTATTATATAGCCACATGCTACTCTCTCTCTCTAGGCATCTAATATATTCTTAGGAATAATAAGCTAAATTCTAGTAACCTACAAACCTTTCAACAACTTCACCGCTATATGTTGACTTTAACGATTTAATTTTGGCACAGCCAAACATAATAACGCTCCATTTCCGGATCTCATAGACTCTAGGAAAATGAAGACGTCATCACATGGAGAAAAAAAACAAAACTCAAATTCACGAATTAATGGTTGCGTTTTGTTTATACTAATATTATGTCTGCTGTAGCCTTTATTGTGAACGCAGACCTAGCCCCACCGCACGCACCGCAGTCGCCGCATTCGGATTCTTCTATGCAATCTCGCACACAGACATAGACACAGATTGCACACAGACACAGATTGCAAAGAACTTTATACGAAGAATATTGGAATGCGGCGACTGCGGTGCGGCTAAGTCTGCGTTCACCTTTATACACCTGAGGGAACAGAAACTTTTTTTTTTCGCATGGGAAATCATCAAACGACTCCTCGGGAGCTCTGGGCGGAGCAGGAGGGAGTGTCAGACTGTTACTGACTAAAACCCATCCATGTTCCTTCATCGCCCTTTGTGTTCCGGGGCCACGGTATCTCTTTCGAACGGACTCCCCTAAAAATAGGTTTTAGAAGAAACTATTACTCGTACGGCGTCAAGCAAGACCGATTATTTAATAAAATTTTTGACCAGATCGATATTTCGTATTCCCTTTTTTCTCCTCGAAAACAGAGACAATTTAAAAAAAAAAATGTCCAGGTTCAGTCCTATCAATTTCTAAGTTAAAAACTTTTCGATTAAGTCCTCTAATCACGGCCGTGAAAATGGAGCATTGTTTGTCATTTTTGGAGGGTCGTATTTTCTTTCCTTATTAATTTCTGAAAATGACAACCAGTCTTACCAAGAGGTATCGTATGACCCAGTACTAACTGGGTTGTGGAGGTCAGATAGGCAGTCGCTCCATGTAAAATACTGGTATTCAGCTGCAGCCGGTTAGACTGGAAGCCGACCCCAACATTGTTGGGAAAAATTAATGTTGATTTCAAAGAAACTAAAAATCGAAATGGCAAAATTGAAAATAAATCGGGTTTTCAGGGCCAAAATAAAAATTGTATTTTTTTTTGAGATTGGTGTCTTGGAAATATTGTTTTATAGTGTCATCTACCCTATTTTGGTTATAAACAATTTTCACAAGTCTATCTATCCGGGCCAAAACTGTCTAAATCTAAATACCTAGAAGAGCTATTCTGTGAGAATGAGAGGTTTTCCTTTTGAGGTTTTAAAAAAAAACTTAGTTTCCAAGAACTCTATAGATGGCGTTGAACTTAGCCAAAGCCAAAACGCTTGAAAAAAAAAAACATTGTGTCACGTCACATACTCTCGTTGACTGACACTTTCACTTGCTTAACCTTCCGAATATAACCTACATTTCTCGCGCTTTGTTAAAATCTGTTTTTTTAGGTTCCGTTCCTTGCATTATCATACTTACTCCTAGCGCCATCTATCCAGCGACTAGGGAAGAGCTAAAAAGAAAATCCCTCATTGTCACAATCAACTAACTCAGGAATTTCAACACATCCAACATGGGCTCGCTTTGATATTCTATACTTATCTGTGTTTTCAGCCATTTATAGGAATTTTGTCACGATCTACGGCAACCACTGCTGTTTTCTTGATTATTGCAATCGTTTAAATGGAAGACTAGATGTTACGCCCTTCCACGACCTCAAGCGATGCGACTGCGTCCAGCAACTCGCGCATTTGTTTCCGTCTTTCAATCACTCCTCAAGTCGCGTCGCGTGACCGTGACTTCGTTTTTTTTCTCGGCAATTGCTGCCGTAAAACGAAGAGAAAACATTTACAACATAAAACAAGCTTAGGTATACTAAAAAAAACATGCTTTTAGAAATAGGTCTGACGTTATTTCTTTTTTTATCGTATTCTTCTCAGCAAAACCCTTTTAATCGATACCTCTAAATCATGGGGGTGCAAAAAAATAACAGGTCCGCCATGCCATGTAGAATTTTTAAAAAAAGACGTCGTCTAAACTTAATTTAGGCTATTGCTATCTTTTACTAAAAGGCAGTGCGAGAAAAGGACGGCTATAGCTATGAACTAAGTTAGAGATGTCAAACTAGTTTATACCTTGCGCTTCACCGTGTTTTAGTCAACATGTTTTTACGTGCACCCTTCATTTGTATGGAAATATTAGTTCCAAGTAAATTTCGTCCGTCTCTTTCTCGTTTCATTAGAGAGAAAAAGATAGCAATAGCCTAAATTAAGTTTAGTTTGTGCACAACAGAATCGACACCATTACTTATTTTCCCATTAGCCAAATGTATGGCATCGATTAGTCTTTGTATGTACTGTGAACGTGGGCATAGGTAAGTACCTGTTTGTGTCGACGGCCAATTTTTCAATATCGGGTGTTAAAGTTGCGTAAAAATCGGTATGATGTACATAAAGGTAAGTATGTATTGCAAATGTTTAAAAATATGGGTCCTATTACTCTGCAGACGTAATACTTAGATCACGAGTCGAGTTAAGAATCGATATAGCGCGAATGATTGGTACTAACTGGGTTGTGGAGGTCAGACGGGCAGTCGCTCCATGTAAAATACTGGTATTCAGCTTGTTTCCTGAAAAAATCTAATTAGTCCGTCAGTTAGATTATCAAAAAATATTTGACACGTATTTTTTCTTTTGTTACGTAAACCAAAATTGACGAAGATACGACGCTTTTTAAATTCACAATACGTCACGCCGTGCTATAATTTATAGTGCGTTGTGACGTCACGAGCCCCCACTCTCGAGTTTTGATGCGTTTTATCTTTGTCACTATTAATTGATTTACAAAAACAAAAAATAATTGTCCATTATTTTCCAATAGGTACCTACTCTAACTGACGGACTAAATATATTTGTAATATATTAATGGTGGAATGTGGAAACTAGCCTAACTAAGTAGGTACCTACCTAATGGTAGGAATATGTGTGGCGGACCAAACTCCCGCATATCTATACTCTTCAATGAAAAACAAGCTCATAAAATCTAATTTTGAATATGTTAACAGGAATATTACTTAGAAGTTGTTACATAACCCATATAACCATTTTTGCACACATAACGTAACCGTTTCGACACTTAGCGTCGACACTGACTTATCTCGAAACATAATCTCGTCGCCGTTCCGTGTTAATGCCGTCGCTGCAACTAAAAATGGGTAAGATCCCGACACAGTATTATAGTAACATTTGGTTTCTAATTTACGTCGCCGTGACGTAACATTGTTACCATATTTTAACCAGAGTTCGCACAAATCATTCATTCATTCGTTCATTTTCGTTGGCTCATGCGTGACATCTTTAAAATAATAAAAATACGAAAACCCCATCTTATCTCCCATGTAAATAAAGATTTTGTTTTCATTAATTTCTATGGTTTAAAATGCTCAAATCTTTATGGGAAAAGAAATTTACTGTGTAATTTCGTTGAATATGTTGATATTTACCAACGCGCCACCATAATTTACTATAATTTAATAATTCGGGCGAAAGGTAAACTTTGTTTTATAAAAAAAATATATAAATAATTGTACATAGAGTTCTCAAAAGCGTCTATTTAAATACAATATCAAATTTTAATACTAATACCAAAATATTTGAGCAAGAATAAACCATAAAATTGATATACTATCAAAAAACACATTTTTGATAAAATGCTATTAAATGACAAATATTCTCGTCACAACTAGTCACAAAGTTACGATAATGTGTCGACACGTGTCGACACTCGACATGTTACGCTAAGTTGTTACAAAATTACTGGATTTTTAAGATGGTTCCTCATATCTTTTTGATTGCAGTGTTTCCCAAAGTTATGGAAGTACGTGGTACTTTTTTTTTTTTTTTCACAGTATTAGGGGAGATCGCAACAGAGTCGAAAGTTGAAACTTTGGCGCTAGGGGCTATACTACTAAGCTCCTCGGTACCAAATTCCGCACTGTTTTCCTGTAAATAGCCTAGAAAAAATTAAGTTTAAAGTTCAATAAAATAAGTGTCTGTCAATTCGCTCTAGCAACAATGCAACATCAATCAATTACAATAATAATAAAAAAACGGCCAAGTGCGAGTTGGACTCGCGCACCGAGGGTTCCGAATAAACTTGTAGGTATTTATTTTGTTATTAAACCACATATTTATGGTTTTCAGATTTTATCCTGTACATGTGCTGTAAGATATTGCTTTTTGCCAAATTTCATCATTATAGGTCAACGGGAAGTACCTACCTTATAAATTTTGATTCCCTTGAGAGTTTCGAAAAATACGTTTTTTTCGACATAAACGCCCGTATCTTTTTTACGTAAACTTAGAAGGTTGTTTTTTTCACAGCTTCAAGTGGCCGTAGATTTGAGTATATGGTTTTAATTTCAACGCGATACCTTAACGCGTTCTCGAGATAAACGGTCTTGACAGTTATACGGCGTACTTTAAATAAAGATTTTTTTTTTTTTGTGATTTAATTACAAATTTATACTTTTTTTTTCAGATTGGTCCCTGTATTTGTAGTATAAGAATATTTAACATGCCAAATTTCATAGTTCTAGGCCAACGGGAAGTAGGTACCCTATGAATTTTGATTCCGTTGAGAGTTTCGAAATATACTCGTACGTTTTTTGCGACATAAACACCCGTATTTTTTTTTCGTTAACATAAGGTTGATTTTTCACAGCATTATGTGACCGTAGACTTGAGTATATGTTTTAATTTCAACTAGATACTTTCCGTTTTTCTTTACGAGGTACGGAACCCTAAAAATTAACTTACATGTACTCAAGTTATTTTGGGACGTTAATTCTTTATCTCTTCTGTAAAAAGTAATCGGAATTTACGTGAGGTTTTTAATTGTTTACTCATTTTAATTTTAATGAAATGGTAGACAACGGCAGCAAAAATAGACAGTTTGAGAATAACTGGCTCTGGTGATGTTTTTATATTAGCAAGTTAGTGTTAAACTGTTCTGGAACCGTGACTACACAATGTTACTACCCAGTTCCAACACATTGTGTCAACTTTGCACACTAGTTACAAACCAAACACAAAGTGTCTAAAATGTGTGATTACAAATTAAGCTGTAAAATGTCGAAACAGCGACGACACAAAGTTACTGAATCTAGTTTCCGTCACATTTTTACTGAACCGTTACAACACATAAAAGCTAATCCCTACACAGTCGCATTGTGTCGTGTCAGTTACGAAACTGTTGCGACTTGTTACATCTTTATCAAATCTGCGACCAGAAATGGCTATATGGGAAACCTAAAACATAAAATAATAAGTAGTTTTGACACTACGTTAATTCGGATACAAGAACATTGGCACAGTGCAAAATCACGTACAATAATGTCGAATCAAATTAACAACAACAACAACAGCTCATAACGTCCACTGCTGGACATAAGCCTCTCCCACGATGGGAGGAATTTGCCGTAATCTCCACGCTTGGCAGGCGGATTGGAGATCGCAGTGATGAAAGACTAACAGAAAACGCTGCTGCCCATTCTCTGGTCTACGGAGGCGCAAGGTGTTCTGCCTCAGACAATAGTCGCCTTGTGCGACACCCGTGAGTGTTATGGGTTGGTTCTATTCTACTCTGCCGGATACCACACGGCTAGTCAAATTATAGTAAAGGTAATTTTCTTAATATAAAGAATATTAGATCATCTCTACACCTATTTCTAGGCTCGCACTTGGCTGGTTTATTTTATGTTGTTAGAGGCATTAACGGCCGTATTTTTTTACGTAAACTTAGAAGTTTGATTTTTCACAGTTCCAAGGGACTGTAGACTTCGAGTGTTTGGTTTTAATTTCAACTCGATACGACAAAAAATTGATCCTTTATGGGTTCTGTTTTTTCTTTTTGAGGTACGGAACCTAAAAAATTAACAAAGAATAATACTGTTATTATAGAGATGAAACGGATATCCGGTAACTATTCGGTATTCGGCCTATCCGGCCCAAATTTTACTATCCGGCCGGATACCGGATAGTAACTCATTATCCGATACCCGGATACCGGATATGCATAAAATTTATAAAAAATCCTTTAAAACGGACATGAAATAAGACAACGGTGCCGATTCCCTTGTTCACAAACTAAACTAAATTTAAGTTGAATGCATCTTTTTCTTTCTATTTCATTATGAAAAGGACAGAAGATAAATATGTCAAATTAGTCAGCACCTGACGTAATTTGTTGTAATTTTAGTAGTCAACTTTTTAATCGCGTCTAAAACTTGTATGGCGCTGATTAATTTGACAGAACATAACTAAAATTTATCTGCTGTCCTTTTCTTAATGAAATAGAAAGAAAAAGATGCACTGAACTTAAATTTGGTTTTGTTTGTAAACAAGGGAATCGGCACCACTAGCTAGCAATTATGATAAGTTTTATTAAAAGCTCTAACGTCTCCTCATCGCACCGCACTAAACCATTTTTTTTTAACAAGTTAAAAATAATATTTATAATCAGCAAGTGGCACGATCACTCTCGGTAAGTCCCGAACTCCCGATGAGACCCGAAACCGCTCGAAATGATGCAATCGCGTTGCCTTCAGCTGTACGACGCTAAACATGTACGCACAACTTGCCTCAGAGAACTACTTACTCTCCGCCGGAGCTCCGGCGGCCAGATATCCGGCCATCCGGCCTCGCAGTTCGCCGAATATCCGTTATTCGGTATCCGGCCAAACAACTATCCGTTGCATCTGTAAGTAAAAACCGTTCAATAGTTTAGTTTATCCAACGCGTGCGGTACCTATCCAATCTTTTACGTGTAGGGTTATGAGTATGAATCATAACTTTATCAAAAGAAAAACATAAACAAACGCACGCGTTCATAAATTAAATAAATGTTTTGAAAACTGCGACAAGTAAAATGCGATAGGTAGTTTTAAATCATAGGATTTACAATGAAAATCTACATAATCTGAAAGATTTGTATTTTTGTATGTAACGAATAAACTTACTACTGGACCGATTTGAAAAATTCTTTCAGCATTAGATAGCTACATTATCAACGAGTAACATAGGCTATATTTTATCTCCGTACTCCCACGGGAACGGGAAATACGCGGGTGAAACTGCGTGACGTCGGCTAGTGTTAAATAAAACATGTAGCTAGTACTTATTAAGTACATTAAGAAAGGAGACAATTTTTTTTTGTTTGGAGAACAGGCCACCCACATAAAATTGTAACAGACAAACAGATATTAATGAAACGTATATAGATTTCTTCCTTATAATTTCTAGATTACAGTGGTAATATTAGCTAAGCCATGTCTAACCGGAATGATGAGAAATTCGAAAACGAAAACGTGAATCTAACAATAAACAATAACAATAACACGTCAAATTTCAAATGAAGTTGTCAGTCAACCACCAAAAAGACGAATTTACAACGTTCCGTGCCATGATGATTTTCTATACCATCTAAACGATTTTAGCGGAAACCTCTAAAATAGCACTAGAAAGCTCACAGTTTAATAATATTTCTTTTTATATTATATTATATTTTAATTAAAGCAGATATTAGTACCAATGGATACCGTACTTTTTTTTTGTAAACGAAAAAAACGCCCCTATTTACGTAAGTGTTTTCCGTCAAATGGCATTGACCACAACAGGAATGATTTGACTCGCAAAAAAATATCATAATACAACTTATTTGTTATGATTTTAAGATTCCGGTTTCGTTTCTATGTAATCTTTCGTTTATTATTAGAATAAAATGGTTACTTTTTTTTGGTGTAGGTACCTAAGTAATATGAATATCCGCAACATCGAAGAGGGCCTAAAAAAAACTGTCTCCTTTCGTAAAAGAAATCATCTTCTCTATTTCAGCTATTTGTATTATAATATGAGATACAAAGAAATAAAACAGAAGATCACAAAATTAAAATTTTATTTGTTGCCGACAAAAACTAACGTCCTTTGCCGATTATCTATGGTTGTTTTTTAATTCTAAAATCCAAGCAGGCCAATGCCTGAAAATCATACTACCTACCATCATTTTTTGACAGTAGGTTAAATGTGAATATGGTCTTTTGGTGCTCGAATTACTTAAAAAAAAGGCGCTGATGAAAAACATTTTGCGAACTCCATTGAAAACACAAGAGGCGATGTTAGTTCCGATTTTAGTCACGCGCCCAATATTTCTTGTACAATGGGGAAGGCTGGTCAAAGCTGATTGTAGATGGCGCGTCCATAGCTTAGACCCAATCTGACCAATGAGGTCAAACTATTTTGAAATATAAAATGACTTTGACAAATTTTCAACCAATGACGATGTTTGGTTCATGCGATGCTAGCGCCATTAGTTCCACAAGTTGCCCGTCCCAATAAAGGTACCTAAAGAAGCAGCAGCCAGTCAAGTCCAGCTTTAAGTTTATTAAACCCCATTGTTCTGTATGGTGTTGGACGTAAAGAATAGCACCATCCCATATCTTCCCGTGGGTGTCGTAAGAGGCGACTAAGGGACTTACCAGAGAATGGGCAGCAGCGTTCTCTGTGCTTTTGTAACAACCGTACTGCGATCGCCAACCCGCCTGCCAAGCGTTACGATTATGGTATATTATTTGGGGGAGGCCCATGTCCAGTAGTGGACGTCTTTCGGCTGAAATTATTATTTATTAAACCCATTGAATTACGTACTTTTTCATGAAATAGTTATTAACATGTTTGTTGTCATTGTTTTATGGCTTTTTTTATATAATTTTGTAATTTCTATTGTATCTTTTTGTTTCTGTTTATCCTGTGTGAGTCAATAAATACTTTTCTTTCTTTCTTTCTTTCTTTCTTTATTCAATGGGGTTCAATTAACTTAAGTTTTGTATTAATTGGTGTCGATTCTGTTGTGCACAAACTAAACTTAATTTAGTCTATTGCTATCTTTTTCTCTCTAATAAAACGAGAAAGAGACGGACGTAATTTAGAGCTGTCTTTAGTTGAAACTAACATTTCCATGCAAATGAAGGGTGCACGTAAAAACAGGTCGACTAAAAACACGGTGAAGCGCAAGACGTAAACTAGTTTGACATCTCTAACTTAGTTCATAGCTATAGCCGTCCTTTTCTCGCACTGCCTTTTAGTAAAAGAGATAACAAAGGCCTAAATTAAGTTGAGTTTGTGCACAACAAAATCGACACCATTATTTGGTTATAATTCTGTAACTACACACGTGTTACTTGCGCGTCTCATATTTACATCAACATACAACCTGACACAGACCTACAAATTGTAAAACGTAAGAAAAATAATTTCACGGGCACTATGGTCGATAAGCCGTAAGAATACTGGCCTTTTCATAGCAAGCTAAAAATAATGCCATTTAATAGTACGAACAAGAAAGATTTTGCGGACAAACCGTAGGTAATTTGATTGTTATTTTTGGATTTTATTAGAGTATATTCTTAGCTTTTGGCTTTCCGTTGTGCTGACGCACTCAACTAATTTATTGTGTCTTTAAAATTCAGTTTTAGCTGCAAGGATCATAGTGTGACGATGCGCTCCCGAAAAAAATATTAATCAACACTAATCGACGATAAATTCTCCCATAAAATAGTCCAGAGACATTTAACGAGGGAATTAATAATCTGTGGCGTAACGTCGTTTCATGGCTAGTAAAAAAATGAAAATAACCACAAAGTTTCCCGCCATTTTTAATGACGTTAGATTTGACAGTGATTAAAAAAATGTTTCTGGAAATATCTTTGTTTTGAAAGCCAGTTAACTGGGCAGTCTTAAGAAGATTATTTATTGCCTTTAATCGTAATCAAATCTAGTAGGTACTCTGCTGGGCCACCAAGTGTATCTTACATTTAGGGCCAAGTTCACCGAAAAGATAACAGTCTGATTATCTAAAACAACTGTTTAAAACACATTTTTGAACATGAAAATGTGTTTTAAACAGCTGTTTTTAGATAATCAGACTGTTATATTTTCGGTGAACTTGGCCCTTAATATTATAAAGAGGAAATATTTGTATTTTTGTTTGTAACGAATAACTTAAAAACTACTGGACCGATTTGAAAAATTCTTTCAGTAATGGATAGCTACATTATCAGCGAGTAATATAGGCTATATTTTATTGCCATACTTCTACGGGAACGGGAAATACGCGGGTGAAACCGCGTGACGTCCGCTAGTACCAGATAAACAAATTTCTCGGGATATGTTGTGTAATAGCGGACTTATTAAACAAATAAAGTTTTAATTGCTTATCTCTTATATTTTAGTTTTTATTGATATTTAAAAAAAACCTGATTTCGTCACTGACTGATGATCATCTAAATTCTTAGGGTATTTCCTAATGTCACAAACAATAAAAAAATATAAAACTTGTAACTTTTATCCCCCAACCTCTTAAACTAGGGGATGGAAGTTTGTATGAGAATTCCACAATTTTGAAATTTAAGCAACTTACAAAAAGTAATGAAAGCCAAGCTCTAACTCTACACGCCCTAACTCTACAAGGTCTAACTTCACAAACTCTACACCTTAGTCAACATAGGACTGCAGGTGAAAACATTTTAATTTCTAAATGTAACTTCCGCAAGTTATATTCAAACGATTGGCAAAGCTTCTAATGTATCGAACGCGAAGACTGTTTTATCTCCGTAACATTGAATGAAATCATTTCAGTAGGTATGGTTTCTTGCCAAAACGCTTGAGTTTCAGCGTATTTGAAAGATTTTTATCAAGCGGGAACCTTGATAGCAGACTAAACGTTTAGGCAACATAATAGGCTAGTTTTCACTATCAATAAATTGCAAATCTATTCAGTCCGTCAGTTAGATTATTGGAAAATAATGGACACGTATTTTTTGTTTTTGTAAATCAATGAATATTGACAAAGATAAAACGCATCAAAACTCGGGAGTGGGGGCTCGTGACGTCCCAACGCACAAAAATTATAGCACGGCGTGACGTATTGAGAATTTTAAAAACGTCGTATCTTCGTCAATTTTGGTTTACGTAACAAAAGAAAAAATACGTGTCAAATATTTTTTGATAATCTAACTGACGGACTAATTAGATTTTTTCAGGACACAAGCCTATTATGGTACTTCGGGATCTGCGTCGCCTTTTCCCACCTATGTTAAAATCGGCTTTCAGTATATAGGTCGCGGCACGTAACTCTAGCGCTGAACGAAACGTGGAGGGGATAGCTGCGCATGTTCTACGACTGGAGAGCCAATCGGCGCAACGCACGACAAGACATTCAACGGTCAGCGCTAGAGTTACGTGCCGCGACCTGTAACTGGATGAATACCAGGTTACATGGAGCGATGGCTTATCTGACCTTCACAACCAACCACCTTCAGTGATAACCTAGTGGTGACCGTCGGAATACCAAGTCACAGGTCTCAAGTTCGAACCCTAGATACGCATCACTGATTTTTCAGATTCATGTGCGTATTGTATAATTATCACTTGCTTCGGTGAAGGAAAACATCGTGAGGAAACCAGCATGCCTGAGAGATATTTCTCGATGGCATGTTAAGCTAAGTCAGAGGCCCATGGGCGACATAACAACTCTGACACCAGGTTAGGTACTAACCACACGATAAAAAAAACGAAGAAGCTGATCAACACGATAGCTATCCCTTGAGGAAACTGGTTGGTGGACTTTCGGGCCTCCGTGAAATATCTGTGATTCTGTGAAAGTAAACATAAAAGGCTTAAAAATAAAAGACATACTTTAGGGCCTATAATACCTCAAATGACTTAGCATGATCCTCCGTTACGCATAAAATACTGCAGCATAAATGTTGAAATAAATATATGGTAAAGTTGAGGATTAATGTTAGGTCTTATGTTTGGCGAAAACATGATTCCATAAAATTTTCTCTATAGAAAAAAAATCCAAAGTTACCTCTAAACTGAACAATAAACCGCTGGCAATCATAAAGTACTTCAAATTAGATCATGAAACTTTGCATACTAACTGAATTAACTATAAAGCAGGTCTTATGTTTTTTATTTTTTTCAAAAGACGAACATTTGATTTTGTAAAGAATAAAAACCACTCATTTCGCACTATTCGGCCTGCAGTGTAACAACAACTTTGTAGTGCAAGCTGATTAGAACGTTATTCTAACAGTATTTCAAACGAAATTTGAACCACCACAAATAGAGTTGCTAATTTGAGGTAGTAAGTACTTAAGTACTTTTAACTAAAATGAGAGGTTTTCTTTTTGAGTATGAAAAAAAAAACATAGTTTCCAAGAACTCTGTAGATGGCGTTGAACTGACCACGTTACTTGGTGCCCAAGCCAAAACGCTTGGAAAAAAAAATCATTGCGTCACGTCACACACGCTCGTTGACTGACACGTTCTTTTGCTCAAGCTTCCCAATATAACCATTACATCCAAGTGAAATGATGTGACGTTCCGTTCCTTGCAGTAACTTACCAAGTTCAGCGCCATCTATCCAGCGACTAGGGAAGAGTTTAAAAAGAAAATCCCTCATTGGTCCTATATGAGGCCAAAAGGCCCATATATCAGCATAGTGCTATAACATTTAAAACGAAAATGTCTCAGCGAAATGAATGTTAACAACAGCAGTAGCAGCTGTAATCAGGAGACTATGACACAGATAACATAACTATGATATGCCAAAAACTAAAAATTTCCTCAAAAAAAAACAAACTCTATGAAAAAACATTAAAAACAAATGTTTTCATAACATTCTTACACTTTCGGAAGACTTTCATAATCAGTTTCACAAAAAAATCTAGTTTTTATTTTACGCCAATATTATTTGTGTTAAAGAATGTGTGTGACAAGTTTTTTTTTGTCTATTATGCTAGTTTCAGAATAGATGATTATTTCTGTAAATTATCTCGTAAAATGATTGTGATACAACCGCAATGTGGATTTGATTTTACAAATAGATTTGATAACTTCATAAAATTATAATATTACTAGCGGACGTGACGCGGTTTCACCCGCGTAGTTCCCGTTCCCGTGGGAGTACGGGGATAAAATATATCCTATGTTACTCAGGGTGAATGTAGCTTTGAAAGAATTTTTGAAATCGGCTCAGTAGTTTTTGAGTTTATTCATTACAAACATACACACATAAATACAAATATTTCCTCTTTATAATATTAGTGTAGATGTGTAGCAGTGTAATGTAGAAAACATTAGATAAAAACGCCTCTCTGCTGAATTAGACACGAAAACACACTCTTCTAGATTTTATAGTATTTTTTATTAGATTAGATTAGATATTTATTTTGCAAATATGGGTACATACACGGTGACATAAAAATATAATAGCAACAGCCATATTTAACCAAAAGGCATGCAAAAGTACAGAAGACACTAGTGATGCTAAGTACATAGTAAAATTAGACAATGTCAATACATATTAAAGATTGATAAACTACAATTACAATTACACAATCTATATTATATAAATATTTTGATTTATTACAATTTTTCAGATATTTTTAGGGTACTTGGCCGGTTTTTTGAAAGAAGTTAATGATCTATAAACAATCATTATTTTAAACAGACTTCAAAATTGGCAAAATAGAGTGTCTTCCTCATTTTATTAGAATATTTAAATCTTCAACCGCATTATTTCTTCACTTTCCCAAAACGACCTTCACATAACTTCCCCACTTAAAAATCACAAAAATGCAGATCAAAGACTGGTACACATGCATCACGGCCCACGTGGACATATATTTCAGTTCCAACGATAGACGCAATCGCTCCAGCAGAGTTTATAAGGGGGAGACTACACAGTAGGTACTTACACATTTAGGCTATTGCTATCTTTTACTAAAAGGCAGTGCGCGAAAAGGACAGCTATAGCTATGAACTAAGTTAGAGATGTCAAACTAGTTTATGCCTTGCATTGCGCTTCACCGTGGTTTTAGTCGACATGTTTTTACGTGCACCCTTCATTTGTATGAAAATATTAGTTCCAATTAAATTTGACAGCTCTAAATTACGCCCGTCTCTTTCTCGTTTTATTAGAGAGAAAAAGATAGCAACAGCCTAAATTAAGTTTAGTTTGTGCACAACAGAATCGACACCAATGACGAGGAATCGTTAGGTGTAAGCAATGATATATAAACTATAGATACGTTGTCCGCTCTCTAAAATGACAACATGAAATGAAGCCAATTGGCCACATCGCGCTTAGTTACGCACCAACCTGTCGCGCGACGCTACGTTTGTTTATAATTTAATAAATCCTGTGACGTGACTGAAGATGTATATTTATCTCCCTCTCGCAACAGGCATCCCGCCGTTCGGTGTCATATTTTCTTTCTCTTTCTTCACGCTTATAAGTAGTTCTAGTATTTTCGCCGTTTTTAAGCGCCGCGATGTTGGTTCATGACGTGTCTATATATAATACGTCATTGGGTGTAAGCCCATTGAGAACATATACATATATCTATGTATAAGCCGGTCGGAAAGAATTTCATCTTCATACATAGAAGGTGTAAATGGACATTTCACGAAACCATCAACTAAGCATTCTGTACATCAAAATAGGTAGAGTTCAGTTCAAACTTAATGGCGGAAGTTAGCAGCGAGTGACGGTCTGCGCAGAAATAACGCTTTAAACTTTATGGCGATTAATAATAATTTAATCGTTTATTTATAAAAAGGGAAACTTTTACAATTAAGTATCTTATCAAATAAAATAAAGCACTGTTGCTTATTGCCTGAACTAGGTGGAACCTGTGTTTCAGGCTAGAATTTTCGGCCTTCTCTAGGATTCGGAACATATAATGTAAAGCCACAGAATATATATTAGTACCTTGCGGTACAGAAGTTTCCCTCCCGAGTTTAGGTACGATAAACGCAAGCGTGCGGCCACCGCACTAGTCTCAATAGGCTTGCACTCGCTCGACTTGTCGCACACGCAGCGCACGCACCCGCCAAACAAAAATAAACTGTTTATACCGTAAAGTACCTCTGACAGCCCTAGCAGATTGAAGCGAGACGGCAGACAGTTATTGTACTATGAACGCTATGCGTAATGCAAAAGGTTGAAATTAGCTTGTTTTCCAGAATAGTAGGTAAATATCTCGGGGTTTTTGCGCCGCTTGTATGGAAGTGAGACAGGCCTGGTAAAGCTGCGCAGACAACAATTTATAGTATCAACGGGGCGCAGATGACGCATCGTTTTGTCTGTAAAATGCGCAGACCGTCACTTGCAGCTAACTTCCGAGCCGCCATTAAGTTTGAACCGAACTATAACACTACGCAAAATTTTTTGGCGTAAAATATCACGTTTTACAGTTGGACTCAATGTAACGCACTCAAAACATTGTGCTGGTGGATGCATTGAATAGTATGGGGGTCGTGGAGGTGTTTAAAGCGGCAAAGGTGTACCGTACACGGCACCCACATTTCGTCAGGAGTTCTGGTAATAGAGAGCAAGCCTACATTGTCATCAACTGGACACAAATCATGACGTCGAGCTGCTCAAAAAAATGTGTCATGGAACAATCCAAATTATTAAACAATCATTGCAATTTAGGTCTCTTCAAAGTTCAAGTGAATCGGTTTCTTTAGGCAAGCGTGCCCCAGGCAATGACGTATTATATATAGACACGTCATGAACCAACATCGCGGCGCTTAAAAACGGCGAAAATACTAGAACTACTTATAAGCGTGAAGAAAGAGAAAGAAAATATGACACCGAACGGCGGCATGCCTGTTGCGAGAGGGAGCTAAATATACATCTTCAGTCACGTCACAGGATTTATTAAATTATAAACAAACGTAGCGTCGCGCGACAGGTTGGTGCGTAACTAAGCGCGATGTGGCCAATTGGCTTCATTTCATGTTGTCATTTTAGAGTGCGGACAACGTATCTATAGTTTATATATCATTGGCCCCAGGCCGTGTCATATCGCTTCACGTCAGGCGAGTATAGTAGTGATACTTTAGTGGTGTGAACCGTCCGTCCGAACCCGACCGTCTTTAGTTCGAAATTGAGAAGTATTCCCGTTTGAGCACCTATTTTTTGGGCACCAATGCAGGTATTCCCATTTGAGCACCAACCGTTTTAATAGCTTGGTGCTCAATGGAGAACAATAAAAAATATTTAACTTTATTCCCTTTTGAGCACCTACGGTGCGGTATCTTTAGCTTTTAAAACTATTATACACCCCATCACTAAAAGCTTTTAATGTTCAAATGTTTTATTCTCCATTGAGCACCAAGCTATTAAAACGGTTGGTGCTCAAATGGGAATACCTTAGGTGCTCAATACATTGGTGCCCAAAAACTAGGTGCTCAAACGGGAATACTTCGAAATTTGAGACCTATTACTTGGAAATTAGGTCTCAATTTCTCAAGACTCAAGACACTCACCTCTGATTAAAATTTATAGCCAGATCAGAGGGTTATGGGCGGCATAAAAACTCTGACAGTTAGGCATTAACCTAAGGATAAAGAAGAAGTTTTTTTTCGAATGGGATGTCATCAAATGACTCATCCCGCTCTGGGCGGAGCAGGAGGGAGTGTCAGACTTTTACTGACTAAAACCCATCTATGTTCCTTCATCGCCCTTTGTGTTCCGGGGCCACGGTATCTCTTTCGAACTGTCCCGCAGCCCCAGCAGGCATCGGTCCTTACGGACCCCTTCCTATTGCTGACTCTCTTTGAGGCGCGCGTGGAACACTCCTGCGCCGTCGACACGGCCTGTCGTCATGAGATGGATGGATGGCGAGCTAGCCCATAGCTCACGGTACACAGGCCCGCGGTGTAGCCATGCCCTAAAGTAGCTATTTTAGATTATTTCCGAAGGTGACAAAATAGCATACGGTATCTACGATTCCAGCGGAGAATTGGCACAGATCGGTGTTATAAGATATTTGTGTACACAGGTAGAAAACTTTTAATGGAATAAGGGATAATTTACGATTTTATTTTTCCGTTTTCCTCTCATTCAATGGTGCCGATTCTGTTGTGCACAAACTAAACTTAATTTAGGCTATTGCTATCTTTTTCTCTGTAATAAAACGAGAAAGAGATGACGGACGTTATTGAGAGCTGTCAAATTTAGTTGGAACTAATATTGCCATACAAATGAAGGGTGCACGTAAAAACATGTTGACTAAAAGCGCAAGGCATAAACTAGTTTGACATATCTAACTTAGTTCATAGCTATAACCGTCCTTTTCTCGCGCTGCCTTTTAGCAAAAGATAGCAATAGCCTAAACTACGTTTAGTTTGTGCACAATAGAATCGACACCGTTGCCTCATTGGTCTAGCGGACGTAAACGCGTCTGCGGAATCATTCCGCATTCCGCCGGAATGTGAGCAAAGTATTATTTGGTTTTTACAATTATAGAAAAAGCATATGCATGTATGACCGTATTTATGAATGTGGACGAAGTAAGTAGTCGTCAACTCGTCAGGAAGTCTGTAGTTTCTATTATCTGTGTTACTGCTGAGCCGACCCCCAGTTCTGCATAGCTATTCACAACCCTTCGATTCGATTTTCGATTCGGAAAGTCGTATGTCCATCTCGCTCGACTTCGTAATGTCAAAAAAAGATAGACATACGACTTTCCGAATCGAAAATCGAATCGAAGCGTTGTGAATAGCTATGCTGGCCCATAGCTATTCACAACACTTCGATTCGATTTTCGATTCGGAAAGTCGTATGACCATTTGACATTACGAAATCGAGCGAGATGGACGTACGACTTTCCGAATCGAAAATCGAATCGAAGGGATGTGAATAGCTATGCCGAATGGAAAAAAGGGCGCGTGTAAATGTATGTATTAAGGTGAACGCAGACTTAACCGCACCGCAATCGCCGCAGTCGCCGCATTCAAACTTTTCTATGCAATCTCGCACACAGGCATAGACACAGATTGCACACAGACACAGATTACATAGAACTTTATACGAAGAATTCGAATGCGGCGACTGCGGTGCGGCTAAGTCTGCGTTCACCTTTAAATAAGATTGTACACTTGGAAATTTCCAGTACCTTGAATTTCTGACCAAATGAGTTTGTTTATCGTAGGATTGATCTTCAGGTTGCTTGGTTTCTCATCACGGTGAATCTGCGTAAAAGACAGTCATCATAATCTTCCTGCCCTCATCTCATGTTACTTGTGGTCGGCGCAACACGTTTTTTTCTTCCATTCTCCTCTGTCCGTCACGCTATCATTTACACCTTTTTCCTTCATATCACTCTTTACACAATCCATCCATCGTTTCCTTGGTCTTCCTCTCCATCCATCAACATGTTACTTAAGTATGAATTCATCACGCTTTTAGTCACATGCGATGAGAAAAAAAAGAAAATGTGTAGGGAAAATCTAGTGAAATCTATGCGCTAATATGTTATAATATGTTATATAGTCTGTACGCACCCTTAAGCTGATATAATATCATATAATATAATAATATAATATGTTAATATATTATAATATGTTATATAGTCTGTACGCACCCTTAAGCTGACTGTACGCTGTACTAACAAAACAACAGCATGCATTTTTAAATGTTTATTTTAAGAATGAATCCGTTACATAGTTCCCCATTAAGCTAATGGACCCATGATTAAACGACAGATTGAAATGTTCGAGCAACCGATTGATCTAAAGAAATCAAAAGACCTTTCAATCATTGAAAAATGTAAACAAAACTGCATCGAAAATGTTCAAAGACAAAAAGAAAAAAAATTAGGTCGTAGACAAAATCTGTTTGGATACTTGCATTCTGTAATTTTAATATCAAAGTCTAAGATCAAAGTATTTTGAAGAAGACTATACTTACTAGATTTTAGACCCGTCGTCGGCGTCGCTGCTCAATGGGGAAGAAAACTGTCAAATAGTTCGTTCGTTCGTACTGTCAATAGCACGTAGATGGCGCTGACTGTTTGTTACAAACAAACTGTCAAACTCCATAGAAAATAAACAATATCTTATTATTTTTTTTACTTTTTTCAAAATTAGGGGTCGTTGTAGCCTTTGGATGGAAAGAAATAGGTGTTGTCACATTTCCAAGAAATTTGCGCATTAAGACAAAGTGGAAAAAGGCACTGAAACCAAAAAAAAATCAAACCAAGTAATTTTTCGAGGTTATGTGTTATTCCATCTGTCTAATTCAGACTGTTACACACACTATCGAAGTTGAAATTTCGTAAGCTTCCAACCTGTGAAGAAAGAATGGGTTCTTTTCAAATAACCCTTACATTTTGTAACATGTAACCAATGACTAACTCGATGACCAACTTTTTGCTTTTTAATGATTAACAAACTAATAACCTTAGTTTGTTTATCATTAAAAAGCAAAAAGTTAGCGAGTGAAGTTTATTTTACAACATAGAGAACCATAATATTGCCCAGAAAACAGCTAAAGTCGATAAAATGTTAAATATAATGTACTTTTCGACAAGCTCCGCTTTCTTTCCTTATTGCGGTGCTCCTGGTTTTTTTAATTCCTGCTTCAACTGGGTGATACGCCAGGTAGCATACATTGTGCAGCTACACAAATATTGAGTAAAAAAGACACGCAAATACTTAAAAAATCGTCAACGTTTATATCAAAAACTTTTGACAGGTAACAAACTATCAGCGCCATCTTGCGGCGAAATTTCCGGGAAACAACCCCATTGGATATAATTTTTCTAAAAGAAGGTATCTTTTTCCAAAAATCAAACGAAAATAGTTAACAGCGATTTGACTATGATTTTGATTTTGTAATTATTGCTAGTTTTGTTGAGAAAAGAAACTCAATACAACGCTACGAATATATTTAAAAGCCGGAAGTTTAACTCACAATAAAAAAATATTTTTACTACATTCTCCGTCAAACAATCCATTAAACTATTTTTATTGACAAGACCTCGAATCATTATTTTTCAGCCACAATATCAAAAATATAAGTACTTACATATCTAATAACAACGAACAGATAGACTGTCATTACAAATTTTCTAATAGCGAACATATATATTATCGCGCCATTTTGGCGGCAAGCCAACACAAACTTTCATGCGAACATTATCGAGCGGTAGGTTATCGTATTATTGGCTGTATGAATTTATACCTGTGCGTAATATTTATAAAAGCTAATACAGACCGCTGTCAAGGTTGTGGTTTATAAAAATGGCGGGAAATTAATTATATTTTAGGTTATGGTATGAATCAGTTTGTTATTTCGAGTGAGTTTTTTTCGTGAAACTTGTTGTTTATTGACGTTTATATAATGATACAATGTATGTCAGCCATGTCTGAGATTTCTGGCATTGACACCTAAACTTGATTATTGACCTAGAAAATTCGGCTTTTTAGTTTTCCGATTCCGAGCCAACATTGGCATAGACACTAACATACCTTTTTTTCAGAGTTTTCTTTAGAATTTTTATTTTGATTTTACCGTTTTAACACTGTCTTTTCACTGTTTATTTCCGTTCGTTTTTTTTTGTGTAAAAACTGTTCCTTTTTTAGGGTTCCGTATCCAAAGGGTAAAACCGGGATCCTATTACTAAGACTCCACTGTCCGTCTGTCTGCACCAGGCTGTATATCATGGTCATGAACCGTGATAGACAGTTGAAATTTTCACAGAATGTGTAGGTATTTCTGTTGCCGCTATGACAACAAATACCTAATTTAAAAAAAAAATATTCTCTAAACAGATTTAAAGGGTTGTTCTCCTCGTCTTTGCGATCATTTTTTTGTTCTACACCATAACTGGGAACCTTCTAATATTGGGGGTCAAATTTCCAACTTTTTGACAAGTTTTTTTTTTTTTTAATACTAGGTTTTATTGGAAGAGTTTTACTTTAAACACCTCCAGGACCCCCGTATTATTCAATCCATCCATCAGCACAATTTTTTGGGTGCGTTACATTGAGTTCTACCACAAAACATGATTTTTCACCCCAAAAAAAAAAGTCGCATCCCAGCAATAATTTTTGCGTAAAGTTACTTAGTTTGATGTACAGAATGCTTGGTTGACGGCTTCGTGATGAGGTTGTTTACACCCTGTATTCTTAAGAAAATATCGATGTAACGTAAATTTGATGAATGGCTATGAAAACAGGACCTCAAGGCAATACGACCCAATTGGGTCGTTTTCGAGTCTTCACGATTGCGCGTTCACAACATATCTGTTTACTACTATCATTGGTTAAGGAACCCTTCATGCGCGAGTTCTACTCGCACTTGACCGGTGTTTTTTCATTCAAATCTTAGGTTATGTGACACGCTTACGTAGTCTATGAAAAAGACAAAATTAATGCTAATATACCTAAATGTAAATCCTTAAAAAAGTACAAGTCAGACGTCAGTATTAACTATAAATTGTAAAAATCACAATTTGGCATAGCGTAACACGTTATGTACGTTTCAAATGGATACATAAAATGATTCATCCATCGATGAAGCTAAGAAACTATTTTGGAATTGTTTACTTTAACAATTTACGAAAAGTAAAGGCGACCATTAAACGCAAAGTTGTAATAACGTCCTGTCAGTCAATGCCAAACACGACAGCAGTAGGGCAATGCACTCATTTGTGCCAAGATCAAAAAGTACGACACAATGCTAGCTCTACAGTCCTGCCATAATTATTTTACCTAACGGGGTAGATGACACACCAATCAATGAGGGATTTTCTTTTTAGCTCTTCCCTAGTCGCTGGATAGATGACGCTTAGGAGTTAGTATAATAATGCAAGGAACGGAACGTAAAAAAACTGATTTTAACAAAGCGCGAGAAAACTAGTTTATATATTCGGAAGGGTAAGCAAATGTAAGTGTCCAGTCAACGAGAGTATGTGACGTGACACAATGTTTTTTTTTCCAAGCGTTTTGGCTTTGGCACCAACTATCATAGTAAGTTCAACGCCATCTATATAGTTCTTGGAAACTAAGTTTTTTTTAATACCTCAAAAAGAAAACCTCTCATTGAGATACTTTATAAGAGCTGTCAAAACGCGGTTCTCTCATAGATTTTGTATGGCAATAGCAATGTGTGACGTCCTGACGTCACTGTTTAATCAACTCAATGACTCAACTATTTATTGATTTCAAACCAAATAAAAATCGAATTTGGCAATTAATTGATAATAAATCGGGTTTTCAGGCCCAAAATAAAGTGTTTAAGTATTTAGAGTTCGGTGTCTTGAAATTATTGTTTTATTGTGTCATCTACCCTATTATGAAAGCTGCATCCAAAAGTGACCTTATTATCCACATCTGCCTTTTCCCGTATCTAATGAAAACTAATTTACTACTTAATATTGGGATCGGTTTCCAATCCCACCGGAATCTGGATACAGATAGGTACCAGTATTCACTATCTGACCTGCACAACGCCATTGATAATTATCGGATCATTATCGGATAATTATCTTATAATTATCGGATAATTA
Organism: Xestia xanthographa; assembly: GCA_905147715.2. Taxonomy (NCBI): domain Eukaryota; kingdom Metazoa; phylum Arthropoda; class Insecta; order Lepidoptera; family Noctuidae; genus Xestia; species Xestia xanthographa. The sequence goes on from LR990671.1 coordinate 4,837,817, forward strand.
TCTAATAATTATCGGATAATTATTATCTATAATATGTATATTCTATAATTAACCGATTAAGTCAAGGTGGCGAAGTCCGGCATAATTTATGGCAAATTGGATTTGATGAACCCCCCTGCCTGATTTTTTTACCTAATTGTATGTTTTGCATATTAATGATGATTATAGATTCCTTATTTATCAGTTACTTTTACAAACATCAATGTAACTAATGCCAATATAAAAATAACCGCGTTTTTTTAAAGGTAGATATTAGACGGTCTTTCCCGAGTAATTGGGGCAAGTCCGTCATATGCATGATTTGTTTGTAATTTGATAGATATTTGCAGCAGTCATAATCAGTAAATATTCGAAAATAAAAGTTAATCAAATCCATGCTTTAAGTTCTATGAAATAAGGTAGCAATCACAATCTACAGCGGTAAAATCATGAAGTGGGGTAAGTCCGGTATATTTGCAAGTGCAGGGATTGTCAACATTTTAATCAGTATTATTTTATTAATTAAATTTGAGTATTCTGATTGTAGGTTAAATGTAAGTATGTTTATTAGTTGAAATGCAATATGAACTTTAATACGTTTTGGTATTTAGATGATACAAACCAGATCCAGAGGGTATTTAACCCAGCGCCAATTACGTAAAAATAATAACGCTGACTTTGACACCGGGTCATGGTGACCCAAAGTTTATCAGCATTTTTCAAAATGTTATGTAATGTTATCAGGGTAATCAGGCTATTTTAATGATCATGTTTTAGTTTGTGTTACTGTTTAATGTGTAAAATAACAAAAATGCCAAAATATTCATAAAATCGACTTTTATTCATTTTTCTCAGAAAAAAAATGTAAAATCAACTTTGAAAACACAACTTGAGTAATTATTTAAATTTTATTATAGAAAACTTACTAAAATAACAAAACAAAAATCTAATTCACTAATAGAGAGATCATACACACTTAGGAGCTTCAATTATACATATAGGTAATTAAACTTCAGTTTCCTCATACCTACAATTTTCGAAGTATGGGATGTAATCAGGGCATATTATGTATATCTGGCAAGCATTGCAAGTGTGGCTAGTTTTCTTATCCTTTTTTGAAGGACACACCTGACATCTCCTACAAGCCCCAGGAACTTGCCGGGGAGGTTCATCAGAGGATGCTTCCGCGAAATCTGCGATTCTTTTGTTCAGTGCATGTTCCATCCTTTCCTTTGAAGCAACGTTGGTGTAGTTCCAATTGAAGGGTCAAGAGATCAACATTATCTGACGAATCCAAGCTTGATGAGTCCAAGTTTACATTTGTGTCGCTTGCATTTTATACCGTCCCACTACCTACTTTGGCTGCACTCTGGTACGTGATTTTCGTCTTCGTTGTTTGAAGCTTCATACATTTCATTGTAGGAGTCCGATTCCTCTAAGATCTCTAATATTCTTTCAGATCGGTTTGTGAAAGACATATTTACTAAAATCCTAAAAACAAACAAAAAAAATGATCAATAAAACGCTTAAACCGAAAAAGGTTAACAACATCTGCCTTGGGGCAAGATCGGCACATGACGGCCTTTCCCTAAATTACTAGACAGTCTTACCCCACTATTGAATTTTTAGGTTTAGTTTTTATCACAACTAATATATCTGTAAATATAGATTTAAATTCGATTTGAATAAAATAAAACAATTAAAAGTAATACAAGCTAGACACTTACCACTACATTATGTAAACATCTGTTGATATTCACATTTCACGTTAGGTAAAACGTCGACACACCTAACTCGTGTTTCAACTTTTCAGCTACAAAAAATTTGTGAGACCGATTTTTGATATTAAACTCAACACAGCGTCATCTATAATTTAAAGGTAGGACCAAATAGTGACTCTGTTTTACCGACCGAGCTACCAACATCGTAGCTATTCAAAAACCGCTTAGAAAGACGTTGTATGGTGTTCCCCCGTAGACGAACTTCCCCACCTTGACCTAGTAATTTGAATCGGATAATTTTCAACGCTCATTCCTATTTTACAATTTAATCTCTGAATTTTCTTTCATTAACAAATGATAATTTCATTTCCAAAATATGATGTAAAGAAAGATAATAGTTTTAATTACGGATAGTTTTATTCTTTACTTTTATGTTGCTTTTTTATGTGCATTTTTATGTTGCTTTTCGGTTACTGCCAGTGACAAATCTGTCAAATAACAGTAATCTTTATCCTTATCAACGTAAGGTTGTTTTGCGGTTGCTGCTTCAAACTTAAAAAAATCTGTGAGGGACTGTATGCGGTCATAATATAAAATACTATAGCAGACGTCAAGCGGTTTCACACGCATAGTTTCCGTTCCCGTGGGAGTACGGGGATAAAATATAGCCTATGTTACTCAGGGTGAATGTAGCTTTCTAATGGTGAAAGAATTTTTGAAATCAGCGCAGTAGTTTTTGAGTTTATTCATTACAAACATACACACACACACAAAAATACAAATCTTTCCTCTTTATAATATTAGTGTAGATTATTATTAGTGTGTAGATCTAGGGAGCCAAAACAACAGACTCTGGCAGCCGTAATGATTGTTTACTAAGATAAGTGACAGTTGAACGATATTGTCGCAAAAATTATGAGTTCATTGCATCGTTCATTGGTGTATTTGAACGTCCCTTGTGTCTATTATGTTGTGTAGGTCATGATTTTATAGATCTACGAATGATAGTAATTTTAATGTTGAAGTTATAATTATTTAGGGGGCGTCCATTAATTACGTGAGGCGTTTAAGAGCTCGTCGAACCGAATCTCACCCAATCTCACGAGGAAGAGACCGCTCTCTTCCTCGTGAGATTGACAAGACCAAGACCCCCCGGTCTTGGTAAATATCACGAACTTTATTTCGCACAAGAAACAGTTTAAATTGCGAGAAGTCTGGGTTTTAAAATATGGCAAAATCCTGCTTAATATTAGATAATTATGTAAGTATTAATAATAAATATTAAATGAACATAATTAGGTAAGCAAATTATGTTTTATTTTTTCTTAAATCTAACGCAATCATGCACAGATTAAAATACCTATCCACACTGAAATACGCATTTTGAAAAATACCACGTGAGATCACCAAGGGGGTGATCTCGCGTGAGATTTTACGGGTTCGATAAATCGACAGACATAATAATGGACGGTAACTTGGTCACTCAGACACATCTATAGTCATCGTATCTTTAGCATAAGCCTAGCATAACCAGCTGTAGTGTTCCCACTGCTGGGACATAAGCTTTTTCTCTATGGGAGAGAGTGAGGTGTAATCCACCTCGTGCGGACAGGCTTATTCCTGAAATCCCCCATAAAAGTCCCCCTAAAGAGTAAAAGTGGAAGGACACTGCAATTTGGTGGATATTTTGTTTTTAGCCACCGATTTCACAAACACTTCGGATTCGATTTTGATTCGACTAGTCGTATGTCTATCTCGCTCGCTTACTTACGTTATGCCAAAAAAATGGATAGGATACGACTTGTCGAATCGAAATCTAATCGAAGCGTTTGTGAATACGGGGGTAGATCAGAGTACATATACATATTAGGTCTATAATAATATGACTGTCTGTCTGTGTATGTCTTTGTCTGTATATGAGAAAACTTGTCAACCGAGGGAAAGCTCATTTGGGGAAACGGGGAAGTTTTAATTAAGGTGAATGCTCCAACCAGCCTGCAAAATTCAATTTGTTTACGTTTTTTGCAATTTGCAGGTCAGGGATGTTGATTAATAGTACAGTTTGATACAAGTGGAGAAAGTTTGTTATTGCATTCGAGGCGGAATTATAATTTAAAACCTCGGCTCAAAAAATTGTTTTTGAGCCGAGTACTGTAATAACAAATGTCCACGTGTATTAAACGACGTTTTTCAATACACTTTTTAAGAAATAAAATAAAATACCGAAATATTATTTTTGTCACGAATTAGGAAACTATGATTTTAATTTTCTTTTTTTTTCGCGCTTTGCTTTCGCCAGGTTGAAGGAGAGGCAAAGGTATGAAGCCGTTAAACAGCCTAATATGAACAATATATTTATTTTATATTTTTGAATTCAGAACACAAATAAATGTTAATTTGTGTATAAAAGTAACTATTAGTGTTTAACAATCATGTTTATCTATGATATTCTATTTATAAACACAGTTTGAATATTCAAAATATAGTTATGTCCTCTAAAAGCGTAGTGCTTTGCCGAAATTAAAAAAAAACATTCACCTCATACTATAGGCATTGAACCAATTTGGACTAAGTATAGGTATAGTTATCTGTGGTCATTTTCATTCCCGCACACGTGCGGGAAAATGGAAAACAAAACGCACACGTGTGAAATACATTGCATGTTGCACCTAATCGTAGTGCGTTAGGGACCAGTTTTCGAGGAAGTGTATTGAAAAATATTATTCGCGACTGTAAGACGTATGTAGTTACAGAATTATAATCATCAATACAACCCTCCAAGTTCATAAAGGTGCAGAAATTACTTTTTCTGCTTATAATTGGTAAAACGTCTTACAGCCGCGAATTATTATATATTTTAATCAACATACAACCTAGCACTGGCCTGCAAATTGCAAAAAACGTAAGAATATTTGAATTTCGCGGGCTACCCTGGAGCATCAGCCTTAATGTAAACAGCTAAGTAGTAAACAATTATTTCTACCAGTTATCTCATATTTTATGAATAGAAAGACAAGACGCTAATGACCACAATTTCACCACCTTTCACGCGAGCGTATCGTGGCAATGAGCCGAGAACCACTAGAATGAAAGATGACAGATGGCGCTCACTACCTACACAGCATTTATTTAAAACACTAGCGTTTACTTTCAAAATACAACTTCCTCAATTTACTCTTTGAAGGCAATGATAAATAGCGAACAGGCTGTTTAGAAATTATGCAACGACTCTCGAACACTTTAAAATCTAGAAAACAGAAGAAATAGTCATAACAAATGAAACCTATTTTTATAAAAAATATTGTCTATGGAATACGTAAAGACTGCTTTGGCTCAACTCGAGCTTGTTATAAAAAAAAACTGTGTTGCCACCTGTCTGTAATAATTTTCTACTAATGTTGCATTCTTACAGATATAAATATTTGATTTTATAATTTCTTATTCTAATCATTTTAATGTAACATCGCTGTTGTTGACATATTCGATGTAAATGCCGCGTTTTTATGAAGATAATAAATAATTAATTATATTTTTTTAATCAATTTGTTTTGTCATGAGAACATTAGATGACCCGCAAATATTTAGTGCACAAAGAGATTTAGTGCAAAAGAGGAGCTCGTGGCTAAATAATAAAAGCCACTCGGGTCGATGGTGAGGTTAAGCCGCGTTTGCCTATTTTGGTCCGTGGATGGGTGACCAATAACACTCCGAGATTCCTCCGTACCTGCGAAAGCACGTTTAGCACGTTGAATCCCGGCTGTCATTTGTAGATTTTTGTTTGACAGTCGGTATTGTATTACCCAGTACTAACTGGGTTGTAGACGTCAGATGGGAAGTCGCTCCATGTAAAACACTGCTAATCAGCTGCATCCGGTTAGACTGGAAGCCGATCACAACATAGTTGAGAAAAGGCTAGGCAGATTATGGTGTAATTACGAAAAAATAAAACAAAAAACCGTAAAAATTCAAAAAAGATGTGTATTAAAAATAAACATACACGTACGTGAATCATACAACCTTTGAGTGCCGACAATAGACGAATACCAACGCAAAAGTGAGTGCGCTAAAATTAAACAATAACATACAAGAATAGCAAACATGTTTGTTTGACTAAAAATCTAAAGAAACCACACATTTTTCTACTATTTTGTACTCTTTTGAAGTATTCGTTAGCCCTCGTCTGCACGGTAAACTTTTTAAAGCGACAGTTTTTTTTTTCGCGGTTAAGAATTTTAACTTGGTTGGTTAAATCTGAAGGTGCAGAATTTTCATTTTGTCGCCCTGAGATATAATATGCGCTCTGCTAGATTTTCAATATCGGACAAATACACACACTTAAATACTGCGAGTTGAAAGTCCAGTGCGGGATGAAAATTGACATCTGTAGGCAGCGTTTTCACCGTGTGTGAGGATGTGCATACAACTAACCAATCACATAGAATCAGTGGTGTAGTATATTGTGATCTAAATGACTGGTAACACCATTTTGGGAATTTAAGAAAGGCAGGGCTAGCAACCCAACCAGACACTCCAATTTTCCATCCGCTATACTAAATGTCTGTAAGTGCCATTTTATCTGATTAAAACATATTTTCGATACTCAAGCATTTTATTTGGATAATCTATACAAGGCGTATACACATAAGTGGCGTAGCTAGCATGGGTGACACCCGGTGCGGATATTGTAGGTGTCACCCCAAAAATCAATCAAAACAGTTAAAATAAAAATTACGTTTGTCTATTCGTACAAGGAGTCATTTTGTTGATTTATACAGAAAATACTATCAATTGAAAAAAAATAGAATGCAAGAGCAAGCGGAGCGAGCTTGAAAATTTTAGCATCCACCTCGAACTTGATTGGTTTTGTTTGTCCCTTATATACAAATACACAAAAGTTTGTCCCTTTATACAAATAGACAAATTAGAAAATTAAAAAATAAATAAATAATATAATAAATTTTTGTTATTATTGTAAAATACATAGTTTTGATTTTATTCATGGAAGAACACGAAAATTGACCATTCACCCCTTTTTTTTTTTTTTTTTTTTTTTTTTTTTTTTCGGATGGGAAATCATCAAATAACCCCTCCCGCTCTGGGCGGAGCAGGAGGGAGTGTCAGACTTTTACTGACTAAAACCCATCCATGTTCCTTCATCGCCCTTTGTGTTCCGGGGCCACGGTATCTCTTTCGAATAGTCCCGCAACCCCGGCAGGCTTCGGTCCTTACGGACCCCTTCCCTTTTGCTGACTCTCTTTGAGGCGCGCGTGGAACACGAACGCACCGTCGACACGGCCTGTCGTCATGAGACGGACGGACGGCGAGCTAGCCCATAGCCCACCGTCCACAGGCCCGCGCCTACGGTGGCCGGGGGCCACGTGGTGGTGGCCCCCGACGCCCGGGGCGTCTCCCGCGGCGGCCGGGACGTTGAGAGGTTCTCTCCCTCTCACGTTCCGCCACCTCCTTCTCTAGCATTACTGCTTCGCAGAAGGAGGTGACGGCGTCCCACTCCGTCTCGCTCCGGACCATGGCTTGCACCAGGGCCGGACGCGAGAGGTCGCCGCCGCCGATCGCCGCTTCGAGGACACGGCGGTGCTCCGCCCACGCGGGGCACACCTCCACCGTGTGTTCCACCGTGTCCTCCGGTCGATCCTCACAATGGAAGCACCCGGGCGTTTCCTCCCGCCCGATTCGGTGCAGGAACCTCCCGAACACTCCGTGTCCGGTGAGGACCTGCGTCAGGCGGAAGGTGAGGACGCCGTGGCGTCTCTCAAGCCACTCCTCAAAGAGGGGACTTATCGCCACTATCGTGGCGTGCCCTGCACGGGGTTGCGACAGTCGCTCTCTCCATGTCGCCATGAGATCCCGCCGGAAGTCTGTCCGTTTCCCCCCGGCGTAGCGCCTCCGCGCGCCATTCATGTAGGCGCGCGAGGACAATCGCCTCTAGATCCCATGGCGGCAATCCGGCAAGGAGGCTCGCCGCCTCGCGGGAGATCGTACGGTACCCCCGGGCCAGCCTTACGGCTACTACCTTTTGGGGCGCGTTCAAATAGTGGGCGGCTCGCAGCCTCAATGAACGCGCCCACACCGGGGCCCCGTAAAGGGCCATTGACCGCACGACTCCCGCGTAGAGCCTCCGGCAGGAGGCGTTCGGCCCCCCCAGATTGGGCAGGAGCCGCCTGAAGGCAGCCCCAGTCCGTTCCAGTTTGGGGGCCAAACGTCGGAAATGTTCTACGAAGTTCCACCGGCTGTCAAGGACAAGTCCCAAGTACTTTAACGTCGACTCAACACCGATGGATACCCCTCCTACCGTCAGTGAGGATCCCGGAGGTGGCGCATTCCGAGGCCCATGAAAGCACATGGCCTCGGACTTGTGCAGTGCCACCTCGAGACCCAGTTGCCGGATCCTCGCAACGACTGTCGCAACCCCGCGTGTCATCGCTTCGGCCGCCGCCTCGTGCGACCTCCCCTGTGCCAGCACCAGCGTGTCGTCAGCGTAGCACACTACGCTGACACCGCTAGGGAGGTCGGCGCGCAGCACCCAGTCGTACCCGATGTTCCACAAGGGCGGCCCTAGGACCGATCCCTGCGGAACACCGCACGACATCTCTCGCCGGTTCCATTCTCCGCTGCGACCGGGGTAGATGACGGCTCTGTCCGTCAGATAGTCCCCGACCACTCGACGGAGGTAGGTTGGCACCCGGTGATACCGGAGTGCCTCCCTAATGCAGCTCCAGGGCATGGAGTTAAAGGCGTTGGCGATGTCGAGAGACACCGCCAAGACGACCCCCCCCCTGGACACCGCATCCCCCGTCGTGAGGGCTCTCACGCGCATGATGGCGTCCACCGTAGAGCGCCCCTTGCGGAAACCATACTGGTGTTCCGCAAGGTCCGGCCCAGTCCCCGCAAGGTGCTCGGCGAGGCGGTTTGCAATGACTCTTTCAAAGAGCTTGCCCACCTCGTCGAGCAGCACCACGGGCCGGTATGCGGACGGAGAGTCCGCAGGGCGCCCCGGCTTCCGGATGAGGACCAGCTTCCCCGTCTTCCAACGAAGCGGGAACTGGCCTCTCTCCATGCATGCGCTTAGGAGCCCCTCCAGTCGGGGCCCAAGAGCCTCTGAGGCCAGGACCCAGGCTTTGCCAGGCAAGCCGTCGGGTCCCGGGGCGGTATTTTTGGCACTGAGCCTGCGTACCGCCACTCTCAGGTCTACCCCAGTCACTTCCGGAGCATTGTCGTCGTCGTCCTGTTGGTCCGCTTCCAGCATCGCAGGCGGCGGAGCCATAGGCGGGGGTGGGTGTTCCCCTCGCGAAGGGAACAGAGTGCTCACCACGTCCTCCACGAGCTCAGGCCGGAGACTCTGCGTCAGTGGGGGGGCCCAGGGGCGGAGTTTGTCCCGCACCAACTTGTAAGGGCACCATTCACCCCTCCTGGCCCCTTATTCACAACGCTTCGATTCGATTTTCGATTCGGAAAATCGTATGTCTATCTTTTTTGACATTACGAAATCGAGCGAGATAGACATAAGACTTTCCGAATCGAAGAGTTGTGAATAGCTATGCAGATCTCCGAAACTACCGAGCTTAAATTTTGAAAAAAATACAAAATATAGTTCATTGCTTGTAGAATACAGGAAAACCTTTAAGAATTCTATCAATTGAAAAAAATAATAAAGTGGTAAACTCAAATAAGACTGGTATAGTACGGAACTAGGGCTTGCAATCCGGATATCCGGATATTCGTATTATCCGGATATCTGCCGATTTTCAAATCCGGATTTTACTTGCATCATTATCCGGATTTGTCGGATAATACGGATAGTTGTATTTCTATCTATACTATAATTACTATATTACTATCTATACTAATATTATAAAGAGGTAACATTTGTTTGTAAGTTTGTATGTAGGGGATAATCTCCGGAAGTAATGAACCAATTTTAAAAATTGTTTCACTGGTAGAAAGCTACATTATTCGTGAGTGCTATAGGCTATATCTTATTCCCGTACTCCCACGGGAACGGGAACTACGCGGGTGAAACCGCGGGACGTCAGCTAGTATTAAATAAAATGCTGTCATCTGCAAAGTACATAACTGTTATTACGTTATTTATTATTTTAATATAGACCTAATCACTCTTGCAAAAGAATATTTTACTCTATATGAGAAAAAATCTAAAAATGTATTATTGAGATAGCTTAGGCAAAAAGCAGCCGGACAACGTTAATTGTAGTTCATAAAATAGCAAAATAAATGTTAAAATTCAATTCAAAGGCTTCAGCTTTTTTAATCTGTTTCTTAACACCATTAAACAGTGGTCGCACTGTTATTACGTCATACGGCTATGTAAACATACAAGAGTCAGTTGTCAACTATTAGCGTATGTAAAATCTCTACAAGGCTTTCTATTATTTTCTTAACCAACGTAATTTTTATTGAAATAATACCATGGAGGACGGTTTTGTAAAAGGAGACAACTCTAATTTACAAAGAATAAACTCTTTGATGGTCGGTAAATTCTTTGCTGTAAATCCCGAAGTTAAACTTACATCCATACTGCACGTATTTTCAAGATTGTATTGTATTGTATCAACGTGGTATCCGGCAGAGTAGAATAGAACCAACCCATTACACTCGCGGGTGTCGTATAAGGCAACTAATGTCTGAGGCAGAACACCTTGCGCCTCCGTAGACCAGAGAATGGGCAGTAGCGTTTTCTGTTAGCCTTTCATCACTGCGATCTCCAATCCGCCTGCCAAGCGTGGAGATTACGGCAAATTCCTCCCATCATGGGAGAGGCTTATGTCCAGCAGTGGACGTTATGGGCTGTTGTTGTTGTATTGCACGCACGGTCGCTTCTCACTTAAAACCAGTTCTTGTTCTAAAGTGATATTTTTATTCAATTATTATGCTTTATATAGGTTGATTTGATTAGGATTTTGTGATAAATGTAAGATCTCATTTTTAATTGGAATTGTTTTAAGTAAGAGAAGAATAGATACAAATTATTTGTGCGGTATCGGGTTTTCTATTGTATAATTTTAGACAGTGAACTAGTTTTCTTATGTGATTGTTACTTGAAATATTGGTATAGTTCATTATTTCTCTAGGTATAGTTTATTAATTCGTTTGCAATAACGATACTTGCGAGAAACCCGTCTTGGATGCCGAGACTTGCGTTACTCGCAAGCATTATCATTGTAACCGAATTTATTCCTTAGATATTAGCAATCAAAAGTTAGCGATTTTGTCGTTATCGCTGTCGAGACTGCCGGCCCCACAGGCAGTCTCGACATAGATAACGACAAATTCGCTAACTTGCGGTTACAATAATAACAAGTCTCTACATCCAAGCGTGTCTCGCAAACATAATTATTGCAACCGAATTTATTCGTTGGTACCTAATCAGCGAAAGTTAGCGATCTTGTCGTTATCTCTGTCGAGACTGCCGGCCGTGGAAGTGAGGATGCTGTACGAAATTAAACCGTTGCGATTAATAATTGCGAAATACCTAAAATTGCAAACAATTTCTTAATTACGGAGCGGACTCCATTGTATTGGTATTGTTTACAGATTGACGATTATTATCAACGCAACGATTAAATTCGTAATGCGAGCTTTGCCTAAAAAATCGCCTGTGTGTACGTTACTAAACAGTTCTCTTTCATCTAGAAACGTAGGTAATAACGGTCGTTTACAATTTACGTGTTACAAAGCTGTTTAGTGTTTACGTATATATTTCAAAGCAAAACTACGGGAAACATTTATGAGAATGTTTGGTTTTGCGCAGATGAATGACATTTATTAACATCCTAGTGGACTAATGAGGGGTTTTAGGAGTTGCACGGGCATATGAAAGCGTAAAGTAAGTAGGTACTTGGTAACTGTGGTTGCACACCACATGAAAAAAAATGAGCGCCGTAAAATGATTGTTGATATCACTGTCCTTCGTGACGAGATCAGTCTTCCTTAAAGATGAATGACATTAATTTATTAACATCCTAGTGGACTAATGAGGGGTTTTAGGAGTTGCACGGGCATATGAAAGCGTAAAGTAAGTACGTAATTGGTAACTGTGAATGCACACAAAAAAAGAAATGAGTGCCGTGAAATGGTTGTTGACATCAATGTCCCTCATGACGAGATCAGTCTTCCCTATAGATACACACTCCGACACAAAACACGACTCAACCTACCAACATCCCAAAAATACATTTAATAAGTCCTCTGGCTCTGGTTAATATGTCAATAAAAATATACAATGGGTATTACAATATGTTACCCGAATTAAAATTAATAAGAAAAGAAAAAAACATTCTATTAACGAAAACATTAAAAAAACTATTTATATTCATAAGCAAAAATGTTTGGTAGGTAGGTACTTAGGTACTACAGTGTGAGCGAATATCTAAATGATAAATCGTTAAAACTCGTATAAAATAAGCAAAAACGTTTTTAGAATAAGTTAAATTATTAAGATATTTTATTATAAGTCCTCATCTCCAGATATATTTCTTTTGCTGTGCCCGACAGGGTCCAAGATTTTATTCTCATGGAAAAATGTTTGGAATGCAAAAAAGAATAGGGAATATGCACGTAATTTTTTCTTTACTTAAATCAATAAAATACAGTAGAAACAATCCAAGAAAAGTATTTAAAGTTAAGTTCTACTACTGCTTGTCGCTTAAAAATATTATTAAACTTCTGCAATTTTCTATGACAGTTCAAACGTCTGTAGCTGTCGCGGCCATGATGTGACGGCAATATCCACTATCTGCCTTCTTTACATCTAATTTTTTAGGCCCTAATAAAATAATTTTACCAATTGTATGTGGTTTATTCAATTAAAAATTTCAGTAACAATATTTTAATTTTTTTTTTTGTGAAACTAAGCACTTTTCAAATAGAAGTGTTTTTTTGACACAATGAACTTTGACGTCACTACCACCGGCGTTATCGAGGACGATGTGTTTTGAGAGTGCGTTCCGTTTCACCAAAAGCATGCTACATAAAACAGTAAATTGTAAAATAAGTGATGTATTAGCAACTTAAACAAGTGTACCACAATGTTTTTATGCGCCAATACAAGGCATTTTTAATAAATAAAACGAGTTTTGTATTTCATGCATATTGCCTATTGAGTAAAAACTGCTCTATTTCTCGCCATCTTAGCTGTCACCTCGCACGCACAACCGACTTTTATCGTCGACTTTAGTACCATTGCAATTAGTGGTAAAACACGTAAATAATAAAGGTTATGGGTTAACAATCAATAAAATTCGTAAAGGCCGTAAAGTTGTTCGACGGCCGATTAAATTCAAACGTATTGTGTGTTTGATTTAACCACCATTGAGCACTTCGACCCCCGCATTCCCCTTCAACATAAGGGAAAGATATATGAAACAATGGTTAGACCTGCTATCTATTATGGATCAGAATTTTGGGCCATTAAGGCGGTTCCCCGAGCAAAATTAGCAACTCTATTTGTGGTGGTTCAAATACTGTTAGAATAAAATTCTAATCAGCTTGCACTACGAAGTGGTTGTTACGTCAGTCACTGCAGGCCGAATAGTGCGAAATGAGTGGTTTTTAATCTTTATAAAATCAAACTTACGTCTTTTGGAAAAAATAAAACGACCATTATGTTCATTATTAAATTGCCTATCCGTTAGTTTAAGACAAGTAGCAAATCAAAATAATGGTTACTTTACGAGGAGTAGCATTTTATAAATCATTATTTCTGTGGTTTCGTTGTGATGGGATTTATTAAACATTAAACAACCTAAAAAAAAATAAAAAAAAAATGATATGTAGTAATTTAATGTATTTTTTATTAGTTGGTATTTCTTTTGGATAAAGAGGAGTAGGCTCCAAAAAACTGCTCGTTCAAGGTCATTTGCTCGGGGAGCCGCCAAGGGATGAATGAAAGGCATTTGCATGTGGATGAGATGACAATGTCGTGATGAGGAAAGTTCTGAGTATGAATTACACCGCGCGCTCCACCTAGGGCCTCGTACTTGAAAGATTTTATAAATGATAAATGATATTTATTTTGCAAGTAGGTGTGGTGGTAAGTGTTTTTACAAACACTTTTACACCATTTTTTAAAACTAGATGGGGCCGGTGTTTCGTACCTGACTACTCTGAGAAGAAACAGCCGAAACAAACTCATAGTCTCTTTTGAAGTCAAGACATAATCTTGCTCAATTCACATGAGGACTATGCAGATTAGTGACTGAGATGGTCTTTTGAAGAAAGAACCACACAGATTTGAGTGGACCTGTCCAGTCATTGCAAGCATTTGTCAGTTATCGTGTAGCTCCATTTATAACTCAAGGACTATAATAATCCTCATGCCTTAAAAGAAGTCCACCAGCCCCTTATTCCCAAACTAAACTATCTTAACTAAATCGCAGCAGTGAACTTCGAAGTTACACAGATCGACTGAGTGCCAAAATTTTCATAATTCTGCCATACCTACCTACTAGTGTTGCCAGGTGTCCCGATTTGCGCGGAACGTCCCGATTTTCAGGGGTCTGAGGGCGTCTAGCGTCCCGATAAATCAATAACTTTAATATAAACCATAATTATTGCCAACAATAATATGTAAGTATCTAATAGCAGTGAATTTTATAACTACGTTATAAAAAACAAGGCAATCCGAAAGGCAGCAAAATGTAACGAAAAATATAATTATAATAAAAAAATAAGTTGTTTAGGCATATATTATGTCAGCGTCTGTCACTATGTCTATTCTTCTGTCTATTCGTCCAGCAAGTTATTGGACAATTGAAATAAGATTTAAGTAGGTACTCAACTAGTAATATCAATAGTGGAAAAGCTATAAATTATGACAGTTATTTGAAAAGAAATGTATTTTTTTGTTTGTCCCGATTTAAAACCCTAAATCCCGATTCATAGAATCTGTCGATTGTAGAATCTGTCAAATATAGAATCTGTCTAATGTAGAATATGATGTCATAACTAGAATCTGTCAAATGTATACTAAACGATTTATTTTACCATCTACCCCAATTTTAATCTAGTCAGACCTGGCAACACTACTACCTACCTATCACTCACAAATCAACACGTACAGTAAATTTACACACTTCACACGCAATTCTCCTCTTTAATAAACTTCGGTAATTACCCAAACACACACTAATCATTGTTTGTTTATCCCACAGTTGAACGAGGGAGCGGCGCTCGTCTTCGCAGATGAACTCAAGCAGACGCTCGACAGATATTTGTTCGGGATATGCCCGCAGACTTTTAAGGTAAACTATTATATATTACATATAAAGGGTGTGAAAGACCTAATCACGAACCCGTCAACCAAGCATTCTGTACATCAAACTAAGTAACTTTACGCAATAATTATTGCTGGGAAACTTTTTTTTTGGAGTGAAATATCATGTTTTGTGATGGTAGAACTCAATGTAACGCACTCAAAACATTGTGCTGATGGATGGATTGAATAGTACGGGGGTCGTGGAGGTTTTAGTAAAAGTCTTACATTAAAAACTTGTATTAAAAAAAAAACTTGTCAAAATGTTGGGATTTTGACCCCCAATATCTCCGTAACTAGAAGGTTCCCAGGTATGGTGTAGAACAAAAAAATGATCGCAATAAAGGGGAGAACAAGTGCCTTTCAGCTTCGTTAAGAGGTGTTTTACACCCTTTAAAGGTAGGTACAGAAAGGGTGTAAAACACCTGTTGTATTGATGATTTTAATGATTATAAAGACATATTTGTTACGATCGTGAATCATATTTGTTCAATTACAGCCAGAAACTGACCTGCATAAAAAAACGTAACATGATTTGATTATGTCTCGCTGTCTCGTATGTCTAGCGCTAATTCGCGGGTAAAAAAAAATATGAGTGACGTTTGAGCCGTCAAATTAAAATGTTTGACGTTTGTATAGATTAACATGAACGCTACTACTCATTCAGATAAATGAGCATTGTACTCAAATTACAGACCACCCAGCCTTCGTAAAGAATTTGTAGTTTTTCAGTCAGTGTTTGTACAAGCCGTGTGGTATCCGGCAGAGTAGAATAGAACCAACCCATCACACTCACGGGTGTCGTATAAGGCGACGACTAATGTCTGAGGCAGAACACCTTGCGCCTCCGTAGACCAGAGAATGGGCAGCAGCGTTTTCTGTTAGTCTTTCATCACTGCGATCTCCAATCCGCCTGCCAAGCGTGGAGATTACGGCAAATTCCTCCCATCATGGGAGAGGCTTATGTCCAGCAGTGGACGTTATGGGCCGATGTAGTATAGTGTAGTTGTACAATCTATGGATTGTACAAACACTGACTATAATGTAATTTCATAATTATGTAACAGCTTTTTTAATTTCTAAATGCTTAAAGTTTATACGGTAACAAAAAAAAAACATTTTGTTTTTTTATTTTTATCCTTCTGTCTTTTTCTTCCGGTTAATCTCCAAAACGGCTGGACCGATTTTGACGGGACTTTACTAGCAGTTAGCTAATGTTTTAGGGAGTAACTTAAGCTCGAAATAGTATTAGGGTTTCGCGTCTAAAACCCTTGAAAATAAATAGTTAACACTATCAGATTCAATCATGGAAGTTATATTTGTGCAATAATTTCACGGTTCCGAGCAGCGGTGGCCCAGTGGTGGTGACCCCGACTTACGAACAGTAAGTCGTAGGTTCAAACCCAGACAGGCGCAATACTTTTATGTAATTTATATAATCACCTCTGCTCTCAAAACGGTGAAGGAAAACATCGTGAGGAAACCGGTCCGACAACCAAAAAATTCGAAGACATGTGACAATAAACAATTAACCAATTATCTTACTAAATATAATATCATTTCTAAGAACCAATACGGGTTTATTAAGGGTAAGTCAACTGAAGACGCTGTAATAGATTTGTCAACAACCGTGATTCAGTCTTTAGATAATAAATTAAAAACTATTGCAGTATTTTTGGACCTGTCGAAAGCTTTCGACACGGTTTCAATTCCCATCCTTCTAAATAAGCTGGAAGCAGTAGGCGTTAGAGGCAAGGTAGTTGAAATTTTTCGTAGTTACCTCACTGAACGTAGTCAGTATGTCAGGGTCGGACATTACACCAGCAATGAAGAATTTCTCACATATGGAGTCCCACAAGGCAGTGTGCTTGGTCCCACCTTATTCTTGGTGTACATCAACGACCTGTGTCAACTGGCAATTAACAACTGCAGAATTATTACATATGCAGATGACACGGCGTTGATTGTGCATGCCAAGGACTGGCAGCTAGCCTATAACGAAACCGAAAAGGCACTGTCGTCCGTAATAACCTGGCTAAACGACAACTTGTTAACCCTTAACGCACTTAAAACAAAATTTATTACCTTTTCTGGTTCTACTGCATCTCAACCATCGGACTCCCTAAAGATTATTGCTCACAGCTGTCGTCACCCCAGTTCCAACTGTAACTGCCCCCCTCTCACACGCACAACCGACATAAGGTATCTAGGAGTGGAAATTGACTCGCATTTTACCTGGGACAAGCATATAAGAAATATTGTTTCCCGCACAAGAAAACTTATCTACATTTTCAAAAAATTAAGATCTTCTGCTGACCTAGAGACATTAAAATTAGTGTATTTTTCCCTGGCACAATCAATACTAATGTACTGTATACCAGCGTGGGGAGGCACGTTTATTACTAGTATGCTGCGGGTGGAGAGAGCGCAAAGAGCTGTCCTAAAAGTGCTTTTAAAGAAGCCTATAAGGTACCCGACCGTAACCTTGTACCAACAATGCTCTGTACTCACAGTAAGACAGCTCTATGTGCTTCAGACCGTCTTGCGAAAGCATGCTACAATTCCATATAAGCCAAACAACAAGCGCAGGAAGGACATAGTGTGCGAAATACAGACGCATAGAACTGCTCTCGCCAGTAGAAATTTTTATATAAACAGTTCTCGTCTCTACAACCGTATTAACAAAATAGAATACATACATAGGTTAACACAAAATAAATGTAAAAAAGAACTTCAAATCCTCTTACTAAAGTTAAACTACCAGGAAACTGAAGATCTTCTCAAACCAATCGAATAAATATTCCTATTTGAGAAACGGACATACATACATCCACACATACACTCACACTTACACTCACTCATACACACACAAACATACAAAAACACTCCAACACATACAACAAACACTCGACCTAAGTAATTTAATTTAATGGCAATTTTAATTTTAGTTGATAGTATTAATTATTTTTTCCTTTTCTTTATATTTTTTTTTGTTATTTTGTTTTTAAATTACTTTATTTCACGTTCGATTACCTTTTTTCTTTTTATGTAACATATTCTGGAAGGTGCTGGTGTCTGTGATACAATGATTTTAATCATTAGTACAGGCACCATCGATTCATTTTTGTCGGAAATGCTCATTTCATTTTTTATACTGTTCTTGTGAAATTTTTTAAATTTGATTTTCTGATAAATAAAAATTATTATTATTATTATCTACCAATCCGCACTGGGCCCGCGTGGTGGATTTCCCTCTCATAGAGAGGAAGCCGAAGAAAAATAAACTTTTGGTCCTAATTTCACGATAGAGTGGGGATTAATTTTGGTGATCATTTACTAATTTTGCAATCAAAAGTATTTTTTTTTTGCCGTTACGTTTTGCTAAATGTAGTGGTTCGTTAATTGAATGCCTTTTATTAGTTCAACATACTAACTCAGTGTTTATATTTTGTATTCGGGGCTCGCTTTGACCTATTCTTATGTTATTTATTAGGTCGTGACTGCGTTGGCTAGCTAATAAAAAAGATCACACGGGTTTATGACGTAATGACATTGCCATGACCTGTTTCTATACGTAATAATCAAAATATGACATTGGTGCCGATTCCCTTGTTCACAAACTATGCTAAATTTAAGTTGAATGTATCTTTTTCTTTCAATTTCATTATGAAAAGGACAGAAGATAAATATTAGTTTGATCCTGTCAAATTAGTCAGCACCTGACGTAATTTGATGTAATTTTAGTAGTCAACTTTTTAATCGCGTCTAAAACTTGTATGGCGCTGATTAATTTGACAGAACGAAACTAAAATTTATCTTCTGTCCTTTTCTTAATGAAATAGAAAGAAAAATATGCACTGAACTTAAATTTGGTTTAGTTTGTAAACAAGGGAATCGACACCATTGTCACAGTCAAACTATAGTTTTTGCCAGCAAACATTGTCTGCGTGAAATTATTCATCATCATCAGCCTATAATATTCCCACTGCTGGGACAGGGATTCCTCTCAATGAGAGCGAATGGGCTATCATCCACCACGCGGGCCCAGTGCGGGTTGGTAGATGTCACATGTCTTCGAATGTTTGGTTCTAGGACATGCCGGTTTCCTCACGATGTTTTCGTGAGTGGTGATGAAATAAACTACACAAAGTAATGCACCTGTCTGGGATCGAACCCACGACTTACGAACAGTAAGTCGGGGCCGCCACCACTGGGCCACCGCTGCTCTCACGATGTCTTTTACAACGTGTATATTATTGTTGATGTTATGTTATTTATTTACACCATCTGAACTGGCACAAAATACACCAATTACACACTCAATTACATAACTTAACATACAACGATATTTACTCAAATTCTAAATATAACTACAAAAATTATTTTCACTTCTCAGTTAGACAGAGGGTTGCCAGTTTATAAAATTGTCACAAATATTTGTCACTTTTTTCTTCACAAAGTGTACAATGAGGGATTTTCTTTTTAGCTCTTCCCTAGTCGCTGGATAGATGGCGCTAGGAGTAAGTATGATAATGCAAGGAACGGAACCTAAAAAAACTTAAAGCGCGAGAAATGTAGGTTATATTCGGAAGGTTAAGCAAATGAAAGTGTCAGTCAACGAGAGTATGTGACGAGACACAATGTTTTTTTTTTCAAACGTTTTGGCTTGGCACCAACTATCATAGTAAGTTCAACGCCATCTATAGAGTTCTTGGAAAATGTTTTTTTTTAAAACCTCAAAAGGAAAACCTCTCATTGGCATTTTGATCTAATGATTTATTAGGCTACAATAAGGGATTTTCTTTTTAGCTCTTCCCTAGTCGCTGGATAGATGGCGCTAGGAGTAAGTATGATAATGCAAGGAACGGAACCTAAAAAAACTTAAAGCGCGAGAAATGTAGGTTATATTCGGAAGGTTAAGCAAATGAAAGTGTCAGTCAACGGGAGTATGTGACGAGACACAATGTTTTTTTTCAAACGTTTTGGCTTGGCACCAACTATCATAGTAAGTTCAACGCCATCTATAGAGTTCTTGGAAAATGTTTTTTTTTAAACCTCAAAAGGAAAAACTCTCATTGGCATTTTGATCTAATGATTTATTAGGCTACAATTGAATAAAAACCACACATTTCGCACTATTCGGCCGGCAGTGACTGACGTTACGAAGACAACCACTTTGTAGTGCAAGCTGATTAAAACTTTACTCTAACAGTATTTCAAACGAAGTTTGAACCACCACAAATAGAGTTGCTAATTTAGCAGATACCCCAGCCTTAACAGTCAACTCTAAGCATTTCTACAGTTTCTGGGAGTGGTATAAAATAAGTGGCCTGTCAGCCCTGAGTATTCACAGTTAGTGGTACAGAAATACTGAAAATTATAAACGGGGAGAGCCGAGTGCGTCAAGCCGTCAAATATCCGTAAATATGTTTGTGTTAGGAATTTAAACAGCTTGTGTAATTGTTTACGTACACTCTGTGCTAAATTCAATCAACCTTAACTGTTGGATTTAAGGGCTATTTTTAAGATCATAAACTTCCGGTTCAATTAGCGCTAATTCATTGTTCATTATCTTGCCTTGAGCCGTGTGGTATCCGGCAGAGTAGAATAGAACCAACCCATTACACTCACGGGTGTCGTATAAGGCGACTAATGTCTGAGGCAGAACACCTTGCGCCTCCGTAGACCAGAGAATGGGCAGCAGCGTTTTCTGTTAGTCTGTCATCACTGCGATCTCCAATCCGCCTGCCAAGCGTGGAGATTACGGAAAACTCCTACCATCATGGGAGAGGCTTATGTCCAGTAGTGGACGTTATGGGCTGTTGTTGTTGTATCTTCCCCTTATCTCAATTCATTTTTGGATGGCGCAGCAGTCAGCACGTCTTCTTCTCCCACACCTCTCTATCACTCGTCATCTCATCAGACACCTCCATCTCTTACCATATCATCCTTCACACAGTCCATCCATCGTTTCTTTGATCTTCCTCTACTCTTATACCCATCCACATAGCGCCAGTTCACTGAATGACGACCTTACGACCTTATTTCTTAGGGCATAAAGGGGCGTCCATTAATTACGTGAGGTATTTAGGTGGGGGAGAGCGTCGGGCCGAATCTCACCCAATCTCACGAGGGAGAGAGGGGATCAGATTACTGTATTTATACTTAAGGGCCTATACCCCCTCAAATGGCTTAGCATCATGCTCCGTTACGCCTAAAATACTGCAGCATTAATTTTGAAATAAATATATGGTAAAGTTGAGGATTAATACTAAGTACTATGTGTGACGAAAACACGATTCCATAAACTTTTCGCGATAGAAAAAAAATCCAAAGTTACCTCCAAATCGAACAATAAACCGCTGGGATTCAAAAAGTACTTCAAATTAGATCATGAAACTTTGCATACTTTGCAACTGAACTAACTATAAAGCAGGTCACACAGGTGTTTTATTTTTTTAGTCCAATCAATAGATTTTTTGTAAATCGCAAGAAACCACTCATTTCGCACTATTCGGCCGCAGCAGTGACTGACGTAACAACCGCTTTGTAGTGCAAGCTGCAGCTGCTGCACTGCAAGTACGTAGCAATCGATAACGATCGAATCGATACGATTCGATAAATCCGACGATTAGAGATATAAAAGTTCTAATCAGCAGTGCAAGTACGTAGCACTCGATTCGATACGATTCGATAAATCCGACTTTTCGATTGGTTAAAAACTCATTTTATCGAGAATAACTGTCAGATTTATCGAATTGTATCGAATCGAGTGCTACGTACTTGCACTGCTGAATAAAACTTTATTCTAACAGTTTTCAAACGAAGTTTGAACCACCACAAATAGAGTTGCTAATTTTAGGGTTAGGAGGGCCTTCCGATTCTAGTTAGAATCTGATAAGAATTTATCAGTATGACTTTTATATAAATTATGTTACTCGTGTATTTGTTACATTAGTTCTAAAGTTTCGTGTAAATTGAATTAGTAGTTTTAACTACGTGTTTGATTGGGAACATTATAGGCTGATTATGATAAATGCTTACGGTAGGTATTTTATTTGAAACATCCTTCTAACCCTAGTTATAGGTACATGTAATGTTGTAATGTCCGCTACAGAGCGGACAGAAATGCGAGAAATCACAATATTATCATTCAGTCTCGTTGGTTTCAGTTGCCGCTGAAGGGCAAGAACATCACCGCGCTCCCCTGCGACCTGGACACTGATCAGCAAGATCTGGCTGGCAGGTGAGAGCATTGTACCGACCTTACACAAAATTGTTAGTAGTGTATATACCCTAGTTTATACACTACTAACAATTTTGTGATAGATATAACCTAGTTTTCTCGCGTTAAAATCAGTTTTTTTAAGTCCTGTTTCTTGCATTATCATGCTAAGTTCAGCGCCATCTATCCAGCGACTAGGAAAGAGCTAAAAAGAAAATCCCTTATTAATCCATCTATTCTTTGGCCTTCCTCTCCCGTTAGTGCCATTGCTGTTAAACTCTTTATTAGAGCTCTCGGCCACCGCGGATTTTTGCAGCGAGGCAAAACGACCAAGATTGCTTCGGGTTGCAAATGTGGCGAATGCCGTAACACGCGTGTTACGATGGCGGCTGCAGAAGAAAGAAATTAAAATACAAAAGTTTGATAGCTTCCAAACGTACTAGCCAAGGACATTCCAATATTTTTTGAATTTTTTGGAACTAGTAAATTTACCCGGGAAACCATATTGTAGCAACATTCACAGCAAAGCCTAGAATCAGCAATATGTCAAAAGTGTAACTATTTTCAGCAATTCGTTTTA
Organism: Xestia xanthographa; assembly: GCA_905147715.2. Lineage (NCBI taxonomy): Eukaryota > Metazoa > Arthropoda > Insecta > Lepidoptera > Noctuidae > Xestia > Xestia xanthographa. The sequence continues at coordinate 4,860,610 of LR990671.1, forward strand.
GTAGTTTTTCTGTTTTACAGACTGGCAACACTGGCACTTCGCGCGCACTCTGCCGCGCGGTCGGACTGCAACCGCCTTGGTGCAGCGCTCGCCAACACGCTCGGTGATCTTGCGCGCACTGCCGCTAACAGACAGCTTTTAGCTGCAGGTAACTATTCTTACTTATACTCAATCTCATCATCGTCTGCCTAGATATTTGAATTTTTCTAGTCTAACTATATGCAGCTGAATACCAGATTTTTACATAGAGTGACTGCCTGACCTATCCATAAAATATCCCATGATAAGACTGGTTGTCGGAATTTCGGGCCACTGCTGACCTGTAACGACTGACAAAGATCTACATGCGATCTGGATGTGGTTAGACTGGATGCCTACCTTAGCATTCTTAGTTGAGTAAAGTTTAGGCAGGCAGATGTAGTAACTTCTAATTTTCCGTGGTCTACTTTTGTAGCAGATAAACTTGCAAATTTCTTCTCGGTCTAATAGTGGAACCACGATAAAGTGTAACTCGGTGAAACGAATGGCTATAACATTCTGACCGTGAATTGGCAATAATTCATGGTTGAGATTAACATTTTAACATGCACCCGATTCGCTTCTTCTGAACTTTCAAAGAATTTGTTGGAACGATCGTAATGTGTTACAAATACTTGAATGAAAACTACAGTTATGTACTAGATTTTGTCTGCTCATTGAAATCGTTTGATTATATTATTATCGTCATAACGTATCAAAATTTTTCACGTCATTGTCTAATATTATAATCTATACTTCTGTACTAATATTATAAATAGGTAAGTTGTGTGTAAGTTTGTATGTTGCCTATTTTTGATTTTCAAAGATATTATTATGAAGTTTAATAAATGTAGGTGGTTCAATGACAGCTATTCTCATCTTAACTGGCACCAACTATAGAATGGAAGCCGACCCCAACATAATTGAGAGGAAGTCTAGGCAGAGGATCATGATGGAATGGTATTGTCTCGCTCACTCATTATGGAAATCGTATCTATCGGTTCATGCGGGATTATGTGACCTCATTTTCACAGTGTTATAACTTTTTTACTAATCTAACGACTTAATTTTTTAGAGTAAAGGCTTGTGTCCTGAAAAAATCTAATTATTTCGTCAGTTAGATTGTCAAAAAATATTTGACACGTATTTTTCTTTTGATACATAAACCAAAATTTACGAAGATACGATGGTTTTAAAATTCTCAATATGTCACGCCGTGCTATAATTTTTAGTGCGTTCTGACGTCACGAGCCCCCACTCTTGAGTTTTGGTGCGTTTTATCTTTGTCAATATTCATTGATTTACAAAAACAAAAACTACGTATCCATTATTTTCCACTACTCTAACTGACGGACTAAATGGATTTGCAATGTATTGATGGTGGAAACTGGTTTATTGGTCCAACTTTTATCTAGTCAGATAAAATCATATCCAAACAATAAAAAAACACTAACCCGACTTGACGACCCGAATGGTGCAGTGGTAGTGAGGCTGCCTTACATTCTTAGGGTCCCGGGTTTGAATCCCGGTTGGAACAAATCTTTGTGTGATGAACATGGATATTTGTTTCCAAGTCATGGATGTTTATATGTATAATAAGTATGTATTTACAAACAAAAAGTACCTATGTAGTATATCAACTATCTGGTGTCCCACGACACAAGCCTCGTTGCTTAGTGTGGCACTAAATGGCACTGTGTGTAATGTCCAGCGATATTTTTTTTATTTACTAAATTTTGTCTCACAGCGGCAAGCAACGAGCAAAAGAAACGTAAACTATCGAAGAGTCAGAAAATGAAGATCCAGGCGAAGCAGAGGACAGCTCTTGCCGTCAAGAAGAAGGCTGCTGCCGTCGCCGCCGCAGCTGCTGCCAAGATGACCACTTAATTTAACTTAAATTATGTATGTCATTCCTAGGGCCCAAGTCTGCTATTTTTATAAATTCGTCATTCCATCACCATCCCATTGTCATTTTGCTAAAAGTTCGTAATCTGCTAAATTCATAATGGTCGGTCAATGGTCTCGTAATAGAATTGTGTTTTAATGACATTGTCGTATTGTCATTATTATAAAACCGGCCAGATTTAATTTATATATATTTTTACATATTATTTATTAATGTTCTGAAGCAATCTGAAGTAGCAAGAAGTTCGTAAATATCACCAGTCATTCATTTGTCATTGTGTACGAGATTACCATTCCATGCCATTTCTTTCAATGGAGTGTCAGTGGTTGATCATTGAAACGTCATAATGATGCCATCATATTAGTAGATTACCAAACTTGTCAAAATCAACAATTATGAAATCAATGATAGACTATTCTGACGCTATTGTAATAGCAGACTTGAGGCCCTGTTATGTTGTGTATTTCATGCCGATCTTCTTTTATTGTAAGTAACGCCCTGTTCACGACCTCTGGTAATGCAACTTCAAGCGACACGCGTGAGCGTCACTTGTTTTCTTCGTGTGTGTTTGCAAGTCGCGTCGCGTTATCTGGTGGCATGGTCTCACATGGTCTATACAGTTTTTTTTCAATGGGGAATATCGGTCATAGCTCACTATAGATGGCGTGACCATTGCTAGGTCCCAGTCTAACCAATGAGGTCACACTATCTATACAAATAAATAAAATTCAAGTTTCTTTTGTAATTTCAAAAGAACAGCTTTTTACTGATTGCATATGAAAGTATAACTTACATAAAACAAAAACACATTATCTTAAATTTTTGTCTGACTGTCGGTTTGTCTGTCCATTTGTTCCGGCTAATCTCCGAAAAGGCAGAACTGATTTTGATAAAACTTTTAGTAGCAGATAGCTGATGTTATAAGAAATAACATAGGTTACTTTTAATTCAGAAAAATAATTAGGGTTCCGTGCAAAAAAATTAAAACCCTTGAAATTGTTAACAAAACGATCCAAATAGGGAAGTAATTTCACGCGAAGTTCGCCACAGCAACAGCTAGTTTTCAATTATAAATTGACATTAACAAATGAACGATGTTCAGAACCAGTAATAATAATAATCATTATAGTAAAAGGCCCATAGATAAAATATACAAAATAATATTTAACAACGATAAGACACTAAAGACTATACATTGATTCTACGTCGGTACGTCATAGCGATAAGTTGTGCGCAGTCAACGATCCATACCTTAATTCTACCTACAATGGCACTTAAAAAGTGCTTTAAGTGCAAGAAGAATATTACAAAAAAACTTCCTGGTTTGGAGTGCAGCAGATGTGAGAAGATAGTGCATGCCGATTCCGTGTGTTCTAAACTATCAAACAAACAGCTAAATACACTTAGAAACTCTCCTGGCATTGAATGGAGTTGCGAGGATTGCATGAAAAACCTGTCTCATAGATCGTCGTTCCTGATCCCAGACGACGACGAGGATGAAGAGGAATCCATCACTGGTCCAACTACTAACGCGCAACCCATCGATACACGGAAACTGGTGCAAGATATTAGCCGAGAATTAAAGAAGACGTTCAAAGAAACGATAGGTAATCTTGAACATTCCCTAGAATTCCTTGGTGATCAAATAAATAACATGGAACAGTCCTTAAAGAAACAAGATACAAAAATCAAGGATCTTGAACATAAAAACATAGACCTGCAAAATAAAAATAAAAATCTTGATCTAAGAGTAGCTGTTCTAGAGCAAGAAGTTAGGAACTTCGAGCAAAAAACCCTAACATCTGCCTTGGAAATCGCTGGGGTACCTGAGACAACCACTGAAGCCTTAGAACAAACTCTTGAAGTAATCGCCGACAAGCTCGATATGGATGTAGACGACATAAAGTCATCCCAACGCTTACCAGGAACAAAGGAACGTCCAGGGCCAATTTTCCTAGAGATGAAAACGAAGGTAGCTCAGATGAAGTGGGTTGAAGCTGGAAAGTCTAAATGTCTCACCCTAGGAGTACTAAACCCCGATACTCCCAAGGAGAAAGCGGACAATCGTATCTACGTAAGAGAAGCGCTTACTAAGTATTTAAAAGCCCTATTGTATAATACGAAACTTACACTAGGTAAATCTTATCAGTTTATATGGTGTAAAGATGGCAAAGTCAGTGTAAGAAAGGTCAGTAACAGCAAAATATATTATGTTCGTACACTCGAAGATATCAAACGAATTCCAAACCAATTCAAAGACTCAACTCCAATATAATTTTGTACCTAACCCACTGGTCTGTTTATTCTAAGTCGTATGGATACTCAAATCAACGAAATATTTAATTGTAGTACTACAACTGATTACTTTAAGCAACTACCTCCTAAAAGTCACTTAAGTTTCTCATGCATTCATATTAATATCAGATCACTTAAAAAAAACTTTACAAAATTACTTCAAATGATTCATAATTGCGCTTTTCCAATAGATGTTATAGTAATTACTGAAGCTGGCATCTCAGAAAATATTGTTCACCTATATAATATCCCTACCTATAACACGTACTCACAACTACGTTCCGATAAGAGGGGTGGAGGTATTATCATTTACGTAAAAAACCACATTAAATTTACCTTGTTTCAACATAAAACCTTAACATTTGAAAATTTAACTGGCACAATAAAATTAAACTCAAACCGGGACGTGGTTGTGTGTTCCGTGTATAGGCCACCAAGTACAAATAAGCGTATTTTTGTAAGGGAACTTGGTAACTACATTTCTATGTTTGACTCGAAACAAAACTTATTATTAGTTGGCGACACGAACATTGACCTAAAATCCATATCGTCATACAAAGATTTATATTTAGAAACACTCAGCGAGCACGGCTTAATGTGTGGAATTTCTGACTTTACTCGAATAGAAACAAAACTTAACAATGTCACAAAATCTTGCATTGATCACTTTTTTGCACGATTCCCCATATTAATTCCGTGCTCGGCGGTGTTAGACACCGTACTGGCCGATCATCGAGCTATTATCTTTACCTGCGTTCAAGACGCGCCAACCAAACGCATACAGGATGTTACCAATATAACAATAAATTATGAAATATTGAAACTCGAGTTAAAAAAAGTTAACTGGACTCTGACACAAAGCATGGATAACCCAGTTGATATTTATAGTTTCATCCGTGATTCATTTCAAAATGCAAGCAAAATTGCGAGTTCTAGTAAAACTGCCGCAAAGTGTAGAAATTTAAATCGTTTTAAATTACCCTGGATAGATGAAAACATCAATCGTCTTTGCGACAAACGAGATGAATTGTTTAACCTGTGGAAAAAAAGTTCTAACAGTCCTCAATTAAGGTTGCAATACAATAAAACCCGTAACAAATTACATAAAGTTATAGAAAATAGAAGAAACATATACTATATGAACAAAATAAATGAGAACATAAAAAATACAAAAAAAGTGTATCAAATGGTAAACCAAATGTTGGGACGAGTGACATTATCAATCGATGCTGCTATTCTCAAAGCATTTGATGCACAGGGTCTTACCACTAGGGCAATTGCAGATAATTTTGCAAACGGATTTGACAGAGCCGTAAAAAATATAGTTCCAAACTGTAGTATTAAAATATTGGACCCCAAAACCTATTGTAAACCAGTGAATTCTAGTTTAAACTTCACGAAAGCATCAGGCGACAAAATACTTAAAATAATAAATAATTTGAATTCTAATAAGGCTCCCGGACTAGATGACGTAAAAGTTGCGGATATCAAAATGATAGGTCCAGATGTATCAAAAGCTATTGCGGACCTAATTAACTGCAGTTTAAAAAGCGGTTTATACCCTGATGAATTAAAGTTAGGCTGTGTTAGACCAGTCTATAAAAAGGGTAAGCGAGATGAGTACGTTAACTACCGTCCTATTACATTGCTTTCTTCTATTGATAAAATCGTAGAAAAATATGTCTGTCAACAAATACACTCATTTTATAGAAAACACGAAGTAATTTATCCGAACCAATTTGGATTCCAAACGGGTAAAGGTACATCAGACCTATTGTCCAAGTTTACTGATGAAGTCAACGAGCACCTTAATCAAAAAAAGATTACATACGCACTTTTCATAGACTTTTCCCGTGCTTTTGACACGCTTGATCACAAGCAACTTATTAGTAAACTGGACCAAAGTGGAATTCGTGGCCCTCTACTCAACTGGTGCAGGAATTACCTCCAAAACCGAAAATTTGCTGTCAAAATTGGTAATTCACTAAGCGAAGCCGTTCATGTTACAGAGGGCACGGCTCAAGGGTCAGTTTTGGGGCCCCTCCATTTTCTGTCTTATGTAAATGTCATGAGCAGCTGCATCAACCACTGTACATGCTATCAGTTTGCAGACGATACATGTCTTGTAATAGCTGATAAGAACCCTCAAAAAGCTTGTGACCTTTTGCAATCTGACCTGAACTCCTTGTTAAAATGGTGCCATGATGTTGGGTTGGTGCTAAATTCTAATAAAACCAAATTACTAGTCATAAAATCACCATACTTAAAATGTATTCCTCTTAATAATTTAGTTGCACACGACCACAGCTGCTTGCATAACTTAAATAATACTAAGTGTAGCTGTCCTCGCATAGAAGAAGTAGATTCACAAAAGTATCTGGGATTAGACATCGATAACAAATTCAGCTGGAGGAAACATATAGAGCATGTTTGTAATAAGTTAAGACAATTTTTAGCCAATATTATAATTCTGAAAAACCGCATTCCTTTCAAAGTAAAACTTATGTTATACAACTCATTAGCAGAATCATACATTCAATATGGACTCAGTAGTTACGGTCGAACATTCAAATCTTATCTCAGTAAAATATATAAACTCCAACTAAAAATACTAAAGAATATCGTATCTAAAAAAATTAAATACCAATTTCAAAACAATGAGCGTGGACTTTTTTATCACTGTAAAATATTACCTGTACATACACTATTTAAATATACATTGCTAAAAGAACAATATTTCAACGGTTACTTAGAGCAAAAAATTCAACATCCTGTATTCACGAGGGCCGTCGCACGTAACCAACTACGCACGGTTCCTGCAAATAACACCTACGGCGAGCGGACATCTTCTTACATAGTTCCTCGGTTAATTAACAACCTACCTTCCGATTTGCGCAGTAACATTACGCCAAGAAATATTAAATTTAAACTCAAGTCCCACTACCTACAACACATTGAATGTTCAACGTGAAATGCAGTTTACGTAGTAAGTAGTATATATACAGAGATGAAGTTACCAAATTTCGAATTAAGGGACATAATTATATTATTATATTGTATTTTATTGTTTACCTTGATTTTGTTTTTATTATGATGTAGAATTACATGTAGCATTAAGTACAAACCTTAGTGGTTTAAAAATGCTACTCTGCTAAAACAAACGTACTAATTTTTAAATGGTAAATAAATGAAAAAAAAAAAAAAAGAAAAACATACAACGTTGTCGGCGTCATGTTTCGTGGTGTCGCGTAACCGCCCTCGGAAACGTCGATATACGAAACCCTGCGGCCAAAAGTCCTTCTTCATGCAGGTCTGTAGATGGTGGGTTGGAACTCGTACCACGAATGACCTAACGTTGATGTTGTGGCGCGATTCCAACCTTTCGAGACAGCAGTTGGTCTTCACTTTCGAATACTGCACCACTTCCTCAATTGTTGTGGTGGTGGTAATGCAAACACGCGTATCGCTTGAGCTTGCAGCTCGTGGCCAAGTTATTACCAATTATTCTGTGTTGACGCCTTGCATGTGTGCATTCATCAACGGCTCACGCACACACGCGTACACCGATAAAACCTATTCAACTGACCTACAATACTGGCCAGTAGGAGTGTGACTCCGTAATAATAATTTAAAAATTCTGACACTCGCATTCAGATGTTGGTATCCGCCATACGTACTACGCATTGATTTCATAATTTTTATTCATTAAACCAATTGTTGGAATTTAAATTTTGCATTATTATCCACCCCGCCTTAACCACGTGAAGCTCGGTACCGGCGTCTTCATTTTGGTCCTTCGAGCCGGATTGGCCCAGCGACCCCAGATTATTGAACCACTAACAAAAGAAGAAGAACAAAAGAAATGCTGCGCTGACGTGGATGGCGGCCGTCAGGTGGAAAATTTATGCTACGGGTTCAACATTCAACGAGTCATACAACATCATACAACATTTCTATGAAGAATCTCATCATCAGAAGAATTTCGTAAACATCGACTTATTCGGAGTTGGGAGCTGAAGGCAAAGAGAACTACACCTACAACGAAGGTCACTCGTGAGTCCTGAGGGTAGCGTTACTGTAAGTTCGTTCCAATTTGTCCATTTATTGCCCCGTAAATCTTCTAAAATTCTGCCACAAATCCTTTATTTTGTGAGCCTTAAATCATAGTCACAAATCCTTTATTTTGTGATTCTTGCATTTATTCCCATTAAAACAGTCACTAATCCTTCATTTAGTGCTGTTAAATTGATTATTAAATACACAAAACCTTAACTTTGTGATTCATTTCTTACGTTAAAGATCTGTTATTTCCATAACAAGGCCTATACTTATTACATTGCGCAACAAATATCCCAACCAATACTTAAAAAGCATATTATGCATTCATTCGTAATGTAACTTCATTCCATTTCAGAGGTTCTAGATATTCCATGTTCCTTTTGGTGTGTATATGGACTGTGTCATAACGCGTATTTAACTATTATTATCTCGTATGTTCTAGTGTAACGGGACCGGGCTGCATCGGCAAGCTGCGTGATTGCTGCTTTTGCGCTCCACCCGCTGCTTGGTTTATTGCACATTTTACGCGTACCCCTCATTCGCTTCATTTATGCTGATTTAAGTAATCGTTCCATTTTAAACATATCCTTCTACCTGCTTCAGCATGGCAGATAAAACTTTAATTAAAAAGCGTGCATCATACAAAGCTAAGCTTACGCTATTTGAAAATTATTTGCAAACCGTCGAGAGTTGTGACAGTTTGAGTAAATTACAAATAAATGAATTGAACATCCGTTTATCTAAAATCGAAGAAATTTATACCGATTATGACTCGATTCAATGTGAAATAGAAAATTCCATGGAAATTCCAGATGAGCAGTACAAAGAACGTGAGGCCTTCGAGACCAAGTACTTCAGGATGATGGCGCGCGCTCGTCATCTGCTGGCTCCAGCAGCTGACCAAGCGGGCATCGACCGCTCCGGGACAGGTTCTTGTTGCACTGCGCTCGAAGGTGGGACAAAACTTGCACTTCCTACTATCCATTTGCCTAGTTTTTCGGGTCAGTATCATGACTGGCTGGAATTCCGTGACACATTTAGTAGTCTCATACACTTAGACAAGTCGATACCCAATATTAATAAATTTCATTATTTACGTGCCGCGTTGAAAGACAGCGCCGCTGTAATAATTCAGTCATTAGATTTCTCGAGTGATAATTACGAAGTAGCTTGGGAACTTCTTTACGATCGCTATAACAATGAAAGGTCATTAGTAATCAATCACATTCAATCCATTCTTAACTTGGAACAATTAGCGAAGGAATCATCTAAGTCTTTACGTAACTTAATCGATACAGTCAATAGGAACCTCAGAGCTCTCAAAAAACTTAAGCTCCCTACTGAGCACTGGGATGCATTACTAATTCAAATAATTTCAAACAAGCTTGATACAGACACGAGCAAAAAGTGGGAATCCTATCGTAATAAGTTGAAAGAGTTGCCTACACTCAAAATGTTTAATGATTTTCTAAAAGATCGTGCTGATTTCTTGGAAACAATGGAGAATGCTCATAAAAAGCGTAGGTCAAGTGACACTACACATGTTCGTCAAAAAACATTTGTGGCCAACTCATCTTCTCCCCCAGCTCGCAAATACGTTTGTCCATATTGCAAAGGTAATCATGCACTTTATGTTTGTCAAAAGTTCAAATCATTACCCTTAGAAACCAGACTTGACAAAGTTAAGATACTTAAATTGTGCTTAAATTGTTTACGTCAGGGTCATGCTGACGATGTATGCAAGTTAGGGCCATGTCGCTCGTGCGGCACACGGCGCAACAGCTTATTACACGAGCATAAAATTCGTGCGCCGTCTGAACCTGTACCTTCAACAAGTAACGTCATGTTACACACTTTGCCACAGCCTGACGTTCAAGGACAACTTCCTAGTCCTTCTCAAGATATTGCTTTGTCAACTATTCAAAACAATTGTGTTCTACTGTCCACGGCCTTAGTCCATGTGACAGACAACAATGGTAAATGCCATAAAATACGTGCTATACTTGACAGTGGAAGTACCTCAAGTTTTATAACTGAAAGCCTATTTGCTAAACTTAACTTACCTACTTCTATCACTTCGACTGTTGTTGAAGGGTTAAATTCTCAAATATCATGCTTATCAAAGCGTTGTAACGTACTTATATCGTCATTATATAACAATTATAGCGAGAGCGTCTCCTGTTACGTCGTTCCTCGTATCACTCAGTTATTACCAACTACAAAAGTTGACCATACAACATTAAATATACCGCTGCACCTTACGTTGGCGGACCCTAATTTCCACATACCTGCTCCAGTCGATATGCTTCTTGGAGCTGATATATTTTGGACATTACTTGGTTCTCAAAATATATCGTTGGGTAAAAATAAACCAACATTAAATAAATCTAAACTGGGTTTCTTAATATCAGGCCCAGTGCCAATACAACGTACTAAAATTATTAATACAGTCCACTGCAATCATCTTACTCTACAAAATAATGACGATCAATTACATGATAAATTATCTAAATTTTTTGAATTAGAAACGGTCATTACACGTAAACAAATATCTAAGGAAGAGCTCGAATGTGAACAAAGCTTTATACATAATACCACTCGGTTGCCTGATGGGCGATTTGAAGTGACGATTCCATTAAAGGATTCGCCTGATAAGCTGGGCGATTCTTACGAACAAGCTTTGTCCAGATTCTTGTCTTTGGAACGTAGATTCAAACGTGAACCACATTTCAAAGTGCAGTATTGCAATTTCATTAAAGAATACATTTCGTTAAATCATATGTCATTAAATGAAAATCCTAAAAATGATAGTCACACTTATATTTTACCACACCACGGTGTTTTACGTGACTCAAGCTTATCGACAAAATTACGTGTCGTATTCGACGCTTCTGCAGTGACGACCTCTGGTGTTTCATTCAATCAAATTCAAATGGTAGGTGCAACAGTTCAAGATGACCTTATCAGTATCTTAATTAGAATGCGCCAGCATAGGTTTCTCGTCACTGCAGATGTTGAAAAAATGTACAGGATGGTGAATGTTAAACCATCACAGCAAATGCTTCAGCAAATCTTATGGCGATTCGAACCTCATGAACAGTTAAGGCAGTACAAACTGCACACGGTCACGTACGGAACCGCGTCGGCTCCTTATCTCGCGACAAGGTGTTTGACACAGCTTGGTAACGAATGTCCTGACCAAAGAGTCTCGGAAGTCATCTTACATGACTTCTACGTCGACGATTTGATTACAGGCGCCGCTACTGAATCGGAACTCGTAGACACATGTAAGGGTGTGATTGCACAGTTAGAAAGTAGTAAATTTCATTTACGCAAATTCCATTCAAATAATGCTCACGTTGTTACTGAAATCGTCGGTGAAAACAGTAGCGATGAATTGCTTAACTTATGTAATAATCAATATTCTAAAACCTTGGGACTACTTTGGTCATCTAAAGAAGATAATTTATTATTTTCAGTTAATCTTGATGAACATAAAATCCTTACTAAACGTACGATGTTATCGCTTATGTCACAAATATTTGATCCATTAGGTCTAATAAGCCCATGTCTACATCTAGCAAAAGTTATCTTACAAAAGCTATGGTCTTCAAAGATAACGTGGGATGAATCCGTGTCATCAGATATTGAAAACATGTGGTCTACATTTATAACGTCCCTCAGAAATATAAATAATATTCGAATTCCAAGATATATTCTCTGCGATTGTCCTTCATTAATCGAACTGCATGTATTTAGTGATGCTAGTACACAAGCTTACGCCGCATGTGTATATATAAAAAGTGTCAATAACGATAATTGTGTATCTGTGCATTTAGTGACAGCAAAGGGCAGAGTGGCTCCCTTGAAGCCCATGACCGTCCCTCGGCTGGAGCTGTGTGCAGCTCTCCTCGCCGTTCGCCTTGCAGATAAAGTAAAATCATCACTAAGATTAAATATAAACAAATGTACTTACTGGTGTGACTCCACAATTGTCCTTGGTTGGATACATTCATCTAAAGCACACCTGCTTAAACCGTTCGTGTTTAACAGAGTCAGTGAAATATCTGAGAAAACTGAATCATGCAGATGGCGCTATGTGCCCACTAAAAGTAACCCAGCTGATATTGGGTCACGTGGGACAGATGCCAAACAGTTACAAAATAATAACTTATGGTGGTCAGGTCCACAATTTCTTCTACATGACGAACAGTCATGGCCTAAACAACCGTCACACCTACAAGAGCCTGAATTACCAGAATTCAAGGTCAAATGTCATCTAACTGCTGACTGTACGGATTATGTTACTTATTACTCTGACTTCATAAAGAGATTCTCTAATTTTGGTAAATTACAACGTGTGATTGTACACGTGCATCGGTTCATTCACAATTGTTTACATCCACAAAACAAACGCAATGGCTTCATAAAAATCCATGAATTAAATTCATCTTTAAACTCATTATGCAGATTTGTACAACTTGAAGCTTTCAGTTTAGAATATAACTTATTAAAAAATAATAAACAATTGTCAGTTAAAAATAAATTACTTAAACTTAACCCATTTTATAACGTAAATGACGCATTATTACGAGTAGGTGGTCGACTTAAAAATTCACTTTATGACTTTGACACGAAACACCCTATTCTGCTTGATTCACGGCATCATTTTGCCACATTAATATTTAGGCATTATCATATGATTTTATTGCATGCACCACCGCAATTATTACTTTTTACACTTCGTCACAAATTCTGGTTTATCAATGGTCGAAACCTTGCCAGACAGACTGTTAAAAATTGCATTAAATGCTGTCGTTTTGCAGGAAAAGGCATTCAACCCATCATGGGGAACCTTCCTTCCAGTCGCTCGCATACGGACTATGTGTTTGCCAACACGGCGGTCGACTACGCCGGTCCTGTCATGATACTGAACCGAAAAGGCAGAGGAAGCAGACTAATAAAGTCATATCTCTGTATATTTGTTTGTCTGGCCATTAAAGCAGTTCATATAGAACTTGTCACCGATCTGAGCAGTACTACATTCTTAGCTGCATTAGACCGATTCATTGCCCGCAGAGGACGACCGCAAACCATTTACTCTGATAATGGTACCTGTTTTGTCGGTGCATGCAACGAGTTGGCTAGATTTTTAAAGTCATATTCCGACGAAATTAGCTCTCAAGCATCTAATTCTCATATTAACTTCAAATTTTCACCAGCATACAGTCCACATTTTAATGGATTAGTCGAGGGTTCCGTAAAATCTGTAAAATATCATTTAAAGAGGGTTTTAGGTTTAGCTAACTTAACATATGAAGAAATGAATACAGTTCTTGTACAGATCGAGGGGATTTTGAATTCTCGGCCTCTTACTCCGTTGTCGTCGGATCCTTCTGATCTCATAGCGCTCACCCCATCACATTTTTTAATTGGACGAACGCTAACAGCTTTATCTTCTCCTCAGGACACTGAACCTTCGTCAATACCTACTCTCTCACGGTATATGAGAATCCAGCAATTAAAAGCCCATTTTTGGAAACGTTATTACATAGAATATATTACAGAGCTTCAAACACGACAAAAATGGCGCAAACAAGGAAAACAACTCCAACTCGGAGAAATGGTGCTGGTGAAAGATGATCGGCTGCCACCCACCCGATGGATGTTAGGGCGTGTGATGCGCCTGTATCCCGGCTCCGACGGCGTGACCCGTGTGGCTGACGTGCTCACCAATTCGGGCACTCTTCGACGAGCATTCAACCGACTGTCCCCACTGCCAGTCACGGACCAGAACTGCGTTCCTGGGGCGGCAACATGTTGACGCCTTGCATGTGTGCATTCATCAACGGCTCACGCACACACGCGTACACCGATAAAACCTATTCAACTGACCTACAATACTGGCCAGTAGGAGTGTGACTCCGTAATAATAATTTAAAAATTCTGACACTCGCATTCAGATGTTGGTATCCGCCATACGTACTACGCATTGATTTCATAATTTTTATTCATTAAACCAATTGTTGGAATTTAAATTTTGCATTATTATCCACCCCGCCTTAACCACGTGAAGCTCGGTACCGGCGTCTTCATTCTGTGTAATTAATATTTATTTATCTCTAGTCATTTTTCATAAAACGCGAAATATCATAAGAGGATGTAAACGACTATTATTTTTAAAATAAGACTTACACATCTGCAAATATGTACTATTGTGGACACTCCCGCCTGATCACCTGCACTAAGCTAATTTTTGCTCGCACTCGCAACATATAAACGCTCTCTAGCCCCACCCCGTTGACTTTGTATAGAAATAGCGAATGAAATACAATACCAATCGGCCGAGCGCACTGACGACGCACGCCAAATGAGAGTTATTTTTTATCTTGCGGGCTAAATTGACGCTTTATTAATAGGCCTAAATTTTAAGGAGGCGTGGCTGTGTTTTGAATTGTATTTTTTATTTTTACTATGGACACTTTTAACGTGCATATCTTGCTACATTGTTCTCACATAATATACCATCTCAACATGAATGATGTAACCAAGATTTTGTAACAATATTTTGATTTAAAAGAGTATCCATGGAGTTTCTTGCCCGTTCTTCTCCATAGAGATCTACGCTAGGGAATGGGCAACTACAGTACTTTCACAGTTTTTATGTCTTGTGACTGGGGCTGCAGCTACATTTAATTTTCATCTTTGTTTCGACAATTCAAAAGTGCCTGTAACTGGCCTACTTGAAATAAATGCTTTAACAATTTTGCTCGGCGCCTCCGCATGTTTTAAGCGAAAAAAAAAACTGATCAAGCGGAAAAGACCACGACTGTACAGACGCTAGCACATCAAGGTATCCGAAACTGTCAAATCTTCCCAATCAACCTTCAACCTAATGATCTAGTGATAAAATTGAAAATCTATTAAAGAAATTTGACAGATTGTAGTAGCTTGATATGCTAGCCTAATTATGATTCTATTCTTTTTCTAATATTAATATAGTTATCGGTGCTAGATTGAACTCATAGTTACTTAATTATTTAAAACTATACACTGTAAATGAAAAAAAAAACTTTGCATACAATTAACTACTTAGGTATGAATGTAATTATATGTATTAAGTATTAATGTTAAGTTATTTATTAATGCAAAGATTACTTATGTAATTATTTGGAAATAAAAATATTTTCGTAATAATTATGCGTTTTTTATTTATGTTGTATCATTGTATGTCCGTTAGAGTGGCCATTACGGCTCGTTCAGTGGACGCTGGCCTGCGTGTCGCGGGTTCGATTCCCACACGGTACAAATATTTGAATGGCCTACACCTACCGGCAGTGCTGGATTTACACATTTGCCGCCCCAAAGCTATAACATTTTTGCCGCTCCTACTGACTTCTAAAATTAGATACACTGTTCACAATAAAGTTAATTCCTTTTTTTTTAGGGAATAATCTACCTATATTAAGTACCTACAGGACACGAAGTCGAAACGGCAGCGGCACAGACCCTCCCGAGGCGGCACTAGTGGGGAAGCGGCTGCTGCCACCACCCCGCCGCAGCCCCACCTCGTGTCCGCAGCCTTACTTTTTTTCTGTACCACATTTTTTTTGGGCCAATTTTGCCGCCCCTAATGTTGCCGCCCCTCTAATTTTGCCGCCCCAAGCTTCAGCTTTTTCAAATTCTATGGTAAATCCGGCACTACCTACCGGCAGTTGTTCCTGGTCTGGCTGTTTGTGTATGTGAGTCTTATGTGATTAAGAAGGATATTTTTTAGTGACATGTTAATTCATAACAACTACAATGTATAAACACAGTTATAATACTAACCTACTTCTATTTCACCAACAATTACACCTATTGATTTGCCACAGACATCAACAAGATACCTACCAAATAATTACGGTGAGGCGTGTAAATAGCCAACACCTTTCTTTTTTCGAATGTGAAATCATCAAATGACTCCTCCTGCTCTGGGCGGAGCCTGAGGGCTGTCAGACTTTTACTGAAAACCCATCCATGTTCCTTCATCGCCCTTTGTGTTCCGGGGCCACGGTATCTCTTTCAAACAGTCCCGCAGCCCTGGCAGGCATCGGCCCTTGCGGACCCCTTCCTTTTTGCTCACATAATTATCTCTTTGAGGCGCGCGTGGAACACTCCTGCGCCGGCCGTCAACACGGCCTGTCGTCATAAGACAGACGTACAGATGGCGAGCTAGCCATAGCTTACCGTCCACAGGCCCGCAAATAGCCTACACCTAAACTGTGTTGTTTTAAACAAAAAAAAAATGACGAATTTCAAAAATAAAAAATGAAGTCCCTATCGATGAATCGCGAGACGTCTAAAGCAGGGATGTTACGAAGCTTCGACTCCGACTCCGATACGTCGGAACTTCCGATTGATTTTACACCTCCGGTTCTGACTTCGGTTCCGATAGGTACTTCGAAATCGAAGGTTTTAATTGGAGGTCGAAGCATAGCTGCATAGCAGATAGCGGTGGGTGGCGCCGACGACGCGCGGTGGCTGTAGTCAACGTGTACGAACAGATTTATGCATGTCGCCCGGGGAACACAGCACGCGTTCTCTCATCGATTCATAATTCACTATTTTATTTTATTGCCTGCCCTTAACACATTTTTCTTCTGCTACCGTTTCCGACTCCGCCTCCGAGTCCGATTCTGGTTCCGGTTCCGGCTCCCACAAACCAAATTTAAAAACTCCGATTCCGGTTCTGATAAAACCACCTCCGTAACATAGGGTCTAAAGCCTCGGCTGGACATTGATTTTAAAAAAAATAAAATATAAACTATTTACAATTTATATTATTCCAAATAATAAAAAATGTGTAAACTACACATTTTTAATATGATATTTCCCAAGACAGAGGAAATATATATATTTGGTTGTTTAAGAATAATCTATGCAAAATTAGCAATTGGGTACTTTCTACCTTTTTAGTAGAAAATAAATAAACTGTCCATACCGTACTGTCATTTTCTGCTACGTCAAAAATGACAGCTTCACCAAAATAATTTTCTGCAACCTGCGGAAATTGCATTTTTGCAATGTCAACCGAAGTAAATAAAGTGAATTTTACACTTGATTTCGTCTGATAACAACTGCTTACGACACACAACAACGCAGGTAAGTTTAATCCAACAAATCCGCCTGAAAAACCTTTGTTTACGTGTATTTTTACTGTAATTCTTTGAATAATTTTTGTTTAGATGTCAAAACTGCTGATTAACTAGCATAGCGCTAGAATTAATGATGATATTAGTGCTTTGACATAATAAATATTTAATACGCTGCATAAACAGGCATAGTTGCACATTTTTCCCACAATTTTGTACAACAATAAATATTCTGCAATTCGTAGTGAGTCGCAGAATATTATTGTTCAAAATCTATTTACATGCGTTTTAACAGTCGATGTGGATATTTTCTTATCACAGAATAGTCACATAATGCCGTATTAAATTCACTGCAGATACTAGAGTTTATATTTCTTCTAAAATGATTTGAGGTTAAAACAAGAATGTAACCAATCAATAAAACCTGAGGGTCCAAAAATTCCTACAGAAAGATTTTGCTATCCTAGAAAATAAAAACTTTCATACCTATATTTGTAGAAATCTATGATTTATAGAAAAGATATACTTTTTAAAGTTACACTGAAACTTTTATTTTAATCAAATTAATATGACTGTGGTCATTCTGATACCCATGCTTGTGTAGTTAGTGCCTAATCTGGTGTCAGAGTTTTCAATACCACCCATCGACCTCTGACTTGACTTTACATGCTATCAATAAATATCTCTCAGGCATGCCGGTTTCCTCACAATGTTTTCCTTCACTGAAGCAAGTGATAATTATACAATACACACATGAATCTGAAAAATCAGTCTAGGGTTCGAACTCGGAACCTATGACTTGACAGCTTCCGAAGGTTACACCACTAGATTAACCCCGCTTTTAGTTACATGGAGAATCTTCAAGTTTAAAACATAAATAATGTATCAGCTTATGGACTACTCGCACTTACTACGACTTATTCAGTTCAGCTGCAACCCATTGAAGCAACGATTTTGTATGAGACACGTACGCGGCGTGCGCGCTGAATGGATGCGTAGGCGTCTCATACAAAATTTTCAATGGGCACAAGCTGAATAGAGCTGTATAAGTGTGAGTAGTCCCTAAATCATCTATTTCTGTAGTGTCAGTAAATATTTGTACTATAGTCTAAGCCAGATAAGTAGGAATTAAAGGTCGTTGCTCTTTCCTTCATTTCTATGCATAGGTACCCCGACGTTTATTATTACTAGAAAAAGTCAAGGATCACGATAAAGGTTGTTTCGGGACAAGTTTATGTCATAATTTCTGTTTTCGGAATTATGTATTTGAATAAATGTATGCAGGTTAATGACCTTTATTCCCTACTTATCTAGCACAGACTATAATCAAATCTTTTAATTACAGAAGTTCTGCAAGATAAATCATGGAGATAGAGGATGTTGTAACTACAAGAAATAAAAGTACAGCTGTTGAAGATATTGTGAGAGAACATTGTTACTCTGGAGTAAAAACTAAGACGGTTCTCTTGTACCATTTGAGTGATCATAACTATTTGTACGTATTCCATTAATTACTTAAGCTAGCCTGTATTTTTTTTCGTTTTTAAGCAGTTTGCAGGCCAGTGCTAGGTTGTATGTTGATTAAAATTTGATTTGTGACCGTAACACATGTAGTTACAGAATTACAAAAAAAAAACCTTTCAGTGAATATTTCAAGAAAATGTCATTCACTGAGATTACATTAACTGTCTGACACTGACCTGCAAATGGGGTGGCTAAGGCAAAGTAAATCTTAGATGACGCCACCATAGTTGGTCTCAATCTGACCAATGAGGTTAAGGTATGCTCCAGGGTAGTCCGCAAAATTCAAATTTTCTTACGTTTTTTGCAATTTGCAGGCTCGTGCTAGGTTGTATGTTGATTAAAATACATAGACGTATGTAGTTACATAATTATAATCATCAAAATTATCAATACAACCCTCAAAGTTCATAAAGATGTAAAAATTACTTTTCCAAGGTCAAAATCATTCTTGCACCTTTATGAACTTGGAGGGTTGTATTGATGATTATAATCATGTAACTACATACGTCTTATAGTCGCAAACAATATTTTAATCAACATACAACCTAGCACTGGCCTGCAAATTGCAAAAAACGTAAGAAAATTTGAATTTCGCGGGCTACCCTGGAGCATCAGCCATATGGGGCTCCCCGAATTTTCGGCGTGCTCACTAGCACCACTTTAGTAAAAAAATCAGAACTCGTTATGTAGGTACACAATTAATATAAAATCTGATCGACAAAATCAATCTTTTGGTCTTCCAAATTATTTACGTCTGCTTAACTCATAGAAACAGATCGCTGTCGTTACAAATATGAAATGGGAAAAAAACGGCCGTTTTAGCAATTTTATTTTCTACCTGTAAGTTAACTACAGTGAAGTACCTACATTTTAATAAATTAAATAGACGTCAATAATCTAGAACTATAAAGCATTGATTTTGTCATTCAGATTTTATATTAATTGTGTATTTAACGAGTTCTGATTTTTTTACTAAAGTGGCGCTAGTGTGCACGCGGGGAGCCACTTATGGAGGAAGCGCCAGGGAAGCCCGCGAAATTCAAAATTTCTTTTGCAATTTACAGATCAGAGTCAGGTTGTATGTTGATTATAATAAGATTTGCGAATGTAAAAAAATATGACTTTACTGAGTTATAATCGTTAAAGTCGTCTAAACAACTTATACTGTTTAATCCCCCTTGAATGACTTTTTCATGAAATAGTCATTGAGTGGGAAAAATGTAAGATTTGAATTTCACAGCTACCATGGCGATTTCACCTTAAACAACTTAAAACTGATTATACTGTTCCTTAGAAATAATTTACTATGACACGAATCCTGAAATCACAAAAAAGAAATTCAGATGTTTCCTAGATTTTTACTATTTTATAGAAATGGTATGTTACATCGAAAAATTAAGGTTTTTATATTTCTGTTTTTGCTTCAATACCCGCAATTACAGACAACGACAATTAAAATAACAATGCACCGTGCCCATTTGGGCACTTCTGGGGACATAAGGGTTAAACTAAACTAACCCATTATAATTTGCTCTAGCTAGACAGCCAGTAGAACCTTTTCCAGTTGAACCTTTTTTTTTTTTCGCCAGAAAATTCGCATTCTGTTTTGTTTTTGAGTATTTCTAATGTAAAAACTTCTAGTGTTTACATTATAAAAAAAGTTAAATCATATTTTATAAAATAATTAAAATCCACCATATTTAATTACAGTGAGACTGAACATGAAAAACCAAAGCAGAAACCTTCAAAGCCAGCCCAAAAACGGAAGCGTACCATTAAAATAACCGAGCTAAGAGCCATTTACAACTGCAAGGCTTGCGGCTACCGCACGATGGACCGAGAACTGTCTTCAAAACACACTTGTGATAAAAAACCAGGTCAATACGTACCCTGCAGAAAATGTGATAAAAACAAGGCACCGGAAGGGTACGAGCAGTGCACAAAATGTTCTTACTTCACCAAAAACAAAGCAAGCTTGAAAGTACATATGCGGATACATTTAAAAGGTACCCCATACAAGTGTACGGAATGTGAATTTTCTGGCAAAGATCTGAGAGATTTGATCTCGCATTATAAGGCTAAGGATCTGAAGTGTGATTGTGGATATACAACGCATATTAGACAGCAGATGTTAGTACATAAACGGTCTCATACGGGTGAGAAACCGTTCTCTTGTGGTATTTGTAGTTATTCTTCGGCTCATAGAGCGGGGTTACATAGACATTTGAAGAAACATGAAGAGTAGGGTCTAGTGTAGGGTTGCCATAGCAGCCTTAGTACAGTAGATTCTACACATGAAACACTAATTGCTATGATATTTTTTCACCTCATCTAACAGGTCCGGTTTGCTCATTACGTAGAATTATAAATGATGAAATTCTGAACATGTCATTTTGTAATTGAACTTGCATTGAATTATGCTTTCAACCGTGTCTGCGTTAAGGCGATTACGTTCTTAAGGTGAATGCTCCGGGTAGTCCGCGAAATTCAAATTTTCTTACGTTTTTTGCAATTTGCAGGCCCGTGCTGGGTCGTATGTTGATTAAAATATTATTTGCGGCTGTAAGACGTATGTAGTTACTTACAGAATTATAATCATCAAAATAATCAATACAACCCTCTAAGTTCATAAAGGTGTAGGAAACAAAAAAACCAGCCAAGTGCGAGTCGGACTCGCGCACGAAGGGTTCCGTACCATTATCTATACATTAGACAAAACGGCAAAAAAATCACGTTTGTTGTATGGGAGCCCCCCTTAAATATTAATTTTATTCTGTTTTTATTGTTTTATTGTACTTGTTGTTATAGCGGCAACAGAAATACATCATCTGTGAAAATTTCAACTGTCTAGCTGTCACGGTTCATGAGATACAGCCTGGTGACAGACAGACGGACAGACAGCGAAGTCTTAATAATAGGGTTCCGTTTTTACCCTTTGGGTACGGGAACCCTAAAAAAGCAGAAAAAGTAATTTCTACACCTTTGTGAACGTGGAGGGTTGTATTGATGATTATAATTCTGTAACTACATACGTCTTACAACCGCGAATAATATTAGAATCAACATACACTCTAGCACTAGCCTGCAAATTGCAAAAAACGTCAGAAAGTTTGAATTTCGCGGGCTACCCTGGAGCATCAGCCTTAAGTTCTTAGTACGCGTATTACACGTTGCAATTTAAATACCGGGACATTTTGGGACAGAAGTTCCACACTGGTGACATGTCCCGGTGTAGGTACCGGGACGGATGGCAACCCTAGTCTAGTGCTACACGGTTATTTTGGCGCGTGGCTTTAATCGGAACTAAACCTATCATCTCGTTTTTTTTACCACAATTTCACAAATGTATAGCATTCATGCTGTCTCACTCTAGGATGTGAATGAAGGTTCTGAACGATAGAAAAGGATAGCGGCAAAGTGCTATTTTGTAGGTACTACCCGATAAGGTTCAACTCTTAAGCGCTTTAATATTAACCGTTTAGCCGCCAGAGCATAAAGGCACGCGCAAAATTCGCCAACCATTTTGTCACATATTTGTGTCGCTTGGCGCAGAGGGCACGGCGCTTGCTTGTCACGTATATGTGACAATGTCTTGTAAAAGGTTGTGCTTGAATAATGTTGACAAACAGTGAATTATATGTATTGGAAGACAAGATAGTGGGCGTTAGTTCCGATTTTCGTCACGTCCTTGTACCTATTTAGATTTTAGGTTGAAAATTTTGAATAGATATTGGTGTCGATTCTATTGTGCACAAACTAAACTTAATTTAGGCTATTGCTATCTTTTACTTAAAGGCAGTCCGAGAAAAGGACGGCTATAGCTATGAACTAAGTTAGAGATGTCAAACTAGTTTATGCCTTGCGCATCACCGTGTTTTAGTCGACATGTTTTTACGTGCACCCTTCATTTGTATGGAAATATTAGTTCAATTAAATTTGACAGCTCTAAATTACGTCCGTCTCTTTCTAGTTTAGAGAAAAAGAGCAATAGCATAAATAGGTTTAGTTTGTGTACACAGAATCGACACCATTAACATAATAGTTCGCGAACTGGAGTTCCTAAACATTAAATATACCTACTTTACTAGCTGTTTCTCGCGACCTGTCCGCGTGAAATTATTACTAAAATATTACTATAATAGGTACTTTATTTACTTATATTAAATTTTGTTAACAATTTCAAGGTTTTTTTTTATTGCACGGAACCCTAATTATTTTTCTTAAATAAAAGTAGCCTAAGTTACTCCTTATAACATCAGCTATCTGTTAGCAAAAGTTCCGTCAAAATCGGTACAGCCGTTTCGGAGATAAGCCGGAACAAACAAACAGACAGTTTCTTTTTTTTGTAATTTATAAGTACCGTATACGTTCTTAAGCATTCACCAAAAAGTTGTTATTTTAAAAATACAAACAGACACTTCTGTTTTACTTATTTGTATAGATATTCAAGGTTATAAAGTTCGAAATGAGGGATTTTTTTTTTAGCTCTGCCCTAGCCGGTGGATAGATGGCGCTAGGAGTAAGTATGCAAGGAACGGAACCTAAAAAAACTGATTTTAACAAAGCGCGAGAAATGTTGGTTATATTCGGAAGGTTAAGCAAATGAAAGTGTCAGTCAACGAGAGTATGTGACGTGACACAATGGGTTTTTTTCAAGCGTTTTGGCTCTGGCATAGTAAGTTCAACGCCATCTATAGAGTTCTTGGAAACTAAGTTTTTTTTTAAAACCTCAAAAGGAAAACCTCTCATTGTGCGAACATAGATGCAGACATCGAATGTGTGTTTTGGAACTTATGATACTGAAAATAAGGTTCATTACTCAACAGTAAGTCCTCAGCCCTTATCGGAGGAGTAGTAACAAGGTGACTTTACATGTATAGTTCGGTTCAAACTTAATGGCGGCTCGGCAGTTAGCTGCAAGTGACGGTCTGCGCATTAAACAAACAAAACGATGCGTCATCTGCGCCCCGTTGATACTTAAAATTGTTGTCTGCGCAGCTTTACATTAGATTTTCAGAATCGCCATAAAGTTTACAAACGCCAGCACTTCAATCTACTACAATCTGTCAAATTTCTTTAAGGGCCTATACTACCTCAAATGGCTTAGCATGATCCTCCGTTACGCCAAAAATACTGCAGCATTAATTTTGAAATAAATATATGGTAAAGTTGAGGATTAATGTTAGGTCTTCTATTTGGCGAAAACACGATTTCATAAAAAAAAAAACCCAAAGTTACCTCCAAATCGAACAATAAATTGCTCGCTGATATTCAAAAAGTACTTCAAACTAGATCATGAAACTTTGCATACTAACTGAACTAACTATAAAGCAGGTCTCATGTTTTTTATTTTTTCCAAAAGACGAAAATTTGATTTTATAAAGAATAAAAACCACTCATTTCGCACTATTCGGCCGCAGTGACTGACATAACAACCGCTTTGTAGTGCAAGCTGATTAGAACTTTATTCTAACAGTAGTACAAACGAAGTTTGAACCACCACAAATAGAGTTGCTAATCTCAGGTAGTATAGGCTCTTAATAGATTTTCAACTTTATAGCTAAATCATTAGGTTCAAGGTTGATTGGGAACATTTGTCAGTTTCGGGTAACTTGATGTGTTGGCGTCTGTGCATGATGAGGGCATTTTTTACCCGACTGCGCCAATGTTATGTTCAGGATGTATGTATGTATAATAGTTTGGTACGCTCTGTGGCCTGAACGGCTCGATGGATTTTAGCTTGAGAGGTGTCGTTAGATTCGTATTTACTGTGAGAGTGACACTGGGTATATGAAAAAAAAAAATGGCGGATTTTTGGCGCTAAATTCAAATGTTTGGTACGCTCTGCAACCTGAACGGCTCGATGGATTTTAGCTTGAGAGGTGTCGTTAGATTTGCTGTGAGAGTGACACTGGGTATATCAAAATAAAAAAAAAACATAACCCTCCTGGCGCAGTCGGGTAAAAAAACAAAATGGCGGATTTTTGGCGCCAAATTCAAATGTTTAGCACGCTCTGCCTGAACGGCTCGATAATGGGCTCATCATGAGGATTTTAAAATGGTTATGATTAAATAATCTAGACTAAAATCATTACCTACATCCAATATGGGTCCCGACTGTTGCAGTCAATATGTCCTGTCTCCTGAACTTGTTTTATTCTTTTCAGTTTTTATTTAAAGTTAGTAGTTATTTTTACGCAGTCGGGTTTTTTAATTTTTTTTTTGTTGATGTTCTTTTTGCTCATACATTAAAAAATATTAATATTTGTTTCAAGTGCGGTTCTACAGAATAAATGTATTGTTAATTTGAATGCTGTCTTTTATTCAAAATCGCTCGCCTTCTGTTACATGGGACTTGCATATCTCACAAAATGTAGGTGTCCCTATTAAGTATAAGAACATCAGTGCCTTACCCTTGGGATATTCAAACATTATCATCGTAATTATCAGTTTACGAAGGGGTATCGTATTACCCAACAACAACAACAACAGCCCATAACGTCCACTGCTGGACATAAGTCTCTCCCATGATGGGAGGAATTTGCCGTAATCTCCACGCTTGGCAGGCGGATTGGAGATCGCAGTGATGAAAGACTAACAGAAAACGCTGCTGCCCATTCTCAGGTCTACGGAGGCGCAAGGTGTTCTGCCTCAGACATTAGTCGGCTTATAGGGAACGTGCAGGAACTATAGGTGGCAACACTAATCGACAAAAGAGACACTATGCGGACAGAAAAGGAAACTTATCACTTCTCATCGTGCTTTCAATTTACATAAACAAAATTGTCTCTTCAATTATATTATTTTTGAATATGCTAAAAGGTATAAAATATGAGTTCCGGTCTATCAATAACGATCGTCAGCGTAATATAAATGTTTAATAATATGAATTTTATATCTTTCGTTTACTTTCTGATGAAAATTGTGGTGTATAATATGAATGAAGACATGGTGGCTGGCATATAACTAAGATAGCTTTCTTATTTTCAACACATGTTATAATGGAAGGGAATCCTTTATCAGCGAGAACAGTACCTATCTCCAGGCTCTAACAAATCAATTAGTTCACAATCATTTGATGAAGCAATCAATCAAATGCAGTCCGTAGTATTTAGATACAAAACTTAAAAAACCAAAGGAGTGCAGGCAACTAAAAACATTATTGTGGGTATAACCATGTTTAGGTATATTCTGAGTACATGTGGAGTCTTTGATTAACTGTTGAGAGATGTTCGGTGTGAACTTTAGTGCGGTCTAGTAGAACACGTGTATGGTGAAGTATACTTAAATGGTTCTGGTGTTTGCATGGACGGTTGATTTTGAGGGCCTTTTCAATGCGTGTAACAAAAACCAGTTGTTTTCTAATATTTTTCTTTACTGCGTTTATCCATTTTTCCCGTTTTTCACAAAAACATGGTATGATAGTAGTATTCTTTGTAAAGTAATAGAATTTTAATTGATTTATTTTCATTTTTGTGGATGTATTGGTACCTACATCCAGAAATGCAACAATGCATTATGATTCAGCTGCATCCGGTTAGACTGGAAGCCGACCCCAACATAGTAGTAAAGGCTAGTTTAATTGTCAATGAGGGATTTTCATTTTAGCTTTTCCCTAGTCGCTGGATAGATGGCGCTAGGAGTAAGTATGATAATGCAAGGAAAAGAACCTAAAAAAACTGATTTTAACAAAGCGCGAGAAATGTTGGTTATATTCGGAAGGTTAAGCAAATGAAAGTGTCAGTCAACGAGAGTATGTAACGTGACACAATGTTTTTTTTTCAAGCGTTTTGGCTTTGGCATAGTAAGTTCAACGCCATCTATAGCGTTCTTAGTGTTGGGCAATGATAATAATCCGGTTAATATCATTTGGCTGATAATCGATTAAAAGCCAGTTAATAGCCATTAATAGCAATTATGGATGATAACCCCGCTGTTAATGTTATTTTAGTGATTGAAAATTTCCCTTCATGGTTTTCAGGCTGAGGACTGTCAGATTAGACTTCATTTTCACCATCTTTCTTTGTAATAAATAAATGTGCAATTTAAAACTAATCTGACCCATTTAAATATTTTCAATCAGCTATATTACATTGATTTTTAAAGAACACACACACACATCCCACATTAATTCCACGTCTCAGGGAGCTGGGCCTGGGCCTCGAGGTAAACTCAGCTAAATGTGAGTTCTTTTCCTGTGGTCCTGAGGCTGTGCCAAAATTCTCGCACTTTTCTTCCTTTCTTCCGGGTCTCACTATGCTTTCACCTAACTCTTTCAATCTCTTGGGTGCCCCGATTTTCCCTGATGCGGTCCCTGAGGTTCTAGAGGATCGCAAGCGTAATATATATCTTCTCGACGCCCACAGAAGGCTCAAGAATCTCTCTGCCCACGTCGCTTTGGTACTTTTGCGCATGTGTTTCGCGGTACCGAAGTTGACATACTTTTTGCGGACTGCCCCGACGTCGTGGTTCCCACAGTCTCTCTCATCTTTCGACGAAGCTCTTAAGGAAACGGTAGAGAGTATTTTAAACGTTTCGCTGAACGAAGCTCAATGGGCGCAAGCGGCTTTGCCGGTCCGGCATGGAGGTCTGGGGGTTCGTCGCGCACAGGATGTCGGCTTGCCGGCCTTCTTGGCGTCTGCGCATGGGGTTATTGACTTGGTCGCTCGCATTCTATCTCTTGATGGCGAACAAGTCAGTATCCCTTTCGCAGCGGACGCTCTGGTGGTCTGGTCAGGCCATTGCCCTGGCGGTATCATCCCGGAAGAACCTCAAGTGCAGCGCTCTTGGGATTGTGTAGGAGCGAAGGCGGTTCTAGCCGGACTTATAGATCGGGCGGAGGGGGTTGAATTGGCGCGCTTAAAGGCAGTGTCGCGGTCAGAGTCAGGAGCGTGGTTGCAAGCGCTTCCTTCACCTTACCTAGGCACTTTACTTGACGGCGACTCTTTGCGGGTGGCGGTGGCTCTCCGTCTGGGCTGCGATGTCTGTGAACCACATATATGCATCTGCGGGTCCAGAGTGGAGGCCAATGGCCACAAAGCGTTAAGTTGCTGTCGTTGCTCAGTGAGGTTTCCGCGGCACCATGCTCTCAACGACATTGTCCGGAGAGCGCTGGTTGGCGCCAATATCCCTTGTGTCCTGGAACCGCCGGGTCTCTGTCGTTTGGATGGCAAAAGACCGAATGGCCTGACTTTAGTGCCATGGCAAAAGGGTAAGTGCCTACTTTGGGACGCAACGTGTGTTAGCACGTTTGCCGCCAGCCATCTCCCTCGCACTGTCGGGTCACCCGGTGCCGTGGTTGAATCAGCCGCTCCCAAAAAGCGGGCCAAATATGCAACCTTAGAGCCGAAGTATTATTTTGTCCCACTGGCTGTGGAAACAACTGGTTGCTGGGGATCCGACGCTATCAAATTTGAGGCCGAGATCGGCCGGCGACTTAGAGATAGGGGCGGTGACCCACGCTCTGGTTTTTTCCTGGTGCAGAGGCTAGCCCTGGCAATTCAACGTGGAAACGCTGCAAGTGTCATGGGCTCCTTTGCGCCGGGAACGTCTAGGGACTGTGGACTTCTCATGACTTAAGGTTTTTTTGTAAACTGGTTTAAATTATTGGACACGTATGTATTAATTGTTTTTGAAAATTAGATTTTTTATGTAGGTACTTAGTTTTTTTTTTAATTCTTAATCAGTCATTTATTTGGGATATTTTTTTGGGATTATTTTCTTGGATTTTTTTCTTTCGTTTTTAAGAAATGATATTCATTCTAATAAATAGGTATATGTGATTATGTTATTTATGTTTTTATTAGAATTAGAATATCATGGGTTTTTAGTTGTTTTTTTTTTGTTTCTTGCTCAAAAATATTTTTCAGCCTACCTAATTACTGTTACATTCCACACAAGATTGTTCTTTTGTCTAACCATTTTATGATTCTTCACACAAACCAGGAACACATGAAAAAGGACTTCTTCACCGAAACATATCAGTCGACGTACTGATTCCGAATTCGGTTGGCGACGCTGTAGTGCAGTTCATGCATCTGTTTCTGGCACGAATAAATATTAGCGCCAGAAAGTGATAGCACGAGAAACGGGGGTGCGGGGATGCATGTTACCTACTAACCACTCGGGTATTTTCCACTGTTTATAATTTACCGACATCATATTCACAGAAAAGAGCTAATAAGTAACTTACTAGGCTGTACCTTACATTTTTACGTACTTATCGGTTAAAATTTATTTGTAGGTATACATACACCAACATATTTAGCTCGCTTTGTTAAGTCAAGTAATTAATTAGGTAGATGCTTAAATCACAAAGCGATGTGTCAATAGTAATTATGGTTTTTGTTGTATTGGATCTCTAAATTAACAAAACTGAATTTCCCGAAAAATGTGTATTTATTTTATTATTAACACTTTTTCACATACAAAAAGTGAAAATAAATAAAAAGAATAACAATACATTGAATCACACTGCGTACACGCACCCAATTTATGTTTACACCCACAGATTTTACAATAAAACAAAAAAAAGCAATATTTTTAAACAATACATTAATAGCAGGGTTATCATCCATTGCAAGGCTATTAATGGACACTTATGGATTATAATCGATAATAACTCAAAGCATCCGGCTATTAACCCAACACTAAGCGTTCTTGGAAACTAAGTTTTTTTTTAAAACCTCAAAAGGAAAACCTCTCATTGTGACGATTTTACGAATAGGGAATATGCAAGAAATACTAAACTCTTTTTATTTATTAAAATGCCTTGTATTGGAGCATTGAAACATTGTGGTACCTACAGATTAACCCAATATTACTCATACATCCTTTGTCCCAAATGTCACGGTTGGTTACATATGTTTTTTTTTCTATTGAAAAAAAATACCCGAAGTGTTTCATTTGATTCGAAACCACTTTTTCGTTTGTGGGTGTAATGGCACAAAATAAATATTAGGTTAATTTGTATCAAATTTGAACAAGATTTATAACTATAATTTATAAAAACATAATAACATTTATAAGTATTTTCTTAATCCTGACTCTCCTAACTAACAATTTTGACTACTTAATGAATTGTTCTTTGTGACATGTAGCATACCGTTAGAAAGGGTATCAACTAAAGAACTTTTTAAAATAAAGCTAAGTTCAAAATGGCTTTTAGTTTTATTTTACAATAAATTTTGAAGTTGTACAATTTCATCCATTTAAAAAAGAAAATAACTTTGGTAGCTCGTAAGAAATTTTCTAGAAACCAGTTCTATCAAACAAAGATTTATTTAGATTTAGAAGACTTTGGAGAGTACAACAAAATTTATTTTGTGCCATTACACTCAGAAACGAAAAAGTTATTTGGAATTAAAGGAAACATTTTGGGGATTTCTTTTCATTTGAAAAAAAAACATATGTAACCAACCATGACATTTAGGACATAGGGTGTATGGGTAGAACCTAGCTAATGATCTCCCAAATCCCTGGAAAAATTGTGTCGGTCCATAAACCAAACACCCTGTATATATATTTCATAATAAATTACGTTACAATTTTAGAATGCTCAATCGGCCATTTTAGACACCAAGTTATCCAACTGTGAAAGGACTGGAAGAACCAGTTTGGTGTTCCACGGGTCAGAAAGGAAGATTATCAGTAGGATAAAAAAACAACATATTTTTTTATAAAATGCAGTTTATTTACAGAAAAATCACTTGTACAAAATTCATTATTCATTTTATTTCGTATATTTTTACAAATTAAAATCCTTACAACTAATCGGAGTATTTTAACACCCGTACGTAATAAGTCTAACATAGTTTTTTTTTTGTCAAAAATACTATTTTTTCAGTGGGATTATTATTATTACATTTATTATGTATAGTGTTATATTTTCTAAAAGTTTACTACGTGTTTTCTACTTTTTCATTTTAAATGGAGATCTAAGTTATGTAGTACTAATAAGGTGGAAGGAACACGACGCGAAATTCTACCACCAATTCAGTAATCATTTTGAGCCGGTCACATAGAAATTTTTCATCGTTAATAAAAAAAATACCTACTCAAAGTTACAATACCTACACGACAAAATAAAACCGACTTCAAATACACAAAAAAGTGTAAAATAACTTTAGCTTCAGAAGTCTGTGACTTTAGTTTGTTTAATTCATTAATTCAGAAAAATAATCATAAAAATCGGTTCACAATATTGGCGAAGATATCGCTGAACTGTGAGATATGTGGGTAGACTAAGAACATTCACATTATCTTGTATTAGGGTAGTCTTACGTTGTCAGACTTTTGTCTTCATTAAATCAGCTGAGTGGATGGACGCGCGTTGTTATTGTTCTAGTAATCTTAATACCCTGGACCTCTGGAACCGTATTCTACAGTGGCGACGAGAACAATCGAACCGCGACGCAAGTGCGAGTTATTTAGTGCAGACAGTGACTAATTAATTTGTTGTGCGAAGTACGATGTCGGTGGGCAAGATAGCCGAGTTTAACGTGGCAGCGGATAACTGGCGGTTATACGTAGAACGTCTAGAACAATATTTTATTGTGAACAAAGTTACGAGTGATATGTATGTACCGATATTGATAACCGTAATGGGCGCGGAATGCTATGAGTTGCTGGTAAATTTGTGCACACCCGACAAACCAACGACGAAGACGTTCGCGGAGGTCACGACGATTATAGAAAAATATTTACAACCGAAGCCAAGTGAACTCGCTGAGCGATTCAAGTTTCGGCACAGAAAGCAAACAGTTGGCGAAACAATATCAGAGTATGTAATAGTTTTGAAAAAAATGTCGAAGACGTGCGAGTTTGGCACCTGGTTGCAAGAGAGTTTACGCGATCAGCTGGTATGCGGCATACAAAGTGAGACAATTCGACAAAGGTTGTTCACAGAAAGTGACCTAGATTTTACCAAAGCCTATAGTCTGGCTATAAGTATGGAGGCGGCGGAAAAGGACGCTGCGGTGGTCGAAGGGCGAGGGAGGTCGATGCAGGAGGCAGGTTCGGTCGACTGTCAAGCCATAGCGGGGTTCGCAGCGCGCCAGGCCAGCGGGTCGAGGGCGAGCGAGCCGGCGACCAGCGGCCGGCCGGCGACACGGGCGGGGCGCGCGCAGGCTACCGCAGCCGCACGAGGCGGGCGCGCGGGCTCCCGAGGCCGGGGACCGGCACAAGCGCCGGCGGCGGCTTCAGAGCGAGGCGCGCAGCAGTGCGTGGCATGTGGCGGGGCGCACAACGCGGCGCTGTGTCGCTTCGTACGTTACGTGTGCAAGGTGTGCAATAAACAAGGTCACCTTCGGCGCATGTGTCCGTACATGACGGGCCAGCACAGCGTGGACGTGGTCGACGACAACTCAGCGCCCTACCGAGGCCTTGGAATGAACGCCGAGTGGGAACAGGAAGTATCGAGTGATAGCGATTGTAGTGGCGAGGTAATTATTACGAACCTTAATCGAGTTTCGGTAGTGGACTGTAGCCCAATTTTGATAGATATAAACGTACATAATAAATATGTTAGTATGGAATGCGATACACACAAAAAAAGAAACAGACGAATTGATAACCTCTTACTTTAGAAGTCGGTTAAAAATGTGTCATTCAGCTGTTTTTTTACCCGACTGCGGCGAAGCCCAAAAGGAGGGTTATTTATTATTAATTCCCGATCAAAAATGTCTATGGAGAGGTCGAGAATGATTTACTGAATCCGCTACCGTTTGTGAAGCGATATCTCTTTCACCTGTTTATTGATCATTTTGCCATACTTGTCAAGTATACGCCTTAAATGGTTCAACAGTTTAACATTAGGTGCTTAACCTATTAATTCCTTAACTGTCCACTGTTTACAATAATAAGGTTTTTTGTAGACCAGGTTCCACAAAAAAGCGATAGATGGCGCAGTGTAACTTTTTTTTATTTTCGGTGTCCAAACCAAATTTTTACGGGCAGCAGATATCGGTGTCCAAATATTCGGTGAAAGGTAACCATACAGCCACACAATTTTTTGAAATGAAAACTTCTTTAGGCGCGTTGAGCACTTTTTGGGTGAAGGAAAAACATTGAACTCATCGTCACTTGACGTAACGTCACGCTTCGTAGCACTCGTAGCATCCGCTACGGCGTAGCACCACATAGGCATGCGCGGGGCATAACCAGTGCTACGACTGGGGAGGGGCCTGTGTACTTTTTGTTTTCACTTCTATCGGCAGTCCCCAAAGACTGCCCCGATTGTTTTTTTTTAACTGGTCATGTATAACGCCATCTATAGTTTTTGAGAGGAAGCTGGCCAATCTTCATTATTTTGATTTACACGCACAGTACAAGTCATACACAAATCTCAAATCTCTAGACTGCATAAGCACTAAAATACTTCAGTTCATAAGTATGTTGTGATGAAAGGCTACTTAAAAGGCTTATCTTAAACACTATACCCACTTTCAGTAACATTATGAGATACTTAAACGATTGCCTTAATATCATTGCACTGTTGGACTAAGAGGTATCGTATTACCCAGTACTAACTGGGTTGTGGAGGTCAGATAGGCAGTCGCTCCATGTAAAATACTGGTATTCAGCTGCATCCGGTTAGACTGGAAGCCGACCCCAATGATAGCATGACGGTTGACACGGGAAGATTGTAAATAAAACGTGTTGCGCAGACCCCAAGTGATATATCAACATGAATGATGTAACCAAGAATTTGTAACAATATTCTGATTTAAAAGAGTGTCCATGGAGTTTCTTGCCCGTTCTTCTCCATAGAGATCTACGCTAGGGAATGGGCAACTACAGTACTTTCACAAGTTATTATGCCTTGTGACTTTGATTGTAGTTTCATCTTTCTTTTGACAATTCAAAGTACAATCGCCACAAATCAAGCTACCACAAACTTTCAAATGACTCCAAACGATTTTAAACCATAAAATGTTGATTGTTAAGTTCAAAATCGAATGAGATTGACAGTTTGTGGTAATTTGGTGTGTTTGTGTCCCTATAATAGTTTATTTAAAATAAATACTTCTAATTTGAGTTATAAGACACTAGCTGATGCCCGCGGCGTCGCCTGCCCGCAAATTATACTAAAACCTTCCTCTTGAATCACTCTATCGATTAAAAAAACTTGCATCAAAATCCGTTGCGTAGTTTTAAAGATCTAAGCATACATAGGGACAGACAGAATAGGCGACCTTGTTTTATAATATGTAGTGATAGTGAAGGGCAGTAAGATGATAACGGAATTTGAACTCTCGATACTGAAGTTAACGTTGAAAATACAACAGTGTGCGGCATTAAGGCATTCGTTTAAGTTCCGCTGAGTGTTCATAAAAGCGGTTGGAGGCACATACACGAACTACAGAGTTTACAAGACCTAGGACTCCTAAGTACAAGGAACGATTTATAAAGCTAAGTTTGTTCTGAAACGTTAGGCAGTAATTGGAGTTTGGATACAAACCGTAACTACCGCCATTTTTTTTTTGAACAAGATTTGTTTGAATGATCTTGCTTCTCAAACAAATTGATGCATAAAGCTTATCGATTCTACAAGGCGATATTACCAAAAATATTTTTTTTATACAACGTTATTTTTAGTGTAGTGGAAATCTGAAACTAGATTAAAAAACCGGCCAAGTGCGAGTCGGACTCGCGCACGAAGGGTTCCGTACCATTGACTAAATTTAGTTTGTTAATTTGTTGTTATAGCGGCAACAGAAATACATCATCTGTGAAAATTTCAACTGTCTAGCTGTCACGGTTCATGAGATACAGCCTGGTGACAGACAGACGGACAGACAGCGAAGTCTTAGTAATAGGGTTCCGTTTTTACCCTTTGGGTACGGAACCCTAAAAACATAAACCTCTCACACAATCCAGCCATCATTTTTTAATAGGGATATTGACTGACTAAAAAAATATGATTCTGTTTAGTCTGTCAGTTAGATTAATCGAAAAATATTGGATGCGTGTTTTTTGTTTTATCAAATTAATTAAAATTGACGAACATAAAACGTGTCAAAGAGCATGGGTCGGGGCTTATGACGCCACATTTGAGTAAAAAATGTACTCAAATGTGACGTCACACGAACTCGTGTGACGTCTCATTTTTTATTTCGACGCACTGAATCGTCTTTATTATTTGTTTACGAGAAAAAAGAAAAAAAATACGTGTCCAATATTTTTTGGAAATCTATCTGACAAACTAATTAGACAACAGGGTCTAAATTGGACGCTTTAGTAAAATGGCCATTTTAGGCCCCGAGGATTGCAAGACAATAACTATCGAATATCATATAAAATGTTCAGTTTTAGAGTTGAAAATTTCTGTAGTTTTTAAACTGTTTTATTTTCATAAATCATTTATTTCAATGGGGGCTATCGCGCATGAATTCGCCGCTAGAGGTCGTTCGTGTAGAGTAAGGTCTTCCGAAATGTCAGATGTCATACAGTGTTCGCGCGTTGCGTGCTTTTTTAGCATGTATTTATACTAATACTAACAATTGTGTTCTAGACTGAGCCATTCCTGATTAATGAGGGATTTTCTTTTTAGCTCTTCCCTAGTCGCTGGATAGATGGCTACGAGTTAGTATGATAATGCAAGGAACGGAACCTAAAAAAACTGATTTTAACAAAGCGCGAGAAAACTAGGTTATATTCGGAAGGTTAAGCAAATGAAAGTGTCAGTCAACGAGAGTATGTGACGTGAAACAATGTGTTTTTTTTCCAAGCGTTTTGGCTTTGGCACCATACAGAGTACTTGGAAACTAAGTTTTTTTTTAATACCTCAAAAAGAAAACCTCTCATTATGACTTGAAGATTTTAAGTAGCAACTTAAGATCTTATTTGTTAGTACTTGGAGGTAAAATGATTTTTAAATGTTTCATGCTTGCTAATAAAATAAACTTTTTGTGATGTTATTGGTACTTTAAAGTATAAAATAGAATTATTGACAGGACCTTACTCGACAGTGGCGCCATCTGGGGAGCTCAAAAACGATAGCACGCATTCTGCCTGACCTTTCCAGGAATACAGGGGGCCTAAAATGGACGCTTAAGGAAAATCATAATATTAAAACAATATAAATCAAATCAAAATTCTTAAAATGGTCACAGATGCAGTTAATATCATGAATTTTCACTTTGTGACCATTTTTATTTTTAGTCTGATGATTTTAGGCCCCCAAGTGTGTTATGTCATGATGATTGATGACATATTTTGTGAAATTATTTTATTATTTTTTCTCTAAGTATTTACTTTTCTATAGACTTGAATTTAAAATCTTGTTTCCGTTTTAATATTTTCTCTCTACAACGTGTGTTATATGTGGTTAAAATGCATAGATTAAAAGATATCATCAATCATAATTAATTTAAATTTAATTGATAAAATACGAGTAATTCATTTTCATTCAAACCAATCATTCATATTTAAAGCTAAGAAAATGCGACGTTGTCCCATTAATAATTTCGACTTTGAAAAAAATTAAACCAAAAAAAAGGATAATTGAAAAATATTTTTTTTAACAGTTGATTCTTTGATATGGTCTCATTCAAACCCTAGATTTATAGAATTTAAAAAAGGAACAGGTTTTTTTTTTTATAAACATTCAAATATTTACGAGCGAATCTTTTAAATCTCCTTGACTAAAAATAACGTTGCATTGCACTTAAAAAAATCATAGCCCATTTTGAAACGCCAAACCATATAACATTACCATATACATTCTAAACACCTCTAAATAGCCACAATCCATTATAAATCCTATACAAACGGTCACCCATCCTATTATTACCTTGCTTAACTTTGACACGCGTTTACAAAATGTACAGTTTACAACTAGATTCTAACTTAAACTTTATATTCTAATACTGTTGTTATTTTGGTCTTTATTGTGATTCGGGTAGCCTAAATACAATTCGGGTAGCCTAATTACAAGGATGTATTAAAAAAAAATATAATTCTGTTTAGTTCGTCAGTTAGATTTTCGAAAAATATTGGATACGTGTTTTTTGTTTTATCAAATTAATAAAAAAACCGGCCAAGTGCGAGTCGGACTCGCGCACGAAGGGTTCCGTACCATTATCTATACATTAGACAAAACGGCAAAAAAATCACGTTTGTTGTATGGGAGCCCCCCTTAAATATTAATTTTATTCTGTTTTAAGTATGTGTTGTTATAGCGGCAACAGAAATACATCATCTGTGAAAATTTCAACTGTCTAGCTGTCACGGTTCATGAGATACAGCCTGGTGACAGACAGACGGACAGACAGCGAAGTCTTAGTAATAGGGTTCCGTTTTTACCCTTTGGGTACGGAACCCTAAAAATGACAAAGATAAAACGCGTCAAAGATCGTGAGTGGGGGCTTGTGACGTCACTTTCAGGTAAAAAAATGTACTCAAATATGACGTCACACGAGTTTTCGACGCACTGTATCGTCTTCAATTTTTGTTTATGTGAAAAAAGAAAAAATATGTGTCCAATATTTTTTGGAAATCTATCTGACGGATTAATTAGATTTTTTATTTCGTCTACCGTAATGTGTTGAAAAAACAAGATGACAGATAGTTCCGATTTTGGCCACGCGCCAAAACATCCTTGTACACACATGTGTTTAAGATTATTTCAAGACTTTTGTAAGCTGATATTTTTTATCTATATATAGTCTTTTTTTAATACGACTTAGGCTTATGTGACGTGGGTCTAAGGCTATACGACGATATTGTGATGATTTTTAATAATGAACTTTATTTTCAGTTGGTTAAAGCGCATTTTGGTCAACAATTTTGTGATGATGTTGAATAATAAACTTTATCTTTAGTGTTTTAAAGCGCATTTTACACTGCGCGAATGCACTTAGCTCATAATAAAGTGTACTTTTAATATACAGAGTGGTTTTCTTTCAAAATCTTCATTTAAGAAAAATATCTCGATAAAAATAGCCTGCTGATATACATGGTGTTGTTATTTTTATCAATTTTCTACTTTGACATTTAAATTGATGTTGTAACACCCTGTATAACATGTACGTTCGTCTATCCCACGCCACCTCCCGAACTAAACATGAATACGTTAGCCTACTCTAATAAATGCGTCCAATTTGTTACCTTCGTGCGAGCATCTTTTTAATCTAATCTTCGGAACGTCTGATCCAATTTCGAAAATTCTTTCAATAATAGGAAGCTACTTTATCTCTGAGTTTCATGTCAGCCTTTCTCGTTAGATGGGTTATGCAACGCTAAATTTTTTCAATTCGAATCAGTAGTTCCTGAGATTACAGCGTTCAACCAAACCAACTCTTCAGCTTTATAATACTAGTTTAAATTGTTTGTTTTTTGAAGTGAAAACTTCTTTAGGCGCGTTGAGCAGTTTTTGGGTGAAGGAAAAACATTGAACTCATCGTCACTTGACATAACGTGCGGTCACGCTTCGTAGCACTCGTAGGCGATCCGCTACGGCGTAGCACCACATAACCATGCGCGGAGCATTACCAGTGCTACGACTGGGGCGGGGCCTGTGTACTTTTTGTTTTCACTTCTATCGGCAGTCCCCAAAGACTGCTCCGATTGTTTTTTTTTTTTATTATTGTTTTAATTATTTTATTTGTTTATTTATTTTATTTCTATTTTCTTTAAAAAAATGCCTACACGACGACAACAAATTATATAGCTAGAAAAATACTAGTATTTTTGTAGAATATTTTTTTATATAAAAATACACTGGTGCGCTATCTATCACACTTATACTAAAAGGAGTGAACAGGCGGATAGGGTGTAAGACCCTGTTGTCGAAAGTCTACCTAACTTTAATTTTCGTGTACTATATTAGCCAATGTTTAATAATATTGTCTAGTACCAAGGGCCAGTGGCCCAAAAAGTCTGACAACCAGTCTTACCAAGGGGTATCGTATTACCCAGTACTAACTGGGTTGTGGAGGTCAGATAGGCAATCGCTCCATGTAAAATACTGGTATTCAGCTGCATCCGGTTAGACTGGAAGCCGACCCCAACATAGTTAGGAAAAGGCTAGGCAGATGTTGATGAGGCCTGTGTCCCAGCAGTGGGAACATTATAGGCTGAAATATCATGTCGCCTTTTATAACATGGGCGTTAAGGCGAAGTGTGGGTGTTAAATACACTTGTGCCATACCCTTTTAGGTTCTATAGGCGTGATATTATGAGAAAGAGAATCTTTAGTTAGGTAGACTTTTGACAATGGTTTCGATTCTGTTGTGCACGAACTAAACTTAATTTAGGCTATTGCTATCTTTTACTAAAAGGCAATGCGAGAAAAGGACGGCTATAGCTATGAACTAAGTTAGAGATGTCAAACTAGTTTATGCCTTGCGCTTCACCGTGTTTTTAGTCGACATGTTTTTACGTGCACCCTTCATTTGTATAGAAATATTAGTTTCACCTAAATTTGACAGCTCTAAATTACGTCCGTCTCTTTCTCGTTTAATTAGAGAGAAAAAGATAGCAATAGCCTAAATTAAGTTTAGTTTGTGCACAACAGAATCGACACCAATTTAAACTAATGTGTTGTTTAGCCATTCTGTGAAGGCACTAAATATTACTGGAAGAGCGGTGGTACCAATTGCGGACCGTCCTATTGAAAATATAGTTCTCTGATTCTAGTTTCTACTTTTTTAAGGCTATATCTATGCAAAATATTCTTTTGAACATATATTTGTGGACACTTGCCCGATATACACCGTGTTTCCGGACGATATCGATAATCTTCGACCGGTCATTGTACTTATCATTACGAACAACTTTTACTATGGGACTCGCGAAAAAAATATCAGCTGTTCCCTACAATTAGGGTCGCATAACTCGTCAAAATGAACAGCTGATGTTTTTTTCGTGATTCAAGGTTTGTTCCCATAGTAACAGTTGTTGCGTGGTGTTGTTGTTATTTGTTGTTGTTGTAAGTTGTTGTTATATCGTCCGAAAACACGGCATATACTGCAATACTCACTAATCTAGAAAAAGTGCTTGGAATATTATGAAAATGGCAGCAGTTTCCTACAAATATAAATGTTT
The DNA here is from genome assembly GCA_905147715.2 of Xestia xanthographa. Lineage (NCBI taxonomy): Eukaryota > Metazoa > Arthropoda > Insecta > Lepidoptera > Noctuidae > Xestia > Xestia xanthographa. The sequence goes on from LR990671.1 coordinate 4,900,594, forward strand.
TACTTTCTAACACAGTTATAATCTCCAGTAAAATTGTAAAAGTAAAGACAGCAATTGGTACACCTACCCTACTATTTTTTTTTTCATTTGCTATTTTAGCTGCCTAAGATTAAGATAAATGCACTATTTATGAGTAGTTAATAGTTTACACCGAGTATATTATAATGGATAAAATACGTCTTATACATTCGTCTTATACAAAATAATACTACATTTTTTTATTTATTATGCTCTTTAAAATTACTGGCCTTATGTTGGCAACATTTATTTAAAAAATATATGTTGTAAAAAGTTGCCAATATAAAAAATGAACACGTAGTGTTGCTAGTTAATTCCTTAAGACTTATTTTTTAAAAGCTGCATGAAAGTCTTTTTAAGTAAAATGGTGTTTAATAAATAATTTGTCTAAGTGAATTATTAATTTAAAAACTAATTATAAATGCATGCATTAAAATCACCGCAGTTAGAACAACATATGTTCAGGAAAAACCGGAATTTCCCAGTTATCCGAAACGCCTCTAAAACTCGATTAAAATCTTAAAAACTACATTAAAAATGTTGCCAACATCTACACTGGGCTACCATATCACTTAATTTTGGAATATTACTTTTCGATTGATCACAAAATTCTATCAAACTAAAAAAGTATTGCCGTATTAATTACATAATCAAATAATCAAATCAAAAACATTTGAAAGAAACAAAAGAGCTACCAACTAAACAATCACAAAAATAACTAACCTAATGCTGCCATCAAAAAAAAAAACTACCTAAAAGTTGCCAGCGTCGAAGTAAAAAAAACTACTAAAATACAAAAAATACTGTGGGTTGCCAGCGTCAATGACAAAAATACTACTAAATACGTTACCTTATTCTATTAGCTATTAGGGGCGGTATCTCGCCATGTACTGAACCAACTGACGTTGAACATGCCAGAGTAAGGGTGTTTTCTCTTCTTATGAAGGCGAAGGGACTCTTCAGATGCATACCAAAATTGAGGGAACCTATCGTAGGGATATTTCAATGGTTCTTTTACGAATGGCTCTGCAGGATCGTCTGAAAAGAAAATAAATAAGGTTTTTTTAATTAAATCTATACAAATAAATAAGGCATACAATTAACGAACCACCAGATTTAGCAAAATGATAACGGCAAAAAAACCATGTTTGATTGCCAAAATTAGTTTTTTTTTTATACAAGTATTTAATGTAAGATTTTTGCTTTAAACACCTCCACGACCCCCGTACAATTCAATGCATCCATCAGAACAATATTTTGAGTGCGTTACATTGAGTTCTACCACAAAACATGATTTTTCACCCCAAAAAAAAAAGTAGTTTCCCGGCAACAATTTTTGCGTAGACTTAGTTTGATGTACAGAATGCTTGGTTGACGGTTTCGTGATGAGGTATACTTACAAGGAGGCAAACAGTATAGACAGAATATCCGATGTTTCCGGCTCTCGTGGGACTCCAGATGTTTCTTGTGATGTTTCCGGCGCGTGGAGACGTGCGGGCAGCACGGGCATGGAATGGCGAAGTCCTTCGGCACACAGCCATGCCGCTCGGCTGCGTGTGTGATCAGGGTCGAGGCCACACGGTAACCCTAGGAGACAGGAAACTATCGTGAGTTCTTGAGTCCGGGTCATTCATCTAGACACGCGGGAGCGTGTCAAGCCAAGTTCTGGCGCGCAGCTCACAGTGTGTAATATTACACGAACCATTTGGAGCCACTTTTGAGCCCCTCATAACTCAAAAACTATTTCACCTAAACTTGTCAAATTTGGCTCATATATTGAGACTAGCGAGATGTATATGTGCTCCAAATTTTTATAAACATATCTCTAACGGTTATTTAGATATTAACGTCCAAAAATCGTCATTTTTATGACTGACCTATAGATCAAAACTATAACCCAGTTCCAGATGACCTAGAAAGTTCAAATTTGGCATGCAGATAGGTAATTAGGTGAATACAAAGGAAAAAATCAGAAACTGGTAATTTTTTATCATTTTATTATAATTTTCACTTAACTTATTAATTAGTGCCTGTAAATCTCTATATGTGGATTTTATGATCTTTACGTGTATATATAACGAGTTGAATACCACCCTTACTATTTCAGCCGAAAGACGTCCACTGCTGGACATGGGCCTCCCCCGAAGCGGGGTTTTTGCCAAAATCGCCACGCTTGGCAGGCGGGTTGGCGATCGCAGTACGGTTCTTACAAAAGCACAGAGAACACTGCTGCCCATTCTCTGGTACCACCCTTAATTTTCTTTAATCCAAATATTTCCGTTTTTGTACTTATAAATAAGAATATAGTAGTAATAGTAATTTTCGTATTTATTACGCGTAACTAACCGTATTCTACAACCACTAGCGCCACCTATTATCATTCTCAGAAACTCACTCACTACACCATGCCGCCTCCATTGATTTATTTAAAAGTGACACTAGAATTATATTATAGCCTTCGCAAGTTCAACCTGTTACTTCTACTTACTGTCGGTTCTTATTTTATTATTCCGAAAATTTGGCTTGCTGATAAAAACTAACCACCGAACATAATAATTCGTATATGAGAACTAGCCAAGTCAGACCTTAGGCTACAGTATATTCTCCTAAGTTATAAGAAAAAATGATATTTTATGTTGTTATAGATAAATTTCAGGACAGACCATTGAACTTGGCACCCATTTAGATTTCACTTCTTTTGTCGTTGAAGTCAACAACCAAGGCATATATCATAATATTGAACTTGGCTCTCCTTTCACATTTATGTTTTTGATGGGATTTAGGTTAACAGAGCAATGAGTCTGACATAAGAAATGAGTCCATAAGCAATGAGTCCGGGTCATTCATTAAGGTCAACAGAGCAATGAGTCTGCCATAAGAAATGAGTCCATAAGCAATGAGTCCGGGTCATTCATCTAAGTCAACAGAGCAATGAGTCTGCCATGAGCAATGAGTCCATGAGCAATGAGTCTGGGTCATTCATTTAGGTCAACAGAACAATGAGTCTGCCATGAGCAATGAGTCGATGAGCAATGAGTTCGGGTCATTCATTCAGGTCAACAGAGCAATGAGTCTACCACCACTAATAATCACTATCACTACATATAGAGCAAGATCCCAGGGTCGCCAAACCTTACTTATTTTCTCATGAACAAAATGTGTGGCATCAAGTAGTGTTAGTGTAGTGTTACAGTCTGTGCCAGATAAGTAGGAATTAAAGGTCATTGCTCTTTCCTTAATTTATCTGAGTAGGTACCCCGACAATCAACAATGAATCGTTTTCTATTACAAGAAAAAGTCAAAGATCACGATAAAGGTCGTTTCGGGACAAGTTTATGTCATTATCTCTGTTTTCGAAATTATGTATTTGAATAAATGTATGCGGGTTAATGACCTTAATTTCCTACTTAGTACAAATATAAAAATTAAGTCTCGTCGTCAGTACGCTCGGCCTATAGGTATCTTTTCATTCATTATTTCTATACAAAGTCAACGGGGCGGGGCTAGAGAGCGTTTTATGTTGTAAGTGCAAGCAAAAATTAGCTTAGTGGTGATCAGGCGGGGTTGTCCTCGATAGTACATAAAGATACTAACTTTGAAGCAGTGTTCACACTGGTAGGGGAAGTCCTTCCATTTGGGGTTCTTTTTCCGGCTGAAAACCATCTTGTAGGGCTCCGTAGGGAACCAGTCTTCAGGGTCTAGCAGCAACTCAACCAGCTCCGTTCCTGTAAACAATGATGTTGTATAAAATACACGGTTTTATACAAGGTGTAAAAGACCTCATCACGAAGTCGTCAACCAAGCATTCTGTACATCAAACTAAGTCTACGCAAAAATTATTGCCGGGAAACTACTTTTTTTTTGGGGGTGAATAATCATGTTTTGTGGTAGAACTCAATGTAACGCACTCAAAACATTGTGCTGATGGATGAATTGAATTGTACGGGGGTCGTGGAGGTGTTTAAAGTAAAAATCTTACATTAAAAACTTGTATTAAAAAAAAACTTGTCAAAAAGTTGGAACTTTGACCCCCAATATCTCCGTAACTAGAAGGTTCCCAGGTATGATGTAGAACAAAAAATGATCGCAATGACGAGGAGTATAAGTGATTTTCGGCTTCGTTAAGAGGTGTTTTACACTGTGTTTTTTTTTTTTTTTTTTTTTTTTCCGAATTTTGTATTGCAATCTATCATTCTAGATATTCAGCAATATGTTTGATATTGATAACGGGTTTGTACGAAAGCTGTCCAGTGACTGCTCCGTTTATTCTTGTAATCTCTTAGATTATAAGGTCTTGAGGAATCTTTCTCTTTAGTCTTCTAGCGACTGTTTGGGTGTTCATCAGATTTACTGCTAACTGGTTTGGATGATTTGAGATTCGCTCTTTGTATGCTTTAGTCTTTTCAGAAATTTCTTCCATTACAGTTGTGATGCAGAGGTCGTGATGGAGTCTGTTGTTTGAGACATACCAAGGTGCGTTCGTTATCATTCTTAGTATTTTTGACTGGAACCTTTGAATTATTTCAATATTTGATTTTGCCGCTGAGCCCCACAACTGCAGCCCGTACGTCCATATAGGCTTTATTATGCATTTATATAGCAATAATTTGTTCTCCAGTGAGAGTTGAGATTTCTTATTTAGCAGCCAGTACATTGTGCGTATCTGTTGGCCCATAGCCAACCTCTTGGTAAATATGTGCTTCTTCCAAGTTAGGCGTCTATCTAGATATATTCCAAGATACCTGGCGTTATCCTCTTGCGGGAGAGGAATTCCGTTTAGAGTGACAGGGGGACATGTTTCTTTCCTGTTAGTGAAAGTCACCTGGACGGACTTAGTTTCATTGGCTTTGATTCGCCAGTCTTTAAGCCATTTAGATACTTGATCGAGACTAGTTTGAAGTTTTTGTGCTGCAACGTCCGGTGAAGTGTCCACTGAGAGAATTGCTGTGTCATCAGCAAATGTTCCAGTGACCACGCCCTCAGTCGTTGGGAGGTCGGCTGTAAACAGTAGGTACAGCATTGGGCCCATTACACTACCCTGAGGTACTCCAGCTTGGATGGTATGTAGGGAGGTTATCTCTTCACCGTGTCTTACAAAAAAGTGTCTGTCACTCAGATAGGATTTTATAAGGTTGTAGAAGTTTATAGACAGGTCCCGCTTTATTTTGAAGAGTAGTCCGTCATGCCACACACGATCAAATGCCTGAGATATGTCCAAAAACGCTGCTGTACTGTACTGTTTTGACTCAAAAGCTTGGTTGATATGTTCCACTAGTCTGTGCACTTGTTCTATGGTACTGTGCCCCCGGCGAAAGCCAAACTGGTGGTCAGGTAGTAGTTTATTCGAAGAGATGATTGGGGACAATCTACGCAGGATTAGTATCTCCAAGATTTTCGAGGGTATGGGCAGCAGGCTAATAGGTCTATATGATTGCGCCTCAACAGGATTCTTACCCGGCTTGGCAACCATTATAACTTGTGCTACTTTCCATTGAAGCGGAACCATACCCCTTTGCAGGATAGCGTTGTACAGGAAAGTTAGAAATTGGATGCCTTCTTTTGGCAGTTCTCTTAGAATTTTGCCAGTTATGAGATCGTATCCAGGAGCTTTACTTGGGTCTAGCGCCTTAATCGCTGTTTTTACTTCCTCCTTTGTGACCTTAGGAATGGGAGGATCCAGTTGGTGGGTTTGGTTTAACATTTGGGTGACTTCGTGAATTTTAGAAGAGCCCAGATCTGGATTTGGTATAAAAACATGTTTAAGATGCTCAGCAAATGTGTCAGCTTTGTCCGCATCACTGGAAGCCCATTCTGAGTTACTCTTGCGGATGGGAGGTTGGTTAGAAACAGGACGTTTAAGCTTTTTAGTGACTTTCCATAAAGAGTAATTTGTTTCTGCTGTTGCGTCTAGGTTTTTTAAGGATATTTGAATATTTTGGTTTTCATTATCTTGTAGTAGTGTTTTAAGTTTTGTTTGTAAATAGTTCAAATGTTTTTTGTCATTAGGATAACCTGTTTTTTGCCACCTATTTCTAGCTCTTCGTTTTTCAGCTAGTAGTTCCCGAACAGAATCAGGACATTCTTGTTTATGGTGCGAATCTGTAGGAGCTGGAGTAGCATTCCAAGCAGCTTGTTGGACACAGCCATTGAAATGTTCAACTGCTTCTGTTATGTCGTCGTCCGTCTTTAGAGTAATTTTCATATCCAAGCTTTCCACCAGCAGCTGTCTGAAGAGCTCCCAGTTAGTTTTATTTGTGTGTAACTTGCACGGCTTAGGAGTCACTGTGACTTTCCTTTTTAATGTTATTTCTACTGGGGAGTGATCAGAGGATAGTTCGGTGCTCGTTTTGCTTGATAAAAAATTATTGGCAATTCCTTTTGTTATGCAGAAGTCGAGCAGGTCTGGTATTTTATTCCTGTCTGTAGGCCAGTAGGTAGGTTGTCCAGGGGAAATAACATTAAGATTTAATTTCTCTATGGCCATTCGTAGCTGTCTACCTTTCGTAGTTATGGTACGTGAGCCCCAGTAATGATGCTTGGCATTGTAATCTCCACCAGCTATGAATCTGTGTCCTAGTGTGGCAAGAAATTTTTCGTAGTCTTTTTGCTTAAGTTTATGTTTAGGTGGGCTGTAAACAGCGGATACTGTGACTGTTCCTGCCCAATCTTCAATGACGACATTTGTTGCTTGAATTTCCTCTGTGCAATAATGTATTGTTTCATGATGTTTTATGTTAGTTTTTATTAGCACCGCACTACCAGCGTGTGCGCAGCCATCGGGGTGCATCGTGTGATATGTCTTGTAGTTCTGAATGTTGAAGTGGCTCTTTTTAGTAAAATGTGTTTCCGAAACTAGGAGAATATCTATTTTTTGTGTCTCTAGATATGCCTTGACTTCAAGGGTATGTTGTGACAGCCCATTCGCATTCCATAGGGCAAGTTTTAAGCAGTCGAAGTTGACAGCTTGGTTGTGAGGGCTATTATTAAGTTTGTCAGGGTAGTCAGTTGTTGCATCATTTGTTTCATCAAAATCATTAGTTCATGCATGTCGTGTTGGTTAGCGTGTTTTGTCTCTAGTGTTGTACTTTCGGGTTGCTTTTTGTTAACAAATGCGTCTTTGTAGGATTGATATTTGATATTTTGGTTTTCTTTGTCCGTAGAATTCTGGTTCTCTGATGTGGCACTCTGTTTATTGTTAGGAGTATAGGCTTTTCTGCGTTCTGGTGCCTTAGGAAACTTGAGATTTTGGAGTTCTCTGTAGACCTTACAACCCTTATAGTTTGCCGGGTGGTTGCCGTCACAGAGAACACATTTTACACTGTCTGATCTTGTTTTCCTTAGGCAGTCTGTGGAGAGGTGGTCACCAGCGCATTTGATGCATTTAGGGCTACGGCGACAGTACGTTTTGGTGTGTCCGTATTGTTGGCATTTGGTAGGTAATAAAAAAAAAAGTCATTTCCCAACAATATCTTTTGGGTAAAGTTGACACCACATAGTTGATAATTATACTCATATACTGTTGATAAATACATACTTATTATACATATAAGCATCCATCATCATCTGCCTAGCCTTTTCCCAACTATGTTGGGGTCAAGCTTCCAGTCTAACCGGATGCAGCTGAATACCAGTATTTTACATGGAGCGACTGCCTATCTGACCTCCACAACCCAGTTAGTACTGGGTAATACGATACCCCTTGGCAAGACTGGTTGTCAGACTTTTTGGGCCACTGACTACCTGTAACGACTGTCAAAGATCACAAATGACAGCCGGGACCAACAGCTTAACATGCTTTCCGGGGCACGAAGGAAACTCGGAATGTAATGGGTGGTCACCCATCCACAGACCAACCTAGGCAAGCACAGCTTATCCTAACTATCGACCCGAGCGGCTGTTACTATTTAGCCACGAGCTCCTTCATACATATAAACATCCATGACTTGGAAACAAATGTCCATGCTCATCACACAAAAATTGCTCCTAATGGGATTCGAACCCAGGACTCTAAGTACGTTAGGCAGCCTCACACATACATACAACTGCTAAAATTATAACACTTCCTTTTGGCTTCGCCGTAGTCGGTTTTTTTTAATTTAGTTTGTTGTTATTATCAAAAAAACATTATATTATAATGAGGGATTTTCTTTTTAGCTCTTCCCTAGTCGCTGGATAGATGGCGCTAGGAGTAAGTATGATAATGCAAGGAACGGAACATAAAAAAACTGATTTGAACAAAGCGCGAGAAATGTTGGTTATATTCGGAAGGTTAAGCAAATGAAAGTGTCAGTCAACGAGAGTATGTAAGTTTGTGATCACTAGCATAAGCTGATATAATTTTTTAAATTGAACTTTATCAAGAAAAAATCTTTGTTGTGTTTTCTTTATAGAAAATAGAAATACCCTGTTTGAAATTAAAAAATAAAACTATTTTTATCTACACTTCTACACTAATATTATAAAGAGGAAAGATTTGTATTTTTGTGTGTATGTTTGTAATGAATAAACTCAAAAACTACTGCGTCGATTTCAAAAATTCTTTCACCATTAGAAAGCTACATTCACTCTGAGTAACATAGGCTATATTTTATCCCCGTACTACCACGGGAACGGGAACTACGCGGGTGAAACCGCGTGACGTCCGCTAGTTTTTAGGGTTCCGTACCCAAAGGGTAAAAACGGAACCCTATTACTAAGACTTCGCTGTCTGTCCGTCTGTCTGTCACCAGGCTGTATCTCATGAACCGTGGCAGCTAGACAGTTGAAATTTTCACAGATGATGTATTTCTGTTGCCGCTATAACAACAAATACTAAATATAGTCAATGGTACGGAACCCCTCGTGTGCGAGTCCGACTCGCACTTGGCCGGTTTTTTATGAAAACGTAACAAAAAAGATTTCGAATTTTCAAAGTGATCACAAACTTTTTTTGATGTGTGTATGTTCCAGAAAATCACATAGGTTTGTTAGGAATGTTGATTCAGCGGGTAGATAATAAAAAGAGTACAAAAATTACCTTCAGGAAGTTTGATCACCGGTACAGGTTCCGGAGCAGGCAATATTGGGGCTGGTAGTGGTTGTATGGTGACCCCGGTGATTGTGGTGTTGTTTGCAGCCAAAAGACTTGAGAGTATCGTGTTCTGGTTCTGTATAGAAGACTGCTACTATTTACTTATAGATAGATCTTATTTTTAACTAACATAAATTTTATTATATTATTATTATTTTTATTTTTTTAGATGACACCATAAAACAATAATTCCAAGACAAGACTCTTAAAAAAACACTTTATTTTGGGCCTGAATACCCGATTTATTTTCAATTAATTGCCAAATTCGATTTTTAGTTACTTTGAAATCAATAAATAGTTGAGTCATTGGTGACGATTCTGTTGTGCACAAACTAAACTTAATTTGGGCTATTGCTATCTTTTTCTCTCTAATAAAACGAGAAAGAGACGGACGTAATTTAGAGCTGTCAAATTTAGTTAGAACTAATATTTCCATACAAATGAAGGGTGCACGTAAAAACATGTCGACTAAAAACACGGTGAAGTGCAAGGCATAAACTAGTTTGACATCTCTAATTTAGTTCATAGCTATAGCCGTCCTTTTCTCGCACTGCCTTATTATAAAATATATCAATAGCTTAAATTAAGTGAACTGTAATTTGTTCTTTGAGAAATAAATGTCTTTAAACCGAAGTTTAGTTTGTGCACAACAGAATCGACACGTGTCTTCCCTAGTGGACAAAACGGAATCCTAATTCTTTTTCTATACTATTATAAAATGGTAAAATTTTTTGTTTGTTTTGCATATATCAAGGTGTATCTATGCATACACGAAATCTCTTGAGGGGTCATTGTACTCATCATTATTAATAACTTTTACTGTGGGACCAAACCCTGAATAGTAAAAAAAAAATCAGCTGTTCCATACATTTTTTTATTTTTTTATTTCGGATCATCAAATGACTCCTCCCGCTCTGGGCGGAGCAGGAGGGAGTGTCAGACTTTTAATGACTAAAACCCATCCATGTTCCTTCATCGCCCTTTGTGTTCCGGGGCCACGGTATCTCTTTCGAACAGTCCCGCAGCCCCGGCAGATGAATAGATACACCTTATATATATATGGGGTATCTCCTATAAAGGGTGTGAAAAACCTCTTAACGAAGCCGAAAGACACTTGTTCTCCCCGTCATTGCGATCATTTTTTAGTTCTACACCATATCTGGGAAACTTCTAGTTGCGGAGATATTGGGGGTCAAAATTCCAACTTTTTAACAAGTTGTTTTTTTAAATACAAGTTTTTATTGTAAGATTTTTACTTTATCCACCTCCACAACGACCCCCGTACTATTCAATCCATCCATCAGCACAATGTTTTGAGTGCGTTACATTGAGTTGTACCACAAAACATGATTTTTTACCCCAAAAAAAGTCATATCCCAGCAATAATTTTGGTTGCGTAGAGTTACTTAGTTTGATGTACAGAACGCTTGGTTAACGGCTTCGTGATGAGGTTGTTTACACTCTGTTTGATTTACGGTCCAATCAATCCTAATTTGTTTTAAAGAAAAAAAAATCAAAATATAAATTACCTGCACAGCCCCATTAAAGCTCTGTGAAAACTCCAACTTCTCTGGTTTCGGTTTCCTCTTATACCCCTTAGGAGGTCCACGTTTCTTGGCCACTTCACCATTCTTCTTATACCTCACAACTTCTCCATTCACAACCGGAGTAATCGTCAACTTAGCTGGCAAGGAATACCGGTTATGGAGGTTCTTTACTAGAGTTTCCCCGTTTGGCGCTCTAGTTGTGAACGCTAACGGGTTTGCTAGATTCAACGGATTGTTCACAAAGTTTGGTAGTGTGTTCGTAGGGTATATTGATAGTGATTTCGGTGTGTTGAATGCAGGTATCTGGTATACTTGGAGGTTCAACGGGGAGTATTTGATGCGTTTGGCTTCTGGTTCGTCATCTTCCTCAGAGTCTGTTTGCGTGATGCTTAAAGGATCTTTGTCTGACGAGAATGCAGCCGCCCGTTCTTTCTCTTGGACACAGAACATCTGGAAATATAATTTAAGGTTATGTTAGTAAATGGTGTTGAATAGTTTAGGAAAAAAACAGAAGGATAGATTTTATTTGGCTAATGATGGGATTATGCAAGTTTCCTCCGTACCTCGAAAAGCACGTTAAGCCGTTGGTCCCGGCTGTCATTTGTAGATCTTTGACAGTTGTTACAGGTAGTCAGTAACTCAAAAAGTCTGACAACTGGTCTTCCAACCAACCCAATACCAACCGGGTTGCGGAGGTCAGATAGGCAGTCGCTCCATGTAAAATATTGATATTAGCTGCATCCGGATTCCGGCTAGACAGGAAGCCGACCCCAACATAGTTGGGAACGGCTTGGCAGATGATAATGATGATGGGATTATTTGGTTTGTCAGGTTTTAATTATCGATAACATCATGCCATCGCCATGCATCATGCCTGAATCCCTGAATGGTTATTATGCAGAGCTGTATCTAATAGTACACCAACATTTCGGCAGTTATGTTTAAGTCCCGATAATAGGGGCCTATTGCCATCAATCTAACCCATTGGGATGACATGTATAGTACATAAAGTTATTTTTGTGTTTATAACTCTCTTTGCTGCATCTGTTGATGCCATTTAATATCGTGCCTGTTTGTTTTTAAAGCATTTGAAGTTTCTCTAATTAATTGCTATAATTAACTTTAATTTAGGTAAAAAAGCGTTTTTTGTTTAATTTAAGTCGTAAACACAAAAAGGTAGGTTTTTAAATAAACGTCTATTTCAAACGACATTCTTTTTTTTTGCGCGAAAATAGTAAAACATGTCAAAAAGGTTTTATTACTTACTCTGTGTGGTGTATGTATAGACCTATGGCAATGAAAGTAATTCCTGCTTTTGTTAAAGATACGGTTAAACAAATAATCACGTTCACTGAATAGCGGTTCGCACCAAAATTGTTACGAAACTATGAATCATTCGTCTAGCACCCTAGTTCCGCGTCAATTTAATTAATGAATAAATTAAATAGAAAGATATTGCACAAAGTTAACAAAAAAGAAAGCAGATTCAATAGAACAGACAATAATACAAACTCTTTTTCGTAAATTCACAAACGTAAGAAATCGACGCTTTGTAAAAAAATCAACATTCGAATTTCAAAACACCTTATCACCCTACTTTGATGTAGTTATCACGAAACTTCGCAAAAATAACACAAAAATAACTTGTAAAGCTCACAAAATGGCGTTGTAATTCATAAATGTAAGAAACAATAAGACTTCTCATGAAATAACTGCACACGGTATACATCAGGTTGATCTAATTATATTATTAGCTACATATTTTGAATGAAACACTGACCTTTTACGGTTTTTTTTCACTGTATGTGCCAAAATAACGTTATTTGGATCACATTAATGGCGTTTTCCTTTGATTTGTATTGTTTCTTAGTTAAAATTATAGCGAAACATGAAAATAAAAGGTTAAGTACACCCGTATAATAATAACAAGTTCTTTTGTGTAGTGATGGGGCACGCCGAATTTAAGGAGTTAGTGAGTCACTCGTCTGAAGTGACATCGTAAGAATCGAAATCTATTCTGATTGAAAATGATTTCATACAAATTATAAACAGCGTACATTTTTATTATAAATAAATAAGAATAAACGTCAAAACCTAGTTGCGCTTAATTAAACCAAGCGACGAAATGTACTTTGTACAATGTGTGTGCAGTGCTTCTAGCCAACAATATTTAATAATTGTTTAATTAGACATAATAATATGTATATTATTTTATGCGTATACGTTATTTTAGTCACCCATAGAAATTGAATATTACTCGTTTACTTAAATTGAAGTCTTCATTGATTTCGAATATATTAAAATAAAAGTACAATCGATTGTGTACAAATCTCGATTCAAATACAGAAAATGGAATGGACATCACTATACGAAGCTTCTCGTCTGCGCATTCAAAGTTGCATTGTAAATTGTTATATATGAAAATTAAGCTGTAAGCCAATACATTAAAGTTCAAACTACTATTTAGTATGAGTTACTGTTATGTATATATATCGAAGATAGCAAAAGATAAATTTTACAAAGATCTGACAGAATTAATGCAAAAGACGAACAAAAACTTAATATTGATGGGAGACTTTAATGCCAAGATAGGCAGAAAAACGAACAAAAATGAATTTGTCTTAGGGGATCACAGCAGTGGGGAAAGAAATGATAACGGGCAAAGGCTCATAGAGTTCTCTTTTGCAAACAATTTTAAAATAATGAATAGCTTCTTAAAAAAAGGAAATATAAGAAAGTGGACATGGATATCCCCGAACGGCAGAGATAGAAACGAAATCGATTTCATTCTGACAAGAGAAGAAAGGCTATTTAGTGACGTCGATGTAGTGAAAAACCTAAATTTCAATACAGATCATAGAATGGTAAGAGGAGTTATACAATGTGGAAACCAAAAATCAAGAAAACATATTATCTCCTCAACGAAAAATACATCGCCTATACCGCTAAATACCCTAAATAAACTAGGAAATTTGCTAGAAGAAATGGAAAGACACAAAACACTGCAAGACAAGTATGATTTTCTGGAGAAAGCACTGATGAACATTAAAAAACTACGATCTGAAAAAGAGAGGAAAAATAAATTAGGAGAAGAAACCATAATGTTGATGAGCCAGAGGAGCATAATGTTAGAGAATCGAAAAGAAAACCGTCAGAGCATTGCGAATATTAGCAAAAAAATCCAAGCATCGATAAGAAAACACAGGAAAGCAGAGAGACTGAAAGTATTAAGAAAACAAATAGAGAAAACAGGTGGAATTAAAAAAGGTCTTAAGCAACTGAAAGAGTACACACAATGGATACCTAACATGAAAACCAAAAATAAGAAGAAAACTGAGAAACTGGCAACAAAAAGATTATCAATCGCTAAAACAGCGACAGAATTCTATAAGAGACTATACACAGAGACAGACAAAACAATACCCACATACACAGAAACAGACAACTATACTTATGAAGAGGAAATGCCGTGCATACTAGAAACTGAAGTCATAAGAGCTATAAACACACAAAAAACCGGCAAAGCACCTGGAGACGATAAAATTTCGAATGAACTTCTGAAAGACACTTTAACCGTTATATCCAAACCTGTGACACATCTATTTAACGAAATACTGGCTACTGAACAAATACCAACTCAATGGACGACGTCCACTATTGTCTTGTTACATAAAAAAGGAGATAAAAACGAAATAAATAACTACAGACCTATATGTCTAATGTCCAATTTATATAAAGTGTTTTCCAAAATAATACTTGGACGAATAACGAAACACCTAGAAGAAAACCAACCGAGAGAACAAGCGGGGTTTCGCGCCGACTATTCCACTATTGATCATATACACGTGGTGAAACAGGTCATCGAAAAACTTAATGAATATGGCCAGCACTACTACATGGCATTCGTCGATTACAATAAGGCTTTCGATTCTCTGAGTCATAGCTATATTTGGAAGACGCTAAAAAACCAGGGTGTAGAAAGCAAATACATAAAAATCTTAAAAGAAATATACAAAAACTCCACAGCGAAGATTCAACTTGAACTGCAAGGAGAAGAGTTTAGTATCCAAAGAGGCGTCAGGCAAGGTGATCCACTTTCCCCAAAACTTTTCACGGCAGTGTTGGAAAATATATTCAGAAATATAGACTGGGAAGATTGTGGAATAAACATAAATGGAACAAACCTGAATCACCTAAGATTTGCAGACGATATAGTGATATTCGCAGAGAGACCAGACATACTACAAACCATGTTGCAGCAATTAGACAAAGAAAGCAAGAAAGCGGGTTTATCTATGAATCCAGCGAAGACTAAACTGATGACGAATGCAATAAAGGAAAAAATAGAGATATACACAGGGCAGGAGGTTATTGAATATGTAGATGAATATATATATTTGGGACAGGTAATATCAATTAAAGACCAGCATTCCAAAGAAATTGATAGGAGAATAAGCAACACCTGGAAACGGTACTGGTCGCTAAAAGAAATAGTTAAAAACGAAACAATACCAATGTCAGTGAAAAGCAAACTTTATAACACGTGCATCCTCCCATGCCTCACGTATGGGTGTCAAACTTGGCCAGCTACGAGTAAAACCAGCCAAAAACTTATAGTTTGCCAGCGCAATATGGAGCGAAGCATGCTAAATATAAGGCTACGTGATAGGTGGACGACGTCAAAAGTAAGGAAAAGAACAAAAGTAAGCGATGTCTTATTTAAAGTAAAAAAACTGAAATGGAACTGGACAGGTCACATTATGAGAACGGACGGAGAAAAATGGACGAGAGACGTAATGGAATGGTATCCTAGAAATGGAAAGAGACAAAAAGGACGCCAAATTAAGAGATGGGAAGATGACCTACCAAAAGGATGGAGAAGATTGGCTCGCGACAGAGATGAGTGGAAGAAACTAGGGGAGGCCTATGTCGAAGGACAACCTGACCAACAAACTGATTGCTGAAGATTATAGTTTACCTAATAGAATTAAGTATTTTTTTATTTGTATTTCTTTTTCAACTGGAGTTTAAAATGAACTGTATTTTGGTTAGCGAATAAAGGCTTTTTTTATTTATTTTATTTTATTACTGTTCTGTGATTGGATCAATTTCAATCTGGAGCGTCATATTTATTTATCGTTCGGAAACATAGCGAAATATTATAATGCTGTAATATTCTTCGTTTTAAAACTACAAGTCTGCGCTGGTTTAGTAAGAATTAAAGGTCATTGCTCTTTCCTTAATTTCTCTTCATAAGTACCCAGACAATACATTATGAATCGTTTTTTATTACTAGAAAAAGTCAAGGATCACGCTATATAATTATCGTTTCGGGACAAGTTTATGTCATTAATTCTGTTTTCGGAAAGATTTTTTTTTTTTTTTTTTTTTTTATATTGTAATCTGCAATCAGCTATGCTATGAGCAGATGAGTTGTAAGATGTGGCAGTTTGAGTGTGTCCTCCAGTGAGGTCATCTCCTCATCAGTAGACCATAGAAGTGGATTATATGGTCAATATGTCTTTCCGCTTTAGCCGTTTTTTGTAGCTTCTGGTTGTTAGATTAGCCGCCAATTTGTTGGGGTGTCTTTCCAGCTTCTCTTTGTATGTCTCTGTAGTGTTATGGCTCTCTTCCTTCACCGTGCTCATCCTCAGATGATGGTGTATTTCTGCGTTGGTGATGTACCATGGGACATTGCATAGGTTTCTGAGGATCATGTTCTGCATCCGCTGTATTATTAAGATATTGGAGTCGCAAGCGCTGCCCCAGAGTTGAATACCATACATCCAGACAGGTTTAAGAACGCTCTTGTATATGAGTAGTTTGTTGTCTACACTTAGTTTGCTGTTTCGGCCCAGTAACCAGGAGAGGCGAGTGTATCGAAGTTTGAGTTCTTGCCTCTTAGTTTTGATATGGTGTCTCCATGTAAGGCGTCGGTCTAGGTGTAGTCCAAGGTATCGTACACTGTCTTGATGAGGTAGAGTATTGTTTCCCAGGTGTACAGGAGGGCAATTTCCTTGTCGCAGTGTAAACGTAACATGTACGGATTTTGATGCGCTAGCCTTTATCCTCATTTTTGGAGCCAATTGGTAACACTGTTGAGGCTTGTTTGTAGCTTTTGTGTTGCGAGCACAGGGTTCTTGTCGCTTGCTAAAATTGCCGTATCATCTGCGAATGTGGCTGTAGTGACACTCTCATCTTCTGGCAGGTCAGACGTATATATGGTATACAGTACAGGTCCCAGGACTGATCCTTGTGGCACGCCAGCGTCTATTTGGTGGAACTTGGAAGTGGAGTCGGCTTCCTTCACCTGAAAGAGTCTATCTGCCAGGTACGATTTTAGCAGTATATAGTAACTGTGAGGGAGGCTATTCTTGATTTTGCAGAGTAGTCCTTTATGCCAGACCTTGTCAAAAGCCTGTTGTATGTCAAGAAAGACTGAAGAGCAATACTCTTTCTCCTCTAAAGTCTTTCTTATTTTATCCACCACCCTATGGACTTGCTCCGCTGTAGAATGGTGTTGCCTGAAGCCAAACTGGTGATTGGGGATGACATTATTTTTCTGGAGTAGGGGTAGCATTCGGTGTAATAATAGTTTCTCGAATACCTTAGATAGGATCGGTAGTAGGCTGATAGGTCTGTAAGAGGTTACTTCATTAGCTGGTTTTCCCATTTTGTGGACCATCAGGATCTGTGAGATTTTCCAAAGTCTGGGAAAGTATTGGACTCTTAGCATGCTGTTGAAGAGTGTTGTAATAAATACTATGGCTTTTCTTGGGAGCTGCACTAGCACTTCTTTTGTGATGAGGTCAAATCCCGGTGCTTTTTTATCTTTCAGCTCTCTGTTGATTGTCCTCCAGACCTCTCGTACAGTTATTGGGGATGGTGGCGGCGACATTTGCAAGTCCTGATTGATAATGTCATCCACTTCCTCGGACTCTGGATCACTTGCCTCATTCGGACAAAACACATTAGCTAGGTGTAGTGCAAATGCATCTGCTTTATCTTGAGGGGTGCGCGCCCATCCGACGTCAGTTTTTAGAGGAGGTATGGCTACTTGTGGTCTGTCATAGTTTTTTGTAAACTTCCATAGCGAATAGTTAGTGGACGCACTGGCTGTAAGTGATTCCAGTTGATATTCCAGGGTGTCATTGTGCCATTTGTGAAGCATTTCTTTTAGTTCTGCACTCGTTTTTTCGAAGTTGGTTTTATCGATCTGCAGCCGACTTTCATGCCAAACCCGTCTTAGCCTTCTTTTTTCCAGAACAGCTCTTTTGACTTCTATGGGATAGTTGTAGTGTCTCATGCGGGAGTCTGTAGCAGGGGTGTTGAGCCAGCAGGCTTCTTGGATCAAAGTTGGAAAGAATTTGAACAAATGTATGTATGCGGGTTAATGGCCTTTAATTCTTACTTATCTGGCGCAGACTATATAATTTTAGGACCATCTCGCGCCAGTACCAGTGTCATCTTTTGCATTTGACAATCCCGAACATTACCGACCTGTTGAAGCAGCCTAGAGGTGAACGCAGACTTAGCCGCACCGCAGTCGCCGCATTCGAATTCTTCGTATAAAGTTCTATGCAATCTGTGTCTGTGTGCAATCTGTGTCTATGGCTGTGTGCGATATTGCATAGAAAAATTAGAATGCGGCGACTGCGGTGCGGCTAAGTCTGCGTTCACCTCTAAATTCCTATAAATAAAAAGTACTACAACGCCATCTATGCCACAAAGGAAGAACACATCAAACTTCTTATCATCCTTTCGACTTCAAATCGCTGAACCATCATTCTGAAATTTTGCTTAGAGGTACGTTTTCATGTGTACAGAAACGGATATAGGATACCTTTCATCCCGAAAAAAAGTACTGTTCGCGAGGAAAACTACAATAACGTTCCTATGATAATAGATGGCGCCATGTGTCCTACGAATCATTTAAAAAAAGTTAACGCGACGCGTTAATTTTTATTTTAGTTTCGCTGGACCGATCCAAATAAATGTAAGGCCTTGTAATCTGCATTGGGCATGCTCCCGGGAATCCCAGTTGTAAAAGTACCGGATGAATCCGGGGTTTCACAACGTGTTTAGTACCGGTTCTGGCAAAAAAAACCTGGTTGTTTCGATAATAGGGCTACTTTATAAGTTTACCGTTTCAATATTATTATTTAATACATTTTAATATACAGGTGTTATAGTAGTCGCGTGCCATAGCTTATGGGTGAGTTCAGTATCGATAAAGGAACCAGTAAAAAATAAAAATAAAATATCTTTGATTTTTTTTTAAACCTAAATATATGGTGTTAGTGGGAACACCGTTATCCTTGAAACCAGTGGTTTGGTTTCATTAGTAGAACCTAAAACTATTGAAAAAAGCAACCTTTTGCGCTCGGAAACAGCTGACCGTGGAACGGGCGGGCACTCGGGGTCATCGACCGCGCCGCAATCAGCTGTCACGGCACGTCGGAGCGCGCGCCGTGCCGTTTGTTTCTCGCGCGTAAATTGAGTGTACATAAGAACGCGTTTACGGTAGCAATCTGCCTCTCGCCTCCATCCCGTGACATGACGACTGACGAGGCTGAGCACATCAAGCTTAGCCTCGAGGAGCTTATCATGGACACGTGCACCGACCCCTCCAAATCCATCCCGGCCTTCCGCGGCTACCCTAGGGTAGCGGACGGCACGGTTCAGATGTGGTGCGAGGACGACAGCGCCCTGACCTGGCTGACCCAGAATGTGCCCAAGATAGAACTGCCGAACTCTGACGCGACACTGACTGTAATGAAACAGTCCGACGTACCGAACCGAGTCCGAGCAGCGCCTTTTGTACCCAGGTACAAAGGGGACATATCGCTGCTCCAGACTGTACTGACCCGACAGAACCCCTGGTACGACATCGGGAGGTGGTCACTATATAGGGCGACATCGGTCGGTGGCGATAACTACGGGTTTTATTTGACCCTAGGCATCCCACCGGCAGAAGTCGAAAAGGTCTTGGGGAGGGAGCGGCGGATATCGTACCTACTCGGGTCGATATACGTGCGCTTTTTCCCCAAAACCCGTCCCTCCGACACGCATACTGATACCGACACAGAACTGACAAAACCGGCACCGACTGAGCTTGACTTGACCATGACTCAACTAGAGGAGGAGATGGCAAGAACGGCGATGGCAGATGCCGACGCTGTGGGGATGCCAACCTCACCTCCAGGGTGGACAGAGCAGCTGCTCTCATCTTCACCGGCACTGAGCGAAGACCGGCACGGACTGGAGGTTGGGGGAGAATCATCCGATGGATCAAGCTCCTCCTAACTCCACCCCACTGCCGCCCACATCCCGCCCCATAAACATTATCCAGACCAACCTCCAGCATAGCCAGACGGCTACCGCTTGCCTACGCAGGGCACTGGAGGTGGAACCCCGAACCATTGCACTCATACAAGAGCCGTGGATCCGCAATAACAGAATATGCGGCCTTGGTAACATTGGAGGTAAGCTAATCCTCGACACACAAGGTACAGACAAACCACGAACCTGTGCCTATATACCCAAAGATGTACCCACCACCACACTCACGCAATTATGTTCCAGAGATCTAACAGCCGTCAGACTCAAAACTGACGGCGATGCACCCGATATCGTCCTGGCCTCGGTATACATGCCAGGCGAGGATGAAGACTGCCCACCAAAAGAGATGGCTGACCTGGTAAGGTACTGTGAAGACGCCAACCTGGACCTGGTCATCTGCACGGACTCGAACGTCCATCACCCGCTTTGGGGTTGCAACAAAGCCAACACTAGAGGTGAGGTACTTTGCACATAATTATCTGTTCTCCACTAACCTTAACATCGCAAACCGCGGCTCGGAACATTTAAAATTAATTGCAATTCGGAAAATTTAAATATTTAGTAAGTCATAAAATTATTATATTTTCCTCTCATCAAGAGGAGGCTTGTGTCCCAGCAGTGGGAACATAATTAGGCTGATGATGATGATGATGATAATTATTATAGTTTTAGCATACTTATTTTATTTATTAGTAATTTAAGCAGCTATCTTTTTTCATACTTCAACATTTTCTTCAAATTTTGAAATACGTTAACAAAAATATCTATACTACAATATAATAAAGAGGAAATATTTGATTTTTTGTTTGTGTTAGGGGTGGACTGTATTTATATATATTCCCTTCTTCGATAACTCAGGTGACTAAGGAATTTACTTGGAATCAAACACTTCGACGTTTTAACACTTTTAATTACTTATTACAAGGAGGAGCTCGTGGCTAAATAATAACAGCCGCTCAGGTCGATCGTTAGGTTAAGCTGTGCTTGCCTAGGTTGGTCTGTGGATGGGTGACCACCCATTACATACCGAGTTTCTTCCGTGCCTCGGAAAGCACGTTAAGCCGTTGGTCCCGGCTGTCATTTGTAGATCTTTGACAGTCGTTAGGTAGTCAGAGGCCCATAAAGTCTGACAACCAGTCTTACCAAGGGGTATCGTATTACCCGGTATTAACTGGGTTGTGGAGGTCAGATAGGCAGTCGCTCCATGTAA
Organism: Xestia xanthographa; assembly: GCA_905147715.2. NCBI lineage: Eukaryota > Metazoa > Arthropoda > Insecta > Lepidoptera > Noctuidae > Xestia > Xestia xanthographa. Next base: position 4,921,781 of record LR990671.1, read on the forward strand.
AATACTGGTATTCAGCTGCATCCGGTAAAACTGGAAGCCGACCCCAACATAGTTGGGAAAAGGCTGGGCAGATGATGAATTACTTATTACAATAGAACGGACACTTGGCTTTACTATACAAAACTGATTTACACAATAATCACAAGAACATAACAACACAAATATACATAGGGCACGTGGGACTCACAATAAACACACTTAAAACTAGACAATTGTAAGTAAAATAGGATAAAAATAGAAAAACTGTACAAACTGTTTTTTTTTTTGCGGAATGGCATCTCGCAGTTCAACCTAGAGAGGTTGTCGTCTGCTTAACCGGACAATCCTTAAGGCCTCCCGCCAGGGCATGAAACTTACAAACTAAACGACTACACGCTAAGGGCACCCCCTGCGGGGTACGGGCCTCGGCTTAGGGCGTCGCTGGGAGAGGACAGCAAGGGGACAGGCTGGATCTGAGTGGTGTCATTATTTAGGGACTGATTTTGAACTACAGGCGCAGCAACGCGGGCTGGAACGAGCAAGGGACGGGGAGGGTTCGTATCGGGGCGTCGCGACGGGCCTCGACGGCGAGGACGGAATGACGGCTGTTTGCGTCAGTGCTTTCTAAGCGTGCTAGTTTCCTTCCTGCTCTCCTGGAGAAGGGTAATAGCGTCATCGGGATCGACTAAAGTATGCCTTGGGCGGCGGATCTGACTAATTCGCGGGGGTTCGTAACGGGCGGCCGCTGCGATCAGCGGGGTTACGGTGTTTAATAGCAGAATCGAAGAAGCGCTTGGATAGGCGCTTCATGAACTGAGCTAACGTGGGGATTTTAAGATCTAAATGTAAACGGTCATTACGGACGTAATAGGGGGCTCCCGTGACTTTACTTAAGAATCGGTTCAGAAGGACCTGCATCCTATAGAGATATCTAGGCTTGGCGTGGGCGTACACGACGCAAGCTTAGGTCATGATGGGACGGATCACGGCGGTATAGAGACGCAATTTGCACCTGAGAGACAATTTGCTCTTTTCCGTAAGTATAATAAGTAATGGAGTCTACCCATCGCGAAAGCAGCTCGATCGCGAGCTGCTTTGATATGTGGCCCGAAGGTCAGATGGTTGTCGAGAATGACTCCTAAGTATTTGGCTTGCTTCTCCCAGGGGATAGGCTTGCCGTACATAGTGATCGGATTGGACTGTACAAACTGTTTTGGTCGCCTACTATTATACCAAAACATCACATTGCAAGTTGTGGCAGGACCTTGCTGTGTTCAAAGACCCTCTGGCCAATCGTAGCCCTTGAAATTGACTTTCTTGATATTTTATAGATCGGACAAGTCTCGACCTGTCGGAGGCTCCGCCCACAACACGCGATGTGCTGCTTTTGTGACCATATATGGTAACGTTTTCGGCATAACATGAATTTAACATTTTCGCTGCCATATAAGGAAATGATATGTCACAATAAGTTTCATAATAAAGTTTTATATACTTGTTCCGCCTTGTGCGGGCCTATCCTTTTCTTTATTGACCTTATGCTAATTACATGGTGTGATCCCGTTAATTATACATTACAAATGAATCGTATAGCTTGTTATCAGTTAGAAATACAGTGATAAGCTATTTGATGAGTACGGAGCTCGGCGTCTGTTACAGTTTGTGTGTTTGTTACGATTAAACTTAAGGGGCTACCCCATGGCACACTAGCGCCACTTTAGTAAAAAAATCAGAACTCGCTAAATACGCAATTAATATAAATTCTGATAGACAAAATCAATGCTTTAGAGTTCTAGATTATTGACGTCTATTTAATTCATTAAAATATACTACACTGTAGTTACAGTTAGAAAAATTGCTAAAAACGGCCGTTTTTTTCCATTTTGTATCTGTAACGACAGCGAGCTATGTTTCAATGAGATAGGCAGACGTAAATAATTTACAAGACCAAAAGATTGATTTTGTCTATCAGATTTTATATTAATTTTGTATTTAACGAGTTCTGATTTTTTACTAAAGTGGCGCTAGTGTGCCATGGGGTAGCCCCTTAAGAACTATTCAACCGATTTTTTGAATTATTTCACCTTTAGAAAGCTACTTTTTTACCGATTCACATAGGCTATAAGTTATATCTAGCCGAGCTATCACAATTTTCGCCAACGAAGTCGCGAACGAAGTTCTATACTTGGTGCCAGTTAAGATGAGAATAGCGGTCATTGACCTACCTACATTTATTAAACTTCTTAACGTTTAAAACCAAAAATAAGCCTGTTCAAGTCTTGAATCGTCATCTATCGTGATCTTCAATATTTTTTGTAATGAAAAACGATACATGGTGTATTGTTTCGGTTCGTACGAAGAGATATTAGGGAAAGGGCAGTGACCGCTATTCTCATTTTAACTGGCACCAACTATATACTATACTAATAGTAAGTTAATAAATAGGATACGGGCTGGTGGCCAGTTTCCACTACGGTTAACCGACAACTTCTTTGTCGTGTGGTTAGCGCCTAACCTGGTGTCAGAGTTGTTATACCGCCCATGTGCATCTGACTTGACTTTACATGCCGTCGAGAAATATCTCTCAGGCATGCTGGTTTCCTCACGATGTTTTCCTTCACCGAAGCAAGTGATCATTATACAATACGCACATGAATCAGAAAAATCAGATATGCTTGCCCGAGGTTCGAACTCGAACCAACCACTAAATGACTAGATATTATTGCACTGTTCAGAGGACCATGGACAATTTTCGGTCGTTTAACCAACATAATTTTGATACGTCTTGTATCGAAATTCTATTAGAAGTGGGTACTTCTCTGATTTTGTGCAAATCACATGTCCGTGAATATTTTGGCGAATCTAAACATCCTAAAAGCCCACCAATATTTTTTATCTATAATTGGGTAGCCTAACTTTTAATGCCAAGAAGAATTAAAATTAATCATGACGAGTTAATGACTCAAAATAATATTTTAGTTGCTTAAATTTCATTACCCTCAGTGTCCTTGATGCGACGAGTTAGAAAATCATTTTTATTTAATTAAACGTAGAGGTTTATGCTGCGAATTGTTACTTGAGGAACCTCAAGTACATCATAAGGAAATGAATTATGATTTTGCAAGATATAATATTATTATTATTTTAATACATTGTCATAAAAACAATTTGTCGTAAAAAATATTACATTACCTTCAGCCTATCTTGAAATATCAAACATCGTGCTGTATATTACATCGTCCCTGGATCGAGCACCCCCTCCCGCCTCCGCACTTGCCGGTCAGTCGGCCAGAAACAACAAACGGGGCAGGACTCACGCCATTTTTTCGCGACCGTTAAAAAAGTTCGACAACTACGCGCTTCAACCAATTTCGGTTTCATTACATTCAGCGGATTTTTGACATAAGTAGTTGTGTTTTTTTCATACTTTTAGTCTTAAGGCAATTGTTATAATGTATGTTCATGTTTATTATTATAATTATGTACCGTAATCGATTAACTGCAGAGTAAAATAAAAAACAGTTTGAAAAATACATTACCCTCACTTTCATTACCATCGATTACCTTCAGCTTTGAAAGTGAGGGTAATGAGAATAAAATGAAGGTAATGAATTTTTCATATTATTCTGTGATATTCTATTCAAGCCTATTATACTGTCAAATTTTACAGTTTGATATAAGATTTCATTATATATCATATACTTATTTTCAACTTTCACGAGAATTACACTCAATTGCAAGAAGCTTCACATTAAATCTTCTTTAGTTAATGCCACTTTATCGCTAATGGAATCATTACAATAATGATTTCATTAGTTTGTTGCATGAAACTACTTTACGCTAAAAACTTGATCCTTTAACTAATGAGAGCATTAAACATTGTTGCCAACAATAAATGGAAAAAATGAATGGATTGAACGAGTGGTTGCGTTTTTTTAAAAAGTATTCACAATTTGTGTATTAATTGGCCGATACAAAACGCGTTTGACACGTAATACGGTTTATTTGACGACTAACATTTTTCTTTCAAATTCATTGGATGTGAAAGTCGCATGTTATTATTTATGTTTTATTTTGTTTGTGAGTGAAAATGTCTGAAAACCAAAACAAAAAACGTGAAGGAGGTGCAAACTTCACTCCAGAAGAAAAAGCACTATTGGCTGATCTAATAAAACATTACTTAATGGAAAAATGTCCTTTTCTGCAGCGGAACATTTCAGCTTATGAGCCCCCAATGCTCATGCATAGCTCGTTCCGTTCAGGCATATTGATATAGGTGGAGGTTAATGCAGCCAGCTTGCGAGACACCTTTTGTACGATTCGGCAAACTGTAGAGCTGTTTATGTTCGTCAGATCAGCTAGTACCATCTGGAAGGACTCTGTCGCGAAGAACCGCAAACAGATTGGAAGCTGGGTAAGACCACAAATGGCCTTACTCCTCAGGGTCTGTGGTTCCAGATTGAGGCGGTCTCGAAGCTGCAGCGCTGCCTTCTTTGAAATTCAGTAGCACATCCAGAGCTCTTCTCCATCATTTTTTTCGAATAAATTTATTTTGTCTAGAATCTGGCGGCGGCGAGGAACATCTTCTGGATCAGACAGCGACGATAGGCTGGTCAACGACATATTCAGCAGCGAAAATAAAAGTAAACACTACGTAAAATCAGTTTAATGGCACGTCGTCGACCCATTAAAAATTATAACCTATAAAATATAATTTAATGAGCTCTGATGCGCTAAAGTCGCTTCGTGCAATACAAAATACCGTTAATGGGTGGTTTGACACTTCATTAGATAAGTTTGACATTTCCATAATTAAAATTTAAAGGACCTTTAAAATGCATCTTATTTTCTTTCCTGCAATGCTTTAATGAAACATTAGGGTTTAAAGTGGCATTAAAAAGATAAAAATCTTTCTTGCAGTATCAAGAATTACATAAGTAGATATTGACCGATGAAATTCTGTACTGCTGATGGTAATGAAAACAGTGGAGTTGGTAATGAAATTGGGGACTAAGGTAATGAAAAAAATCATTTAATGATATAATCCAGCATTTTTTATTTATTTATCCTAGACTCATTTTATTACCAGCCATTTTTTTCATTACCCTAGTCTCCAGTTTCATTACCAGTAATTTTTTTCATTACCTTAGTCCCCAATTTCATTACCAACTCCACTGTTTTCATTACCATCAGCAGTACAGAATTTCATCGGTCAATATCTACTTATGTAATGCGTATAATGTTTATATTCTATATTATAAATAGTTTATATTCTTGATACCAATTCTCGTGAAAGTTGAAAATAAGGAATTGAAAATTTTCTCACATTTCTGTCAGAATTGCACCAAATCATAGAAATACCCAAGTATTTATTTAAATTCTATTAGACTTACGGCTATTGCTTTGTGTATTTATTTAATCACCACTGCTCTTAAAACGGTGAAGGAAAACATCGTAAGGAAACCGGCATGTCCTAGGACCAAACATTCGAAGACATGTGACATCTACCAACCCGCACTGGGCCCGCGTGGTGGTGCCATAGCACATACGCAATCTGTGTATTCCCGCTAACCCCACTGGTGGGGTCAACGGGAAAAATCAAAACCGTGGTTTTGCTGGCCACACTACCCTGCCTCACTACCTTGAGATCATGATTCTTGAGAAAAATGAAAGAATAAAATTAATCTTTATGATGTCAGTGGGAATTAAAAGACATTCCGATCCATACTGCACCTCTGATCACGGTCTTGTCTATTGTCCCTAGCGATAAATGGCAAAAAAGTTACCTTTTGTTGCCAGTGAGGCATATAATATGACACATGTTCCCCAAAAAGTACCAGGCTGGCATGAGATCAAGGTGGTAATGCATTTTAATAATAGGGTAGACGACACCATAAAACAATAATTCCAAGACACCAATCTCTAAAAAAAACGCTTTCTTTTGGGCCTGAAAACTCGATTTAATTTCAATGAATTACCAAATTCGATTTTCAATTGCTTTGAAATCAATAAATAGTTGAGTCATTGAGTTGAATAAACAGTGACGTCACAGTTTGCTATTGCCATACAAAACTAGGTATGCGAAATCCGCGTTTTGACAGTTCTTAAACAGTATCTCAATAGATTGATGTGTCAACTACCCAATTTTGGGTATGGGTTAGGTGTAGGGAATGCAATCCAGCACCTAAAAGATAATCTTGCAAATCCGCAAGATTGAGACCATCAGTCCCGCGGATCCGCAAGATTTGCAGGATTGTACAACATTTTACAATTATTAGCAACCAACAATAGTTTCTAAGTCAGTATAGTCAGTAGTAAATGAAACAATAGAATTTACTTAGAAGAAACAAATAGTATAATTATATTTTGATCAGAAATAATGACAAAAATCTAAAATAAGATAGGTGAATTAGTCTGAATAAAAAAAATATTAATGAGATTCGCACACTTGCTTCTGAAATTGTTTTCGGAGTATATACACTTACATAAGGTGTTTAAACTTTCATCTTTTACATTTAATCGGATTTTGCTTAGCAGAGTATAAAATCACGCGACAGATTTTTGGGGAATCCCCAAACAGAGAGAAATTCCCATTCACTCGTCACTCGACTCACAGATACGTACTTCGATTTGGGGATCCCCCTAGTATCGTCAATCGTGCATTCGTGCCGTACATGATATGCGAATTCAGGCTGGAAAAATGAAATCTTGCAAATCTTGCGGATCCTGCACGTGTAATCCCGCATTGGAATCCCGGTAATTTCATGCGGGATCTCGCATTTGCGGGATTGCGGATCCGCGGGATTGCATTCCCTAGTTAGGTGTTCTAGTAATAAATACTTTCTTGGATTCAGCGCCTAGTACTGTTCGTAAAGTTACTACCCAAAAGTAGCACAACTGAACTAACATTACTCCATTCCATGCAATGTTTTTGAGTAATATTTCATTACTAAAAAATACAGTGGGGTCAATGGAACAATTTTTGATTATTTTCATCCATGCCCGCTTACCCCACCAGTGGGTCACAAGTAGTGGAGAATACACCATAAACGGTGTATTCCCGCTGACCCCACTGGTCTGCCCCACTGGTGGGGTCAACGGGAAAAATCAAAACCGTCGTTATCACGTTGGTGATAAGGTGCTGAGGGTGCATTGAATAGTACGGGGGTCGTGGAGGTGTTTAAAGTAAACTTATTACATTAAAAATTAATATTTCAAAAATAAGTTGTAATTTTGACCCCCAATATCTCCGTAACTAGAAGGTTCCCAGGTATGGTGTAGAACAAAAAATGTATCGCAATGACGAGGAGAACAAGTGTCTTTCGGCTTCGGTAAGAGTCTTTTTATCAGGTCGACCTAACCTATTATTGATTATTCTGGCTGCTATTAAAAAAACAATATATTTATAAATTGACTGAATTCACAATTTGGGATTTTCTTTTTAGCTCTACCCTAGTCGCTGGATAGATGGCGCTAGGAGTAAGTATGATAATGCAAGGAACGGAACCTAAAAAAACAGATTTGAACAAAGCGCGAGAAATGTAGGTTATATTCGGAAGGTTAAGCAAGTGAAAGGGTCAGTCAACGAGAGTATGTGACGTGACACAATGTTTTTTTTTTCAAGCGTTTTGGCTTTGGCACCAACTATCATAGTAAGTTCAACGCCATCTATAGAGTTCTTGGAAACTAAGTTTTTTTTTTAAAACCTCAAAAGGAAAACCTCTCACTATAAGCGATCAAAGATTAGGATTTTTGTTTTCGTTTTCTGATGACATAATGCAAAAACAAGTTTTTTTTTGTAATTATGTTAAGGTAATATTATAATGTAAGTACATACCTAAGAATTTATTATACGTAAGATGTTTTTTATTTAAATAAATGAAACAGATTGCTATATTTTATAATTGTTTTATTTTTATACTTATAATAAAAGTAATGCCTGTCTTAACAAACTTAAAGCGACTTCTATATAAATGCTTAAGGTGGAAGCGGCAGGTTAGGCCGCGAATTTTTTTTTTTTTTTTTTTTAATTAGCTGGTCATTGTCAGGTTGTATGTTGATGAAAATATGACTTGTGCAAGTAACACGTATGTAGTTACGGAATTATAATAATTAAAATCATTAATACAACCCTCTAAGTTCATTTAACAAAATTGTATGACTTTTTCATGAAATAGTAAATGGGGTTAAATGTCATATTTTCATCAACATACAACCTGACACTGACCTGTATAGGGTGAATGGTAATCAGTGTCGCGAAAAAAAAAAACAACAGCTGATTTTTTTTTTTTTGAGATTTCAGCTAGGATTGGTCCCATAGTAAAAGTTGATTGTTATCATCAGTACAATCACGCGTTTAGGTACCTATCGTACACTAATTACCAGTCACCCTATTAGTTATTGTATATGCAATGACCCGCATATTGCAAAAAAAAACTTAGGAAAATTTAAATTTCGCGGGCTACAATGGCGCGTAGGTTTGATTGCGCTTTTATTTACGCATCCATTTGGGTGCCGCCTAGTTTTAGTTAAAACGAGCATAACTCCAGAAAAATCCTTAGAAATAAAACTTAAAACTACGACATAATCTTTATTTTGTACTATTCTTACTGGCCACTATATTAATAAAAAAATAAAGGAAGTACACAACGCATTGACAGACACGGTCATAAAACGTGTGACAAGGAAGGTCGTGTCGTCTCGCTCACTCTTTTTATGACCGCAACTTTTTACGCACGTATTTTTAAAATTAACAGGGTTTATTCCGAATCTGACCAGAAATCATATGTTAGGAACACGAAAAAAAAAATTTTCCGAACGTAACCTAACCTGACCTAGGGTTACTAGATGAAAAAATCAAAAGCCCGGAGAAAAAGCCTGATTTCCATTGAATAATCCTGAGATTTGTTACAGTTTCAAAAATTCTCAAACTTTTTTAAATTGTTAGGTTTAACAATTTTAAAAAGTCGTAATATTATCGTTTATATACCTACACTGTGGACTTTACTCACGCGTTGCACATCGCACACGAAGCACGGGGGGGCGGGGTGACAGCGGCACCCCCCCTCGCCACGCACATAAGTACTGATTTTAATTGTGCAATTACATATTACCATAGGAAGATTATTTTTAGTTTGTTTAACTTTTTATTAAAGAGATCTTTAAAATGTAAGCTGTATTTTATTGAAAATTCAAAAAATCCTGAGATTTCATGAGATTTGCAAAATCCAGCCGCAATCCTGAGAAGAGTCCAAAAATCCTGAAATCTCAGGACAAATCCTGAGATATGGTAACCCTGTCCTGACCCGACGCGACGTATCGTTCCTATCATAGCCCCCATAAATAAAAGTACTCTGTGCATAGCCCGAATTGCGATATAGATACGTTTTCCCCTCCTCTTTCTTAGAATAAAAAGTACCTATGTGTAAATCAAAGTTTAATATTTTACCGGTATTTTACTAATTACACGTGTAACTCTGACTTACGCAGTACGTGGCAGTACCAATCTATAAAATATAGCAATTCGGGTTATGATAGTAACGATACGTCGGGTCAGAGAGGCCTTACGCTTCGTCCGTATATTCGGATCTATACATCTCTCTCACTCCCACTCATCTGCAGTCGTGCGCGAAAGAGACGGATAGATCCGAATATACGGACGAAGCGTTAGAAAGTAGGGGTATGAGTAATGAAAAAATATAAATTGTTCCGCACATAGCGGAACAATTTATATTTTTTCATTACTCATACTCGGAAAGTAGGTCTAAAGTTGCCTGAGGAGCGGGTTGAAAGTAATACTTTTCAGCCCTAGGGAGAATCGTTTTCAACTGACAGCTGTCAAATTATAAAAAAAAATAGTCCATTTTTCTATTGAACCATGTTCCAACTTTCTATACAGCCACGATGTAAAATTGAAATAACAAACAATTAAGTATTAATTAGAGAATATATATTTTTTACTTATTATAATTAAGTTTCAACTATTTCTTTAAAATAACATAGATTTGGGCAAAATATTTACCATTTTTTCGATGATGAAAATGAAAAATAGGTAATGGCTGAATAGCAGGCCGGTCACAGAAAAAAAAAGGCAAAATAGGCGGGAAAGCGGTCTTCCGTGGTCCGATCTTCATTTGTTGATTGAATGTTTTTATTTTTATTTTCCTTGTATTCGTAATGAAAAGCACAGTGTTTACCTCGGGTAAAAGACTTATTTAGTCCCTCGAACAGTTATTAAATGGGGTTAAATGCCGAACTATTAGCGCCCTCGCTTCGCTCGGGCACCCGTCTCGGGACTAAATAAGTTACTTTCACCCTTATGGTAACAATGTACTATTTTTCAATTGCTAACCTAACTAGTTAGGATTTCGGGTCAGGTTCGGAATAAACCGTTAAAGGCCTACGCAGACCGCGACGGCATGGCAAGGGTTTTAAATTTTTGCCAATGTACATTCAAACGTATTGATATAGAAATACGACAGTGGCACCTTTCAATGCAAATCCCTTTCGATGCGACGACATCATTTTAAAGCATAGAAAATTATGTCGTATTTGTATACAGAGCGAGGCGATGTTGATGTTATACTGGAATCTTGATGTGTCGTCGCCTGTACAATGTTTTATGTCAATATATATTTTTTTAATCTTACCAACAACACACTCCTGGTAATGGCAAAAGATATTTGGTCGAAGAAGCTATTTTGTTTATACACGATAGCTTTTTATCACTTTCCAAAAAAAATGGGTATAATAGGTGAACAACGGAGTAGAAGCAAATGGCATACAATTTTTTTTTTTTTCAAAAAAAAAAAAAATCTAAATTTAAATCGCAATACTTACGGTATTGCGTATGATTTGAAATTAAATATTTTTCTTTTTTTTTTTCTAAATTTCTCTTTGTTTTAATATGAAAACTTTACTTGAACTTTGTATTCAATCATTGGTGTAATATTATTTTTTAGGGTTCCGTACCCAAAGGGTAAAAACGGAACCCTATTACTAAGACTTCGCTGTCTGTCCGTTTGTCCGTCTGTCTGTCACCAGGCTGTATCTCATGAACCGTGACAGCTAGACAGTTGAAATTTTCACAGATGATGTATTTCTGTTGCCGCTATAACAACAAATACTAAAAACAAAATAAAATTAGTATTTAAGGGTGTTTGTGTGTAGTATTTAAGGGTGTTGGTGGTGGTCAACAAACGTGTTTTTTTTGCCGTTTTGTCTAATGTATAGATAATGGTACGGAACCCTTCGTGCGCGAGTCCGACTCGCACTTGGCCGGTTTTTAGAATATCATTGCCTAACACCCATTTTTTTTGGAAAGTGATAAAAAAGTCATCCGGTATTTTACAATGTAATTTGTTGGTTAAACTGTAAACTAAATAGCTTTTTCGACCGTACATGAGTCAGTGTAAAAAAAAATGTTTTCGGTGTGCCGTTGCAGCCAAATCAAGTTTTTACGTGCAACAGTTATCGGTGTGAATATATTCGGTGCCAGGTCGTACTTTAAAGAAATTATGGCCAAAATGAAAAAAGTAAGTTGCAATGCAACAAAAACTCAAATCGAAAGAAGAAAGACGAACGCACACAAACTAGGAAGAAACACTTTTGAGAGGCAATGAACGCCGGCTACATACACTGGGCATGTACAGCGCCATCTATCGTGTTTTGGTGGAGGCAGGCCTAGAAAAAATCTTATTGAAAAATCAAGATGGCGTGTTTTCCGATTTTGACAGCACGCCAAAAGGTTTGACAGTTATAGTTGACTTAGTATTCAGTAGATGGCGGCCCGCTGTATCGCAGGTTTGATGAGAGGCGGTGTGGGGAATGGGGTCCACTCGACTTCGAAAACGTCATAATAACCATTCTCACCATACGTGTAGTGTACGGTCATCACCTGGAATTTTGGAATTAACTAAATGAGCAAATGAAAAAAAAAAACATACGGGGCAGTCTTTGGGGACTGCCGATAGAAGCGAAAACAAAAAGTACACATACGTATATATACGTATGTATACACAGTAGGTATACATATAGCTCATGGAAAGCGTTCGGTGACGATGACGCGAGTTCCATGATTTTTGTTCACCCAAAAAGTACCTACACAGGCCCCGCCCCAGTCGCAGCACTGCTACGGGTTGTGCCCCGCGCACTTCTAAAGTGGTGCTACGCCGTAGCGGTTCGGCTACGAGTGCTATGCATTCGTTAAGCGTTTGGTGACGATTACGTGAGTTTCATGATTGTTGTTCACCCATGAAGCACTGCTACGGGTTATGCCCCGCGCACGCTTTAGTGGTGCTACGCCGTGGCGGATCGGCTATGAGTGCTTCGCATTCGTTAAGCGTTCGGTGACGATGACGTGAGTTTCATGATTTTTGTTCACCCAAGAAGTTTTCACTACAAAAAAACGACTGCCTGGTTGGTCTAGTGGTTGCAAGCGTGACTGCTGAATATCCTAGGTTCAATTCCCAAAGTGTTATTGGGTTTTTCCATTAGGAGTTTCTCAGTAGCAGCACTAGCAGCCACGGAGTCTGGATTTGTGCTTGGTTGATGGCAGGCACGCCGCCTATTACATGGGACTTAAACATAACTGGCGCAATGTGGGTGTACTATTACATGGGTCATAAACATAACTGGCGCAATGTGGGTGTACTATTACATGGGTCATAAACATAACTGGCGCAATGTGGGTGTACTATTACAAGGGACATAAACATAACTGGCGCAATGTGGGTGTACTATTACATGGGACTTAAACATAACTGGCGCAATGTGGGTGTACTATTACGTGGGACATAAACATAACTGGCGCAATGTGGGTGTACTATTACGTGGGACATAAACATAACTGGCGCAATGTGGGTGTACTATTACGTGGGACATAAACATAACTGGCGCAATGTGGGTGTACTATTACATGGGACATAAACATAACTGGCGCAATGTGGGTGTACTATTACAAGGGACATAAACATAACTGGCGCAATGTGGGTGTACTATTACATGGGACATAAACATAACTGGCGCAATGTGGGTGTACTATTACAAGGGACATAAACATAACTGGCGCAATGTGGGTGTACTATTACATGGGACTTAAACATAACTGGCGCAATGTGGGTGTACTATTACAAGGGACATAAACATAACTGGCGCAATGTGGGTGTACTATTACATGGGACTTAAACATAACTGGCGCAATGTGGGTGTACTATTACAAGGGACATAAACATAACTGGCGCAATGTGGGTGTACTATTACATGGGACTTAAACATAACTGGCGCAATGTGGGTGTACTATTACATGGGACTTAAACATAACTGGCGCAATGTGGGTGTACTATTACGTGGGACATAAACATAACTGGCGCAATGTGGGTGTACTATTACGTGGGACATAAACATAACTGGCGCAATGTGGGTGTACTATTACGTGGGACATAAACATAACTGGCGCAATGTGGGTGTACTATTACATGGGACTTAAACATAACTGGCGCAATGTGGGTGTACTATTACATGGGACTTAAACATAACTGGCGCAATGTGGGTGTACTATTACGTGGGACATAAACATAACTGGCGCAATGTGGGTGTACTATTACGTGGGACATAAACATAACTGGCGCAATGTGGGTGTACTATTACATGGGACTTAAACATAACTGGCGCAATGTGGGTGTACTATTACATGGGACTTAAACATAACTGGCGCAATGTGGGTGTACTATTACGTGGGACATAAACATAACTGGCGCAATGTGGGTGTACTATTACGTGGGACATAAACATAACTGGCGCAATGTGGGTGTACTATTACGTGGGACATAAACATAACTGGCGCAATGTGGGTGTACTATTACGTGGGACATAAACATAACTGGCGCAATGTGGGTGTACTATTACATGGGACATAAACATAACTGGCGCAATGTGCGTGTACTATTACATGGGACTTAAACATAAAATGGTTTGCTCTGAGATGACATATGCTGGCTTGAGTCGATCGATTGATATGTTGGCTTGCCGATTTGGTAGCTGTATTGTGTACACCATATCTGTTCGGCTTATCACTCGATATGGGCCTTCATATGGAGCTTGGAGTGGTTTCTTGACTGCATCGGTTCTAACAAACACGTGACTGCAATTGAGTAAATCTTGATGCACGAATACGCGTTTGTTGTTGCTGTGATGCTCGGTGACGAGTTGCGGCTTGTTCGCTTGAATGACGTCACGAAGTTTTTCGACGTAGGTATAATCCATTGTAGGTGTGTAGGTATTTGATGCGAAGAAATCTCCTGGTAGACGTAAGTTGTAACCGTAGGTAAGTTCGGCTGCGCTCACACCGGTGTCAGTGCGTAGCGCGGCACGTAGTCCAAGTAGCACAGTAGGTAACTCGTCGATCCATGTACTTGCGTCGGATAGTTTGGCGCGTAATGCTGTTTTGAGCGAGCGATGCCATCTTTCGACCATCCCGTTGCTTTGAGGGTGATACGGTGTTGTGCGATTTTTCTTGATACCCATTTGTTTCATTAGATTCTGGAACAGCTGACTCTCGAATTGGCGACCTTGGTCGCTCGTGAGAGTGGTCGGGCATCCAAATCTTGAGATCCAATGCTGGTACACGATATCGGCTATTCGATCAGCTGTTATTTCGTCGGTAGGTATTGCTTCACGCCATTTCGTGAGTCGGTCGATCATTGTAACTAAGTAGCGATGACCTTTAGCTGTTGTAGGTAGTGGTCCTACGATGTCGACGTGTAGATGTTGAAATCGGTCACTTGGCGGGAAAGATGAGATGTTCGAAAATGTGTGACGTTGTATCTTGCTTTTCTGACAATGTAAACAAGTACGAGTCCAACGGCTGATGTCTGCGTTCATTGATGGCCAGAAGTATTTTTGAGTTATGAGCTTGCGAGTCGTGCGCGTACCAGGATGACTGATGTTGTGCACGCTGTTGAAAACTTCTTGTCTATGTACTTCTGGTATGTACGGGCGTACATAAGGTGTTGATGTTTCGCAGATTAACTCGACGTCACTGTTAGGTATTGTTATTTTCTTGAGAGTGATGTTTGTTTCTTGGAATAGTTGTGCAATGTTGCTGTCCTTTTCTTGCGCGCTGGCTATTTGAACTTCGAAGTTTATTGTAGATGGGCAGGAGATAGTTTCGATGCGGCTGAGTGTGTCGGCGACTATGTTTTGTTTACCGCTCACGTGACGTATGTCGGTGGTAAATTCGCTGATAAACAAAAGTTGTCTCGTTCGTCTTGGTGTTTCAGTATTCGATTGAGTTTTTGACATGACGTAGGTATGTTAGCGGCTTGTGGTCGGTAAATATGATGAGATGGCGTCCTTCGAATGTCTTGCGGAAATGTTTGACTGCCATGTAGATTGCAAGTAGCTCTCGATCGTAGGTAGAATACTTCTTTTGTGCGTCGTTGAATTTCTTGGAATAATATCCGAGCGGTTGCCAAGTTTCGTTTATGTATTGTTGTAGAACGGCACCAGCTGAGTTGTCGGATGCGTCGCAGAATAAGGCAAGTGTTGCATGATGCGATGGGTGGGCGAGTAAAGCTGCGTTTATGATGCTAGCTTTACATTGCTGGAACGCTTGAGATGCTTCGTCGGACAATGTGATCGGAGTTTTGTCTCGCTTCTTCACGTTATGTAGGTATGAATTCAGTGGAGCTTGCAGAGCTGCGGCGTTAGGTATATGGTCGCGATAAAAGTTGATCATTCCGAGAAATCTTCGTAATTCTTCTATTGTAGTCGGTTGTGGGAAATCGGTGATTGCTTGAATTTTATATTGCGGGGGTTTGATGCCTTCTTTTGATACGGTGTAACCCAAGAACTGGACTTCTGACTTGCCGAGGTTACATTTAGCGGGGTTGATAGTGATGCCACTATCTTCCAATCTCTTGAGTACGATTTGGAGGTGTTCTCTGTGTTGGTCTTCGTTTTCTGATGCCAATAACAAATCGTCTATGAATGGGAAGACGAAATCTAATCCTCGTAGTACTTCATGAATGTAGCGTTGAAACGTTTGTCCCGCGTTCTTCAAACCGGGGCACATACGTGGGAATTCAAATAAACCCATTGGTGTGATGATGGCTGTTTTCTCGATATCTTCTTCTCTCACGCTCAGTTGTTGATATGCGCGGTTGAGATCGATTGTTGAAAATATGGTTTTTCCGGATAGGTGATGTGTGAAGTCTTTGATGCGTGGAACAGGATAGCGATCTGGTATGGTGATGGAGTTGAGTCGGCGATAGTCACCACAAACTCTAATGTCGCCATTTTTCTTCGGCACGATGTGTAGAGGTGATGACCATGGACTTTTACTAGGTCGGCATAGTCCTTGTTCAATCATGTTTTCGAATTCTTTCTTCACTATTTCGAAGCGATGTGGTGGAATTGGTCGAGCTCGGCTGTGTATCGGTGGTCCTTTTGTTTCGATGAAATGTTGCACGTGGATATCGGAGTTTAGTTTCATCGATGTTAATCTCGTTATGCCGGGATATTGGGCCAAAATGTGGTATGATTGCGACATATCGATGCTGCGCACAGTAGGTACGTTTGATACTCGTATCGGGGCATTGACCTTTAAGCTCGTAACACCGTCGATCAATCTTCGGTTTTTCAGGTCGACGATGAGTTGATGGTGTTTGAGGAAATCGGCTCCGAGTATTGGTTTTGACACGTCAGCTACGATGAACTTCCACAGGTAGGGTCGGCGTAGATTGAGATCGAGAGATAGAGTTTTCTCGCCATACGTAGCTATTGTGGTATTGTTCGCTGCGTATAGCTTGAATGGTAACGGCGTTGGTACTTGTCCTTTGCTTCTTGGTAGCACGGATATGTTGGCTCCAGTGTCGACTAAGAAGGATAAGTTGGAGTTTCTGTCAGTTATGTATAGGCGGTGGGATTTTTCCTGAACGCCGGTGTCCGCCGTTTCCAACGTTCTGTCTAGTTTTCCGGGTTTTGTTTCTTGAATGAGCAAGGCGATGTACAGCGTCTAGCTTCCTCTTTGAAGCGTCGGTGATAGTAGCAGAATGGAGATGGAGAAACATCGCGGCTACGTTGTCTTGATGTGCTTCGGTTACGAGATGAGTGACGACTGCGGCGATAATTGTTGTTGTTATTGTATCGACTTGATTTTAACTCCGCTATTTCTAGCGACAGTTTTCGTATCTCGCTGATGAGGTACTGCGTATCTGCTTGCGGTGCGGATACTGTAATTGGTGCAGGTGTGTTGACGACTGCGACTTCTGGTGCTGCTGTTTGCTCCATGATTTTGTCGGCGAGTAGCGCGAGTTCGTCGAGTGCCGTCTTTGTGCTGAATGTTTCGCTGACTGCGAGGACTGAGCGAACGTGTGATGGAAGATGATTCGTCCACATAAGTCGTAGGGTGGAGTCAGGAACCTTGTCTCTGGCGAGGTTTCGCATGCGGCGAAGTAGTTGCGTCGGCTTTTGGTCTCCGAGTTCCATATCGGACAGTAGTTTCTGGAACTGGCGGCTGTCGGATTCTTCGTACGCTGATATGAGCCTTTGTTTGATGGCATTGTACTGCTCCGTCTCTGGTGGGTTGTAAAGTAGGTCCATGATCTGCTCGATGTCTTGTCGCTCCAGCTGTGCGATGACCATCTGGGCGAGTTGGGCTTGGCCTTTCTTGAGGTCGTTGGTTGCCGCTTCAAAACTGATAAACCAGAGCCTTGGTCGATCGCGCCAGAATGGTGGAATACGCATAGTGAGCGAAATTCCAGCTGCTTCAGCCTTCGGAACTGGATGTACTCCTGAACTTGATTGCTCCTCTGTTTCGCATGGATTCGGCATGATCTTGATTTGTGTGGAGACTGGAGAGTGGAGAGTGATTCAGATGGGCAGACCGGCAGAGCTTCGGCGATAATAATTCTTGATTCTTCAGGCAGGGATTCTTCCTAGTATTCAGGCAGGGATTCCTTGTGTTCAGGCAGGAGGTCACCACTTTAGGGACTATCTTTGAGAATCAGAAGGTATATAATAATAACTCCGTAGAATGTGTAAAACTGAATAATTTATTAGGCAAGAGGCACGTCTTATATACAATTCTAAACTTACTTGCTAACTTAAAACTAACCAATAAAAACGCGTACATTATCAAAAATCACAAATTACAAAATACAAAAAACCAATAAGAAATGAGATAATTCAACCAATCTAAATTAACGTAAGCTACCCAATGAAAACATGTACATTATAAAAAATCAACATTAGCAAAAAGAATAAACCAATAAAATTATAAGAATTTTAACCAATCGCGTCACAGCACTGTTGTAGCAATAATTCCGCGGAGGGCGCTAGTGTGCTGCGGCACCGCTAGCGGCTTTGCGGCGCCCGGACCGCGCCAGCAGAGTCCGAGGTTCGCGAGTCTATAAATATGAGCGACCTCGACGCGCGTGTTAGATAAATTAAATTATTATGTGTCTAGTATTAAATACATACATACTTGAAATACCTATAAATGCAAATATTATCTGTTTTATATTGTATAATCAATTGTTAAAATGAATTAATTAAATAACAAACTTATTTGTGTACAAATCAAACACTGATTTGACTCAACGGTCACTTGTGAATCATACTTATTTGTTAACGGGTATAAAAGAGCGGAGCCTCATTGGAGCGGGCTCAGTTGCTCTACGAATTTTAAGGCGTTAACATCTAAGGTATGTAGGGCTTGCAATATCCGTTCATTTTTACTATCCGGATAATACGGATATCAAAATTTTCACTATCCGGATTATCCGGATAATACGGATAATACGGATATTTTTTAGTTTTTATTCTAAATAAAACTAATACACTTTTGTAACACGTTCTAATCAGTCTCTCAAGCAAAATGACAAAGAAATAATAAACTATAGCAATATTTCAAGTAACAATTACCTAAGAAAACTAGTTCACTCTCTAAAATTATACAATAGAAAACCCGATACCGCACAAATAATCAATTCCAATTAAAAATGAGATCCTACATTTATCACAAAATCCTAATCAAATCAACCTATTTAAAACATAATAATTAAATAAAAATATCACTTTAGAACAAGAACTGGTTTTAAGTGAGAAGCGACCGTGCGTGCGATACAATACAATACAATCTTGAAAATACGTGCAGTACCTATGGATGTAAGTTTAACTTTAACAAGTGGTCAATGTTGTTATGATCTCTGTCACTAAATTGAATTATTGTGTTGTGATTTGTGAAGAGAATAAACACTTGCAAGAGTGATTCGTTCTATATTAATAGTACATTATGGCACAAGTGTGTAATGTTGGTATTTACCGCTGAGGCGCTATTGAGACCTGAGCCGTAAGGCGAGGGTCTTAAGAGAGCCGAGCACGGTAATCATTAATACACACGTGTATCATACAACGTTTTTCAACACACTTGTGAAGAAAATAATACTAAAAAATAATGTTATTTAGTAGATAAAAGATATTTGTCCTTGGAGTTTTCAGGTAGTAAACTTTCCATAACGTTAAGGGTTTCACATCTTATATCGGGCGGTGTACAACATAAATCATTTTCTTCATAACTAGTACTTGTAGACATTTTAATTAATAAATAACTATAATTTCAACAGTGAAAACGAGTTGTGAAAAATGTTTCGCAATGGCGGGAAAAATTAATCAGTTTTCCTATGCGCGCGCATGAAACAATGGCGATCGGCCATAGACTAAAATAATGAGGTTTTTGCTTTTCGCGGATAGCTTTTCAGCCACGTACAAAATGGGGAATTCAAAGTTAGAAAACAAAAGTTACATTTGAGTGAAAGTTTTATTTATTTAAAACGTACAAGTTTTTAAATTATCTATTTAAATACGAAAATGAGCTAGCAATAGGTTACATTAATTTATTTGTACTATTTATTGAACGTGATTTTTTGTATCGAAACTTTTTTAAGAATAAAGTAACAACCACCTCAACTTATAAAAAAAAATACCCTATAACTCATTTGTGAATAATAGTAATGAAAAAGTCACAGTTTGATTATAGGTCTCCTTACGTACCTAATTGTAGTAAAATTAGAGCCATTTTATGAGCAAGTGTGTTGAAAATAATAAATAACGTAATAACAGTTATGCTCTTTGCAGGTTACAGCTTTTTATTTAATTTTTAAAATAAAAATACAACTATCCGTATTATCCGAAAAATCCGGATAATGATACAAGTAAAATCAGGATTTTAAAATCGGCGGATATCCGGATAATACGGATATCCGGATATCCGGATTGCAAGCCCTAAAGGTATGACATTATTTTGATTATGGTTGATAATACTATTCTGATTATATTGTTGATTTGTCGTGATAACGATGATAGTGATTGTGATAACGATGATAGTGATTGTGACAACGATGATGGTGATTGTGATAGCGACGATGGTGATTGTGATAGTGCGACGATGATGATTGTGATAGCGACGATGGTGATTGTGTTAGTGACGATGGTGATTGTGTTAGTGATTGTGAATAACGACGATGGTGATTGTGTTAGGTTAGGTTTAGGTTAGGTTAGGTTAGATTAATATTGTGATAAAATGATGATGATTGTGATAAAATGATAATGATTGTGATAAAATGATAATGATTGTGATAAAATGATAATGATTGTGATAAAATGATGATGATGTGATAAAATGATGATGATGTGATAAAATGATGATGATGTGATAAAATGATGATGTGATAAAACGACGATTGTGATAAAATGATGATGATGAGATAAAATGATGATGTGATAAAACGACGATTGTGATAAAATGATGATGATGTGATAAAATGATGATTGTGATAAAACGACGATTGTGATAAAATGATGATGATGTGATAAAATGATGATTGTGATAAAACGACGATTGTGATAAAACGACGATTGTGATAAAATGATGATTGTGATAAAACGACGATTGTGATAAAACGACGATTGTGATAAAATGATGATTGTGATAATAAAGGTGAATCACAATCATCTTCATTATTACAAGATAATGAAGATGATTGTGGTTATTATGATGTGATTATTATGTTATTATTATGTGGGTTGTTTATTAGTGTTTATTAGTTATGGTTGATATATTGCTACATAACATTGTGTAATATACACTACTAATGAAGTGAATCTCATTGTTTATATTTTATACCTAATAAGTAACGAACATTAAATGTTTAAATACATCCAGTTACATATCTACATAGTTATATTTTTAAAATGCTAACACGCGCGCTCATTGTCGGGAGGGCCGCCGCCGT
This sequence comes from Xestia xanthographa, assembly GCA_905147715.2. Classification (NCBI taxonomy): domain Eukaryota; kingdom Metazoa; phylum Arthropoda; class Insecta; order Lepidoptera; family Noctuidae; genus Xestia; species Xestia xanthographa. Next base: position 4,943,053 of record LR990671.1, read on the forward strand.
GTGAAGACGTCTTGTAGAATGAGTTGCCGGGAAACTGAAGACACGTAAATGAAGATTGAAGACACGCGAAGAGAAGATTGAAGTCACACGAAGTGAAGACTTGAAGAGTGGCCTCATCAGCTCCCGACACTCTTATTTCTTTATTCAGGATTCGTCAAACGTATGAACAACAGCTCTTGTCAGAGCTATTGAAAACAGGAGCGTCAAAACGTGCGTCCTTATCAGGGCGGTTTGCTTTACTGTTTCTTTATCAGAGTGCGTCAAAACGTGGTATCTTGCTGTGATTGGTGGTGGCTACATACGCAAAAAAAATTGCTGGGAAATTACTTTTGGGGTGAAAATCGCGTTTTTAGGTAGGTTTCAATGTTGTGTTGATGGATGGACTAAATAGTACGGGGGGTCGTGAGTCGTGAAGGTGTTTAAAGTAAACATCTTTCATTAAAACATGTATGGGTCTACTTAAAAAAAACTTTTGAAAAAGTTGGAACTTTGACCCCCAATATCTCCGTAACTAGAAGGTTCCCAGGTATGGTGTAGAACAAAAATATGATCGCAATGACGAGGAAAACAAGTGCCTTTCGGCTTCGGTAACGGTCTATTTAAAATTGCTACATAACGTTGTGTAATATACACTACTAATGAAGTGAATCTCATTGTTTATATTTTATACCTAATAAGTAACGAACATTAAATGTTTAAATACATCCAGTTACATATCTACATAGTTATATTTTTAAAATGCTAACACGCGCGCTCATTGTCGGGAGGGCCGCCGCCGTGTGAAGACGTCTTGTAGAATGAGTTGCCGGGAAACTGAAGACACGTAAATGAAGATTGAAGACACGCGAAGAGAAGATTGAAGTCACACGAAGTGAAGACTTGAAGAGTGGCCTCATCAGCTCCCGACACTCTTATTTCTTTATTCAGGATTCGTCAAACGTATGAACAACAGCTCTTGTCAGAGCTATTGAAAACAGGAGCGTCAAAACGTGCGTCCTTTTCAGGGCGGTTTGCTTTACTGTTTCTTTATCAGAGTGCGTCAAAACGTGGTATCTTGCTGTGATTGGTGGTGGCTACATACGCAAAAAAAATTGCTGGGAAATTACTTTTGGGGTGAAAATCGCGTTTTTAGGTAGGTTTCAATGTTGTGTTGATGGATGGACTAAATAGTACGGGGGGTCGTGAGTCGTGAAGGTGTTTAAAGTAAACATCTTTCATTAAAACATGTATGGGTCTACTTAAAAAAAACTTTTGAAAAAGTTGGAACTTTGACCCCCAATATCTCCGTAACTAGAAGGTTCCCAGGTATGGTGTAGAACAAAAATATGATCGCAATGACGAGGAAAACAAGTGCCTTTCGGCTTCGGTAACGGTCTATTTAAACCGTTTAAATTATATCTATATATCAGATTACCTTTCCATCGGGCGCTACGTAATCGTACTGTCCTTTCACGAGCAGACCTGGTTCGTCAAAACTGCTAGGCTCGAGGCCACCTTTCTGTTCGTGGTAGATCCTGCCGGCTGTGGATACGAAATTATACAAGCTTTAATGATTAAGAAATAAGTATATTGTAGGAGCTATGAAACAGAGTATGCTTGGTGTTTCTCTGAGGGATCGCATCTGTAACGAGGTGATCCGACAAAGAAGCTGTCGACATATCTCGCAGAATAAGTAAGCTGAAGTGGCAATGGGCCGGTCTTAGTAGCCGTAGAGCCGATGACCGTTGTGGTAGGCGTGTTCTTGAGTGGAGACCTTGAATCGGCAAACGTAAGGTTTGACGCTCCAGGCTCGGTGGAGTGACGGTCTTCGCAGTCTGCAGTAACTGTATGAGAGTTGCCGAGAATCGATTTAAGTGGAGTGTGATTGAAGAAGACTATGTCTAGCAAAATGATGATGATGACTTTGTAAGAGATAATCTTTGGGAGTACTGATCCGTTTAAAAAAAATACACAGATAGAAAACTTCATTATTGTCGAGTGGCATGGGAGAGCACCAGTGGTGGCGGCGCCGACTTACGATCAGTAAGTCGTGGGTTCGAACCCAGGTAGGCGTATTACTTTGTTTAATTTATTTCATCACCACTGCTCTCAAAACGGTGAAAGAAAACATAGTGAGGAAATCGGTGTGTCCTAGAACTAAACCTTTGAAGACATTTGACATCTACCAATCCGCACTGGACCCGCGTTGTGGATTATAGCCCATTCCCTCTCATAGAGAGGAGGCCTCGTGGCCCAGCAGTGGGAGCATATAGACTGATTATGATGATGGGATACGGGGGCAAATTCGAAGGCAGAAGCTAGTTTACACTAATAATATAAGGACTAGAAAATAACTTTCCATCTAGGAGGTAATCCCAGAACTACTCATCTGATTTCGAAAATTCTTTCACTTATAGAGTGTAAAACACCTCTTAACGAAGCCGAAAGGCACTTGTTCTCCCCGTCATTGCGATATATTTTTTTTGTTCTACACCATACCTCTAAGTATTCTAGTTACGGAGATATTGGGGGTCAAAGTTCCAACTTTTTGACAAGTTTTTTTTTTAAACACAAGTTTTTAATGCATGATTTTTACTTTAAACACCCAGCAGCACAATGTTTTGAGTGCGTTACATTGAGTTCTACCAAAAAACATAATTTTTCACCCCAAAAAAAAAAAGGCGTTTCCCAGCAATATTTTTTGCGTAAAGTTAGTTACTTTGATGTACAGATTGTACAGAATGCTTGGTTGACGGCTTCGTGATGAGGTCTTTTACTTACACCCTGAGATAGCTACACTATTGCCGAAGTGCCAAGATAGCAGCGTATGCGGACGAAGTCGCCGGAGGAGCTATAGTAATGAATAAAACGTTACATGTCTGCTGGGGCCATTGAGAGATCTCATCATCTATTTGACACCAAGAGAAGGAGGCTACTGCCAGGACCTGGAACAAAAAGAAGGTACCTATTAGTTTCATTATCATTTTAGCCGAAAGAAGTCCACAGCTGGACATAGGCCTCCCACAAGTGTCGCCACATGTCTCGGTCCCGTGCGACTCGCATACAGGGGATTCCCGCAACCTTCACCAGGTCACCGCTCCACCTAGTGGGAGGCCTTCCAACGCAACGTCTTCCAGTTCGCGGTCGCCATTAGTTTAGTGAAACTCTTTGTGAAGGAGTTTCGTCTGTGATCCCAATACATCTGCACATCACAATGCCTTTTGTACGTAACTACAGACTGGGTGTAATAGTACGCTTAAGGAAACCGATAGGCACTTGTTCTTGCCGTCTTTGCGATATTTTTTTGTTCCAGGGCTGGCAGTCTCGACAGAGATAACGACAAAATCGCTAACTTTTGATTGCTAATTACGAACAAATAAATTCGGTTGCAATAATGATTCTTGTCAGTAACGCAAGTCTCTACATCCAAGAAGCGATTTTCGCAAGCATCATTATTGCAACCAAATTAATTCGTTAGTAATCGGCGATCGAAAGTTAGCGATTTTGTCGTTATCTATGTCGAGACTGCCGGCCCTGAATCATAGAGATAAAGATAAAATCACTAACTTTCGATTGCTAATTACTAACGAATAAATTCAGTTGTAATAGGGAACGTGCAGGAACGGTGGCAGCACTAAACGACAAAAGAGACACTATGCGGACAGTAAAGGAAACTTATGCTGTCACGCAAATCTCTTCAAAAGTATTATTTTTGATTATGATAGGTATAAAACATGGGTTCCGGTCTATCAATAATGTTCGTCAGCGTAACATGAATCTTGACCAATATGAATTTTGTATGTTTCGTTTACTTTCTCTGATGAAAATTGTGGTGCATGAAGAAATGGTGGCATAAACAACTTTCTTATTTTCAACACATGTTTTAATGGAAGGGATTCCTTTATCAGCGAGAACAGTGTCTCCAGGCTATAACAAATCAATCCACAATCATTTGTTATAAGCAATCACTATAACGCCCTCCGTAGCATTTAGATAAAAAACTTAGGAAACCACAAGGAGTGCAGCCAATTAAAAACTTTATTGTATACTTAACCATGTTTATAACCTGAGTTCATGTGGAGACTGTTGAGGAATATTCGGTGTGAACTTCAGTGCAGTCTGGAACGCCCTCCGTAGCATTTAGATACAAAACTTATGAAACCACAAGGAGTGCGGCCAACTAAAAACTTTATTGTATACCAATGTTTATAATCTGAGCACATGTGGACTCTTTGTTCAACTGTTGAGGAATATTCGGTGTGAACTTCAGTGCAGTCTAATCCATAATCATTTGTTATAAGCAATCACTAGAACGCCCTCCGTAGCATTTAGATACAAAACTTATGAAACCGCAATTAGTGCAGCCAACTAAAAACTTTATTGTATAACCATGTTTATAATCTGAGTACATGTGGACTCTTTGTTTAACTGTTGAGGAATATTCGGTGTGAACTTCAGTGCAGTCTAATATGTGTGTTCGCTGAAGTTTAAATGGTACGCCCCAGTACCATTTAATGTTTGCTTGGACGGTTGATCTTGAAGGCTATGGAACTTTTTCAATGCAGAGTGTAACAAAAACAAATTGTGTTCAAATATTTTTCTCACTGCATTTATCCTTTGTTTGCGTTTTTCACTTAAACATGATAAGAGAGTTAGTACTCTCTTCTTTGGAAAGTAATAGAACTTTATTATTTTACGCTATTTGATTAATTTTCATTTTTGTGGATGTATTGGTAGGTACATCCAGAAATGCAACAATGCATTATGATTAGCTAGAATAATCATTTTCAATAATAAAATTAATTCTGTTTACTTGTTTTACATGTCATTGTCAAGTATTAATAGAGTACAAGTCAGTCGGCAGCACCGTCGTTGTGCACGTTCCCTTATAGGTAGATAGTAACTATAGGTGGCAGCACTAAATCGACAAAAGAGACACTATGCGGACAGTAAAGGAAACTTATCAGACCTGTCATCGTGCTTTCAATTATTATGTAAACATAATTATCTCTTCAATGTATATGCAATCACAAATGTGAAGATTTTATGGTCTTAATTTAAAGATAATATATTCATCTCCAGATTTCCATCTGAAAAATTTTATGTCGTCATATAAAATTTTCGCACAAATACGCTTTTCCCATCACAATAATCGCAGAAAAATAAATTAAATTATTTTTAATATGATAAAAGTTATAAAGTAAGGGTTCTGGCCTATCAATAATAATCGTCAGCGTGGCCAAAATATTTCAAAAGGACAAAAGCTCTATGAGGCCGGCCATGTGTTGGAGGTTAAATAGATAATAAATGAAGAAAATGAGACTGTGATAACGGGCAAAATTGTCGCACAAACTAAAATATCCAATGTTTACGACGTGAATCTGTTGAAATGAATCGACGTGAATTCTCAAAACTCATACCACAGAATAGATAATAGTACTAGCGTACAGAAGTTGCACTCCTTAAGCCGACATTATAAATACCTAAACTGGGCCCGCACGATCTAAATTGTGCCTTGACGCCACGCGTTAGCGTATTTTATTCGGCGTCTCTGTGGCGTCTCACTGCTTAATGGTCAGTCGGTAGGGTTGCCTCAAGTACTCAAAATAAAATACTACCAACATTTTTGTATTAATGTATCATTATTTAAATGTTAATTAAAACTATAATAATTACAATTGTTTTACTCTATTATAATGTCTCATAATATATATCTTGTCTTCTCTAAAATTACGATTACTTAAGCATTAAATTTAAAGCAGCATAAATGCGAAATCTAACAAATAGGCAATTTTAAAATAAACTCTGATGGGAAGCATGAACATGGAGCAGTGAAATTTATATAGAAAAGACATTTTTTTTCTACATTTATTAACAGCAACAGTTTATCCGGCTTGTCATTTTCACTAGTAATGATTAATGATCGATAAATCAGTCAGTTAACAAACACGAAGTACGAGTAGGTAGGTACGCGACGCAAGGTCAAAGGAGCGCGAAAAATTAACGCGGCTTACGTTCGCAGTTACGCACGGCTGGAGCGCGACAGCCCTAGAGAGCTTGCATATCCAATATGCGCGAAGCGGTAGGTAATTATCTCATGCCTACACACGGAGTGCAATAGCTCTGCTCATACATACCTATGCTTCTTTACTGCGTTTATCAATTTTTTGCGTTTTTCACATAACCATGGCATGAGAGTAATAAATTCTTTGGAAAGTAATAAAATTTTACGCTATTTAAATTTATTTTAATTTTTGTGATTGATACACCCAGAAATGCAACGATGCAATACGATTACCTAGAATAATAATTTTCACTAATACAATGAGGGATTTTCTTTTTAGCTGTTCCCTAGCCGCTGGATAGATGGCGCTAGGAGTAAGTATGATAATGCAAGGAACGGAACATATAAAAACTGATTTTAACAAAGCGCGAGAAATGTAGGTTATATTCGGAAGGTTAAGCAAATGAAAGTGTCAGTCAACGAGAGTATGTGACGTAACACAATGTTTTTTTTTAAGCGTTTTGGCTTTGTCACCAACTATCATAGTAAGTTCAATGCCATCTATAGAGTTCTTGGAAACTAAGTTTTTTTTTTAAAACCTCAAAAGGAAAACCTCTCATTAATTATGTTTACTTGTTATAAACGTCAATGTCAAGTATTAGTAGAGTACAAGATTCGGATTGGTGACGCCAGGTATATATCGGATATATAGGATAGGTATACATCCTGGCTTTTATATTAAATGGAAAAACGATCACTTGTCCCACCCCGGAGGAGCCCGTGACCAAATAATAACAGCCGCTTGGATCAATCTTCAAGTTAAGCCGTGCTTGCCTAGGTTGTTCTGTGGATGGGTGACCATCCATTACATACCGAGTTTCCTCCGTGCCTCATAAAGCACGTTAAGCAGTTGGTCCCGGCTGTCATTTGTAGATCTTTGACAGTCGTTACAGGTAATCAGTGGCCCGAACAGTCTTACCAAGGGGTATCGTATTATCCAGTACTAACTGGGTTGTGGAGGTCAGATAGGCAGTCGCTCCATGTAAAATACTGGTATTCAGCTGCATCCGGTTAGACTGGAAGCCGACCCTGGCAGATGATGACGATGACTTTGTCCGACCCCGGCATCGAACCGAGTACCACTTGCAACCACTAGACCATCGCGATCGAGAGCAGTTAGTTATACATACATATTAGTTACTTGTGTATTTGTTACATTAGTTCTAAAGTTTCGTGTAAATTGAATCAGTAGTTTTTCCAAAAAAAAAAATATACGACCACAGGTAAATTCTCCCATGTCATCTATGTTATAACTCATGTTTTTAATTCTGAAGTGGTTTTACAAGTCTCGTTTATTTAATAATACAATGTCTGGTTCATAACGAATACGAGAATGTTTACGGTTTGAGATAAGGATTAGTAGAACTCTAGCGATAAGTGTTTTTGTGAGCGAGGTCAGATGACGCATGCGATGACGTAACTAAGTGGTGCGGCAGGGGGATAAACCGTTACTTCGCGTACTACTTATTTACGTTTTTCATATTTTTTTCTTTACACGGGCTATACATAAACTAAGACATTGCATCATGCTAAATTTTATGATTCTAGATAAGTGCCCTTTAGAATATATCGACACTCTCAAGGGAGTCGTATTAAAAGGAACGTATGAAAGTGTGTGGAATGGAATGTTGCGGTGTGAATGAAAGGAACATAGTATGAAACGGAAGAGAAAAAAAAGAACAAATGAGGAATGACAGCAGAATGGACGACGGGTAAAAGAGTAGGTGATCTATGGCGGAATTTTATTTATGAAGTTATTTTAAGTTTTATTAGGTGTAAAACGTATTTAAAAATAAACTACATATTCAAGATCTAAGAATTTTATTACCACGGTCCCGAATCTACATATTATACGTTATTTGCGGCAAAAACGGCCGTCTCCCTATATAATATTTTTGTACGCTAGCTTAGAAGTTTGATTTTTTCACAGCTCCAAGGGACTGTAGACTTGCGTACTTAAATGGTTTTAATTTCAACTCATTACCTCGACGCGTTCCCAAGACAAAGGGTAGGTAAGAAAAATACACAGACGGACAACCAAGTGATCCTATAAGGGTTCCGTTTTTTTCTTTTTGAGATACGGAACCCTAAAAACCATTTAGACGACACGCCTATGACTCTATTATGCGATTTGTTGTCGCAACCGGTTGCTTTCCAGATTCTCACGGTTCATAGATGTGGGTTACGGAGTCGATGATTCTTTTCTTTAAGAGTCCTATTACATTTTTTAGGCAAATTTTTGATTTTTACTTCCTGGATCAAATTATTTCGGTTGGAGTACACGAGTCGATATTAATAGCGAATTTGGACGATTGTCGATTGATATTGACGAATATTAGAGACGAGACTGACATGAGACTGAGGAGCGAGCTGAATTGAGAATTATAGTAGGTACTTTAATTTTATTTATTGTATTTTTGTCTTTGTATATTAACAAACGAAAACTAATGAAACTTATTCATTGTAGATCAAAGTTTTATTATCATATTAATTTGTTTGATAAAATTGAGTTTATTTGGAATATAATGGACGCTGAATTAAGACATTTATGGCTTAAATTACTATTTCTTTACGATTTTTTCCGTGAAAACTCAAGGAATTTAAAGAAATTCTAAAACTCCAATAAACAAGTAAAACATTCAACTTATCTTTTAGTAATTTTAGCTTTTATAAGAATTTAATGCAACTATGTGAATTTGAGCGTTAAAGTTCCATCGTCGACAGTTTTTCTTGCAAACTGAGTTCGTAAAATATTTATAGTAAATTACACGAAAAGAAAAATGAAAATGTGTAACTCCAACTTACAAGAAATAGAATGGCACTATCGTTATTCTTAAGCAAATAATTAAAATATCTTACTGCTGCTGTGAATTACTGCGTCAAAAATCATGAATTTACCAAAAAAATGTAATAGGACTCTTAAGTATTTATTTGGAATATTATTTAGCGATAGGGTGTCAATTTGGAGTTAAAATATTTCAACAGTTAAGGTTACACAAGTCGATCATTCTTCCATACAAACGTAGTATGGTGATTACTCGTCTGTTTGATGGCGTAGGTTCAAAACCAAAAATTGTATTATCTGGTCTTGTCATTATCTAGCCCTGCATGGAAGCAGAATTGGAAAAAAAAAATAGTTTGGAAATTATGAGCGTCGAAACTCTCATATTACAACTCTAATTTTAACTCATCTTTGGGCGTAAATAAATAACATATGTAGTATGAAAATAGAAAAAGTGAAACCATACAGGGACAGATCATTTATTTAAAAGTTCAAATTATGTATTTTGAGTAGTTAAATCCAGTAGTTTTTCCATAATATCTATAAGCTCAAAGGTCAATTTATGTTTCCACACTTTTTTCACATTTTCGTTATAAATCGACGTATATTTGACTAAATAAATAAATAAATGAAGATTGCAAAAAGGGTAAAGGCACTTGTTTTCCCCGTCATTGCGATCAGTTTTTGTTCTGCACCATACCTTCTAGTTACGGAGACATTGGGGGTCAAAGCTCCAACTTTTTGACAAGATTTTTTTAAATACAAGTTTTTTACTTTAAACACCTCCACGACCCCCGTACTATTCAATCCATCCATCAGCACAATGTTTTGAGTATATTACATTGAGTTCTATCACAAAACATGATTTTTCACCCCAAAAAAAAGTCTTTTCCCAGCAATAATTTTTGCGTAAAGTTACTTAGTTTGATGTACAGAATGCTTGGTTGACGGCTTCGTGATGAGGTTGTTTACTCCCTGTATATAAATAAATATATAAAAATTAGATAAATGCATACTAAATAAATTAAAACTTTACTAAATAGCACCCATATTGGACACGCCCGCCAAAGAGACTTGTGCACTGAAAACCGAAAATAATATATTGTCATAATATTGGTATTACGTATCGCACTGAGTGGATATCACTCGGTGACTAACAGCCCGGGGGGTACGGTGTAACCGGTAACGTCTTTCACGAAAGCCACTTCAAACTCAGTTGTCATCAATTTGTTGTCCATTATGATTACATAATCGAAATAATATAAGTATCGATACGAAAGCGTCTGTCAAAATGAGTTACGGTGACCATCAGCCACGATGACAACTAATGACGTCATATTTTATCGCGACTGGTCATACATAATACGAAACTAACCTTTTGATAGTTAATTGATGGACACTGAGCTCAGACAATCATTTCGAACTGTCAACAGAGATAGTACGTAATAGCCCTAAGGAAGGAAAGTACTCTAATTATTGGAGATATTTATTTTTTAAAAGAAACAAATCTATTCTGCATTCACAGATTTTAGAAAATTCGCTTGCCACACTCGGGCACGTTCCATCGTCGACCTCATCTATGTCCTCAGATCAAGATTGAGGTCAAAGTAGACTCATTTAAAATAATAAACAAGGGTAACGGCTTTATATGCTTTCCGATACACGGAGAGTTCCCGTGATAGAAGGTCACCCATCCACGAACGGCCCCGGCTAGCGTAGCTTAGCTTACATACAATCGACTCCTTCGGCTGTTATTACATAGCCATGAATTCCTCTACATTAAGTATAACTATAGTTTAAAATAAGCATATCAAATTAACCTTTAAAATTTTGTAAATAAATATTCTAATAAACTTGTGAGACAATAAAAAATTGCTACCTCTTTACCTAATTTAATACAAAACAGTTTTTCGCCATATTTTTACGATCGTCGTAAAATTGTACAAGAAATTACTTAACAATCTTATTAGCATTCGGAGTACCAATAATAGCTATTTATTCACCATGGGAAGTAAGGCACAGATTACTAATCGAGTGTGCATTTGAGGCCCGACGCGAAGTGGAGGGCCGTGAACCACACGAGTTTAGTAATCTGTACTTACCCTCGAGTGATATACAGGGTGGAATTTTGTAATGCCACCTGGAGGGAAAGTACTCTTAATACCGGAGATAGCAAATTTTACTCAAACGAAACATTCCTTCATTTTTAAAAAGAAATTAATCTGCATTCAAAGATTTTGAAAATTCGCGTGCCACACTCGGGAATCGAACCGTCTAAATTCCAAAAAAATAACATCCTGTACTTTTATGGCACCAATCGATAGGGTCAATCATAAGGATCAAATCCCTCTAACAAACATGATAAATTAAATGAAAGGAAAACCATGAAATCTTAAGACACTTGCTTGGTAAGTGTACCAATACTACCCAGTATTGGTACACTTACCAAGCAAGTGTAGTATAAAGATACCCTACGCAATTTTTAGGTTGGTAGCCACTATGTTACCATAAAAGTTTAAAATTGGTGTTGATCTTTTACTAAAAGGCAGTGCAAGAAAAGGACGGCTATAGCTAAACTAAGTTAAAGATGTCAAACTAGTTTATGCCTTGCGCTTCACCGTGTTTTTATAGTCGACATGTTTTTACGTGTACAATTCATTTGTATGGAAATATTAGTTCCAACTAAATTTGGCCGCTCTAAATTACGTCTTTCTCGTTTTATTATAGAGAAAAAGATAGCAATAGCCTAAATTAAGTTTAGTTTGTGCTCTTTTAAAATTTATCATTTTTTTTAATCACTTTTTTTTTCTGTTTCCACCTTAGGACTAACAAGCGTTATAATATGTCAATGAGGAATGTCCAGTTTTAAAATTTTGTGTTTGTTGCTTGTGTCCTGAAAAAAACTAATTAATCCGTCAGTTAGATTATCAAAAAATATTTGATACCTACGTATTTTTTCTTTTGTTACGTAAACCAAAATTGACGAAGATACGACGCTTTTAAAATTCTCAATACGTCACGGCCGCCGCGTATAATTTTTAGTGCGTTATGACGTAACGAGCACCCACTATTGAGTTTTGATGCGTTTTATCGTTGTCAATATTCATTGATTTACAAAAACAAAAAATACGTGTCCATTATTTTCCAATACTCTAACTGACGGACTAAATAGATTTGCAATTTATTGATGGTGGATACTAGCCTATTGCAAAACCAACACCATCATTCTCTTCCCTTTATCTCAATTAATTTGTGGTCGTCGAAGCATATCTTCTTCTCCCACACTTCTCTATAACTCGTCATCTAATCAGACACCTCCTCTCTCACCATATCATCCTTCACACAGTCTATCCATCGTTTCTTTGCTCTTCCTCTACTCTTATACACATCCACATTCATACTCAGAACTTTCCTCACGACATTTTCCTCATCCCTCCGCATCACATGCTCATACCACGACGACCGATTACCACACAAGTGATAAGGCCTCTAATCATTTATTTCTCGTTAAAATGAAAAAAATACTCCATATTAATTTATTGTTTTTGAAGAGTGGTTAACCTTTATTCGACCTTCAATGACGTTATCTCAAGAAAGAATATCATGAAATACACTAAGAGGCAGCGCAGACGACAAACATTTTGTGTGTACAAGTCTGTCACTATAGGGATCTACTACTGATGGAAATGATTCTACTGATCGCCATAGAGTGGACAAAAAAGTAGTTAAACACATCAATCACGCAAAATGTGTCGCAAAGTTTTTGTCTGTCGCACACAAAAAGTTTGTCGCACACAAAAAGTCCGTCGCACACAAAAAGTCCATCGCACACAAAAAGTCTGTCGTCTACGCTGCCCGCCTGCGTCTATAATATGGATATGGCAATCGCGCGGTTCCCGCGTGTCTGAACTTTGAACGAGCCCGTATCTACTTCATGTGGATGTCATTAAAAAACAAACAGTAACTAAAGTGTCACTCAAGTACTTAAGTATTAAACCGTTGAATAAGCAAAATAATCTTTCAAAGTTCAGTTGATGACGTCATCAGCCAGAAACTTTAAAATTAAATATATATTGACCTAGCAACTGAATTTCTAAAATAATCAAACAAGTTTCTCAAAATACTAGGTACATTTTAACTTAAAAAATTAAATATACAGGTTATATTTTTTTAACAGTTCTTGAATTGTAAAAAAAAAACAATCTTGAATATAAGTAGCAGATATTTATAGTTTCACGGTAACAAAATAATTGGCGAATAATATTGGTGTAATAAAAAAGATGTCGCTAACTTTCGATTGCTAATTACTAACGAATAAATTCGGTTGCAATGATGATGCTTGCGGGTAACGCAAGTCTCTACATCCAAGATGCGTTTCTTCTTCGTTTCTCCGGCCCAGGTAACCAGTGACCAGGAGTAGCAACCGGCGAATGTGTCCGATCACCGCTACAGACTACAGGACACAGCAGCTACGGTTTCCTGTGGTGAGCCGTGTCGGCAACAAAAAGTGTCCACGTTTGCGCAGTCCTTATATAATTCTATTCATATAAATACCTAGGTAATAATAATTGTATACAACGCAGCGCTAACTTAAGTGCCAAAATACTCAGGCAAAAAATCAACCTTGAACCTGCTATAGGCCCTTTCGGGGTTATCCATTCGTTGCCGGACAGCCTGTTTAAAGGTCCTGATAATTGGGAATCAAACGAGCTTACCTGTTAAGCGAAGTCTTGATTCAAATTTTATGAGTGGCAATCTGAAAAATAATTATTATAACTTGGTAGTATTTCTTATATCTACGTTACTTCACCGCGGTTTTTAGAGAATTAAAAAATAATATTTTTTAAGAATTGCAACCTTCGTATGCCTCTCTCATCTGACACATGACGCGGTACGTCACTTATTTTAGAGATCTTATCATTGGAACAATCTCTGTTTTATGTACAGAGTAGTTCCAAATACCTATATTCACTATATTTTCCTGAAAGGTTAAAATTGAATTAGGTAGACTAATTATTGCAGCTTTGGGGCTGTTAGTGTTAACTATATTATAGCGGCGGGTGGGTAATTATTTTTCAGATTGCCACTCATAAAATTTGAATCAAGACTTCGCTTAACAGGTAAGCTCGTTTGATTCCCAATTTTACTTCGTGGCAATCTTTCAAATAATTATTATAACTTGGTAGATGTTCAGAGTTGGCTGCAATAATTAATTTATTAACTGATTAAAATGCAAGTAATTCTGAGTGTTGATCTGTGATAATTACATTGGACCTTCTTCTGTAAGAATATTAAAGCTTCCATATTAAAGCTTCAAGGATACTTTACAATAAATATATTATATTTTGTAAAATAACTTTGATAACCATGTAATCCACATTATGTCTGACTTCGTTGATGCCAGCTCTAATTTGAGCTGTTGTTTTGGTTGTATAGTGAGAGTTTAATTCTGGAGTTTAGATGCCTCTTTCACTTGAAATCTGACAAACTTACGAATATTAGGGTTTGATATACTTTAATAACTGTTTTAACATTGGAGCAATCCAATGGGTTAAAGTTAGAGCTAGGAGAACAATCAATGTCTTTGTTTTCTAAATTTTGCTCATATTATCAAACTATGACGAAATTAATGATACTTTTGATAGATTCTATGATTGAGGCAATGATAGCCTCAGATCTCTCAGTAAGTAATTTTATAATTTGAAATCCAGTTGTAGTGTTAGTATTTTATAGATGTGTCTGCAAATAAAAAAGGCTCATCAACTCCATTATTTAGTGTTGAATTGTCTGGAAGTACTATCAAGGAATGCCACTGGCATTATTTTTATTCACTTAGGGCCTTTTGTTAAAATACTTGCAACAGAATAGTGCAACCAAGGCAATGTTTATTCACTTAGGGCCTTTTGTTACAATACTTGCAACAGAAGAGTGCAAACAAGGCAAGTATAGAGTTCCATAGATATATTGTCTCAAAAGGTGATTGTATAACTATAAAAAATTTAATGTAATGATTTTATGATCACATACAATGTCTAACTATTGTTCAATAGTAGAAGAGCCCGAGTCCATTCAAAACACTGTTTCCAATTAATATTACAGCCAATTAATCAGAATACAGAAATCTCTTCACTTTATTGTCGTGAGAATTAAACTGATTTTATTAATCAGTACCTAGTAGTAAGTACTTCTTATCAATAAAGCTCAGTCATTTTTTAAGGGTCTAGGTAGATCCTTGATCAAATATTATGGATATTAAAGTATTCACTCTATCATCACCAATTAATATAGTTACATACAATTAATAAGAAAAGAAAGAGAAACCTCTTTATTACAGTGTGGATTAAACTGTTTTTATTATTAATTAGTACCTAGTAGTACATAGTATAAATAAAGCTCAAAATTTTGCTAAGGGTCTGGTAGTCTTATGACTAAATATTATGAATGTTAAGGGATTCACTCCTTACTGGTAAAACAGAATTTGAGATTTAGTCAATTGGCTCGAAAAGGACAGTTGAGCTATTTTCTCAAAACTGTTTGTATTTAAGTCTTAGAAACTGATTTCTGTTTAATACTTTTAGTCTGGTACATTTTGTACATACTGATTTCGTTTATAATTCATTTTTTAACCTATTATTCCTATAATGATAGAAACAATATAAATAAAAACATTGTTATTATTATGTTTTCCCAGGCACCTTGTAAAGGAGCAATAAGTTTTTGCGGTTTCATAGTAGAAAAAATATAATACTTAGAGGTCTGGTCTCCACGATGAATATTTGCTA
The DNA here is from genome assembly GCA_905147715.2 of Xestia xanthographa. Lineage (NCBI taxonomy): Eukaryota > Metazoa > Arthropoda > Insecta > Lepidoptera > Noctuidae > Xestia > Xestia xanthographa. The sequence continues at coordinate 4,958,660 of LR990671.1, forward strand.
TATTAGTATAATTTCCCAAACTATTTCAAATATTAGGAACTTCTACAAGAATCAGCAGTGTTTTCATGACAATGTCTTTCAAGGGTCTCGAACACTCCTGTTTAATCATCTAGTAATTCTAAAGAATTGACTAAATGTTGTGCAATTAGTGGATATGTGTTGACCATATTCAGTCAACATTGTGTAGGTAATTGGCTACATTGCCGTAATGTACTGTCAATTGTTATGAATTTTAGTTGGATTTTATTAGCTCTACACGAAATGTATGGCATTTTATCTTCTAGTCACAATCCATTGATCTCTGCACTCGCATGCACCCCCCCCCCCTTTTGTTTCACTTTATGGTTATTTTCAATAGAAAGCTATGAAGCTATTAAAGCCAATACTCCAATTGGTAATGAAAACTGAGAATAAATGAGATTTCTTAGTTAAAATTTATTTTTATGAGTTTGTATAAATCTCACAATAATGTCTGCCCATCTATCTTTTCGGGTATTTTAATTGTGATTTTAATTTTATGTTATGATTCAATGTAGGTAGATGACATGCCAAATTATCTGTTGTTATTTGATAGGGATTAATTTGTTTTCAGCATGGTTCATTTTCTAGTAGGCTACAGCTGATTATAGGGGTCAACGCCCGGAGCCAGGGAGCAATGAAGTTATGTTTTACTACTGTCTTCATAAGGCAGTCAAAGTAATAATTATATTTCATTTTAGTTTTAAGGTATGAGTCAGCAACAATATGATTAAGAAAGGTGCTTAATTATTATGGGTAAGGTTTAAGTGATTTTAAAATGCAATGCAATGCAGGAAAAACTATCTGGTCATGAGAACCCTTCCAAAAATACTCTTGGACTTAAGGGGTACTTAAAAAAATTGCATGATTAATATACCCATAATTTAATATTGTATCTATGGATTGCTAGATAAAGCAATAGGTTACTATTGGAGATGTTATTTTAGATTGGGCTTATACATAATGATGATAAGAATATTATCTTTGTTCGAAGCTGGGGTGGGATTTAGTTCCACTTTGCAATTTGATTTAACACTTCAATACCCGCAATTACAGACACAATTAAAATAACAATGCACTGTGCCTCACGAGGCACGGCCGGGAGCATACGGGTTAGAACTAAAACAGGTTTAGTTGTTAATGTCATTTGTACATTGACAGGCTGTTATGACCTCCAAACTTTGTAAGTCTATAACCCTTTCCCTCTCAATACTAATAGTTTTGAGTATTATGACATTATGGTGTATAGATTTGATAACAAATGGTTTCTTGAACCATTGTACTTAAACCAAGTACCCAGATCATTACTTTATAACTGGTATATAATATGGTTAAATCATTCCGGTACCATCCTTGATGTGTTCTCTTTTGGGGGTACTGACTTAGCACTCCAGTATCTATTATTGTGTTCAGCCTTGAAAGATTTTTGTTAACGGGATACTTTTTTGGGTGTTGAATTTTATTGTGCTAGGCACAAACAGATTAATTGATCTTCTTGTTGTTGGTGGTAAAATCTCTTTGGCTACATGTATTAGTTATTTGGAAATATACATAATAAGCTAAGAATATAACTATTGTCCTTATAGGTTTGGTGTTTCATTTCATTAAAGGAAATATAAATAATATTAATTTAATCTCGAGGTTGACATTGAACATTGGTAGGTTGTGTTATGCAGTGTCATTCAAGCCATTCATCGGTTGCTTTGCTTATGATAACAGTAACATTCTAATTTGGTTTAGAACATCTCAATACCTTGGTTCACTGGTTCACCATATGTATAGTAGTGAAACAGAAGTCTGTCATAAGTGTCTGGAACATTTTCCATCAGCTGTTCTCTCATAGTATTAAGTGAACAAAGAATCTTGTTCTATTATTTGAATGAAAAGTGTTATGTTTAAATGTAAATATTACTTCATCGCTGAAAGATCAAAATGACAAGTTTATGGCATAGCCACAGGGTTCTTTGATAATATCATACTTGACGTCAAAGCTTACACACATAGTGTAGATTATAACATGCTGTAAATATCTCGTATTTAGGCATGTATATATTATAAATATCCTGTATAGTCTGACATAACTTCCACCAAAATAGAATAAATACACTTTTTGGGCTGGTGTTTTCATTAGTTAAACGTATGTGTAACATTAATTTATACTTGATGTTCAAGCTAAATCTGCGCCAGTCACTTTGCAGCAATGATGTCACAATCTGTTTTCTGTTTTATTCTGTTTGTAAATGTATTACTAACATAGTTTGTAAGAATATTGTTACTAACGCTGAGTCTTGTTGCTCGAAATAAATAAGTTATTATTATTAAAAACACATTATATGGGCTTAACATGCTGTTAGTATCTCGTACTTAAGAATGTGTGGTCCTGACAAATGTATGTCAGCCAGCCAGCAACTTTAATCCCTGATGGGAATCCAGGCAAGGAATGGTTCCACATTCACTGCAAGAGTATAATGCATTTGCAAGGTTATAACACACACGGGATGTGCTAAGTTAAGCAGGGTCGTCTTACGACCTGCATGGTCATGGATATATAGCACAATTTTGTAATTACCTGATCAAGGTAATGAAAGTACCTGCCCTTTGCTAGCATTGTTCGATAAATTTAGCTGGACCCCGCGTGTCAAACTGATAATTTACCATGCAGCTAGTAACATGAGGTGTTACTGGTCTTGAAAATGGCACTTACCTGCCGTTGAATGCTATGCCATTAGATTTTCAGTGTTAGCATCGTTCAAAGACTCAGCTAAAGGATATCTCGTATCTCCACTGATAGATCACCATCCAGCTAGTAACCAGTAGTAGTGTTACTGAGGTATCGCGTACCCACTGGAGGAAAAAAACTTTAACGAGCTTACAACCCCCTTAGTGCTTCAATGAGCACTGTGGATATCGCGTATCCGGGGGTCATTTAAAGTCGGGCATCCAAGTTGTTGTCAGGAATACACTTTTCCTGCTTCGTCTCTGATGTCTTCTGATAAATAATGTCCTTCCAATTTACGTCCTGGTCGGTAGCGAGCGTTATTTGTAAATGCTTAGATTTCTGTTTCGGGTTTACGAATTTCACTAAAGATGCACTTAGTACACTTCCTGTCACTCGACATTTTGTTATTTTGGTAAAATGTAATGTAAACTTAGTTATAAATGAATAATTTGACGAGAAAGATTTTTTCTTGCGGTGTCGATAACGCGCCAATAAAAAAAGTGACGTACCGCGTCATGTGTCAGATGAGAGAGGCATACGAAGGTTGCAATTCTTAAAAAATATTATTTTTTAATTCTCTAAAAACCGCGGTGAAGTAACGTAGATATAAGAAATACTACCAAGTTATAATAATTATTTGAAAGATTGCCACGAAGTAAAATAACAAATTATCTAAATTCAAAAACTTACCATCAATAAAGTAGCTGCGGAATGCATTTTCCCATAAAATTGAATAACTAGTTTAAAAAAAAAACAATATAGGTCACTAGTTACAAGATTAACAAAAAAAAAAAACTCGATATATTCTCGCCAATTTTTGACAGCTACTAACTAATTCGTTCGGGAATGGAGGCTCTTCCGTGGCGTTCGCAAGGCGACTGAGTGCAAAGAGGTTGAATACTGTTTATATAGAATTTATTTTGACCTATGACCTATTGATACTAGGGCATACGAACTGGTTTTTCCCAGTTCACAAAAACCCGGGAATCCCCGGGTTTTCAGTTTGTAAAAAACTGTTTTTTCCGTTTAAAAACCCGGGTTTTCGGGTTTTTTTCATAATCGATCATTATTGATCTGTGAACTTCGCAGATCAGACACGCAACACGTCGTAGATCGTTTAAAATGTAGAAATATGAATAAGTAAAATTTTATATACCCCGAGTTATTCAACTTATTTATAATTTATTCTCAAAAATACGTTACAGAGTTTCTTGGGTTGTGGAATTGGTAAAATTCTTATAATAAAGTACCCGTTGTATGTTTTTTTGACTTAAATTTAATGTGTATTTATTCTTCTGAGATAATTTTACATTTGTATTTTTATAAACAAAAGTATCTGATCACCTCGTTCCCGATACGCTCCCTCAGGGAGACTTCAAGCATAGTCCGCTCCACAGCTAAGCGACCTAGAATTTATGGACCAGCTGTACGGTGAGTGTCCACATTTTGGCCCCGTAAGTCATAACAGGCAGAACGCTCTCGTTGAAGACCTTAGTATTTAGGTTCTGTAGAATACGCAATGACAAGATCTGAAGAAATTTTCCAAATGCTGCCCAGCCCAGCTGAATTCTTCTTGTAGCCTTCCTCTCAAAGTTGTTCTTACCAAACTGTACAGTTTGCCCGAGGTAAATATGTTCTCGAACAACCTCGAGAGGACCACAATAATAGGTCCTGGGGTAACATGTTCGTAGAATAATCTGAGTTTTGTCTAAGTTCACCCTGAGACCAATGCGTATTGAAGAATCTACTAGGCCATCCAGCATTTGCTTCAAGTCGTGCAGCGATACAGCCAGTATGACGATATCATCTACAAATCTCAAGTGTGAGATGTAGTCGCCGTTGATGTTAATGCCACGTCCTTCCCAGTTCGGCGTCTTAAATACATCCTCCAGTGTGTGGGTGAACAATTTCGGGGGAATTACGTACCCTTGCCTTAGCCCCCGACGTAATGGGATGTTCTATATTTGTTGGTTCTCAGCATTTAGATGTATCGCTAGTCTACTTGGCACCGCTGCAGAGACTCTAGGACTGACCAGGTTTCGATAGAATCAATAGCCTTCTCATAGTCCAAATGTGCAAGACACAGAGGCCAACTTATACACTTTGGACTGTATAATCTGCCGCACTGTGTGGATGTGGTCTAGGGTGCTGTATCCTGCTCGAAACTGGGCTTGCTCCGTTGGCTGGAAGTCGACGAATATTCGCGCTAGACGATTCGTGACGTCTCTTCAAACCAGCTTGAACACTTGGCTAAGGAGCGAAATGGAAATGTAGTTCTTTAAATGGTCTTGTTCCCCTTTTTAAATAAAAGAACGACCCGACTCCTCCACGATTCTGCAGTTTTCCCAGAGAACAGGACTGAGTTGAAAAGCTCCCTTAATAGAGGATTTCCTACCGCTTTTAGAAGCTCAGTCGTTATCCCATCCTCATCAGGCGCTTTTCGATTCTAAAGCTGTCTAAGAGCCGCCTCAATTTCATCTTGGCTGACTCCCGGCAGGTCTTCTGTGAATTGGTGGGTCAAGGTTACTCTGGAATTCTCATTTTCGGGGTCAGGTTAAGATGCATACGATGCGTACAACTGGCCCTATAAGTTTACACAATACACAATACAATTCATCAAATGTCGACATGTAAATGAAAACAATGTACCTAGCCAAAAGCGTAACAACATGTAATAGGACTCTTAATCTTAAGTTCTTTAATTCACTTTTCAAATTAAAGATTTTTTCACAGTCTAATATTGATAGGATATAACTTGGCTCCACCGAAGCGGATAACTGATACTAAACTCAACACGATATCGTTAATTTTGTGTGGAGAGGCACTGAACATTATTTTTTACAATACTTATTATAAACCAATATTTTCGAATAAAAAGCTACTACTATTTGATTTGGAATAATCTATCTGTTGTAATTATTAGTTACATTTGGTTTACTTTCATTTTTCCGCAAAAACATCCGGGCTTGACACTTAAATCGGTACTTTAACCAAGGATGCTGTAATTTTTGTTGTAGATTCCTACTAATATAAGAAAACGATTTGTGAAATTTCAACGGTCGGAAATGAATAGTTTCGGAGATATTAATTGCAGAATTATTGTTAGTATTGAAAAAGATGACATTTCACACCATAGACTATTTTGGCCCACAGACTATTTTGGCATAGAGTATAACGTACCATTCCGAATTTTGATATTCCGATACATCAAATAACCTAATAAAATTGTCTTACAAGTCTTGCTAGCTAGCACAAAACAAAAAACTTAAAAAAAAATAGCCAAAAAAGTGTTATTTTCGTAAATCGTTTAATTTCACGATTCTATCGATATGTATAACACCTAAATATAAGGCTAAAAGTGTCTTGGCATTTTTTGTCTACGACTAACCGTTTGTCGTAAAAACGATGTCGATGGGATTCCGTTCACTCCGACCATATAGGTTAGGTTAGAACAAAGACATTAAATATATTTAATCTCTTTGGGTTACAACAGTGAACAACTACACGCGAGCCGAGCGAGCGCTACCTCGAAATTGGTCACAGTAAAAAAATTGTGCCCCATTTCGTATCCACTGACCGAAATTTTCAATAAAAATTGCAATCTTAAAAAAATAATAAAAAAAATAACTATGCATCTCCGACGATTTTCTCGCCCCTCGGGGGGTTCCTATGAACCGATAATACGAAACATTAAAAATACGAATCCATTACCTACATCTCGAGAATTACGAGGCAGTAGGGCTATCATGAGGGCAAATTTATCATTATTTTTGCGATAGGACGCACCGTTTTCGAGATACATATATGCAATGATATTCTAATAAACAGATATGTTATACACCTACAAAACCACCGAAAAAAGTGTGCCGCGGGGGAGAGCCAGCTCACATACACACAGTGGCGCAGAATAAAGGAAAAACAGGCCAATTGGCCGGTTTTCGAGTCTTCACAATTGCGCGCTTACAACATATCTGTATAGTAGAATATCATTGCATATAAGCAAATTTAGAACCTCCTACGGCTCCAGGACGCGCGGTCGCCTCGCTACGCTCGCATTTTACACACGCACCCACTTTCTGTCACAAATGTCGCCATCGCTCCGCCGGCCTTCGGCCTACCCTCCTCGTGCCAACTAGCAAAGACTTTTTGGACAATTGGAGCATTAGCAGTTTACACAGAGACGCCACGGCGTCCTCACCTTCCGCCTAACGCAGGTCCTCACCGGACACGGTGTGTTCGGGAGGTTCCTGCACCGAATCGGGCGGGAGGAAACGCCCGGGTGCTTCCATTGTGAGGATCGACCGGAGGACACGGTGGAACACACGGTGGAGGTGTGCCCCGCGTGGGCGGAGCACCGCCGTGTCCTCGAAGCGGCGATCGGCGGCGGCGACCTCTCGCGTCCGGCCCTGGTGCAAGCCATGGTCTGGGGCCCGACGGAATGGGACGCCGTCACCTCCTTCTGCGAAGCAGTAATGCTGGAGAAGGAGGTGGCGGATTGTGAGAGGGAGAGAACCTCTCAACGTCCCGGCCGCCGCGGGAGACGCCCCGGGCGTCGGGGGCCACCACCACGTGGCCCCCGGCCACCGTAGGCGCGGGCCTGTGTACGGTGGGCTATGGGCTAGCTAGCTCACCGTCCGTCCGTCTCATGACGACAGGCCGTGTCGACGGCGCGTTCGTGTTCCACGCGCGGGACTGTTCGAAAGAGATACCGTGGCCCCGGAACACAAAGGGCGATGAAGGAACATGGATGGGTTTTAGTCAGTAAAAGTCTGACACTTCCTCCTGCTCCGCCCAGAGCGGGAGGAGTTATTTGATGATTTCCCATCCGAAAAAAAAAAAAAAAAAAAAAAGTGGGGCTCCCATACAACAAACGTGATTTTTTTGCCCTGTTTTTGATAATAATGGTACGGAACCCTTCGTGCGCAAGTCCGACTCGCACTTGGCCGGTTTTTATATAACTGAGATCAGCGCGCGGACATCTGGTAGGCCCAATGATATTTTATTATACAGATATGTTGTAGCGCGCAATCTTGAAGACTCGAAAACGAGCCAATTGGCCTGTTTTGCCTTTATTCTGCGTCACTGCATGTATGTGAGCTGGCTCTCCCCCGCGGCACACTTTTTTCGGTGGTTTTGTGGGTGTTTAACATATCTGTTTATTATAATATCATTGGGTAGGCCTATTAAGTATCTTTCAGGTTTCCATTGACTATCAAGCTTCGGTTGTACACTGAACTTAGATGACAACCGACAATGTCATATTATTGGTATTACGTATCGCACTGAGTGGATATCATTTTACGGTGACTAACAGCCCGGGTACGGTGTAACGTCTTTCACGAAAGTCACTTCAAACTCAGTTGTCATCAATTTGTTGTCCACTATGCTTACATAATCGAAATAATATAAGTACTGCAGTGCAAGTACGAACTTAGCATCGATAAGACATCGACATCGATAAGGTTGTCATTTTTATCGATCTTGTTAACGAATTTGGAAGTACGTAACACGCGACGGTAAGATTTATCGAGGTACGAATCGAGTCGACAAGGATGAGAGGACGTCCAAAGACAATACATTTAAGGGTGGGATCTCTGTAGTACAAATATGGTCTGAGATTTTTTTTAAATCCTTTTTTTCATAGATTTTTGGCATTGTAAACAATGTTTAAGGGTTTATTTGAAAGAAACTACCAGTATTTACCAAAATTTCCAATTATTTTAGTAAAAATACAGAAAATATCTCATCTTCAGGACGTCGTCGTGTTTACCTTTGCCAAAAAAAAAGTTTGTCGTTGACAATTTGACAGTTGACAATGAATGACATTACTTTCTTGAGGTTTGAGAAAAAAACTTTGTATTGTGTTTCGAAAATTTAATTTTAATCTAAGATAAATACAGTAACACAGTCATTGGTTCGTCTTTACAATAACAGGAATATTTCACTTTTTAACGTTCTCGGAGATGGCTGAATGAGCAAGGTACGTATTTTTATATTGAACCATTGAACAGTATAGAATAGAAGCTTCTAAAACTTCATCCATATCAAGTTTCTTTAGAACATTCAAATCTTGGGACTACTCTCTAGCTAATTAAGTAATAAACAGTCCTAAGTCGAACGAGCAAGCAACGATTCAAGTGCTATATTCAATTCAATCCAACCAAAGACATTAAATTATACTACACAATATTTAATCTCTTTGAATCCAACCAACTTTTACAATATTTATCATCATGTTATAGCATTTCACATCACAGTGGCATGTTCACTACTGGTAATTGGTTTCTAACAACAGAGTGATTACACTGTTAGCTTTTTCTCAATAAAAAGGCTGCAGGATGTCAATGGTTTGTGTCAATAATCCTATGTTTACTTTTAGGCGGTGCTGCATGCAACAAAAAGATGTTTTAGTCGATTATATGGTTCAACAGAATGAAAAGTGGGCCAAATTGGCAGAAGAGCTGGCAAACCTTGGCCCAAACAAGACTATGGATCAGTGGTCTACTGTGAGTGATTTGTAGACGTTTAATAACAAACTATTCTTTAATTTTATATCATCATCAGCCTATAATGTTCCCACTGCTGGGACATGGCCTCCTCTCTATGAGAGGGAATGGGCTATAATCCACCACGCGGGCCCAGTGTGTATTGGTAGATGTCACATTGTCTTCGAAGTTTTGGTTCTAGGACATACCGGTTTCCTCACGATGTTTTCCTTCACCGTTTTGTGAGCAGTGGTGATGAAATAAATTACACAAAGTAATGCCCCTTCCGGCGGTTCCGTTTCCGGCTGTCAAACAGTTCACAACGCAAAACAACACTCTCCTAGAAAAATTGTTAAAACCAGTGATAAAGTGCGTGATCAGTGCCGAAAACCACTACAATAGTTGGTGAGCGGGGCGTATTACAACAACAAACGTTATCTTCACAATAAACGCTCGGTGGATACAAAAATTACTCTGTTCAAAATTCGAAACCGAAAAGAGGTTATAAATATCCAACAACGCTTCAAGTGACAGTTCAACGTCAACTTTGACAGTTTGATAACGACGACAACTTACCATTGGTGTTACCATATAAGTCAACATCAGGTGCAATAAATAAAATTTCTACCAAATTAGTAGTTTTTAACATCCAACAAGGGAAATTGCAAATCGCGATGAATGAACAAATGGAAAATTTATTCGAAAAACTAAGGAATGAAATGCAATTCCAATTGCAAACTCAAACAGACACCTTAACAGATAATTTAATTTCTAAATTAGATGAAAAGCTACAACCAATATTGGAGGAAAACAAACTATTGAAAAGTAAAGTAGAGATTTTAGAAACAAAGTTGCACCTGTTAGAGAGAAAACAAAGGCAAAATAATCTCATTCTTCATGGAATAAAAGAAGAAGAAAATGTGGAAAACAAGTATGGGCTAATGGAGTTAGTTCTGAAAGTTTTGAACAATCTAAGCGAAAAGTCTAATATGGAAATGTGGGACAGATGGGAAATAAGTATGGTGAGAAGGCTCGGAAAAAAGGTCGAAGGACGCACCAGACCTGTACTAATATCACTAACACTTACTTGGCGAAAAATCGAAATCTTTAAAAATAATAAAAATTTCCGTGAAAACATCTACGCAACGGAAGATTTACCGAAAGATGTCTTAAATAAAAGGAAGGAATTAAAGAAAACTGTGGAAGAGGAAAAGGCTAAAGGAAATTTAGCATTTATCCGATACGACAAGGTAATAATAAAAGAAGCTAAAAAAGGAAAAGAAGACAAAGAAAATAGACAGGGTACAACACAAGCAGAGAAAAGGAGAGAAGATAAAAGGAAAAGAACTACAACTAAATCTCCAAACGCGATACACTCACCGGACCCGAAAATAAACAAGATTATGGATTGCGGATCGAGCAAGGGAAAAAGCTTCTCAACAATGGAAGACTCCACAGAAAACTTCTGACAACTAAATGCGATTTCACCCCTAAACCAAAAAAGAAAAACACAAAAAAATATAATTTTAAACAATTCTATGAGAAACAAAAACAGCCAACAGACACGAAACCGAATTCCCCAACCCGGCTGGTCACCGTGGGGAATAACGACCAACACCCTCTATCTATAAACGAACTAAATTCACTAAATTCATTAAAAAATTGTACCTATAATGTAAGAACATTATCATCAACGGAACGCTACTTAGAACTCGAACATGCCTTAGAAAAAATAGACTGCCATATCTTAGGGCTAGCCGAAGTAAGAAGAAACGGAAGTGAGATAGAAGAACATGAAAAACATATATTTTGCTACAAAGGAGAAAGGAACGGACAATATGGCGTTGGCTTTCTTATAAACAAAGAACTCAAGCAACACATCGTAAACTTCACTGGAATATGTGAGAGAGTGGCCCTACTTAAGCTCCAAATCAATGGCACAACTTTGTCACTAATACAAGTACATGCTCCAACTGCCCAATCAAGCGAAGATGAAATTAATGCATTTTTACGAAAATCTAACAAAAGCTCACGACCTCGCAGACGACTTGGTGCTAGTTATGGGAGATTTCAATGCCAAAATCGGACAACCACAGTCCGATGAAAACTGCATAATGGGAAAATACGGATATGGCACCAGAAATGAAAGAGGAGAAAAGCTAATAGAATATGCATACGAGCATAAAATGTCGATAATGAATACCTTTTTCAAAAAGAAACCAAGCCGAAAATGGACGTGGAAATCACCAGACGAAACAACAAAAAACGAGATAGACTTCATTCTGAGCAGTAATCCAAGATTTATATTTAATGTGGAAGTGTTGAACAAAATAAACTTTACTTCAGATCATCGACTAGTGAGAGCATCATTAAACCTAAAAAAACCAAAACTAAATAGAACATCCTTCACAACAACACCAAGTCCACCAAAAACAGACGTCGAAATTAGGCAATACAAGGAAAATCTAGAAAAAAACATAAAAATCCAAGTAGAAAAGCTCAAAAACATGCAAGAGGTACAAAACTACTACAACAATCTTGAAAACACAATCATCATGAGTCTAAAAACAAAAACAGAAAACAAAACAAAAGGAAGTAAAGAACACAATATTTTCAAACGCAGTACTATAGAACTGATAAACAAACGCACAGAACTTACAAGTAGCAGGAATAAAACCAAACAAATAAAAAATGAAATAAAAAGCCTTTACAAAAAAACAAGCAAAGCAATCAAAGAAGACTACAATGAACACAGAAAAAATATTATAACATCGAACCTAACTAAATATAGAAGCGTGAAAAGGGCAAACAAACAATTAAATACACACAAAAACTGGATACAAACTCTGAAAAGAGGACAAGATATTACAAAAACAAGACAAGAAGTACTAAAATGTGCAACAAAATTCTACAAAGAGCTGTACTCAAAATTGCCTGAGGACATTGAAGGAGAAGAAACAACAATAAATACAGCAAGTCAAAAGCTTAACGAAAATATGGAAATAACAGGAATGGAAGTGCTGAAACACATACAGAAACTAAAACCTGAAAAAAGCCCAGGTCCAGATGGCATCAGCAATGAAGCCTTAAAAATTGGAGCCCCAATTCTACTTACATTTCTAACGACGCTCTTCAACATGATACTTACTACAGGAATAGTCCCACACCAATGGTGCAAATCAGATATAGTACTCCTATACAAAAAAGGAAGTCCACTGGACATTTCAAACTATAGACCAATAAGTCTGCTGCCCAGTATGTACAAGTTATTCTCATCCATTATATTATCACGAATAACGGGTAAGATAGACAATAAACAGCCAGTAGAGCAAGCAGGTTTCCGTTCCGGTTTCTCTACAATCGACCACATACATACTGTAGAACAAGTCATAGAAAAGTTCAAAGAATACAACCAACCACTGTATATTGGCTTTATAGACTACACAAAAGCGTTCGACAGCATATCTCATACCTCCATATGGAAAGCACTAAAGACTTGCAACATAGAGGAAAATTACATAACCATTCTGAAAAATATCTACACAAACAGCTCAAGCAAAATAAGGCTAGAAACAAAAGGAGAAGAGATTGCAATAGAAAGGGGAGTCCGGCAGGGTGACCCCCTGTCCCCTAAAATATTTATTGCAGTACTGGACGACATATTCCAAAACATCAACTGGAACAAAAAGGGTATTTGGATAACTAATAAACATTTAAGTCACCTAAGATTCGCAGATGACATTGTTATCTTCGCTAAACCAGAGAACTGCAACAAATGATACAGACTAAGCGAAGAGAGCAAAAAGGCGGGACTACAGATGAATGCAAGTAAATACAAAGTGATGACAAATGGCCTACAGAAACCAATCCAAATAGACAACAGAACCCAAATAGAATATGTCAGCGAGTATATATACCTCGGCAAACAAGTATCCTTCAATCAAGACAGCAATGAAAAAGAAGTGGAAAGAAGAGTCAACTGTGCATGGAAAAGCTTTTGGGCCCAAAAAGAAATAATGAAAGGAAACTACAGCATGCCACTAAAAAAGACGGTAATAGAAACCAGCATTTTTCCATGCCTTACGTACGGCTGCCAGACATGGGTCTACACAAACAACATAAAGAACAAAATAACCACAACCCAAAGAGCTATGGAAAGAAGCATCTTGAAACTGAGAAAAATAGAGAAAATAAAAAGTGAAGATATAAGAAAGAAAACAAAGCTGACTGATGCCCTTAAACAAGCCTTGAAGCTGAAGTGGCAATGGGCGGGCCACGTAACAAGATACGCAGACAAAAGGTGGACTTCACAGGCGACAAAGTGGTCTGGCCCACTGGGAAAAAGAAAAGTGGGAAGACCAAAGAAACGGTGGGCAGACGATATCTCAGAGGTTGCAGGTGGGAACTGGTGGAGTCTCGGTGAAAAAAGAGAGGACTGGAAAAGGATGGAGGAGGCTTTTACCCAAAAGGGATCCATTACAAGTGCAAAAAATAAAACAAATACTTGAATAACTCAACTTTGTATACACCAATAACTTAGAAATGGAATAAAGAAGCTTTTTATTATATTATTATTATAATGCCCCTATCTGGGTTCGAACCCACGACTAACTGTTCGTAAGTTGGGGCCGTTACTACTGGGCCACCGGTGCTCACTCTTTTATATCATTTGTTTATAATTTTTTCAACTTTTGTTTCACATGAATTTTTTTGTTTGATCATAATAATGAACACAACATTATAATTGTCACAACATAAATCCCCGAGTAGGTGTCAGAAGTGTTCCCATGTGTAAACTGTGAAGCAAGTCACAGTCGACACTTGGTACACCTGCTTTTCACCGATGATTATTACATCCCAAGATTGATGGGTGGAGGGAGAGCCCTATCACAATATTTATTATGGGGATTGAACTCGCAACCTCTGAGTTAGCAGTCCACTACCTGACTGACTGATCACAGAGGCAGTTATAATAATTACTGTGATTAAGATTTAAGGTTATAATGCTGTTATTGCTTTTCTTACAGACATGGAGGGATCTCAAATCAAGGGCCAAGAGTGCGAATGCAAAGAGGGCTCGAGCTCAATCCTGGGAATCATGCATTTACATTTAGAAGCCTGCAGTTAACATTGCACACCTTAAACTTTGATTAGCTTGTATGAGTAGCTATAAATTGATTGTGAACATTGTTGTGTACCTAGATATTGGGATGGAATAAATATATCCTCTGAATGAGTTATTAAAATGTTCTGAAACACCACTGCACCTAAATGTACACTTTTGCAATACTTTTTAAATAAATTATTCTAATTCTTATTTAACTTGAAAGAAATATTGGAAGATTTAATTATCGCTTTTCTGTGACTAAAGATTGTTTAATAAATAAAAGTCAATATACTGTCAATCAATGATATTATATAGTAAAAAGAGGTAGATATCGCACTAGCACGCACAAATTGTTGAAGACAAAGTGACACAATTGTTGCACTTTGATTTAGTCGGGTTATAACAGCGAGCGAGGCAACGTGAGTGCGCGGCGTAACAAAAATGCCAAGTTGTGTATTTCGAAAGTGCAAAAACTATGGTGCCAAGAAAAATAAGAGTTGTGGAGTGACATACCATAGGTAAGTATAATAAAATATATCAATTTTGTATTTTTTTCACGAGTTATTCCTCATTTTCAAATAAATTTCGTATTATTGACATGATGGTTCGAAAAGGATAGAGAATAGGATGGCAATCTGCTGCGTGACAGAGACAAATAGCATCCGTCATAGGTGGTCATAGATTAATCAAACAGAAGCGAAATGGTAGGCACAATTTAGAGCGTTGCGGTTTCAATTTTTTATGATTCAATTATATAGAATGAGATTAGTAATAGCGGGCTGTCATATATTTTATTAGTAAAATTGGAATGTACGTAGTAATGTACCTAGATAAAACATTTTTCTCGAAATGTTTTACTATTTTACAGATTTCCAAGTGATGAATTAATACAAAATAAATGGGTAAGCATAGTTAGGGCCGAAAGAAGTGAACCTGACTGGATGCCTAGTAAATGTAGCACAATTTGTTCGGCACATTTTAAAGAAGATCATAAATATATGACTCCAAAAGGACTCAAGCGTCTGAAAAAAATTGCAGTACCTGTGACAGCCCAGGTAAAACTTAATCTATACTTATTATTATAAACCTGAAGAGATTTTTTGGCTATTAAACTGATTAACTACTGGTTCGAATTGAAAAATTATTTTTGTGTTGAATAGTAAGTACATTTATCAAGGAAGGCTATATGCTATATAACATCATGATACGACCAATAGGAGCGAGGGGCAGGTCCAAAGCCCGAGCAGTGGGGGGGGAAACCACGGAGAACAGCTAGTACATATGTATTATAAAAATCAGTATACTTCATTATTTTAACAAAAATAAGGTCGTAACCTATATAATTTGAAAACTTCAATTCTATTAATATTGTGTGTGAAATGCAAACAAATATTTCATTATTAAGGGATCACAAACATTTTGACCCGTGTGAGAATCGTACCCACAGCACTTGACGCAGTGTTAGCGGCAATTGAACCACTTGACATTCCGTGGTGGTAGGCGAGTGCGATGTCTCGCTTCGTGCTGTGGTCGAAGTGAGACGTACCGTAACAATATTAAGAGATTTTTTTTTTTTTCAGGATAATGAGTATGTTCCAGAATTTCGCTCACCTACCAGTCTGGACCAAGTAAACATATCCGACTTGGATTCAGTGTTCGACACCCCGAGGAAAGCCACGCTTAAGAAGACAGTTCGTAAATTAGCAGTTGATAAAAAAAAAATACAGAAGATAAACAAAATTCTTAAAATTCAAAATAAAAGATTAAAGAAAAAAGTAACCAGCATCAAAAATATTTTAAAAGATTTAAAAAAAAAGAATTATCTATCGGAACAGCAATTTTCAGATCTCAACCTAAAATCAGAACCGTTACACTTGTTTAACAGAATAATACAGATAAAAAAATCCAAGAAAAATATTAAGAAGAAATACCCAGCAGCTCTCCGCAAATTTGCACTTACTTTAAATTATTACTCCTCAGCAGCATATAAATATGTGAGGCGAGTATTCCATACCGCCCTGCCTCATCCGCGGGTTTTGGCTAAGTGGTATCAAAATAATTCGATGTTGCCAGGGTTTACCAAACAAGCCTTTGACATTTTAAAACAAAAAAGTGATTTGGCTGGAAAGAGAATTATTTGTGGCCTGATTGTAGACGAAATGGCTCTCAGGCATCAAACTCAATGGACAGGCAAAACTACAGAAGGATTAGTAAATTATGGTACTGGACCTTCAGAAAACAAAGAAATTGCAACAGAAGCATATGTTTTTATTTTAGTATGTTTGAGTGAAAACTGGAAAATTCCTGTAGCTTACTTTTTTGTGAAAGGGTTATCATCAGAGACAAGGGCTTCTTTAATTACTGACTGCTTAAGACACAGTCACGCAGCAGGCGTTGACATAGTGAGTTTGACTTTTGATGGTTGTGCGGCTAACTTGACTACTGCAACACTTCTAGGATGTCAACTGAACGTTATTAATAATTTAAAAACTACATTTAAACATCCTGAAACTTATAAAAATGTTGCAGTTTTCCTAGATCCATGCCACATGATTAAATTGGTACGCAACACTTTTGAAGCGAAATCAGTTATTTTCAATAAAGATAATAAAGAGATAAGGTGGCAACTACTAAAAAAGCTTAACAAACTGCAGACTGACCAAGGTTTAAATTTTGCCAACCGAATTACACAACGGCACATAAATTTTCGCAATGAAATTATGAAAGTCAAGTTAGCCACACAGCTTTTAAGCAGAAGTGTTGCAAATGCTTTACAGCTTTGCCAAGATACACTTCGTCCATCAAATTTTAAAGATTCGGGTCCCACTAAAGACTTTATAATATTATTTAATGACTTGTTCGACATTTTCAATTCAAGAGCTCGTGACAAATTTGGTTTTAAAAAGCCTCTTAGTCCAGGTAATGCAGTAGAAATATTTGATTTTCTAGAAAGAGCTAAAAAATATATACTCGAATTGCGTATTTACAACAAAAACAGAATTACCCGACGTGGACATGTATTTATGAAAATAACAAAAAAGAAGCTCGTGCAATGTAAATCAAAAACCGGTTTTTTAGGCTTTTTGATTTGCATCGAAAGCCTTAAGTATTTATATACGTCTCTTATTCAAAATGAGAAAAAACTGAGCTACATTTCGACATATAGGTTAAGTCAAGACCACATTGAAATAATGTTCGGGGATATACGTCGACACGGAGGGTATAATAATAACCCAAACACGATCCAATTTAAAGGCATTTATAAAAAAATGTTCAATCATTTGGAATTACGATCTTCCTTTACAGGTAATTGTATTCCAGTAGAACATTTTCCGATTTTAAACTGTTCATCAGCAATAAAAAATATAAATAGCACTTGCGACGGACGAGCTCTAGAAGAAAATTCTATGAATGATATAATTAACTTGGAAAGTGATAAAACTTCTGAAGAAAATGTGTCTATAATGACAGATTTACTTAATAACAACCATCAGTCCTGTAATGTGGAGCAAATAATAGGGTATATTTCAGGCTGGGTGTCTAGAAAACTATGTGGAAGTTTAAAATGTGAAGAGTGTCGTTCCGCCTTATTCACAAATGAAAAATTATGGTTTCATAAACTTGTCACTCTCAAAGATATGGGTGGTTTGTGTTTTGCGTCACATGATGTTTTTTTAGTTTGCTTAAAATCAGAACATATTTTAAAGAAATTCATCATAGAAAGTGGCCCCTACTTTAGTAATTCTCAAGATTTTAAGCGATTGCAATACAATATTTTAAAACACTTTTTGCAGTCCAATGTATTCCATAGTTTGTTTGAACATGCCATGAATCAAACCCCAACACTTAATCATAGACTGCAATTAATTCGAGCTATTATTCAAAAGTATCTAAACGTCCGTTTGCATCATGAGCACAAAAATAATCCATTAATTAAAAGCCTGTCAAAAAGACAAAAAAGAAATAAATTAAACTTATTTGAGGGTAAATAACTAATAAGTTATCACTATCATCTCAATTTTTGAATTAAAAAAAAGAAGTTTTTAATCATAACAATAAAAACTTAAAAAAAAATTAACCGCCTTGCCACCGACTTCCGAAAGAAAAGTTATTTTGTAGGTTATTTTACCCTTTTTTGGTGGTTGTTTTTGAAGGAAGGAAGGAACATTTTTGTTTAAGTTTTTATTTTACTCTTTTTAGTATATTCAACCCAAATTCTTGGCAAATACATCATTTTCTTACATGTGCACTAAGTTTGTTTTGTTTTGTTTGTTTGTTTGTTGTCGCCAAGCCAAGGATCTGGTAGTTTTTATAACCTTTTTAAATATTGTATTGATTATTATTAACATTTTAGTTTGTTTTTGAGATTTTGAAGGTGTTATTTTTTTTTGTTTAAATATTATTATTTAGTGTTTATTTTTTTATAGGGACTAATAACATTATGAACCATAGGAACACCTTGTTAAGACGTCGTAAATACAAAAATCCTTGTTTTCCTTTTAATAAATAGAATTAAATTTTGTTTGTTGTTTTATTTAAAACATCATTCATTACCAATATATAAGAAATATACCACTATTGTCACAGGCGCTTGTGTTGAAGTATAATAATAATTATTCAAAATCCTACACATTTATTTCATTTTTATGAAAGTCGCCAACGTAACTAACGCTAACGTACTGCGAATATAAATAAACTATAAATATTAATAAATTGTCTTCAGAAATTTGATACAAATATTCGATAGTATCTAAAATATAATATATATTGTAAAAAGATTAATTTTCCTTCGCAGTAGCTGTACATTGGTAACTGTCATAAAAATAATAATTATACCAAGCGTGCACCCCACGCGCTTGCCTATTGTTATATTCAATGTCTCTTCTGTGGTGAATCGACAAACTCTATGATACTCTCGTGTACTTCAAGCGCAACACACTAAAACTAGCTATCTCTTTCTATCTTATACGTTCCGTATTATCTATCGCTGTCGTAGTTTTAAATTACTGTATACATCTATGTTAGTACTTATAATAACAACGCAACGATATTTGAACGCCATTCAGTATGAACATGGCGTATCTTCTTTATAATATCATTGCTGTCAATTGGAAAATAAATAAGTACTCACAAACTGTGTTATTCTGTAGTACCCACGGAGTAAATACAAAGAGGAGATGGCCTAATTAGATTTCCTTAGGAAACAACGCGTGACACTTTACGGGGTGAGGGGGTGCTAGATCCCGCCCACTTCTCTATTTTCCATCTATCGGTCAATAGCAAAACTATTCGCACGTTCTGTCGATTTTGTTTTGTAGTTACGTAACTATCTCACACTAGATGTCACTAAGTGCAGGATGCAACAGGGTCGTACTCAGAATTTTCGTACCGGGGAGTACTGTTTTATTTTAAACTAGCGGACGTCCCGCGGTTTCACCCGCGTAGTTCCCGTTCCAGTGGGAGTACCTGGATAAAATATAGCCTATGTTACTCGTGGATAATGTAGCTTTCAAATGGTGAAAAAATTTTTTAAATCGGTCCAGTAGTTTTTGAGCCTATTCATTACAACCAAACAAACAACCAAACAAACAAAGTTTTCCTCTTTATAATATTAGTATAGATTAATTTTGCGAACCATCTTGATGCGTATTTTTTAATTTAAATTGTGATTTTATTACGAAAAAAAAAATGTTTCTGACGAATGACGAATGAAGATTATTAGATTTGCTCTTATACAACATTATTTTTTGTTTACACTAAACCCGAAAAGGGTCATTGTACTCATCATTTTGAACAACTTTTTCTATGGAACCAACCTTGACATCGCGAAAAAACATCAGCTGTTCCCTACATTTATACTCGTCAAAATGAAGGGAACAGCTGATTTTTTTTCCAAGGTTTTTTTTTGTCACTATGAAGTCTTCATCATTAAAATGGCAAGAACAAATTTTCGTATATTTAGTCGGAGACCAGTCTTGTCTATTAATTTTTGTAATCCATTGCTGTCTTAGATTATCTTCGGATGGAAATCTAAAACATACATCATTTAAAATTTAACTAAATGAACTAGGTGGGCTTTAAGTACTTTAAATAAATAAAATAATTGTAGATAGAATATTTAATTTATAGGAGATTGTATTTTTATGTCCAGCGTATTTAATGTTTTAAGTACTTTCCATTTATGAGACAGCCGCAGCCGCGGGACATTCAGTAAAATAATTGATTTCTAATTACAGCCCTGTCTTTTAGTTGTTTATGTTTGTTGTTCATAGTTGACGATAGATGGCGGCCTGTTAACAAAATGATATGAAAACTACAAAAATAACATTTTGGCCATTAAAGGGTCTTTAGGAATGAATGTTGAACAAATTTCAGTATTAATATTATTAAAATATGTTAGTTTTGGGCTCTACATACCTAAATATTTTTAGTTTCCATGACACCAAGTGTCGCCATCTAGTGTCGGGTAGGATTATGTTTGGAAACGCCGACGCTAGGAGATTTTTCTAGAACTATTTTAATAAATTACGCATAAAATTACTTACAAATGAAATGTGATGCCATCCATAACATCAGAACGTCTATCCGAGTAATTTTTACAAGTCAAAACACAACACTTCATTATTTTTTTCGTCTAGCGCGAACAATGCTGTAAAATGGGAACGTTCACAAAGTTGTGCACAGGACGAACGCCAACAATACACTGACTAAGGCCACGCCCACATGATGACGTCAGGACCTAGTTGAAAATCACAGTGCACAGTTGCTTAGGCCATCTCCTCTTTGTATTTACTCCGTGGTAGTACCCTATCACCTATCTATCATGGGGTTTAGACAAGAGGACCATTGTGCGTGTGTTGACTGTAGTACCCTTTTTATACCCTTAGGAGGATTCATCGGGATTGTTTGATTGTTTTCATTGTGACTATTGTAACATGGGTGCAATCAACACGACCAAGGCAATCTCGCTTTCCAGTGCTGGAATCCTTCCACGATGGCTCTCCTTTTCCTGGGAACTTCACATAGGTGGGTGTGGAAGAGGTGGCGAACTATTGTCCTCGACACTTCTCGCACAACCTTGCTCATAGTTTTGTGGCCAAGGGCAAGATTGTACTCCTACCCAATGCACCTTTGGTAGCTCCCAATAGCATAAAACCTTACGGCTGTCAAAACCTAAAACAGCAGGTGCTTACCACGCTATGGACAGGGAATCCAGTGGATCGTGTCCTCCGTAAATCTACCTCTATCCTTTGTATTAAAATGACTGCCACTTCTCGTTCTCGAGTCACTCGAAAAAGACGAACAAAATTGGGATGTTCCAGAGGATTGTTCGTGTCTCTGAGACGTCGCCTCCGAATACGCATCACATTGTGATGGTGCTGCCGTTCTTCCTCATCATCAGCAATAACACCATAAGTCCTAAATCCATTAAATTAATGATCGATAAGCTTGTCGTGCTTTTAAAAGGTGTCGTTATATTACAGATTGTCGATCTCAACTGTGAAAATGTCGTTTCGTACTTGCATTTTCGATAAAATCGTTAAAATTTTAGAGTATATTACCGATCGTTAAAATAGTAGTTACGTACTTGCGACATCGATTCGATTCGACATGAACTCATTTTATCGAGATTAGCTGTCAGATTTATCGAATCGATTCCTACGTACTTGCACCATGCACTGCTGATACGAAAGAGTCTGTCAAAATGAGTTACGGCACAGATAATATAATACGTTACGGTGACTATCAGCCACGATGACAATCATAGACTTCAGTATATACTAAGTCTATGATGACAATCAATGACGTCATATTTGATCTCGACTGGTCATACATAATACCAAACTAACCGTTTGACAGTTAATTGATGGACACTGAGCCCAGTTACCATCATTTCGAGCTGTCAACAGAAATACGTGATAGCCCTACTGACCGCTTGCTTGCAACGCGTGTAAGCGAAGCGTCAACCACTGAGCAGTCTGACGGCGCAGCGATAAGCTCGCTGACAGCGAGCCGAGCAGTATGACGGCGCGGCGGCGGTAAGCTCGCTGCTGAGAGCGAGCCGAGCAGTCTGACGCAGCGGTAAGCTCGCTGACAGCGAGCTGTCTGCTAATTTATGTTGCCAATGTATATCTAAAGAGCAATAGTTAAAGTCCATTTTTGAATTATAAGTATTCTTTTAATGCACCCCCATCCCAAATAACTATTGTAAAACATCCCTTGCAGCAGCTCGAAGGCAGTCTGTTGTTAACCGTGTGGCAAGAAGGTCAGTGAAATAAAAAGAACAGTCGTGTGATTTAAAGTAAATTTTATTGCTGCAGTTCAACACACATACATTTACTTTACATTATTAAACACCCTTACTTACTTACTTATTTACTTTACAGTATTACTTTACATTTACAAAACAGAACAAAGGTTCTATTTTGTAAGGTAAATGTATGTGATAGTATTATGAAATTTTCTATTACAACCTTATATATTTTCTCTCTAGTACAAAAGATAAACCACGCCCCACATGTGGTTTGAATAAGTTACGAATTTGGTATGATTTACATAGGTATAGTATCAAAATTTACTGGGGAGGTTTCCAGCAATTCCAGCACCCTTTCAGCTGTAAGATCGGCCAATGCTAACAAAACTAGTCTGATTATATTTCGTGCCTCTTTAACCTGAAATTTAACCAAAAAAGTTTAAAACTTATCGTTAGAGCAGTAACCAACACATTTGCTCAAAAACTGCATTTACGGAGCCTGTATACATTGTTCGAAAGTTAAAAATTACGCTCCACACCATACAACGGAACGTGCGGTAAAATAGGTACTGTCACCAAGTACCTATTTTACCGCATACCCCATTGTAAAGCACCGTGCGTATTCTTTACGGTTTTTTTTTTTTTAAATTAGGTGCATGAAAATCCAAGATGGCGCTGACAAAAATTTTGGGTTTTTTCTTCATGGGTGTCGTTTTCGTGGTTTTTGGGGTCGCTGTTAACGAAACCGAGGTCTAAAGAAAATCCAAGATGGCGTCGACAAAAATTGTCGGTTTTTTCTTCATGGGTGTCGTTTTCGTGGTTTTTGGGGTCGCTGATAACGAAAATGAGGTCAAAATGAAAATCCAAGATGGCGCCGACGAAAATTTTCAGTTTTATCTTCATGGGTGTCGTTTTCGTGGTTTTTGGGGTCGCTGATAACGAAACTGAGGTCTAATAAAAATCCAAGATGGCGTCGACAAAAATTTTCGGTTTTTTCTTTATTGGTGTAGTTTTCGTGGTTTTAGGGGTCGCTGATAATGAAAATGAGGTCAAAATGAAAATCCAAGATGGCGCCGATGAATATATATTTTTTTTAATGGGTGTCATTTTCGTGGTTTTTGGGGTCGCTGTTTGTTTCATTAAATATTGTACTGTTTTCTCGCAAATGTGTTGAAAAACATTTTATGACACACGTGCAGAAATTGATATTTACAAACTCGTGACTATGGTAAGCCCCAACTTACCGCATTAATATCATAAATAACTATTTTAACTTATTTACTGTCACAGGTTATGAAAATTATGAAGTTGTATTTGTTCAGATAAAATCTGTTAGAATATTTTTAAACATTAGATAGGTCCCAATCTGACCAATTATTACATTAGCAGATTTCCCATCATTGGTGTCGATTCTGTTGTGCACAATCTAAACTTAATTTAGGCTATCGCTATCTTTTTCTCTGTAATAAAACGAGAAAGAGACGGACGTAATTTAGAGCTGTCAAATTTAGTTGGAACTAATATTTCCATACAAATGAAGGGTGCACGTAAAAATATGTCGACTAAAAACACGGTGAAGCGCAAGACATAAACTAGTTTGACATCTCTAACTTAGTTCATAGCTATAGCCGTCCTTTTCTCGCACTGCCTTTTAGTAAAAGATAGCAATAGCCTAAATTAAGTTTAGTTTGTGCAGAATCGACACCAATGACGATATTTCGAACGAACTATGCTGGCGCCGTTAGTTTATGTTGGATTCAGTTCGTAATTTGAGGTCAAAAATGGGAAAAATTATAAAGTAGGTACACACAAAAACAACAACATAGACTTTAGATTTTCGTCAAAATATGTTGTTTTTTTATTTTTATTACCTGTACGGTACGAACAAGCTATTTGGTTTACATTTTACAGTGTAATTTGTGGGTTAAACTGTAAACCAAATACCGTAGCTTGTTGACCGTACACCAACGCAGTCAAAGAAAGAAAGGAAGAAAAATACGTCAGGAAAAATAGCTCAAGGGTAGTCCGCGAAATTCAAATTTTCTCACGTTTTTTGCAATTTTCAGGCCATCGGCATCGCTAGGTTGTATGTTGATTAAAATATTATTCGCGGTTGTAAGACGTATGTAGTTACAGAATTATATTCATGTAAATTATTAATACAACCCTCAAAGTTCATAAAGGTGGAAACATTACTTTTCCAAGGTCAAAATCATTCTTGCACCTTTATGAACTTGGAGGGTTGTATTGAGGCTACCTTACGATTTTAGGCTTCCGGGTTCGAATCCCGGTAGAAGCAAATATTTGTGTGATGAGCATGGACATTTGCTTCCGAGTCATGGAGGTCATGTTTATATGTACAGTAAATATGTATTTACAAACAAAAAGTATCTATGTAGTATATCAACTATCTGGTGTCCACGACACAAGCCTCGTTGCTTAGTGTGGCACTAGATGGCGCTGTGTGTAATGTCCAACAATATTTATTTATTTATTTATTGATGATTTTGATGATTATAATTCTGTAACTACATACGTCTTACAACCGCGAATGATATTTTAATCAACACACAACCTAGCACTAGCCCGCAAATTGCAAAAAACGTAAGAAAATTTGAATTTTGCGGGCTACCCTGACTCTTTCACCTTAAAGCAGGATTGTTTTAATCTTATTCCAGTCCTCTATAGCAGTAGCACTGTCTCTTTCCCACACCGGAATGACATCCCCAGCCGTGCCCGATTGGGGACGGTGCATTGTCTGTAATTGCGGGTATCGAAGAGCTACAACAATCCTGCTTTATGACGTCATAGTAACCCCCAGTTATTAAAGGTACACTTATCAGCGCCGAAGGAATCAAAAGAGTCGAAAAAATCGAATTTTAGAATTAGGTAGGTACCTTTTCATAATTTTTTTATTTCATAATTCATATAGGTACATAATTGTATGAAATCCTATAATAAAACCTCGCATACTTATCCGCGTCGAATCGGACGAATAGATAACGTTATACGGATGAGAAAATGTTTCTTTTGGCGCGGACAGTGTGCGTTCACCTTTAAGCACACATACAAAAATATAAAAAAGATTCAATTAAGGAGGAAAACATAGTATGTGCTGTATGCCTCAGGGCTGCGCCAAAAAGGTCCATTTCGGTATCCATGCCAGACAGGCGATGCCGTCTGACGCTGGTCTTCCAATGAACCTTGCTTGAAAGGGGGGTGAGTGATGGAAAAAACAGTTTCCAACATAATAATTATTCCCTAAATGTGTTATTTATAATATTACTTAATATATTATTCGATAAATGGTTACAAATAAATAGATAACGAGTAAATTTGATAAAAATGTGTATTTACGAGGTCGGATAAACATAAATGTAAGTTATAAGTATTTAATGTGTTAGAAAGTGACACTGGTAACAATAAATAAATACCGAGATAGGTAAGCCAAGACAGCATAAATATTTTAAAAAGAAAATGAAGAGTGCATGCAGTATTTAGTTTAAACATAAAACAACTATATTTGGTGCCAGTTATGATGAGAATAAAGGTCATAGTACCCGCGGGTGGAGTGTGGACGCCACGCGGACCGCGGGTGAACCGCGGGGGGACGGCGCGCGAACCACGAGTGGACAGCGCGCCATAGCCTAAATTCGAGGCAACGCCGGGCAACAGCTGTGCTGGTGCGGTGCTTGTGTATTATATTACTAGCTGACCCGCGCAACTTCGTCTGCGTCACATAATATAGCTTATAGCTGTTCCCTGCGGTTTCACCCTCGCTGCTCAGCACCTGTTGGTCGTAGCGTGATGTTATATAGCCTATAACCTTCCTCAAGAAATAGACTATCCAACACTAAAAGAATTTTCCAATTCCAACCAGTAGTCCCTGAGATTAGCGCGTTCAAACAAACAAACAAACCCTTCAGCTTTATAATATTAGTAAGAAGTAAGATATAGATTATTGTGCCACATGACCTTAACGGTCATTGACCCACCTACATTTATTAAACTTCTAACTTTGAAAACCAAAAATAAGCCTGTTCAAGTCTTGAATCGTCATCTATCGTTACAACTTACAACATTTTTTGGAATGAAAAACGATACGTCTGGTTCATTTGTTTGTATGAAGAGATATTAGGAAAAGGGCAATGACCGCTATTCTCATCTTAACTGGCACCAACTAGAGTCCTTAAATACAGACCTCCACTCCTTTATACAATGCCATGGGCACCGTAGTGATCGGCTTGTCGAGAATGTTGCAGGTCATCGTGTACATGTGGCCTGACGACGCTTTCAGTATAACCTGATTGTGATGGTGAGCTTCACGACCGATGAATACTGGGAAGATGAATACACCGTTGTCGCCTAGGACTTTCTGGAAAGAATATGTAATGGGATTTTAAGTATCTTTCAATGAGCTATCGCGAAAACCTTTAAGGAACTATCAGGCAATGAATACAAAATTGTTTTTGGTTACCTTTTTTGACCGTATTCAATTGGATTTTAAGTATCTTTTAATGAGCTATCGCGAAAACCTTTAGGGAACTATCAGGCAATGAATACGACATTGTTTTTGGTTCCCATTTTTGACCGTATTCAATTGGATTTTAAGTATCTTTCAATGAGTTATCGCGAAAACCTTTAGGGAACTATCAGGCAATGAATACAAAATTGTTTTTGGTTCCCATTTTTGACCGTATACAATGGGATTTTAAGTATCTTTTAATGAGCTATCGCAAAAACCTTTAGGGAGCTATCAGGCAATGAATACAAAATTGTTTTTGGTTCCCATTTTTGACCGTATACAATGGGATTTTAAGTATCTTTCAATGAGCTATCGCAAAAACCTTTAGGGAGCTATCAGGCAATGAATACGACATTGTTTTTGGTTCCCATTTTTGACCGTATTCAATTGGATTTTAAGTATATTTCAATGAGCTATCGCGAAAACCTTTATGGAACTATCAGGCAATAAATACAAAATTGTTTTTGGTTCCCATTTTTGACCGTTTATAATGGGATTTTAAGTATCTTTCAATGAGCTTTCGCGAAAACCTTTAGAGAACTATCAGGCAATGAATACATAATTGTTTTTGGTTCTCATTTCTGACCATATACAATGGGATTTTAAGGATTTTTCAATGAGCTATCGCGAAAACCTTTGAGGAACTATCAGGCAATGAATATAAAATTGTTTTTGGTTCCCATTTTTGACCGTATACTGCCACATGCGGGCCTAGTGCGGGTTGGTGGATGTTACATGCCTTCCAATTTTTTGATTCTAGGACATGCATGGTTGATGGTGATTTTTCGCATGGCCTTAGTACGGTCGATCAAGCAAGCTTCTTGGTAAAATGTAGGTATATAACTAAAACACAAAAAAAAAAATGTAAACAAATAAAATGTATACAACCAAATAGCTTGGTCGGTCGTACACAATATCTTGATATAATAATATTTAAGTACCTGCATATGTGCACGCAGTTTATTCGCTTTTCCGTAGTAGCAACCTCTCCGTGAGTCAGGAATGAACAAGTGACTTTTATTAATAGGAGATAAGCTCAGTCCTTGCAGTGTTCGTGATCCACAACCAAACATGTATTTTATAAGCTCAACAATCATACTTTTATCGTACTAAAAAAAATAACAAAAAAAAAAATCAAACTTTTAAGAAAATATATATCTTAAAAAAACTGTCTTGAGTTGAATCACCCCGAATTATGGGAAAATAATTTACGTTACTTGGCAACATTATAAAAAAATCGGACCCCGATATTTCGAAAGTCTTCTAAAATATTTTAATTTTTCCTGCAAAAAAAATGGATAAATATCTTAGATTTTTTGTTATTATATGAATAAAAACAAAGATAGATTGAATGAAGTCAAATAGGGTATATGCATGATATTTTTTAGGGTTCCGTAGTCAACTAGGAACCCTTATAGTTTCGCCATGTCTGTCCGTCCGTCCGTCCTCGCTTAATCTCTGTGACCGTTAGCACTAGAAAGCTGAAATTTGGTACCAATAATGTATATCAATCACCCCGACAAAGTGGTAAAATAAAAATTGGAAAAAAATGTTTTATTAGGGTAGCCCCCCTATATGTAAAGTGGGAGGTGTTTTTTTTTTTTAATTTCAACCCTAACGTGTGATATATTGTTGGAAAGGTATTTAAAAATGAATAGGGGTTTCCTAAAATCATTTTTTGATAATGTCAATAATTTCGGAAAACAATGTGTGTGTATGGTTCAAAAGTTAGAGGGGGGCCTCTAACTTTTGAACCATAAGTTTAGAAAATATGAAAAAAATCTGAAAAGTAGAACTTTATAAGGACTTTCTAGGAAAATCATTTTGAACTTGATGGAAACAACAGTTTTTGTACAAAAAAGACAAAAAGTTGTACAAAATAATTTATGGACTGTTTGTAGTATATTCGTATATGCAAGCATTTTTACATAATGGATACCCACCTTTAAACTCATAAGTGGGAACACTTATTGTGACGGACGGGAAACTACGGAACCCTACACTGAGCGTGGCCCGACACGCTCTTGGCCGGTTTTTTATCACTCTAAACAAAGCGTATTAAAATCAGAAATAGCAAAGTGAATTTTTTTTTTTAAATATCTATAAAAAAATACTAAGTAATAAGCATTTGAAACTGCTGATTAGACAGAGTTATCCGATTCAACAAATGACGTCATTCGCTGCATCGACGTACAAAATTCATACTAAATTCCGTTTATCTAGAAAGAGATAGAAACAAAAGTTTAAATGGTTATAACTTTTGAGTTGTTTGGCCGATTTGTGTCTTGTTTTCGCTTTTTGTCATTATTTTATAGTACTTTAACATTCCGTATCGAAATAAAAAAAAGAAAATTTATGCATATTCCCTATTAAATTTGGCAAGTAGGTTCCTTATGTGGTCTAGGGGTGCACTAAGAATAAACTTTTCAAAATTCACGGGTCCAAAGTTTGTATGCGGAAATAAGATTTAACTATTTTATTCGAAACTTACAGAAGTGCTCCTATAAATAAATTAGTAGAAACTGGTTTCAGGTTTTTTCGACCCGATTGGCGCAGCGGTAGTGAGGTTGCCTTACGTTCTTAGGGTCCCGGGTTCGAATCCCGGTCGGAGCTAATGTTTGTGTGATGAGCATGGACATTTGTTTCCGAGTCATGGATGTTTACTTATATGTATAACTAGCTGACCCACGCAACTTCGTCTGCGTCACATAAAAGAGAAACAGCTCACAAAAGGAATACATTTTTCCCCGTTTTTGCAATATTTTTCATGTATGCTCCGCTCCTTTTGGTCGCAGCGTGATGTTATATAGCCTATAGCCTTTCTCGATAAATGGACTACACAAAACTGAACGAATCATTCAAATCGGACCAGTAGTTCCAGAGATTAGCGCGTTCAAACAAACAAACAAACACTGCAGCTTTATAATATTATATAGTATAGATAAGTATGTATTTACAAACAAAAAGTATCTGTGTAGTATATCAACTATCTGGTGTCCACGACACAAGCCTCGTTGCTTAGTGTGGCACTAGATGGCGCTGTGTGTAATGTCCAGCGATATTTATTATTTATTATTATTTTTCAGAATTCAACCCCTAAGAGGGGGAAATGGGGTGACAAAATCTATATAGTACGATCCCACGGGACTGTTACTGAACTTCACGCGGGCAAAGCCGCGGGCAACAGCTAGTTACCTATAAATGTAATAACTAAAGGAATAACGTGAAAAACCAAATAATGAATGGATGCCATTCATTATTTGTGTGTCGGTGTTTATCACTGAATGGATTTATGTTGATATTCGATCCCTTCGAATGATCTCAACTCTCAAGTATTTCATTTATGACTGAGGCTTGTTCGATTTTTGGTGCTAGGATGGCACGCTTGTATCCATTCTGCAGGTTTATCGTGAATATTATTATTTGGGTAAATTTTAGCAATAAGCTTTTCTAAAGTGGGAACATGTAGGTACTTACCTGACTCTGTAGGGAGGATTTTAATATTATCCAGTTCCGGGAAATCACCATTTCCATTTTCATTTTAAGCAACAGGGACAGAGAAAACGACAAAATCGCTAACTTTCGATTGTTAATTAAATTACTCACGAAAGAATTCGGTTCTAGATAACTGTATAACGATGCTTGTGGTGCAAGTCTCTACATCAAAGATGCGATTCTCGCGCAAGCATCATTATTGCAGCCGAATTTATTCGTTAGTAATTAGCAATCGAAAGTTAGCGATTTTGTCGTTATCTCTGTCGAGACTGAGTCCCTTCGATTCGATTTTCGATTCGGAAAGTCGTATGTCTATCTTTTTTTGACATTATGAAATCGAGCGAGATAGACATACGACTTTCCGAATCGAAAATCGAATCGAAGGGTTGTGAATAGCTATGCAGGTATGACTATCACCCTCTTACAGGAAAGTAGTAAAGACACCTGGGCAGGCAGTCTCGACATAGATAGCGACAAATTCGCTAACTTTCGATCGCTGATTACTATTGAATAAATTCGGTTGCATTAATGATACTTGCGAGAATCGCCTCTTGGATGTAGAGACTTGCATTTACCGCAAGCATCGTTATTGCAACCCAATTTATTCATTAGTAATTAGCAATCGAAAGTTAGCGATTTTCTCGCTATCTATGTCGAGACTGCCGGCCCGGCCGGCAGTCTCGACAGAGACAACGACAAAATCGCTAACTTTCAATCGCTGATAACTAACGAATAAAATCGGTTACAATAATGATTCTTGTGAAAATCGCATCTTGGATGTAAAGACTTGCATTACTGGCAAGCATCATTATTGCAACCGAATTAATTCGTTAGTAATTAGCAATCAAAAGTTAGCGAATTTGTCGCTATCTCTGTTGAGACTGCCTGCCCAGTTAACTCTGTCGAGACTGCCGACCCTGGGCCGGCAGTCTCGACAGAGTTAACGACAAAATCGCTAACTTTCGATCGCCGATTACTAACGAATAAATTCGGTTGCAACAATTATGTTTATGAGAAACGCATCTTGGACGCTGAGACTAGCGTTACTAGCAAGCATCATCATTGCAACCCAATTTATTCGTTAGTAATTAGCAATCAAAAGTTAGCGAATTTGTCGCTATCTATGTCGAGACTGCCTGCCCTGTACCGCTCGCAGACTTCGAAAATGCGTCAAACAGAACACTGAACTGACGTTAGCCACGCATAAGACTCTGGTCTTGTCCCGCGGCAACGCTGGCGCGATAATTGCTAATCTAGTGTAACATATATTTATATACAGCCCGTCTTGTAAAGGAACCTTAACCTCCTATTTGACAAATAGTATTGTGATTTCAAACATTGAGGGATTAACTTTTTAGCTCTTCCCTAGTCGCTGGATAGATGTCGCTAGGAGTAAGTATGATAATTCAAGGAACGGAACCTAAAAAAAACTGATTTTAACAAAGCGCGAGAAAACTAGGTTATATTCGGAAGGTTAAGCAAATGAAAGTGTCAGTCAACGAGAGTATGTGACGTGACACAATGTTGTTTTTTCCAAGCGTTTTGGCTCTGGCACCAACTATCATAGTAAGTTCAACGCCATCTATAGAGTTCTTGGAAACTAAGATTTTTTTTTAATACCTCAAAAATACAACCTCTGATACCAACTTCGAAGCAAATCACCGCCAGAATAACTTTCTACCCCTTTTTAACCCCGCTAGGGGATGAATTACATTTGTGACCGAAAGTGGGATTATTTTGTTTTAAAATCCACTATGGACCCGGCCTAGCTTCGTTATGCCCGGTGCCCATGCCACCCATATTATGTTAGGCCGACGAAGGAGGCCGGCGGAGGCCCGGCACTTCAGGGACAGAAGTCAAAGAGTGTTATTTAATATGAGAGCGAAGCGAGCGCGCGTAATGGAGTTGGCAGGTTCTAAATTTGCTTATATGTTGAAATGTCTTGCTAGTTGGCATGAGGAGCGTAGGCCGAAGGCCGGCGGAACGACGACGACATTTGTGCCAGAAAGTGGGTGTGTAATGTAAAATGCGAGCGTAGCAAGCGCGCGTTATGGAGTCATAGCAGGTTCTAAATTTGCTTATATCTCGAAAACGGTGCGTACTATCGCAAATATAATGAAAAGTTGCCCCCTGCCGTCGGCTAAACTTTTTAGGCGAATATAAAGTTTTGAGGATAGGTCACTATAATTGGTTTTTCTCAAGAGTGGTGCGTCGCCTTTACATGGGAGTGGTGCCAGGGCACAGGTGGCACCTCCCCCCTCCCTCCTCCTGCCAAACGATACTAAATTTTTACTCCTTTTCATTCTAATAACTAAATAGCGTTATTCTAACCTCAAAACTTCAACCATGGATATCTTCATGGGGTTCCGCGGGGTGAGGGTTGTACAGGGGGTACCCCCTCCGCACTCCACTTAAATCGTTGTCCATTATCGGAAATTTTAAACCACAAAATTACCTGAATCATTTGTTTGCAGCAGCCTCTGCAGGTGGCAACAAAACAACATGATGTACATGGTCCCGCCGCTTCCGGTGTACCGATTCTCTTTAATTTCCTTTTACGTTGTTGCATTGTCTTTGTCTGCAACGCAAGCACATTATTACAGATTATTTACACATGCACTCACTAGAAAACTGTTTATGTAACGCTATTATTAATAGTTCACCTTATTTTCAAGTTTTTTATGCACTGAAGATTTACGTCAAATTTATAATCGGCGCGTCATGTCGTAGGTACGGTAGGTACGGACCGCGAAAGAAAAGAACATCGTTATTTGAGTCTACATCACAGAGTACATTGTATAAATAAATAGTCTACTCCTCACTCACTTTTCCATTTAAAAAAGCAAATAACTAAGACCTTATCAAAACACCTCTTTTCATATTTTAATGAGAGGTTTTCCTTTAGAGGTATTAAAAAAAAACTTAGTTTCCAAGAACTCTATAGATGGCGTTGAACTTACTATGATAGTTGGTGCCAAAGCCAAAACGCTTGGAAAAAAAAAACATTGTGTCACGCCACATACTCACGTTGACTGACACTTTCATTTTCCCATTATATATTACTTGACTCTTTGCTTTTATTTGCTCCGAATATAACCTAGTTTTCTCACGCTTTGTTAAAATCAGTTTTTTTAGGTTCCGTTCCTTGCATTATCATACTAACTCCTAGCGCCATCTATCCAGCGACTAGGGAAGAGCTAAAAAGAAATGTTATCTTTTTATCGTGTTGACTCAGGACCTTGATTTTTATACACTTATTAAGGACTATAGACCTCATTAACTTGGTATAAATTTTAACTTGCTAGGTCCACCCGTTCCTGAGAAAATCGGTGGTGACAGACGGACAGTTGGGCAAGATTTGGGTACGGAACTCTAAAAATCATCCTTTCGACATAATTTGACCGTGAATGGATTTTTGTATCAAAATGACTTTTATTTTTTGATAACCGACGAGAATTTTAGGATCTGTGGTGTACATATCAGAAGAGAGAAGCCATGGTCAAATTTTATGTCACTATGTTCCAATTTTAAACAGATTACTGTATTTTCTAGAGCAGCGGTGGCCCAGTGGTGGCGGCCCCGACTTACAAACAATAAGTCGTGAGTTCGAATCCAGACAGGAGCATTACTTTGTGTAATTTATTTCATCACCACTGCTCTCAAAATGATGAAGGAAAACATCGTGAGGAAACCGGCATGTCCTAGAACCAAAAAATTCGAAGACATGTGACATCTACCAATCCGCACTGGGCCCGCGTGGTGGATTATAGCCCATTCCCTCTCATAGAGAGGCCTGTGTCCCAGCTGTGGGAACATTAAGTTAGTCTGATTTCCTAATTTTATTACACGGCTCATCCTGAAAACAATTAGATTCCCACCCTGTCTCATACAAGGTATCACCCACCCATCAAGTAACGGCAACCCTTGTTTGTTACTCTAAAAGAAAGTGATTTGACATTTGTAATACGTCACTGCTGACAGCTAGACCAAACTAGCTGTGTTCAATTTGTTTTTTTATGTAAATAGGCTGATGATGATGATGATGACTGTATTTTCTGATTGCAGTTTTTTTTTTGTTTTGTCCTGTGCGGGCTAATAAATACCTTTTCTTTCTTTACTTTTTCTATACTTATCTACACTGAAAAGATTTGTATTCTTGTGTGTGTGTGTGTTTGTAATGAATAAACAACTTGAAAACTGCTGCGCCAATTTCAAAAATACGTTCACCATTAGCAAGCTACATTCACCCTAAGTAACATAGGCTATATTTTATCCCCGTACTCCCACGGGAACGGGAACTACGCGGGTGAAACCGCGTGACGTCCGCTAGTCACAAATAAAGGGTGAAAAATACACAAAAATGTTCGATAACCATTTTTATTTCAAACTTAATCTAATCTCCAACATCATTACAGAGTGCTTGATTTTTCACAAAATAATAATAAAAAAGAAAAAAATAATTTACTAAAGACTAGATGACAATGCTGTACATGACCAAGTTCTGAAAAAATATTTAAAAAAAAAACACGATATCACATACCGCTTGGTCTTACCCATTAGTCTATGACTGAGAAAAAGTCAAATAATTTTGTTTTCAAGAAGCTTATGAACGATTCATTTGACTGATTTTACAGCGTTTTCAGACTCAAAACAGATTATAAGTCACTATCTGAATCTATGGACATATTAATTGTAACCTCATTCACAGTTTTAGTAGAACTAGTTGGAAAAGTTCTGGCAACACCTGAACATCTTGCGACATTTGAACGTGTAAATGTAGTTTCAATTTTATTGACTTTAGAGTTTACATTAGATTGAACTTCGGTTTTTGTATATCTAGTGATTTGATTGGCCGTTATTAACAACCAACCACAGCTGTTAGCATGAGATTTGACAATTTAATGTATTTATTCGTATTTTGAAAACCACCGGAGCAATTGTGTAACACTTAGAATATTGTCATTTATTTTGACAGTTCAGTATTCATTGCGTTATTTACGATGTTGAGCAAACGATTTTTTCCACAAAACAGAAAAAAACAGTAGAATTCGTATAGCGCTTTATTAGTATCGGAACCAGCGTACCCCAAACTAACACATAAACAGGTTAATTGTATTTCGTAACACTAAGAAAAGCGTGGTGTGATTGGTAATGTCTTCGTTTATTTGAAAATAAACCATATTCATATGCCAATAGAGTGGTTTATTATCTACTCTGTTTACGTATTAGCTCTTAGGGAATAGTTTCACGAGCAAGTTCTGCTACTCGCCGCTAGATGTCACTACACTAAATGCATCTACTAAACCTTTATTAGTTTTGTAATAAGATTGATATTTCCGTAACGAGCTCATTACTATGTTTGTGCTATTCGTCTTTTTCTAGGGTTGTACCACTGTCGTTGCCTTTTTATCGACATTGCGTTTTATTTTCAAATATAATACAAGAGTCGATAAATATTTTGAAATTTCAAAATGAATGAAGTACTTACATATGTTTGAAATCAAGTGTTATACATTTATAATAATGCTTATGATTTACCTATAGAAAGAATAATTAAGAATGTATTGTTATGTTAATATTGTCATGTTATACAACTGATTGATTTCGAAAATTATACTTTTGATAGAAAGGTAACAGATTAAACTACACGATTTGTTACTACGGGTACCTAGTACCTACTTTCTATTGACATCTATCATCTTTCTATGATCATAGAACATTGAAGTTTAAAATATCGATAACTCATTATCGATAACGTCAATCTCTAATTGAGTAGCGGACTGTGACATGTGCGTAGTTGGAATAATATGTTTGAGTTAAAAGAAAGTAGACCCTATAGTGTAAACAATAAAGTCTATTTGTACTTGTCTTGTCTAATAAAATAATGTTTTTCAAATTTTAATCGAAATAAAGCAAATTAAGACTTACCGATGGTATGATATACCACCATTTGATACATTTTTGTTTCTGCTATCGTTTTTACATTCTAGGACAGCACAATAGGGCATTTTAGTATTTTTTTTTAAGTTAAGTTAAGCTTTGTAGAAGTTATTGTCACTGTGACGCTTGTATCTAGACTGATGTGCGTGGCGTGTGCGTGGGGGAAACACTTTGCGGAACAGCGCAAAGCTCGGGGTACGCGCGCCCCGCCCACATACGACTTCTACTGTTTTTTCTGTTCTGTGATTTTTTCAAACAGAACAGGCAATGAATTCGATTTTTGTTTTGATTTTATGTGTAACGCCATTTTTATGCAGAAGTAGATGTCACTGTTTTAAATCAACTTTCTCAGTCCTACACTAATATTTCCATTCACACATTTATATACATTTTTCCACTAAATACTACAAGATTTGGCTTTAATAGTCTGTTTTACTTTTTGTCAAACTGGTCACCTTGTTTTGGTATTACATTATTATTATTAAAAAAAATGTCTTATGAATAAATAAATAAAGTCTAAATTGCGTTGCGTTTGTTGTTACATTGTTCGAATATTTTGGAGATGGATATTTTGATAACATAGATAGTCGTGAAAAACAATCTTGACGGTACAAAATGGTTAGAATTAAAAATGTTGCAGAAATAAAAAAAACTTAAAATTTAATTTTTAATTAATTTAAATTCCAAAAATTTCTTTTTATGGTAGGTTTTTTTAAACGTCGCAACACACGCAACGCAGTACATAATACAAAAAGTCAGATTACACAATTATTAAAGTTTATTAATAAATTAAAGTAACACTGAATGAAACTGGCTTAACGTTTGGTTTCTGTATTGGTAATCAAGGAATGGTTTTATTATTTACAACGAGAAGGTTCAAGTTAGGCTCGAGTTTAAACGTTCGTTAAAAGTTGAACGACTCTGGACACCAAACTTGGACAGTTAAAGTACTGGCTTTTTCTGAAAGTCTTGCCAGAATCAGAATCTTGGTATAAGGATTTCAACATTTAGTAGCAAAAGTAACGTTTAAAACGGCAAATAACTTGAAATTAAAAGTATAAATTAAAGAAATATTCAGTCCCAATAAATTGAAGTAAAAGATATGTTTTATTACAAATAAATGCATTAATTATAACAAGGGTTTGCTCAGTCCAGTCCAAAGAGTACCAGGGACACATGTATCACAAAGAGGTTACTGATGTCGTTAAAAGTCAAAAGAGTTAACGAAAAAAAAATACAATTGCGTATAAAATGATATGTTAAAAATTGCTATGAAAGTTGAGCATTAGGAATGAAAGACGAAAGATACAAAGAAAAGGTGTCATTATCATCTACTTATTAAGTCAAATGTATTTAAATTGTCAATCGAAAGACATTTTTAATCAAGTTTGGACATTTTTTCTAAAAAAAACCATTATGTTTTTCAGTTACACAGTTTATTTTACACATTATTAAAAGTTTTCGACTGTAAGTCATCAACAATCTACAGTCACTAGCTAGGCGGGACTATTTCCAAAACCTGTAACTATAAAAGAATAAAAAAAACTAAGAAAAAACCTTTTTTATTTAAAGCTCAGCAATGCCTATTGTCGTTATGCGGTAGAAAAATGCGTCCTCACAACTTTCTACCATCGATCAGAGAAATTTAACACTGGCAACACAGCATGGTAGCTTTGGTAGATCTACCGGCTTTATTTAAAGCTAAATTTTCGATCGATGCACTTCGCTTTTATGTCGAATAGTCTTTTATTAGCTAGGAATATTCGAGA
This sequence comes from Xestia xanthographa, assembly GCA_905147715.2. Classification (NCBI taxonomy): domain Eukaryota; kingdom Metazoa; phylum Arthropoda; class Insecta; order Lepidoptera; family Noctuidae; genus Xestia; species Xestia xanthographa. Next base: position 4,996,972 of record LR990671.1, read on the forward strand.
AATATACGCGTTGTGTTTAGAAAATCGTTCGGAGGCATTTTCGAGGAACTCCCTTTATTTAGATATATCAATTAATGCTATATTATCCAGTATGATTAATAAGTCAACTTTCGAAGTTCAAAGTTACATAATTAACTCATTCCCGATACAGTAGAAATGGGTTTTTTTCAACCATTACTTTCTTCGAACGTCAACTGTCTTTGGAGTATGTATAGTCTATGAGACAGTGTTGAAAATGCTACAATTTAATTATCTATTGCATTTTTTGTGTGTAAAATAACTGTAAACGTATGAAGTTATTAGAATAATTGTTCTATGTTAGTTTTTGTAAGTATTGATGGTATAAAAAATTAAATCAACACTGTCTCCTAGACTATTCGCGTTAATAGTAAAAGATTATGATAATTAATAATTATTAAATGCCTATAATAGTGTCATGGACGTAATTACAATCGTTTTCATATTATTTCACTAAAAGTTTTGTGTCCTAAATCAAAATTTAGAATAGCGCCACCTATCGGTAATGTTTGACAATTTATAGTATAAAGTTTTGTTTTTAATTGTCTATAGAGAATTTTATTTAAAAAAATAAAGGTTAAGGACACGTAGGTATAAAGGCAGTGCTACACACAAACGAATTTTTAAATATAGGTATAAATGTGTTTTAAAACTAGGAACCTATTGCTTACTCTAGCTTATCTACGTTATTTACATTGCATAGCCTCGGTTTTCAAATTGGGGCTATTTTTAACATTCCAAAGTTGAAAACAAGAAAGGGCGCGAATCTAGTTAACGTTCTACATTTCACCCCTTTTCATTTAGGGGCGAATTTTAATGTTATTGACTTATTTTCGAGTATATTTCGTCCTAGTTTTTTTTATTTCCGTAAGGGGTTGAAATCAGGAAAAACATTAACAGTTCCACCAAATAGTCATCATAATTTTGTATGTCAACCGCACTGCAGTCAACTATAATTTCACCCCGTTTCAGCCCCTTTAAGAAAAATGTCTTTAATAAGTATGGTTTTAAATGTCCATTTCAACCCCTTTTAAGAAAAATGTCTTTAATAAGTATGGTTTTAAATGTCTTATAAACTATGTCTATTATTGATTTAGATTATTAACCATCATATAAAATTTCAACCCATTTCAAACCGTTAAAAATTTGGCTAATATCCCTTTCCTTAAAAATGACAGTGAAATGTGTAAGTTTAAAGAATAGGTATTTCTAATTACCATATTTAAAAAGAGTGTGATACTCCCTTTTTTATTTAGAAGAAAGTTTTATATATCTGATACAATAAGACATAGTACAGAAATATAATAGTGTAGAAGATGGAAGAGATTAGGAGGGGGAAGACCTATATAAGGCGGCGCAGAACTAGCACCGCTCTCTTTTCACTTGGAGTCGTCGTGGGAACAACATCGTGAGAACGTCACTCTGTCGGTATATTTTTTATTTGTGTGTCATTGTTTATTTTGGTAATTCTTTTATTGTGTTATTTTTGTTAGAATTGTATTTTTCATTTGGTTAGTTTGATTTTTTGGTTTGTAATATTAAATTGTTGTCAGTTGGTCTTGTCTATTTGAATTATTTCCTGTAGGTACTTGCATAATTATTTTTTAAAAAAGTCACTTCTGGTCTAATTTCCAAGATCAGAAGTGGGATTCTTCCCATTTCTACCGCCCACTATTTCACAAATCCTCTCATTTTAAATTTTTGTTTCGATTTAATTTTTTTTCTTTCTGTTGTGGTTTCAATAGTGTCATTTTTTTTATCTGTGTTAGTACTTTTGTTGAGTGTTACTGGTATTCGTTTTATCGTTTGTCAGTCGGTTGGTTTGCTGTGTTCTTTTTTATTTTGTTTTAGGTTAAGGAGTTAAGATGGCAGACCGCAAACGCGATCGTAGTCGCAGTCGCTGCGGCAGTCGTGATAATAACTCGCGTCGCGACTATAGTTCTCATCGTGACCGTCGCGATTCTCGTCGCAATAGTCAAGAGCGGCAAAATAGTAGGCACCGCGAGCGGTCCCCTAATGAAAATGACACGTTAAGGCTCGAGATACAAACGATGATGTCTCGCCTTAAAGCGCTAGAAGACAAAACGAGGGCTTCACCATTACCAGTGCGTTCATGTGACCGTGATAGAACTTTAGTGTCTGATAGTGTACGTGATCGACGGGCATTGCGGCGCCAGCGAACACCGTCGCCGGAACGTAACGTGTTACGGTCGCCGGGTCGAATAGAATCGCGTAGCGTGCGTCATTCGTCACCACCGGAGCGTCGCCGCCGTCTAGTTTCACCTTTGCCTAGAGAGACTATGTCTCAACATATCTCACCAATTCGCGGACATAGCTACCGTCGTTATTCGCGTTCTCGCTCTAGAACACCGCCTTTACGAATATCGGGACGTGTATCTAAGCAGGCGTCTGTGAATGTGTCGGACCGTTTAGTTAGGAACGAGAATGATTTGATTACACAAGCTACGGTAACCGATCGTATTGTGGATGCTATTCGATCAATTAATACTGCGGGTAGATCTCAGCACTTTTATATTTCAAACTTTGATCCTACCTTACATAATATTGATGATTGGTGTGCGGAGGTCGATCGCGCTAAAGTTTTGAACAATTGGAACGATTTCGAATGCTTGTCACGTATTGGTAATTGTTTGAAAGGTGACGCTCGATCATGGCTTAACGAATGGGTAAGTAATGACCGTTCGTGGAGCAACTTTAAAAGGGAATTCAAGCCTTTGTGCCCTAGAGTACCGGACGTCGCGAATATTTTATATGACGTTATGACAAAGAATTCCGATAGCTATTCCACGTATGCGGAATACGGGCGTCGGTCATTACTTCGTTTAAGAATAGTGCGGGGACTTAGTGACGAGCTAATTTCGGCGATAATAATCCGCGGTATCACTGATCCCAACATAAGAGCGTCGGCAACTAACGCCAAGCTGTTGCCCAATGATTTAGTGGAATACTTTTCAATCTACGTAAAGCCAAATAACACTAGTACGTCAAAAGGTGCCGCGTTCCGTTCTGCAAGAGATAAACAAACCACAGATATTTCTCGTAAGCGTAATCTAAACGACATTAAGTGTTATTCTTGCGGCGAATTAGGACACAGACAGGCAACGTGTACTAAAAAACCGAGAACTGACCAACAACCAAGCGGTTCGTCAAATAATTCCTCGACCAACCCTATATCCGTTTCTAGGTCCGAAACTTGTAGTTTTTGTAGGAAACCGGGTCATAAAGTCGAAAATTGTTTCGCTAAGCAGAGATCAGAGGCTGCAAACAAAAGTAGTGTTAATTTCTGCAATGAGTTTGTAAACACCAACAATAGTGATGTAGTTGTGGCAATTATACAGGATGTAGCGGTCGATATTTTGATTGATAGCGGGTCCACTATATCCTTAATTTCGTCTTCGTTGCTTAAGCATTTTAAATGTTCCCGTAAGCCAGCGTTTCGTACTTTGAAGGGATTAGGTACTCAAGAAGTAGAGAGTACAAGTTATGTGACGTTACCTATTGAGTTTGACGGCTTAACCCTCGAAGTAGATTTGTTCGTAGTGTCTGCCGAATATATGAACACGCCGGTTATTGTAGGAACCGATGTTCTTAATAGGGACGGTGTTAGATACGTTCGCACTAGGTACAGTCAGTCACTTACAAGAAGTGTTAATAACTTGCACAGGATAATGAACGTACAATCTGAGGCCTCAATTCCAATTAATACACCCCTAGTTGATGGACACTTGAATAAGTTGTTGGATATAATTAATAATTTCTCTCAGTATTTTATTTCTGGTACTGCAACGTCAACAGTAAATACAGGGTGCATGTCCATTAAACTTAATTCCAACACTCCTGTTTACTATCGGCCGTACCAGCTTTCTCACGCCGAGACTCTTCGTGTCCGTGATATAATTAGAGACTTGTTGGACAAGGGAATTATACAAGAATCGGAGTCTGATTACGCGAGCCCGATCCTTTTAGTTAAAAAGAAAGACGGCACAGATAGGATGTGCGTGGACTTTCGTAAATTAAACGAGATCACAATTAAAGATCGTTTTCCGCTGCCACGTATAGATGACTATATAGATCGTTTAGGGCATAACAAATATTTCAGTTCCCTTGACATGGCAACCGGATTTCATCAGATTCCATTAGACCAGGACTCAATACCGCTTACGGGTTTTGTCACGCCAGAGGGGCATTATCAATATTTGAAGATGCCTTACGGCTTGGCAAATGCTCCAGTTGTTTACCAGCGTATAATTACAAAAACGCTTCGTGAACTAATTGAATCTGGTAATATCCTCGTTTACATAGACGACATTTTAATAATGAGCCAAAGCATTGATCAGGGCCTCTTTCTGCTACAAAGGGTTCTTGACACGTTGACTAAAGCGGGGTTTTCTATCAATTTGAAAAAGTGTTCGTTCTTGGCCACGGAGATCGAATACTTGGGTAGATCAATTTGTGAAGGTCAGGTTAGGCCGAGTCATGAAAAAGTGAGGGCTTTGATTGACTCAGCTGAACCGCAAAATGTAAAGCAAGTCCGCCAGTTCATGGGCTTGGCCAGCTATTTTAGGCGGTATATAGCTGGATTTGCCCAGAAGACTGCGTGTATTGCGGGACTAACTAAAAAGGGAGTACGTTTTAATTGGGGAGTCGAACAACAGGCTGCTCGTAAGTACATTGTGGAATGTCTAACGAGCGAGCCAGTACTTGCAATTTATGACCCTTCATTACCCATAGAAGTCCACACAGACGCGAGTTCTATTGGGTATGGAGCAGTCTTGATGCAAGTTCATGAAGGTAATCGTAAACGAGTGGTGTCCTACTTCAGTAGACTTACTCAAGGAGCTGAGAGTAGATACCACTCATACGAGCTTGAGACCCTTGCGGTGGTAAAGGCTCTTCAGCATTTCAGGCACTATCTTGTGGGTATACGATTCACTGTGGTCACCGACTGTAACGCATTGAAGCTTACACAGCGTAAAAAAGATTTGTTGCCAAGGGTGGCTCGGTGGTGGATATACCTCCAAGATTTTGACTTTAGCCTGGACTATAGGAAAGGTAGCCTTCTATCCCATGCCGATTACCTTAGTCGGAATCCAGTCAATGCGTGCACAGTTCAGAAACCCCTGAATTGGGCGCGTATTGCTCAGGCTTCTGATGAGGAGACTCGGTCTCTTATTCAAAAATTGGCGGATGGCCAATTAGACTCCACTCGCTATGTTTTTAAAAACGACATCCTTTATGTAAAATTTGCACCTACTGGTGAAAATTCCAAGTTCCTCTGCTATATCCCAAAAGGACATAGACTTAGTCTTTTACGAATTTTTCATGATGAACATGATCATCCCGGTATCGATAAGACTGTTGATCTTGTCACAAAACACTTTTGGTTTCCAGGGCTAAGGGCATTTGTCCAGAAGTATGTAACACACTGTTTAGTGTGTCTATCCCATAAAAAAGTCCCCCGAGCCCCGCTACAGCCTATTCACTCTTGGGAAAAACCAGATACACCTTTTGAAACTATCCATTTAGATTCCCTAGGTCCTCTTTCCGAAGCTGACGGTTATCGCCATGTTCTTATAATTGTAGACGCGTTTTCTAAATTCTGTTTGTTATACCCAATGTACCGACAAGACGCTGACGAACTAAAACAACATTTCACCAATATGGTCTCCCTTTTTGGGACCCCCAAACTAATAGTAGCCGATAGAGGTCGCATGATTCAGAGCACTGAATTTCTGAATTGGGTCAAAGACATGGGTTGCGACACTCACCTTATAACCCCTGAAATGCACCAATCCAACGGGCAAGTGGAAAGATACTGCCGCACAGTGCTTAACATGGTGCGTATTGAGTGCAATCATCGACAGCAAAAGTGGCCGAGTGTTATGTGGAAACTGCAGTTGATTCTCAATATCACAAAACAAAGAACAACTCAGCATTCAGCTTTGAACCTATTGATAGGTATTGATGCTGCGACGCCACTCATTCGTAGTTTGGTTCGTGATGTGGCCTTTGAAGGCTCCAGCCCTAATCGTGAAGCTCTTCGCGAAATGAGTCGTCAAAGAGCATCTGAACGTCTCCGTGAAAATCAAGGACGTCAGGATGATTATGTTAATCAAGGGCGAAAGCCACCCCGTGTCTTTAATTTAAATTCCTTAGTTTTTGTGAGAAAACAGGCACAATCTACTGGGAAGCTGGATTCATGTATGCGAGGGCCGTATCGTGTGGCGAAAGTACTCCCACACGGTCGCTATGAGTTGCATCTTGTGGCTGGCTCTTACGGCAAGACAACACAAGCAGCCGCGGAATACATAATCCCGTGGCACGGGGAATGGACTCCCGATGTGTGTTCTGCTTTCTTTAATGGTGAGTGTTTTTGTACAATGTATTAATGTTAATGAGTTTTGCTTATTTTTATGAAAGCAATACACTTCATTGAATCTGACTTATTTGATATCATTGTTTGTAAAAGAGGTTTATATTAACCTAATAAGTGCTTTCTTGTTGGGATTGATAATGCTAGATGATGTTAAAGGGAAGTCGAGTCTTGCAATTTGATATAGGCCTCTGTCTTGGAGCGCATCGGACATGCTATCTCAAATTGACGGATACACTTCAAGTGAGGTACGGTTTCATGTTATTGGATGGGCCTCTGTCTTGGAGTGCATCGGACATGCTGCCTAGTATATGGAACATACCTTGAGAACAGCTCACGAAGGGAAACTGTCTTGGAGTAGCCTTATCGGACCTAGGGTCTTGGAGTGGTGTTCTCGGATATGTTATCCCGGAGCTGTGGTACATATGGAGTCAGGCCACAAGTTGGTCTTTGACTATTGTGTTTAGTGGGAAAATGTGCTTGTTGATAAGCATCCCGATGATTTATATGAGATTAGTTTGAGACATGCTTGTATGTAAACCGATTTACACACGCAAAGTTATGCCTCATGTAGGTCTCTAACGAGTCGTGAGGTGGCGACCTTCCGACAAGTCCCGCCCCGGGTGGTTGGTTTAGATATTTGTATGTTTCACACTTATTGTGCGTAGACAATGCAAGGCTAGCCCAAAGTTATTTGCTTTTGAAATGAGTGTTGTTGAAAAGAGCTATTTCATCAACAGCTATTTTGCTAACAGTAGCTGTTTTGTTATCTTACAAAATTGATCTTGTGCGTGCTGTTTGTTTCTTTTGCAGAATCAGACAACGATAACGGGGAGTCTGAACAGGCTGTCGATCAGGAACCAGAACCTTGCACCTCTGGCATGCAGCAGGTGGAGATACCTATCAGCATTTCATCTACAAGCGGTCAAGACTCAGCCAGACTTTCCATGCCAACATTGGAAACAGATCTTCAAAGCTAGAAGATGAAGGAGTCCGAGGACGGTCTCCTGTCAGGAAAGGCCGTGTAGAAGATGGAAGAGATTAGGAGGGGGAAGACCTATATAAGGCGGCGCAGAACTAGCACCGCTCTCTTTTCACTTGGAGTCGTCGTGGGAACAACATCGTGAGAACGTCACTCTGTCGGTATATTTTTTATTTGTGTGTCATTGTTTATTTTGGTAATTCTTTTATTGTGTTATTTTTGTTAGAATTGTATTTTTCATTTGGTTAGTTTGATTTTTTGGTTTGTAATATTAAATTGTTGTCAGTTGGTCTTGTCTATTTGAATTATTTCCTGTAGGTACTTGCATAATTATTTTTTAAAAAAGTCACTTCTGGTCTAATTTCCAAGAATAGATAATATACAGAAATATAAATAAAAAATTCTGTTTAGTTAAATGATTGAATATTCAAACTTACACATTCAACTGTCAAAAATTTAAAAAAAAAACATTGAACATGGAGTAATTATTTTTCGCTATAAAATGTCACCGCTCTATCCAAACTTGGCAATATTTATTCAAAAAATATTTCCTATCATTTTAAATACCAGACGTAATATTGCCAAAGACTTACCGCCGAAAGTGACAGCGAATATTTTTTGCATAAAAGTTGCCAACATTAAATAATTTATTTATTTACCCAATCATAGCCATCATACGTCACATCCGCCGTCATTTTGTATTACGTCATTTGAATAAATAACCGACTAACAAGCGAACCGTTTTTTTATATATTATTATTATTGATATATTATTTATTTCTAGTTGTAATTTTTTTTGTACTGAAAATCAGTTTTGTCGGGTGAAGATTAATTTCAATCATAACAAGTGTCCTAATGTTCTCACAACACCCCATCCTTACTTTTCCACGTTTTTTATTTCACCCCCTGACAACCCCATCCAGTACAAAAAAAAAATCCCTAACCTAACTACCAAATATATACACAGATTTTTTTGGGATTATAAAACGAATTTGGCATCTAAACACATCAAGACTTATACGTACGGATTACATCTTTGATTTGTGCCCTACAGAGGGGGCATTGACCACCCCCCTTGCCCCTCCATTGCTGGACAGCACACCTGTAGCACATACACATATGCCCACACATATAGAGAACAGAATCTATGGGGTTCTCGTAACAAATGGTGCATTCTGTTCCGGTAAGGTTGCCCGTAGCTCCCCCTTCACCGATGACAGAGTATATTGGCTGGTGACGACTGGTTGAAGGTCCATTTTGAAGTCTATCAGCCAGTCTTAAAGGTTCTGTGTGACCGTTGGGCAGCTGTGCCTGCTCGTTGATGTTGTTTTGACTGGTTGACGAGCATTGGTTGTCGGTTCGCGGTCTAGGTGGTTGGTAGTTGCAGGATGCTGGCTGGTTGATTGGGAGCCCGGTCAGGCAGAGCTGTGAGGTTGTCTGGATCGGCTGGAAAGAGAGATGAGTTCATAGTAAGTATATTGTCCAAAAAATCGTGGCAGTCTTTGGGGACTGCCGATAGAAGTGAAAACAAAAAGTACACAGGCCCCGCCCCAGTCGTAGCACTGGTTGTGCCCCGCGCATGCCTATGTGGTGCTACGCCGTAGCGGATCGCCTACGAGTGCTACGAAGCGTGACCGCACGTTACGTCAAGTGACGATGAGTTCAATGTTTTTCCTTCACCCAAAAAGTGCGCAACGTGCCTAAAAAGTTTTCACTTCAAAAAGATTAAGAAACCTTGGATAGGCTAATCATTAGATGTTAACCATCATCGATAGTTATGATAACAAATATAATAGAAGTTGACAGTAATACTCTTGTAAATACTCTTTTAAGAAAAAAAATAACTGACCACCATTTATAGAAGGTGTCTGAAATGCCCGTAAAAGAAAAGAAAAACTTCAAATTGAACTCACCTCAATATAATGCGCGCTAGCAAGCGTCAAGCCCTGTTGATTAGCATTATTCTGTCCATTTTGAGGAGGCAGACTGACCACCAGGACTGTCCCACCAGCTCCAGCAGTAATAGGCCCTGCAGACCCTGTGAGCACCCTCAACTGTTGAGGAGGAGTTTGAGCTTGCTGCACCACTTGAGTGCTGAGCATTCTGACCTTTTGCGTAGCCCCATAAATGTCGACAAACGCCCATAACCTCAGTGTATGGTCTACGTGCATGACAGTTACAGGAGTGGACCCGTTTCTGCTCACTCTGACTTCACCGTCTAATGTCAAAGTGACAGCTAATTCGTCGCCTCTTCGGAGACCGTTTGCAGCGTCCCGTCTGACTACCCAGTATTCGGGACGGTCTAGGAGTAGCTCTGCATCGTCAGGAAGATCGCAGGGTCTCAATGTGCCTGGATCGCAGGAGGTCAGTCCGATGGCTAAGCTGCCGGCGTATGCTGCCTCGGTAGATAGAATCTGGACAACGATTGTCTGTCCGGGGCGCATCGGACGCGCTGTAAAAACGTATCCCTGGCAGAATTCCGCATCAGCTCTTGCAGCTACACCCCTATCATTCACACATTGCACGTTTCTGCCCTTAGTTCTGTGTAAGGTGAGGGGTACTAAAGGATTTTGGTATCTCGGCGGCGGTAGTGATTCTTCGACAGTCAACGACCTCATGCTTCCAACGAGTCTTTCTTCATCCAGAGGACTATGTCTCCTTTGGCTTGGGGCTCTGGGATCAGCGAATTGGACTGCCGTGCAGTTGCCGTAGACATCTACTAGAGCCCAGAGAGGGCTCCTGGTGTCTACACCAGAGAAGAAAAGTCCTTTGTCTTCGCCGTTTACTCCGAAGTGGACGTCTCCAGAAGAATTGACGTAGTAGTATAAAATGTTGTCTTTCTCGCAGAATCTTTCGCCGAGGGCTTTGGCCCAGTTACCGGGTTTGTTGGTGAGGTCTGGGCAGGCGTATTTGGGGAGGGCGTGCGCGAGGGTGGCAGGGTCGTGGTTCGTGAATCCGAAGCGGATGACGCCGCTCCAGCTGTTTGAGATCTCGACGAAGCGGAGGCACACCTGTAAGGCGAAACGGAGAGGTTAGAAATGCAAGAATCGTTTTTGTTTTTTTCTTGAACTAGCAGGTTTTTCTATTAATTACTGCTTTCTTTATGTGAATCCAACTGGAATGAACCTGTTGTCCCTGTTTATATTAACAGTAGACAATCTCTTAATAAATGCCTCAATTCATCACGCCTTGTAATCCCCGAAGAAGTTCCATGTAATACGGGGCGAGCTTATTGCCATCAACCGGGCGCAAATCCAGACTCCGTGGCTGTTTACCGAGAAATTCCTGATGGAAAAACCCAATTACACTGCCCGACTCGGGAATCGAACCCAGAACCTCAAGCCAAAAGTCAATTTATAATAAAATTCTCTAGTATATGAACAAGTCTTACAACTAGAGAATTTTGGAGCAAAAAATATAATAATAAAATAATAAATTTTATAATACAAATATAATCATAATATAATAATAATACAAATATAATAATAATAAATAAATTTATATAAAAAAAACAGATTGTAGTACATTTATAAGATGTTAAAAAGTGGGTCGTGTTAAATCACTGGCAATCAAGTGGGTGACGTGCTATATAATATTAAATTTGATTACTTATCTCCTTTATTCATTTTAACTACTTACTTTGCATATTTTTAAATATGTCTTAAAAATATATATATTAAAAAATACATTCAAAAATATAAAAAATACTTATTATTATTTATTAAATATTATTTTATATTATTATTTATATTATTTTTTAATTATGATTTATATTATTTTTTATTATTTTTGTATTTTTTTTTATTATTATTTATATTTTTATTATAATTTAAGTAAGGTCAAGGTGGCGAAGTCCGGCATAATTTATGGCAAATTGGATTTGATGAACCCCCCTGCCTGATTTTTTTACCTAATTGTATGTTTTGCATATTATTGATGATTATATATTCCTTATTTATCAGTTACTTTTACAAACATTAATGTAACTAATGCCAATATGAAAATAACCGCGTTTTTTTAAAGGTAGATATTAGACGGTCTTTCCCGAGTAATTGGGGCAAGTCCGTCATATGCATGATTTGTTTGTAATTTGATAGATATTTGCAGCAGTCATATTCAGTAAATATTCGAAAATAAAAGTTAATCAAATCCATGCTTTAAGTTCTATGAAATAAGGTAGCAATCACAATCTACAGCGGTAAAATCATGAAGTGGGGTAAGTCCGGTATATTTGCAAGTGCAGGGATTGTTAACATTTTAATCAGTATTTTTTTTATTAATTAAATTTTAATATTCTGACTGTAGGTTAAATGTAAGTATGTTTATTAGGTGAAATGCAATTTGAACTTTAATACGTTTTGGTATTTAGATGATACAAACCAGATCCAGAGGGTATTTAACCCAGCGCCAATTACGTAACAATAATAACGCTGACTTTGACACCGGGTCATGGTGACCCAAAGTTTATCAGCATTTTTCAAAATGTTATGTAATGATATCAGGCTATTTTAATGATCATGTTTTAGTTTGTGTTACTGTTTATTGGGTAAAATAACAAAAATGACAAAATATTCATAAAATCGACTTTTATTCATTTTTCTCAGAAAAAAATAATGTAAAATCAACTTTGAAAACACAACTTGAGTAATTATTTAAATTTTATTATAGAAAACTTACTAAAATAACAAAACAAAAATCTAATTCACTAATAGAGAGATCATACACACTTAGGAGCTTCAATTATACATAATATATAGGTAATTAAACTTCAGTTTCCTCATACCTTGCCATGGAACTGCTACAATTTTCGCAGTATGGGATGTAATCAGGCATATTATGTATATCTGGCAAGCATTGCAAGTGTGGCTAGTTTTCTTATACTTTTTTGAAGGACACACCTGACATCTCCTACAAGCCCCAGGAACTTGCCGGGGAGGTTCATCAGAGGATGCTTCCGCGAAATCTGCGATTCTTTTGTTCAGTGCATGTTCCATCCTTTCCTTTGAAGCAACGTTGGTGTAGTTCCAATTGAAGGGTCAAGAGATCAACATCATCTGACGAATCCAAGCTTGATGAGTCCAAGTTTACATTTGTGTTGCTTGCATTTTATACCGTCCCACGTCCCACTACCTACTTTGGCTGCACTCTGGTACGTGATCTTCGTCTTCGTTGTTTGAAGCTTCATACATTTCATTGTAGGAGTCCGATTCCTCTAAGATCTCTAATCTGATCTTCTTTCAGAGCGGTTTGTGAAAGACATATTTGCTAAAATCTTAAAAGCAAAAAAAAAAAATGATCAATAAAACGCTTAAACCAAAAAAGGTTAACAACATCTGCCTTGGGGCAAGATCGGCACATGACGGCCTTTCCCTAAATTACTAGACAGTCTTACCCCACTATTGAATTTTTAGGTTTAGTTTTTATCACAACTAATATTTCTGTAATTAATATAGATTTAAATTCAATTTGAATAAAATAAAACAATTAAAAGTAATACAAGCTAGACACTTACCACTACAATATGTAAAAATCTGTTGATATTCACATTTCACGTTAGGTAAAACGTCGACACACCTAACTCGTGTTTCAACTTTTCAGCTACTAAAAATTTGTGAGACCGATTTTTGATATTAAACTCAACACAGCGTCATCTATAATTTAAAGTTAGGAACAAATAGTGACTCTGTTTTACCGACCGAGCTACTAACGTCGTAGCTATTCAAACACAGCTTAGAAAGACGTTGTATGGTGTTCCCCCGTAGACGAACTTCCCCACCTTGACCTTACATTTGTTTTTTTTTACTATTTTTTATTAAATTTGGCAATATAAAGAGACCGTTAAGTCTCATAAAAGACTCCGACCTGTAAAACACCTCAAAGATACGCACCTTCTCATTAACCCTGACAGGCCTGGCACTAAAGGCGACACCCTTGCAGAAGGACTCCACGCGCCGGGCCATGGAGCCGTCTCGGGAGACCCTCACGTTCTCCCCATGGATGGAGTGGAACCCCAGGGGGGGCAGGTTGTTCGGAGTACCACCGGTGCACGAGGTGCGGGGGGCTGTAACAAGAGAGAGGAGGGTTTAGATTGTGCTTTATTAATTGTATAAAAATAGTTGAAAAACAGAGATAAAATCAATACTGTGACTAAGTGGCAATTATCCTATACCTAAAATAACATTTACTCTCGACACTTGAATTTTTAAGACGAATTCATCGATAACGTAACTATCGAAACCCATCCCGACGTTGCAGTTGGGTGGGAAGATACGAGGTAATAAATAAATTGACAAAAATACAACAACGCGCGAAAAACAACAGTTGGTAGACGGGTCAAAAAACGATGTATGACATAAAGCCGCACTAGACGTATCCCAAGCCCAAGTCCCAACAATGGCATTATTAAAGACTAGCTGTTAAAGTAGCCTACTCCCTACAACAACAGCTATCTGCCAGTAAAAGTCCTGTCAAAATCGGTCCAGCCGTTTTGGGGATTAGCGGGAACAAACAGACAGACAACAAAATTGTTGTACTTTCATAATAAGAATTCAGTAAAAAGCAAAAACAAACAGACACTTCAATTTTATTTATTTGTATAGGTATATTCATAGCTTGATGTAACGGTCAATATTCAAAATCCACATAACACAATAACAGCGAACGTCGCAAGCGCAACCATTATCGTTGGGAAAGCGCTAGAAACATCGCGAAAAGTGTCTCAAACTATATCAAAATTCGTCTCTTCATAGCAATATTTCTTTAAAATTACATACCGGGTACTTTAAGTGCATGACAATACAGAAATTCTTGTTCCCCTAAGAACGCCATTGTAGCTCCCCCTCGGTAAGTATAATTCCCAATATGGCGGCGCGTCACCTGCGCGGCAGATGTGCGCAGTGCGCAGCTTGCCTATGCGCAGACGATGGTAACAAGGATATTGCCTTTAATTATTTTTGGGGCCTGTTTCTTTTAATTAAGAATAAGTAGGTATGCGGTTGTTAATTGGCATAACTATCGAGTTTTTAAAAACATTTGTGTGTATCTTTATTTATTTATATAGGTACACACAGTAGACAACACTAGGAAAATAATGGAATACCTAACATTTGAGTACATACACAACACACATGAAAAAAGTTTGTGATCACTAGCATATAAGCTGATATAATTATTTAAGGCGGCTCCCCGAGCAAATGACCTTGAGCGAGCAGTTTTTCGGAGCCTACTCCTCTTTATCCAAAAGAAATACCAACTAATAAAAAATACATTAAATTACTACGGTACATATCCTTGACTCCAAAATTGTCGTTTCATATTTTTTTTTAAGTTGCTTAATGTTTAATAAATCCCCTCACAACGAAACCATAGAAATGAGAAATAATGATTTATAAAATGCTACTCCTCGTAAAGTAACCATTATTTTGATTTGCTACTTATACTAATGGATAGGCAATTTAATAATGAACATAATTGTCGTTTTATTTTTTCCAAAAGACGTAAGTTTGATTTTATAAAGAATAAAAACCACTCATTTCGCACAATTCGGCCTGCAGTGACTGACGTAACGACCAATTCGTAGTGCAAGCTGATTAGAACTTTATTCTAACAGTATTTCAAGCGAAGTTTGAACCACCACAAATAGAGTTGCTAATTTTGCTCGGGGTACCGCCTTAAATTGAACTTTATCAAGAAAAAATCTTTGTTGTGTGTTTTCTTTAAATAGAAATACCCTGTTTGAAATTAAAAAAATAAACTATTTTTTATATTTTATATATTATTTGTGTGTATGTTTGTAATGAATAAACTCAAAAACTACTGCGCCGATTTAAAAAAATATTTCACCATTAGAAAGCTACATTCACTCTGAGTAACATAGGCTATATTTTATCCCCGTACTACCACGGAAACGGGAATTACGCGGGTGAAACCGCGTGACGTCCGCTAGTTTTTTTTTATAAAAACGTAACAAAAAGATTTCGAATTTTCAAAGTGATCACATACTAGCTTACATAATTAATCCAGACTATAAACAGGTAAAGATCGATCCCCTGGATACGACTCGCACGGGACTGGTCAATGTGTCGACACTTGTGGGAGGCCTATGTCCAGCAGTGGACGTCTTTCGGCTGAAATGATGACTACCTTTGTATAAGTTCTAATATCAAGACCTGCCATTACTCGTGAAATACCACACACAAGTTTCAAGCCCCTAACAAATAAAGCGTTCACCCTCAACTAGGCACGGGGACCGCCATTGTGCAAGCACGTGTCGCTTCCTCCTAAATCGGAAGTGACGTAATACGACACGCGCCGCGCGCAGTTTAGCGAATAATTCTGATGGTGTTGTCATTCGTTTTATGAGTTGGTAATGACTTTGTTGGATATTGTGAGGGAGAGGTGTACCTACGCATTTTGCCAAGTTCCATATTTACTTAAGGGGATTACCTCGCTCAAATCCTGAAAATACCGTGGGTTTAAAGAAGTTTGTAGATGAATACTTTTGTGCGTTTTCAATATAAAAAAATATGTTTTAAACTAAAGGTCATCACAAAAACATTGTATTGTTTAAAATTTTAATAAACTTACTCAAATTTTATCAAAAAATCGTAACAAATAGGTCCTTTTTCAACCTAAATTGAAAATTTTCTCTGATAACGGCTCACAGTGTGTAATTTCGCCTCAAAAGCGGACATCCTCTTTTTATAGCGGATTCCGATGGATATAACTGTTATACAGTATAATATGAAATACCAATTTAAATATATTACTTAATTTTAAAGTTACAATAGTTTTTTTGAAAGGTCAATGAACTTTGTCAAAATCTTTTTTTGTAGATATTTCCTAAAATAACAAACGCTCACCTTATTTAAAATTAACCATGAATTGAAAATTGTATATATAATGTCGTGTATAAATTACAAGTCTTTACTTTCCCTGGAACGCGAGTTAAAAATTTATTTCAAAATATTAGAAAATAAATTATATAAAATTTTCTATATGACATTAGCATTTTGTTTACCAACGAAAAACACTCTAGTTATGTAGCTTCTTATAGTAAAAAAATGGAACATTTTACGTACAGGACTTCAGAGTTATAACGTTTCTAAATTTTTCATTAATTTCTATGGAAATAGGGTTGTCAAGCATGAGTTTACTATAAATAAGTAAACTCGTGGAAAAATGTATGTTATTGAAAAATCACACAATATCTACTAAGTAATAAATTTTCTAAACACGTTTTTAATATTGAACCTCCTCAAGATAATTTTTGAGTTTTAGTTTTTTTTTTTTTTTTTTGAGTTTCACATCAGCCGACGCGCAATGCTGCAATCACACACATTATCGAGAGACTATCACTTTGATTTATACCACATAAATAAATATAAGAAGCCTTAAGTATTTTTTATTGAAATTGAAAAGAAGTCGGACGGAAACAAATAAAAGGAAACCATCAGGAGGTTCCTGGACACAGATGCAAAGGACTCACCGAATCATTTATATCCATTATCAATCCCCTTATATCCAAGAAATAGGTAAATAACCTAATGATAAGTTTTTATATTATACAAATAAGATATAGATATAGACATAATATTTTAGGAGTTTTAAGAGATCTTTTCTTTGACTTCTATCATCTACAAAACCTTAAAAAAAAATAACGACCATCACTGAAATAAACCATCGACTTGAGTGACAACCCTAACTTAAAATTTTAAAATTTAATATCTCCGAAGTCCTATGTTTAAAACATTTAGTTTTTTTTTGTCGAAGTAATAGTTACATCAACTAATAATTTGGCATTAAAAAAAAATGCTAATAATGCAGGACATGTCAGAAAAAAAATATGAACTAAATAACAAAAAAAAAATGTTTTCGCCCAAACCAGACGAGATTTTTTAACTTTTTTAATATTAATAGGTGCCTAAAATATGTTTAAATCATAACCAAAAACACCCAATGGAAAAAACGATTACATACGGAAATAAAATGTTTCTATGGTTTTTATGGACTTTTTTCGATTTTTAAAATTTCTCGACTACTATGATAGATAACGACACCGGAATTATACTAGTAGATTTGTTCGATTAATACCTTTCTAAATAGCATATAAAACGAGCATGTCCGCTTTTGAGGCGAAATTATACACTGTGCGGCTCAATAACTCGGCATGAATTTTATAACAAAAAATACGTAATGACGTATTTAACAATTTGTATTGATTTTTTTCTTTTTTCTGTTAATATTTTAAAATATTTTATAAAAATCCGAAATTTCGCGAAAAGCACTACGTCACTCCCGCATTCGTCCCTCTCTCTCTCGTCGTTTCGTCGTTAGTTAGTACGGGGCAGCATGCTCAAGGTCATTGGGCAATGTAATGCCCTTAAGTTCCATGTAATAGGGGGCAAGCCTGGATGGAGGTCAGATAGGCAGTCGCTCCATGTAAAATACTGGTATTCAGCTGCATCCGGTTAGACTGGAAGCCGACCCCAACATACTTGGGAAAAGGCTAAGCAGATGATGAATAGAGGTCAAGCCTATTGCCATTATCCGGGCACAAACACAGACTTTGTTTTTCGGATGGGAAATCATCAAATGACTCCTCCCGCTCTGGGCGGAGCAGGAGGGAGTGTTAGACTTTTACTGACTAAAACCCGTCCATGTTCCTTCATCGCCCTTTGTGTTCCGGGGCCACGGTATCTCTTTCGAACAGTCCCGCAACCTCGGCAGGACAAACACAGACTTCATGGCTGCTACTGAGAAGTTCCTAATGGAAAAACGAACAACACAAGAATATAACAACAATAGAATGTAATAAAGTAAATCAAAAAAGAAGTTGGTCAATTCAAGTCAATTTATCTATCACTAGCGGACGTCACGCGGTTTCACCCGCGTAGTTCCCGTTCCCGTGGGAGTACGGGGATAAAATATAGCCTATGTTACTCGCTGATAATGCAGCTATCCATTGCTGAAAGATTTTTTTAAATCGGTCGAGTAGTTTTAGAGTTAAATCGTAACAAACACACAAACAAACAAAAAATCTAATCTTTCCTCTTTATAATATTAGTATTAGATAGTATAGAATATACATAACCCTCTTCCGCCGTTGTTGGGTAAAAATAAAATTTTGAGTATGAATGTAAGAAAGAAAAACATTTATTAGCCCGCACAGGACTAAACACACAAATTAAAATGGTGAAATTAACAGTAGGTACAACTAATAAAAATTAAACAAAGAGAAAAAAAGAAACCAAACTGGTCCTGTACGAGGATAAAAGGCCCCATCTCAGCATGAAAGAAAGAAAACGTATTTATTTGGCTTTAGCCGCAAATGCACACAACAAAATAAAAATAAAATAAAAAATAAGAAACTTAAAACTACACAATAAAAAATAAAAAAAAACTAAGCAAAAAATTAGAGAAATAATATTGCGTGTCTCACGGCTGCGGCAAATAGGCCCAGTTCAGCAAACTGCCGAGCAGCTAGTGCCCGACGCTGATTTTCAACTGAACCTGAGACGGTGATGTCACGGACATAAAACAGTATGCATACAGCATGGTGCTGTAACATTAAGATAACGTTACAGCGCTGGTATTCTGGTAGGGCCAAGAGCAGAGTGATGCCACGGTCAGATACGGATAAAATAAAAAATGTAGATGGGTATAAGAGTAGAGGAAGACCAAAGCAAACGATGGATGGACTGTGAAGTGTCTGATGAGATGACGAGTTATAGAGGAGTGTGGGAGAAGAAGATATGCTGCGCCGACCACAAATGAATTGGGATAAGGGCGAGAGAATTATGATGAATTGGTTCGCAAGATTTGACGAAAATACCGTCTTTATGTACAACAAAACGAGGAACTCCACAAACAATACATCGCCATAAATGATAATATTTATCCGTGGTACCCGTTAATTGTTTAGAACGAATGAATTTTTAAAAATCGTACCTTGGTGCTCATGATATAAAAGAAAATCTTGTCCATAATATAACGAATTTCAGATTTTTATAAAGCAGAAGGCAATTATGCTGATTAATTTCGTTGCGGGATCCAAGACAGTTAAATTCATTCTCTGGGACTTCGTCGAGCTTCATTGTATCGGCGCTTTTCTGGTGGTCGCCACTGTTGATTCTGGTGCACAGGAGTTACAGTGGTTTGGGAACAGTGTGGCAGGCTTGTCCCAAAAAAAAAGCGAAGGCAACTGGGCTTATCCCAGTTGTAAACTTCCCTTTGTGCCTATTGGCCTTGTTTCGTTCCGCCTCTTGCTGATATTGAGGGAAGTGGAAATTATGGTTTTTAGTACACCTCCGCTATTCTCGTTGCGGGATCCAAGACAGATTGTTTCTCTGGGACTTCATCGAGCTTCATTGTCTCGGCACTTTTCTAGTGGTCGTCACTTGGTGGTTTGGGAACAGTGTGGCGGGCTTGTCCCAAACAATACAACTTTGTTAAACCCTGTTTTGTATTAAAGTTTAATGATATTGTAATTTTAACTCCGTCTAAAGCTGCATTCACTTCATTATCTATACAAGAACCCTCACTCCCCTCCGAAGAGGGATTACCACAACGTACTAAGGCCACACAAGTCCCTTTATTATTAATAGGATGACCCAAATACCTACATCGTTGACTACCCTCATCGCTCTACATCTGTGTTTATTATCAAAAATTCTCAAGGGTGTGTAATAAAATGCCTATTGTTCGATTGTTAGGGGGTGAAATTTCTTAGGGAGTGGAACATTTGGCCAAGTGTTTGGTAATCTTGTTCTAAGATGTTCGTCATTTTGAGAGCAATAAATTGATAGATTAAAATTAGGAGACGCAATCGGAAAATTAGATCTCACCAATGACGTATTATATATAGACACATCATGAACCAACATCGCGGCGCTTAAAAACGGCGAAAATACTATAACTACTTATAAGCGTGAAGAAAGAGAAAGAAAATATGACACCGAACGGCGGGATGCCTGTTGCGAGAGGGAGATAAATATACATCTTCAGTCACGTCACAGGATTTATTAAATTATAAACAAACGTAGCGTCGCGCGACAGGTTGGTGCGTAACTAAGCGCGATGTGGCCAATTGGCTTCATTTCATGTTGTCATTTTAGAGTGCGGACAACGTATCTATAGTTTATATATCATTGGATCTCACAGTTAAACTGCGTAAGCAGTTTAGTCGGGCAATGTGAGCTTTAAGAAATTTTAAGTGAATAAATAAATCAATCAATCAATGTCTTTTTTTGCGGAAGTAATGGAGACATTTTTTACTTCAAGTCCGCCACACTATTCCCAAAACCACTCCAACTCCTGTGCGCCAGAATCAACAGTGGCGACCACCAGAACAGCGCCGAGACATGAAGCTCGACGAAGTCCCAGAGAAACAATTTAACTGTCTTGGATCCCGCAACGAAATTAATCAGAGAAGAATAGGAAAAACATAATTTCCACTTTCCAACATATCAGCAGGAAACAGATCAAAATAAGGCCAATAGGCACAAACGGACACATTCTATACAGGTTGTAAACAACCTCATCACGAAGCCGTCAAACCAAGCATTCTGTACATCAATCTAAGTAACTTTACGCAAAAATTATTGCTGGGAAACGACTTTTTTTTTGGGGTGAAAGATCATGTTTTGTGGTAGAACTCAGTGTAACGCACTCAAAACATTGTGCTGATGGATGGATTGAATAGTACGGGGGTCGTGGAGGTGTTTAATTAAAGTAAAAATCTTACATTAAAAACTTGACAAAAAATGTTGAAGTTTGACCCAACAATATCTCTGTAACTAGAAGGTTCCCAGGTGTGGTGTAGAACAAAAAAATGATCGCAATGACGAGGAGAACAAGTGCCTTTCGGCTTTTCGTTAAGAGGTTTTTTACATCCTATATATTTTTTTAAACTTATAATTTCGCTTGCAACCACTATATTTCTGGAGCATTACATTATTACTTGTGAATAGATACAAACCCAACAAAAATCATCCGAGAAGACCCATTTTTCAGTAGTATTACTCCACTTGAAACCACATGTAACAGTATATCAAAGAATCAACATCCGATTTCTAAAGTATCCTATTTCCCATTACTCCCCCAATTCGGAGATCAAATCGGAAACATCCGGCGGAAGTGATCCCCTCATCCACCCACCCCCCTTGATAGTTTTTTCTACATCCGACTTATAAACCACCTGGTTTCTGAAAGAGATTTGTTTCACTCATTATGACGTGTTCTCAAACTTTTAAATAAGTTTCGGAGTTTTCAAGACTTGAGTACAAAAGCCAAATAATTTCGGTGTAAAATCCTGAATAATACTTATCGATGTTTTTGAAGATCATACATTTTATAAAATGACCTATTCATTTTCTGGGGTTACTTACTTACTTATACTACTGATAGTAAGCCATGATGCGGTCGACGTACATTCTTGCTTTGAACTAACCTATTACATATATGACTTGCCCGGAACATTTAAAATATCAGAAGCAAAGCAACGCAGATTATGCGTTGCCATCACAAAGACAAAGCGTGTGCCTTTAAGGGCCATATTATGCCTCAAATGGCTTAGCATGATCCTCCGTTCCCCAAAATACTGCAGCATTAATTTTGAAATAAATATATGGTAAAGTTGAGGATTAATGCTAAGTCCTATGTGTGACGAAAACACGATTCCATAAAGTTTTCTCGATAGAAAAAAAATCCAAAGTTACCTCCAAATCAAACCATAAACCGCTGGTATTCAAAAAGTACTTCACATTAGATCATGAAACTTTGCTCTTGTGTTTTATTTTTTAAGCCCAATCAATAGATTTTTTGTAAATCGCAAAAAAACCACACATTTCGCACTATTCGGCCGCAGTGACTGACGTAACAACCGCTTTGTAGTTGAAGCTGATTAGAACTTTATTCTAATAATATTTCTACCAAATATAGAGTTGCTAATTTGAGGTAGTATAGGCTCTTCACAGCATCCTCTACAACCAAACAAAACCAAAAGAAGCTAGTCTAGGTTCTATTCTAGATCTAGACCGAGATTGACGTCAAACGGGCCTATAGTTAGCCTGAGATTGCACCAGGAAGATTTGATGACGCAAATAGTGACATTTGCTCTTGCGCATAGGAGTGTTACGATGAATTTATTGGCTTTGGTTTTCTTTGATTTTTTAACCGACTACGGCGAAGCCAGAAAGGAGGATTATGATTGTAGCAAGCTATGTATATGTGCCTGTGATTACATACGGGACCGAAACGTGGTCGCTCACAATGGGCCTCATCAGAAAGCTTAAAGTCACCCAAAGGGCAATGGAGAGGGCTATGCTCGGAGTTTCCTTGCGCGATCGAATCAGAAATGAAGACATCCGCAAGAGAACAAAGGTTACCGACGTAGCCCGAAGAATTGCCAAACTTAAGTGGCAGTGGGCAGGGCACATTGCTCGCAGAACGGATGGCCGATGGGGCCGAAAAGTTCTGGAGTGGCGACCGCGAACCGGAAGACGTTGCGTTGGAAGGCCTCCCACTAGGTGGACCGATGACCTGGTGAAGGTTGCAGGAATCCGCTGGATGCGAGTCGCACGGGACCGGTCAATGTGGCGACACTTGGGGGAGGCCTATGTCCAGCAGTGGACGTCTTTCGGCTGAAATGATGATGATGATGATGTATATATGTAATGTATTTATGTTCCTCCGTAGCGCCTAATCATCCGATTTTAATGAATAAGGTGTCGATCGATACGTTATTATGGCTCGGGTGACAAAGACTGCATTTTAACCGACTTCAACAATAGGAGGAGTCGATTTTACCTTGTAAACCCCAAATTTAATTAGAGCGTGATTTCTCAACAACAACAACAACAACAGCCCATAACGTCCACTGCTGGACATAAGCCTCGCCCATGATGGGAGGAATTTGCCGTAATCTCCACGCTTGGCAGGCGGATTGGAGATCGCAGTGATGACAGACTAACAGAAAACGCTGCTGCCCATTCTCTGGTCTACGGAGGCGCAAGGTGTTCTGCTTCAGACATTAGTCGCCTTATACGACACCCGTGAGTGTAATGGGTTGGTTCTATTCTACTCTGCCGGATACCACACGGCTGATTGACGCCTGACGGTGATTTTTCAGTATTCGGGTTTTTAGTTATTGTATACCACACAATTTTTTGTTCTAAAGTTCGGCCGCTGAGAGAATGCGTTCCTGACAGGTCGCGAGTTTTAGTATTATTGGTGATGATAAATAACTTATTGCTTATTATAACTTACCTATTATTATCTACCCTTTTTGCCCTTTGCAATAATATTATTAAAAACGATATCATTAAATCAATTATCAATAAATGTTATGATTTCGCGCTAAATTTTTGTACCAACTGACAGATGTCAGGAACGCATTCTCTCAGCGGCCACACTTTAATGGTGAAGGTGGGTGTTGCTTTTAGGACTGGCTATGGTTTCATTAATAAAGGTACAATAGTTAAGTAAAAAATAGGGGAAATTCAAATTAGAAACGTAGGGTATGGGTTCTAAGTTGTTTCCAAGTTCCAAGATTGGACCCTATTCTTATGCAAACAAGACGCATTATCCTTCACCATTTTACTTCACATATGACAAGATTTGCTACATAATGGTGTCGATTCTGTTGTGCACAAACTAAACTTAATTTAGGCTATTGCTATCTTTTACTAATAGCCAGTGCGAGAAAAGGACGGCTATAGCTATGAACTAAATTAGAGATGTCAAAATAGTTTATGCCTTGCGCTTCACCGTGTTTTTAGTCGACATGTTTTTACGTGCACCCTTAATTTGTATGGAAATATTAGTTCAATTAAATTTGACAGCTCTAAATTTGGTCCGTCTCTTTCTCGTTTTATTAGAGGAAAAGATAACAATAGCCTAAATTAAGTTTAGTTTGTGCACAACAGAATCGACACCAATGTCACATATAATATACTAGCTGACCCACGCAACTTCGTCTGCGTCACATAAGAGAGAAAAAGCTAACAAAAGGAATACATTTTCCCCGTTTTTGCAACATCTTTCATTTATGCTCCGCTCCTTTTGGTCGTAGCGTGATGTTATATAGCCTATAGCCTTCCTCGATAAATGGACTACCCAACACTGAAAGAATCATTCAAATCGGACCAGTAGTTCCAGAGATTAGCGCGTTCAAACAAACAAACAAACAAACTCTTCAGCTTTATAATATTACTAGCTGTTGCCCGCGGCTTCGCCCGCGTGATTTTCGGTAACTGTCCCACTGGATCATACTAAAGGGATAATAGTGTCCTCCATGTTAATCCAGGTTATAAACTATCTATGTGCCACATTTCATAATCATCACAATTATTATTATCACAATCACCATCACTATCACAACCGCCATCATTATCACAATCACCATCACTATCACTATCACAATCACCATCACAATCCCCATCACCATTACACATCACAGTCACCATCATTATCACCAATTATCATCATTAACACAACCACCATAATTACCACAATCATTATCACAATCACCATCACTATCACCATAACAATCACCATCACTATCACAATCACAATCACCATCACAATCCCCATCACTATCAAAATAACTATCACAATCACCATCATCGTTATCACAATAATTATCATCGTTATCACAATTATTATCGTAATCACAGTCATTATCACACTCACCATCACTATCTCAATTACCATCACAATCACCATCACAATCACCATCACAATCACCATCACAATCACCATCACAATCACCATCACAATCACCATCACAATTACCATCAAAATCACCATCACAATCACCATCACAATCACCATCACATTCACCATCACAATCACCATCACAATCACCATCACCATCACAGTCACCATCACAGTAACCATCACAATCACCATCAAATCACCATCACAATCACCATCACAATCACCATCACCATCACAATCATCATCACAATCACCATCACAATCAATATCACAATCACCATCACAATCACCATCGCAATCACCATCGCAATTCCCATCAAAATCACGATCACCATCACCATCACAATCACCATCACAATCACCATCACAATCACCATCACAATCACCATCACAATCACCATCACAATCACCATCACAATCAACATCACAATCACCATCACAATCACCATCACAATCACCACCACAATTACCATCACAATCACCATCACAATCACAATCACCATCACAATCACAATCACCATCACAATCACCATCACATTCACCATCACAATGACCACCACAATCACCATCACAATCACCATCACAATCACCATCACAATCACGTTCACAATCGCCATCACAATCACCATCACAGTCACCAACACAATCACCATCACAATCACCATCACAATCACAATCACCATCACAATCATCATCATAATCACAATCACCATAACAATCACCATCACAATCACCATCACAATCACCATCACAATTACCATCATAATCACCATCACAATCACCATCACAATCACCATCACAATCACCATCACAATCACCATCACAATCACCATCACAATTACCATCATAATCACCATCACAATCACCATCGCCATCACCATCACAATCACCACCACTCTCAGAATAACTATCACAATCATCATCACCATCACAATCACCATCAAAATCAGTATCACAATCACCATCATCACAATCATCGTCATCGTAATCACAATCATTATCATCGTAATCAAAATCATCATCATCACAATCATCGTCATCATTATCACAATCATCATCATCGTAATCACAATCATTATCATCTGGATCTCAAAATAAATGCCATTTTCGTAATCAGCACCTCTGATAATCTCGGTATCGACACCCATATTGATTTTTAGACATTTCAACCCCATCGCACCCCAACAGGGAATGGTAGTATTTCAGGTCTGCCACATTAAATCTTAAAATCGTTGTTTCTGTAATACACCCGACCCAATTCACCATAAAAACAATACCTATGTTAAATTTCAGGCTTTATTACCCCATTTCCCCCTTTAGGGGTTGAATTCTGAAAAAAAACTGAAACACAAACGTTAACTCATTTATCGATAGGAGTACTCCTGTTAAGTTTCGAATAAAGTAGTCTAACTAATCTTATTTCCCCACGTAATCTTTGGACTCCCGTTCCAACCCCTAAGGGGGTGAATTTTGAAAAATCCTTTCTTAATGCACCCCTAAACCTCATAAAGAACCTTTGTGCCAAATTTGGAATTAGAGATTCCAAATTTGACTCAGCGGTTTGGGCTGTGCATTGATTTTTATACTTTGCCACCCCATTTCCCCCTCTTAGGGGTTGAATTCTGAAAAAACCTGAAACCCGTTTCTACTCATTTATCAATAGGAGCACTCCTGTGAAGTTTCGAATAAAATAGTCTAACTAATCTTGTTTTCCCATACAAACTTTGGAGCCCCGTTTAACCCCTTTAGGGGATGAATTTTGAAAAATCCTTTCTTAGTGCACCCCTAGACCACATAAGGAACCTACTTGCCAAATTTGGAATCTGTAGACCCAGCGGTTTGGGCTGTGCGTTGATAGATGAGTCAGTCAGTCAGTCAGTCAGTCAGTCAATCAGTCAGTCAGTCAGTCAGTTTCTTCTTTTATATATTTAGATAAGTATAGATTTGTTCGATTAAATTTGACAGCTCTAAATTACGTCCGTCTCTTTCTCGTTTTATTAGAGAGAAGAAGATAGCAATAGCCTAAATTAAGTTTAGTTTGTGCACAACAGAATCGACACCAATGTCACATATATTTTGTCTCCCTCTATCTACAACGACAACCATCCCATTCCCGTCAAGGTCCACTACCCATCCTAACATACTATAAAAAAGGAAAATCTAACACCGTGACACCCCTGTTCACGTTACAGCCCTAGCCCTGCGGAGATCCACGCCACTGCGCAGGCGCATCCGGTAGTAGAGGAAATCTAATATAATTAGTTGCGAGTGCTGTAGATGTTTAATGATTTTGTAAGATCCTTTGTGTGTTTACAGGTTTTAATTTCCGCGTTTTTATATTTTATTTGCGCATGAGTCGTATTGGAATTACGATTAAAGTCAGAGGTCTCTGAGTTGAAATAAGCACACACCTCTGATTTTACGGATTTATGTGCGTATTGTATAATTATCGCTTGATTCGGTGAAGGAAAACATCGTGAGGAAACCAGCATGCCTGAGAGATATTTCTTGACGGCATGTAAAGCCAAGTCAGAGTCATGGGCGGTAAAAGAATCCTTAAAGAAGCCGAAAGGCACTTGTTCTCCCCGTCATTGCTGTCATTTTTTTGTTATACACCATACCTGGAAACCTTCTAGTTACGGAGATATTGGGGGTCAAAGTTCCAACTTTTTCACATTGTTTTTAGCACAATGTATTGAGTGCGTTACATTGAGTTCTACAGGTCGTGGCACGAAACTCTAGCGCTGGCCGTTATTGCGCAGAATTAAAAAATAAGAATGAATTGGGGCGTGCGTTGCACCGATTGGCTCTCCAGTCGTATAACATGCGCAGCTATCCCCTCTACAATTCGTTCAGCGCTAGAGTTACGTGCCGCGACCTAAA
Organism: Xestia xanthographa; assembly: GCA_905147715.2. NCBI lineage: Eukaryota > Metazoa > Arthropoda > Insecta > Lepidoptera > Noctuidae > Xestia > Xestia xanthographa. The sequence continues at coordinate 5,024,967 of LR990671.1, forward strand.
CGTGATTTTTCACCCCAAAAAAGCGTTTCCCAGCTTTTTTGCGTAGTTGATGTACACAATGCTTGGTTGACGCTTCGTGAAGCGTATATTTACACCTTGTACGTTAGTGAACCTGACCAAACCATACGTCATCTTAGTCATCATGACGAATGATCAACAACTAACACGCAACACAATGAAGGCACAATGACGTCCATATCGATTGTCTGCTATTGGAGGAATGTGCGTTGTAAACAATGCATTCTGTGACGTTCTTGTTACCTCACGTTATTTTCGATTGCTGGAATTCATCTCGGAAATGATAGTGTTTATAGATGTGTAAATTTTGGCTTGTACTGCAGCGGGGTTATTGTGTAACACACGCACTTCATGCTAACATCACCCACACAGGCATACAAAACACACACATACATGCGCACATACACACACACTCACTCACACACACTCACATACACAAAACTATACATAAGCCAATTTTGTCTACCTACCTATGATAAAATAATGTTATTAATATTTTTCTTTTTTTTTGTTATGGAAGAGCGGAGTCTTCTAATCTAATACAGGCATTGTTTGGTTAAAAGAAGGCTTCAATCACAAACTAAGTGTTGTAATGGCTCTTTAGTAAATTGATCCCGCTCATTTGGATCCCGCGGGATCAGTTTACTCTTGTTAAAGAAATAAACTACTCTGGATTTGAATTAACAACATCATTCGCCTTTATCCTAATTCATTTGTGGTCGGCGTAGCATATCTTCTTCTCCCACACATCTCTATCACTCGTCACCTCATCAGACATCTCCTCTCTTACCATATCATCCTTCACACAGTCCATCCATCGTTTCTTTGGTCTTCCTCTACTCTTATACACATCCACATTCATACTCAAAACTTTCCTCACGACATTTTTCTCATTCGAGAGAATTATTTCATGAATAAAGTCGTTCAATGGGGTCAAATGAACGAGGGTTGTATTGTATTGATGATTATCATTCTGTAACTACATATAGGACACGAGGAGCTCGTGGCTAAATAATAGCAGCCGCTCGGGTCGATCTTTAGGTTAAGCTGTGCTTGCCTAGGTTAGTCTGTGGATGGGTGTGGGGACCACCCATTACATACAGAGTTTCCTCCGTGCCTCGAAAAGCAAGTTAAGCAGTTGGTCCCGGCTGCTATTTGTGATCTTTGATAGTCGTTACAGGTAAAGCCAGTCTTTCCAATGGGTATCGTATTACTCAGTACTAACTGGGTTGTGGAGGTCAGATAGGCAGTCGCTCCATGTAAAATACTGGTATTCAGCTGCATCCGGTTAGACTGGAAGCCGACCCCAATAAACTTGGGAAAAGGCTATATAGGCAGATGGTGAACTACATACGTGTTACTTGCGCGAATCACATTTTCATCAACATACAACCTAGCACTGACCTTGCAAATTGCAAAAAAAACGTAAAAAAATATGTTTTTCCCTGGCGCTTCCACCTCAATCCACTTCACATTTACGAGCCCAATATCTCCACACAAGAAACTAACAGATCGTACATGATCTCAGTACAATGAACTTATCCATCCAATCTTCTAATATCGGCGTTGCATCATTTTGTTTTAATAACAAACCTATTTTTAAAACCCTCGAGTGAGCATTCATTTTTTCTTTAGGATATAGGTACAAGAGGTAACTACAATGAACATACAACTAATTGTTTTAAGTTGTATAATTTGTAGGGAATTGTTTATTTTTAGTTATTTTCCTTGTACGTAAGACAAGGTCTTAGTAAGACTGCCCGTGTTACCTAGCAACTGGGTTGTGGAGGTCAGATATTCAGTTGCTCCATCTAAAATACTGGTATTTTTAGCTGTAAACGGTTAGATTGGAAGACGACCCAAACATAATTGGGAAAAGACTAGACAAGTAAAGAGGTAATTCCTTTCATATTTTTAACAAAAATCGATTGGTTATAACGTCAAAATCCCGCGCAAAATTATCCCCTAAAAGGTTAAGGCCATAATTTCGTAATATCGAGACGAAATTGGATCAAAGATAGCGGCCCCTCCCTAGGGGTCGCATTCGATTTATTTTTAATAAGGGGTGCAGATGCTGCGTTACACCCCCGCTGTTTGTGAAAATCCTATTAGCTATGTATTATCTTGAGTTGAGTCTTTGAAGACCTAAATATATTCGATTTTTGCTACAGCTCCATTGTTTTTGTGGCTTAAATCTAGTCTAATCATTGTATGGCTTCACATAAGCCGATTTCTTGCACTTTTTTGTGCTCTGAATGCTCTGATTCCAACAAAGCCGAAAAAACGGTGTGAAATATAGACTCAGAGCAATTTGGATACCAATTACATCGAAAAAACGTAAAACGTAAAGCCATTATTAACCACTAACTGTCAAAAACAATTGAATAGTAAAATGGCGGCAATAATTCCACGTTCGAAAATAACACAATAAAACATTCCACAATAATAAGAACTATGAAATCAAAAACATCACATTCCAAAATTGAAATCAATTATCTCAATAAAATCGGGACCGTTTCCGAGCGGAACAAACTGAATAATTGAATTAAGAAAAAAAAACCGGAGCATGGAAATCGACTCTCTGCCTGTCCGTCATGCTGGATAAGTCTTTAGGTCTATGACCTGGCTGAGTTCCTTCATGCCTTTGCTTATTGCTGTACAGTTTAGAAAAAAGAACATGACTTAGATTGTATGAAATTCCTTTGTGGGAAGAGCATGGAGCTAGTAAGTACGGAAAAGGATTATGGTCAATTCGCGCGATTTTTTTTTTATGTGAATAGATTTATTACCTCAAGGAGGTTTTTTATAAAAGATTGTTCTTTTTGACTGACCGTTAATTGGCTCGGTGTGTTATAGTGATTGTTTCAATGATTGGATGTAGTTTTTATGTTCGTTGAGTTTTTATTTTTTTCTTTATCATTGTGAAATGAAATGAGTATTTGAGGGAATTTTAGAATACTAGATAATAGTTTGGCTTCATCATCAGCCTATAATATTCCTACTGCTGGGAAGTAATCCCACCATGCGGGCCCAATGCGGGTTCACAGTTAACCTACCACCATAATATTCCATAATGTTCTAAAAAACTTTCGTTACGTTCTCCCATCTCTGTCACACACTATACCTATCTCTCTCTTACGTCACGCTACACTGCAGAGCATGCGTTCACTTCGTCACGCTCCGTGATCATGGCAGACAGTCGACACACGCGAATGAAATCTATGGCAATATACCACACTGTAACTTTAACAGTTACGCTGTGCCTGTTACTCTAAATGTTTTAAATGGCCGTAGATATGGCACAAAAGAATCCAAAGTCATTTATTTAAATAAGGCTGTGAATCAACAGTTTTTAAGGTGGAAGCACCAGAGTAGCCCAACGTAACTATTTCATGAAAAACTCATTCAATGGGGTTAAATAAACTTGAGGGTTGTATTGATGATTATAAGTCTCTTACGTGGTACGGGCGCGAATCATATTTTCATCAACATACAACCTGACGGCTGACACTGACCTACTAATTGCAAAAAACTTAAGAGAATTTGAATTACGCGGGCTACCCTGGCGCGCTTCCACCTTAAACGTCAAAAGTGACATAAGACAAGACAGTCCCATAGGTTTTAAGCTGGGGACAAAAACTAGCGGAACAAACTCCCCAGCAACACATCTGTATTTTGAATTTAGAAGAACTTGATTCTATACAATATAATACAATGAGTTTTGGAAAAGTACACCTCTAAGAACGTCGTCTTTGACACACCCAACTTGGTGACAGTCCCTTTGGCTCAATCTGTCAAAAGAGACAAGTCTTTAATGGATCTTAATGAAGCTAAGGTTCCACATTCCACTACTCCTGCTATACTATTCTCACAATCAGTCATGGAACGATTGAACTCCTGGAGTCATGGGCTCATGGCCCTTAAATGACGTAACGATCACGCTTTGCGATTGGTCATCGCATACTCGCAGTACTTATATTGTTTTTAGTGGCATATTAATCTTTTAAAAGGGTAATTCCATGGAAAACGCTACCGCAACATATTTTTTTAAAATGCTGTTTTTAAATTAAAATGTATCTGAGGATAATCTTAAAACCCCATATTTTAATAAAACATCATAAATTTTTTAATTAGTTTTTGATTTTATTATTTTTTTACATGTTAAAGTTAGGTTGCTATGTATGATTGATGGTGGTTTATTTTAATCATAACTTTCAACACCGAAAAAAAGAAAACTACTGTCAGATTGACATTACGCGTCCCGCCATTAGAAAAGAAAAGGTTTCTAACAGCTGGTGTGTGAAATATTATTTGGTAAGTTTAATAATTCTTTCGATTTATTTAACTTTTAAATGATGCCTCATCCCTGTAACACCCGTTACAAAAAAAGTGTATTCGTTTATTTAGCGACTAAGTTAATGCACGCATTATAAAATGCATTTGAGAAAGTAAGGTTATGATTGAGAACTACTAATATTTGCTATTTATTTGATGATTGACTTATTTGCTTGTGAAATATTGGCGGGTAATGGTGTGTAACACCCGTTACGTAACGGGTGTTACTAAATTTTGATATGGCTTGTTAAAAACTAATGAAAAGTTAATTTGCTAGTTTGGTGAACTTTTGAAGGTTTTAACATTTAGGAGTTCTCCATAAATTACATTGACACGGTTTTAGGTGTCTTTTCGCGCACATCATTAACATTTTTCATTTTGCTATGAACTGGGTTGAATAAAATATTTGTATGTTATTCTTACTTCTTATTGTGTAAGTACAAGTCACAGCTAATACATTCATAAGCAATGAAAATGATATTTCAGACGTTCTTATTACGAACATCATAATAATATGCATATTGCCTAGCCCTGAGTTACTAATAAAAGGGGACCGAACCTATTACAGTTTTTCCAAAAGTATTGATGTTAGTGAGCAGTAGGCATAATAGAAGTTCCTTTATTATTTAAATGCCAAAAATTTGATTAAATAAACATTTATTACTACAAAAATTGGATTAATTTTGTACTCGTAACACCCGTTACATTCAGCTGTAACACCCGTTACAGTTTTATATTTCTACGAAAAATCCTGTTTGTATTTTTGTTTTAATATGAGTAGTCTATGAAATTCAGAATCTATTTAGCTATGTGTTCACATTTTTTTTACCAATGTAAAGTAAAACATTTCGCAGACTTTTGCTTTTGTTGCGATTAAGCCGGAAGTATGAGACAAAATCTTGTAACGCCCGTTACGCACATATCTTGCTCTTAATTTCTTTACTGCTGCCTGTACTTAACTGTTAATTTCAATACAGATGACGAAAAATAATCCTAGGTGGAGGGTGTTAAGCTAATAAAGTGTAAATGTTTTCTTCTTGCATCATTAATTAATCGTCAAGTAGAAGTGTACGACCTGTAACACCCGTTACATGGAATGAGCCAAAACTAGACGGGAGCAACGTATCATGATTGTACAAATTGTACATTGAAAAATTCAAAAGAGAAAAACTAAGTTTAAAATTTCTAGACCAAGAAGGAGATAATCAAAAACTATCTTGCAAGAATACAACTAACACACTAACAAGTGAAAAAATAAAAACTCGTAATGAAACATTACCACTTCATATTAATACAAAAGCACTTTCCCTCCAATTTTAAACGACGCGGGGGCGGCCATTGTAAATAAACAATGTCTACGTGGGGCACAGACTATAGAGTAGGTACAGGCGAAGTAACAAATGTGGTGCAGATGGCTAAGTTCCACGGGGATTTCTTGTGGGCCCTATATTTTGTGTTGAATTTATGTGGTTTATATGTGTCACTATTCCCCCATGAGTAGTCCAATAAGTGCATTTTATTTTTAAAGATACACCACAGAAGGCCACATGACAGTTTTGTTTTGATCTATTTTTAAACTTCGAAAGTTATGTTTTCGTTTGACAATGGGTCCTTACAGTTGGGATTACAATGTTCCATTACAATGATGACTTTGACAGCTTTTGAAGCATACTTGATCGCTTTCGGTTACGATTACAAGATTGAGGTCAAGACTGGAAGAAGAATATTAAATGGGCGCTCTAAAACAATCAAATTGAGAATATTCGTGTTATGGCTATGATTATGATTTATCCTTAAAAACTAGAACGAGAACGTAATTATCTATAACATATATTACTAAAATCTAGAGCAATATTAATTACTTCTCAGATCTGACTTCAAAACAAGAAACACGTCCCCAGTTACCTAACCGACCTGTCACTTCCGATTGAACGAGAGGATACACTTCACCACAGACTAAAAACAACAGCTTTCCCAACCGTATCGAGTAACGGATGAGGTGTGGTGTTGGCTATGGTACGCAGGATGACCATCGACAACACCGGATGGTCATGGTTTCGGAGGAAATAGAACCTGATATTAAAAACCACAGACAAGATGTTGAAACGATTGAATAATTGTCCTTGATTGGTAAAGCTGTTATTAATACTACGGTTATGAGAAATCAAAAGTTAGAATAGTAATTTTTCTCCTGGTAGCTTTTAAACACAAAAAAATTAAGTGACTGGGCAATTCTTGATGGAGAAATGAACGGTGACTACGTGAAATGGAAAAAAAATAGATGAATAAAAGCCGTCTTTCAGAAAAAAAAAAACAAAGAATTTAAAAAACCGGCCAAGTGCGAGTCGGACTCGCGCACGAAGGGTTCCGTACCATTATTATCAAAAAATGGGCAAAAAAAAACACGTTTGTTGTATGGGAGCCCCCCTTAAATATTAATTTTATTCTGTTTTTAGTATTTGTTGTTATAGCGGCAACAGAAATACATCATCTGTGAAAATTTCAACTGTCTAGCTGTCACGGTTCATGAGATACAGCCTGGTGACAGACAGACGGACAGACAGCGAAGTCTTAGTAATAGGGTTCCGTTTTTACCCTTTGGGTACGGAACCCTAAAAAATATGTTTATTTGACAAGACAGGAAACTACACCAATTAACTGGACGAAAATCTGAAGTAACTAATAAACTGAAGGGAGAATTAGCTGAATTAGTCATCCTCAATCTTTAAAACTAAACATTAAGATAATAAAAATTAATCTGACAAGCATATTTCTTAAACCCTTAACGATACTCACATAATTAACGACTCTTCCAACCTTTTAAAAAGGCTAATCATTATAAATTACAATTGATGGTGTAGTAAATCATAGATCAATTGGTAGTAATGTAATGGTAGCTTACAATGCGCACGCACAAGGCTTTCCCACGGTAAATGATCTATAGATCACTTTTTATCTTAGTACTGTTGAAATAAGTAATGAGTATTGATGTCGACTGTGTGAAGGATGATATGGCTAAGGAGGTGACTGCAGTGATGAAGAAGTATGTATGGAAGGAGACATCTATATCTAATATATCTATCTATCTATACATATAATAAATCTGTAGAAAAATCGTTTTTGTACATCGAAAATATTTCGAAAAAAAATTGCCGGGGTGTTAAAGGATAACCAACAGAACTCATTTCCAGCATTTTTGGAATTTTTGTCTGTTTATCTGTTTCGATGATCAAGTATCACGTAAAATTTACACAATCAATGTAGATAACTTTTATACATAAAAATTATGCGTATCTGGAGGTATTATTTTGTTTTTGTTTCATCGTAATCGGTTAATTCTATCAAAAGATATATGAATTTAAAGTGTTCAAGAAGAACTAATCATCAAATGTAAGATGCAATGACATCTATTGTACTAAAATGGTACTAATGACTAAAAATGGGTTTTTAAAATTTACATAGCATGATTTCTATGCATTATATTTTAGGGATACACTAATGTAGGAGCGGAGTATCAATGATAAATGTTGCAAAAACTGGGAAAAATTATTTGATAAATGTTGCAAAAACTGGGAAAATTTAAATTTAAATTTCTTTTGAGAGCTTTCGATTCCGAGCGCTGCAGAAACGGTTAAAGTTACGCAACAATCATGTTTGAGGGAATATTGTTCCTCTTAAAAAGTAAAAAAAATAAATCCGCAATAGCATAATGTGTATCTTTTAAGGTTCACATTCTCTCCAACCAGAGAGGGTTAGAGAGAATGTGAACTCTCTCATGTGACGCAGACGAAGTTAGCGCGGGTCAGCTAGTTCCCAATAAATTGGGATAAGACTAGAAGAATGATGAGGAAGTAGCAGTAGAAGAAATTGTGGCCAGATTGGTGGATGACGTTCAGAAGATCGCGAGAAGGACAATGGCGAGATTCCCGAAAACCAGAGCCCTGTTTTATTTTATGAAGCTGACAATCCGACAAGCCGACATATGTCTAAAAGTGACAATTGTAATTTGTTTCTGTTTTATGAAGCTGACAGGTGACATAATTGTCATGGTGGAAAATTCACAAATATGTCGAATTGTCGCGACAATCCGACATTATCTCCGTTTTATGAAACTTTATTAGCGTCAAATCTCCTTTAGAAAACACACAATTGTCATGACGTTATAACATAAATGTAGAATTGTCCGACAAGTCTGACAGGAGCGTTGCCCTCTGTCGCGAAATAATTCGATTGTGGTTTTTTGACAATTATGTCGAGTTTCATAAAACGCGTTCTTAGATGACAATTATGTCAAGATTTCACCTGCCGCTTTTTGACATAATTATGTCACGTTCATAAAACAGCCTAAGCGCGACAATTCTACAAATTTGTCATTTTTTGACATATATGTCGGATTGTCAGCTTCATAAAAAAGGGCCCAGGAAAGCACGACACAAATGAATGGAGACCTTGGAACAAGGCTGCCAGCAATTTTAAAGAAGTTAGAGTAAATGATGTATTTATTTGGCAATCCAAACCATAGACTGACAATGACATTGACAAAAACAAAGCCGTCTTAAAGTCAAGTTTCACAAGACCCAATGGCCCAGCATTGGCCACTGTGTACAGCAAAGACAGCCAAGAACAGGTCAGCGTGTGAATCATCTAAAAAGTCACATCAGTTACCGAGAATAAGACCCCACAAACGAGTTTTTAACAATTCCATTGAGAACTTGAAGTAATCTTACTTAATAGAATTTCTTACATTCAAGATTGTATTCCATCCCAGCTACTCAAGACTGGTTTTTCGTTACAAGATCAGTTTCTCATGGAACTACGATAATACGGGTTGGTTGATTTTTTTTATATTGTAATTGTAACCTAGTGTAAGGTGATGTGTTGATGTCAAGCGCGAGTCTACTTATTCGATCGTGGGGTGCATGAGAAAACTTGCAATTCAAAAAGAGAATGGAAGTCAAAGAGACAAAAGAGATACAATTGTTTCTAAAAACAACTATAACAGACGGCGAAAAATAAAGACAGTGTAAATATTATTACTCAAGCGTAAATAATAATTGAAAACAATTAACGCATCTGCTGAAATGCAGATCATGCTAATTCACTAGCAAAAATAACAATTGAAGAATTGAAAGACCTAAAACTGGTTAAAGAAGACATCTTAAATAAAACCAGCATATCGCAGAAACAAAAATCTGAAGACACGTGACATCTAGGACATCTGCACTGGGCTAGGTGGATATCCAACGGCTCACTACCTCTCATAGAGAGACCTGTGTCGCAGCAGGGGGAATATTACAGACTGATTCCGGTGCTAGAAGACTATAGGCAAGCTTTCTGAAGAAATGTTCAGGAAAAATTGTGACCCCATCTCTCATTGGGAACTGTCATTATCATTGTACCCTTGTACCAATTCATTTGTGGTCGACCAGCATATCTTCTTCTTCCATACTTCTCTATTACTTGAAACCTCATCAGACACCTCCTTATATGCCATATTATCTTCACACAGTCCATCCATCGGCAGTGGGAACAGTTTATGTAGATTATGGTTAAGGATCCTTTCAAAAGCTTTTACAATCCAGCAAGGATCTCTAGAACAGGACAGGACGATGTCTATTATAACGGTAAAGCATCCTTATTCCCACGGCTGTGACTTATTTTCATGCGCCATCTTTGTTTTTTCTTCAATTTTATTACTTTTAATTTCGCCATCGAAGGGAGTAATGATATGCTGGGGGAATTAAATTGGAGTTGGATTACGTTTAGTGTTATGATTGGGTTAGTTTGTGTTGTTTTAATTTTTGTTGATGACTGTCTCGTCTCTTGTATTGGGAGCTTGATCATCATGTAATTGGGGTCGGCGCAACACTTTTTTTTTCTTCCATTCTTACTGGTTAATATTTTGACTAGTCAGCAAGACTGTTTTAACCAATCACTGTGTTAAGCTTTCACGGTTTATAACTAAATTTACACTGTAACTGATATCTTGTATCGGTATGATTGTCAACATCAATATTTTTATTTTTTATTAGTCAACCATCCTAACAGTTCAATTCTAATTTTAAAACCAAGCCATCATCTACCATTGTGTAAAGTAAAGACCCATTACACCCAACTATTATAGTTGCAGTTGCAACTTGTCCCGTGTGACAGGATATATTCTTTTTTATATTTCTTTTTCACAATGCGTGGGAAGCTCACTTGTTCTGCCTATTTTCTTTCTTTTTTTAACATTACCGTTAAGCGGACCGTCATAATTATGTCTGGGTATATACTGTTTATAGGGCTTTCCTTTTTTTTTAATTCTGGTTCTATGCTGTGTAATTTTAGTGTGGCCAGTTTTTTAGTTTGTTATTATCTTGGGACACTATTATTACAGTCTGGTTGTTTTGTTTTATTTTAGTTCTAGGATAACTGTTGTGGCTCTTTAGTAAACTGATCCCACTCGGCGGATCTCGAGGGATCTGTCGACTTAATGAATTTTTGAATTGGTCAACTGATCCCGTTGACCAATTTAACGATTTGTTTATTATGGTAGAAAAGTTTCTTGATATTAATTTATATGGTGATTCTCTAAACTGGTTACTTATCGCTTCTTTTAAAAGAATATAGATAAGAGGAGGCCCGTGTGTCCCATCCAGGAAATGGCTGATTATATTCAGAAGATTTTAGTCGTGACTGCTCTCCAAAGTCAATTCGATGCATTTCGTCTCTAACGGTTATTACTGCCCGAATGTAAATCACAGCAAAACTGGCCATTAAGCAGTGATAGATAGCCTAGTGGTGGACTGTCAAGTCATCGGTCTCCAGTTCCAACCCAAGACCCACACCTCTGATTTTTCAGATTCATGTGCGTATTGCATAATTATCACTTGATTCGGTGAAGGAAAACATCGTGAGGAAACCAGCATGCCTGAGAGATATGTCTCGAAGTCAGAGACCAATGGGCGGTATATAAATTCAGGCACCAGTTTAGGCACTAAAACCACACTATAAAAAAGAAGACTGGCCATTAAAAACGTTCCTAATTCAAACAAGGGATTCAGGTAAAACTACATGAGAAGAAGAAGACTGGCCATTAAAAACGTTCCTAATTCAAACAAGGGATTCAGGTAAAACTACATGAGAAAAAGAAGACTGGCCATAAAAACGTTCCTAATTCAAACAAGGGATTTAGGTAAAACTACATGAGAAAAAGAAGACTGGCCATTAAAAACGTTCCTAATTCAAACAAGGAATTCAGGTGTATTAAATTCAAACGTAGAAGACAGGACAGGTCCCTAATCCACTTTCACCGAAAACAATATCAATATATCGATACCCAATGACAGATAGATGCGAACGAAAGGTGAGGTTCCCACGGAGCGTGTGACTGTGCGAGCGAGAGCAGCCAAATGGAGCGGGACGGAAGATGTTGCGACACAACGAGATAGTAATGCCGTGAATTCTGTAAGATGCGTAAAGTTAGGCAAGATTGTTGAAGGCGTTCAGTTTAGGGTTGTAGGAATAGGAATAGAGAAAGTGGAATTTGGCGAAGAAACACGGGTTGAAGGATAAAATATTACATAATAATCGTAGCTAGAAAGGGAGGACGGCTGTAGAGATGAAAATAATAAAAATAATCTCTCTTTAGGCGGTTGGATCAAGGACCTGATTCAGAAGGCAGTACCTACTCCTCGATACGGCTCGCATTGTGAGGAGGTTCCTGTCTCTGTAGCCCTAACCACCGGTGTCTTGGACCCTACTCCCGACACCGGCGGATTTTTTTTATATTTTTAAATGTTTTCATAATGTTTTTTAAGAAATATTGATAAATGTGAATAGAGATAACATGTCAGATGAATAAAGGAAATAATAATAAATGTTTTATTCGCAACCCTTCCTATAATTGGTCTTATTCTAAGATGATGGTGATGTACACATTTCATTTCATTGGGTACTGTAGCTAGGGCTTATATTAGGCAAATACTTAAAGTTCAAGTATCCCTGACTCCGAAACTAGGCATAACCTGTATCTTCAGAGCTAGTGGTCTTGTCAGCTGTTACAATGTTGAGTAGCAAGGTAAATAAAAATATGCAGCAAAGATGTAAAATTAATAAATATAAAAGGGTTATCTAATAAGTACCGGAACATATTGTATCGAGAATTCGAGAAGTGTATGGTAATAATGTAAAATATCGAGGAAGAATGAGATACTATGGAAAATGACTAATGGGGTGTCTGATAGCGCAGTATGAAAGAAGACATTGGTATATAACACAAAGAAGATGATAATAATTTGACAGTTTTAATTCTTGCTTTGGCAATCAAAGCTACAATAGATGAACAAGAGGTAAAAGTTTGTAAGTTAGTACGTTAGGGGGTAATCTTCCGGGGTTGCGGGACTGTTCGAAAGAGATACCGTGGCCCCGGAACACAAAGGGCGATGAAGGAACATGGATGGGTTTTAGTCAGTAAAAGTCTGACACTCCCTCCTGCTCCGCCCAGAGCGGGAGGAGTTATTTGATTTCCCACCCGAAACGGAAAAAAGGAGGTAATCTTCAGAACTACTGATACGATTGCGAAAATTCTTTCACTATCGGAAAGCTACCTATTATCCCCGAGTGCCATAGGCATTAATTAGTGCATCCACCACACCACAACAGCCCATAACGTCCACTGCTGGACATAAGCCTCTCCCATGATGGGAGGAATTTGCCGTAATCTCCACGCTTGGCAGGCGGATTGGAAATCGCAGTGATGAAAGCTATCAGAAAACGCTGCTGCCCAGTCTCTGGTCTACGGAGGCGCAAGGTGTTCTGCCTCAGACATTAGTCGCCTTATACGACACCCGTGACTGTAATGGATTGCTTCTATTCTACTCTGCCGGATACCACACGGCTTACATTATTACAATTAGTGCATACAATAATACATTTAAAACGTCTCCGTGACCTTAATTTGCGTACACAACGGGAGCGAAACCGCGAATAAAAGCTAGCTTGATTAATATTTAGACATAGTTGACTACATTAATAACCACGATCAAGAAAATACGTCGTGAGAAAAACGTCCTCCATTGATGCTTTTCAGTAACTCAAAAGTACACATCAATAACAAGAATGCCACAATGGATACTGCAACACTAAGTGACTCATTTTCATTACTCATTGTTGACCGCAACAAAATAAAAAATAACGTTTTGCTTTATTGCAGGCGTGTGAACTTGGACATCAGCTGAGGTTGTGTAGTGATAGTCATGGTGTGACCGTCGCGCGTCGAACTTCCAAGTCTGGCATACAATTAACGAACAACCAGATTTAGCAAAATGTGTAACGAAAAGAATGTAACGGCAAGCGGCGAAAAATCACTTTAGATTGCCAATATTAGTAAATGATCATCAAAATTAATCCCCATTTTATCGTGAAATAAGAACCAAAAATTTATTTTTTTTCGTTAATGACCACCAGAAATTGAACTGTTATGCTGTTGCATTCTTGTCGGGGTGCCCCAAGTCGGCCTAGGCAAAACTAGTTTGTCATCAAACACCTCATTAAAATTTGGTGCTCAATTGACTAAATTTGGTGATTAATTGATATTTTAGGTTATAGAGGTTAGTGGTCACACAAAGTTATTTTTGGTGGTCATTATATTTTCCCATAATTATTTCACAAACTACATTAAAATATTTCGCCATAACCAACTCTTACCCAAAATACAAAAAGCCATTTTTTCTCAAATCGTCTCACGTTTAAGATCTCGGCTATAGATCACTGCGTGCCGTAGATCATTAGCTGCGCCCGCGCCGATCGTGATACGAATTAAACACGAAGATGAACGAACGATGCGCTTGCGTCCAAATTTTGATGTTTCTCCGCACTAAACGTTTAATGGTGTGAATTTTTTAGTGTCTGTTTTAAGTTGTATAATTTGTAGGGAATTGTTTATTTTTAGTTATTTTCCTTGTAGGTAAGACAAGGTCTTAGTAAGACTGCCCGTATTACCTAGTAACTGGGTTGTGGAGGTCAGATAGGCAGTCGCTCCATGATAAATACTGGTATTCAGTTGGATTTGTTATAGCCTTTTTTTTCGGATGGGAAATCGTCAAATGACTCCTCCCGCTCTGGGCGGAGCATCAGGGGGAGTGTCAGACTTTTACTGAATAAAACCTATCCATGTTCCTTCATCGCCCTTTGTGTTCCGGGGCCACGGTATCTCTTTCGAACAGTCCCTCAACCCCGGCAGGATTTGTTACAGCCTCACTTGTCCTTTTTGAAGAATTTTCTTTTTTTTTTGTAACTTTGCATTTGCTCTATTTAATGAATAGGTAAGGTACCCAATGATATTATAAAGAAGATACGCCATGTTCATACTGAACGGCGTTCAGATATCGTTGCGAGTAATTTAAAACTACGACAGCGATAGATAATACGGAACGTATAAGATAGAAAGAGATAGCTAGCTATCAAAGTGCAACAATTGTATCACTTTGTCCTCAACAATTTGTGCGTGCTAGTGCGATATCTACCTCTTTTTACTATATAATATCATTGTAAGGTACCTAAGCTTTATAACGTAAGTTTTAATTCAAGTAATTATACGTATTTCACCTTTAATTGAATACCTTTGTTACTGAGACCACCATATCATTACCTGGATAAAAATAGACCCTATTGTAGATCATACCTCTTTAGTCTATCTATAATAACCGTAATGCCAACTGAACCGCTACACATTTAAACGTATTCACCTGTCGCGTCTAAAGATCACTATTCACTACAATAGTTCAGTGAAAGGTGGATCTTTAATACACCTGAATAACTTGTTTCCTTGAGCTACACCTTGCGTGGGATGCCAAGCAGCTGATAACTTCAAAATAGGCTGTTTAAAAGAACAAACCTTTGTCGAAAAAAACACAATTTGACACTTGACGTTCTGCATGTGAATACTCTATGGTAAAATTGGCAAGGAACAACCCTTTTGCTCTAAAAAAAAAGAAACAAAAATTTCAAATTTCGATTTTTCGACCGTGGGAATGGAAACGTCAAATGAAAATACAATTTTATTTTTACTTTCGTGGAATACGTGTCCGAACAGATTTCGTCTTTATTTTTATGGTTACAAAGTTCGTGTTTTGATTTTGTAACTGCATTTATTTTGTGGTAACATTACCGAATTCTATTTGCGTTATGTAAAGGTGAATGTTACCTTAGTTGGAAATGATACAGAACATTTTCGTACATCGTAAATGAATTCACGCTTTTGTCGAATCACTACAGAGTATTTCACACACATTCTAATTACGTTCGTGAATATTGAATTTGAACTGTCACCTACACCAATAAGGTCCATAATTGAATATAATGTAAGCATTCACAAGTTTGTTCAATGACAACAGAGTATGAATAGTAATAATTGTTAACGATTGTTCCGGCGTTTCCAAGATGGCGTCGTCGCTTCCGGGATATTAGAACTATTTATAGAATATTTTATTACTTATTTGTACTATAAAAGGCAATGCAACTGTAATATAATTTAAGTACATATTTAACAAAAGACTTCCATTTTCGTCAAGCATTCTTAGAAAAGGATAAAATAAAATTACAACTCAAGAAACGCCAAAGGAGATTGCCCAAAATTCTTCTTTGGAAAAAAATACCCGAATTACCCGACCTTACAAAAAAAAACGAGTAATGAGTTTAACACGCATGTATGTATGCGTGTGGTCTATCTACAGAACTGTAGTAACAGTATAAAGCCAAGAGCGAGGTCACAGGTCGTGGGAGAAGCTCGTGCGATTTCGATGTTCACAACTGGTCTTGTGCCTGATGTACCATAGAAACTAGTTTACAGTACAGACCATCTGTTAGTCGACAACGGGAGAAATGGAGAGGTATTGGTTTTTACATTATTGGTTTTTCAGAATGGTCAGGTGCGAACTCACAAGCGGCGTGTATGTATGGGCCCTGTTTTATGAAACTGACAATCCGACATTATATAATTATGTAAAAAATGACAAAATTGTAGAATTGTCGCGCTTAGGCTGTTTTATGAACGTGGACATATATGTCAAAAAGCGACAGGTGATCTCGATATAATTGTCAACTTAAAACGCGTTTTATGAAACTTGACATATGTCAAAAAACCACAGTCAAATTATTTCGCGACAGAGGGCAGCGCTCCTGTCAGACTTGCCGGACAATTCTACATAATTATATGTCATGACGTCATGACAATTGTGTGTTTTATAAAGCAGCTTTGTCAACTTTTTCACGACTAATTGTCACCTGTCACCTGTCGCTAATAATTTAATAAAGTTTCATAAAACAGAGATAATGTCGGATTGTCGCGACAATTCGACGTATTTGTGAATTTTCCACCATGACAATTATGTCACCTGTCAGCTTGATAAAACAGAAAAAAATACAATTGTCACTTTTTGACATATTATGTCGACTTGTCGGATTGTCAGCTTCATAAAACAGGGCCGAGATGTATGAACGTGGACGATAAAATGGGAAAAGGATAATTGGGAGGAGGCGTCCTGTTTCTGACTTTAAGAGCATTGGAATGCCACCGATGCTTCTCTCTTAGGGTATTACACGCGTCATGACTCAGAAGAAAGTACGATTTTTTTATGATGTACAACAATTTGAGAGTATGTAGAAGGGATATGGATCATAAATTCTTAGAACTTTCACTAGAAGACTATCAAATTGGTTCCAACTACCTCGTTTTTATTTACAATCTAACATACATTGCAGTTTCTTAGAACATTCTAACAAGTAAAAACCAAACCAAAAAGACCAGGAAAACATAAAATGAAGAAGATTTGATAAAATAAAAATCTAGAATTACGCACTTCCTAACGTTGGCAACGTTCTGAAGCCAAGGTTTCTAGTAGAAAAATCGATGAAATGTGTAAGGAAAGTACTAGGAGAACATAAAATGAAAGAGGTATTATGAAATCACAATAGCTTACAAATCAATAGGTCATGGTCATGGTCTTGAACTACTTTCATATAGACAGCAAATAAACCAAGGTTTCTAGTACAAAACTCATGAAACTACAAATCCTCCCGAATGAAAAGTACCAGAGCTACACGAAACGAAAGAGCTTCCATGCAATAAATGTCGGCAGTCACGGTACAAGATGGTACAGTAACATTGCTTACAAGCATTACTTTTAAGGCCATCATCGATTAGTTGCACTTATAAAAATCCGTTACATTAACAGTTTATAGTTTTAAACGTGATTTATTTCTTATTTCCTTTAGAAATTGTCTGGGAATGAGGAAGACTTTGATTACAACCACTCAAGGAGTGACATAAAAGATTTTTTGAATGTCAATAGGAGACTTTTTGGGGTAGACAAGTCCTTGGGATCGCGATTTTTTCCCAAATATACGAAGGTCGACCCCGAGGCTTCCAGTCTAAACGGATGCAGCTGAATACAAGTATTTTACATGGAGCGACTGCCTATCTGACCTCCACAACCCAGTTTACTAAGAATTAAGGTCTAAAATATATAAATCTTTGAGAGAGAACTTGAAACTATCTAACAGATCTACAGTAGCGCCATTCTCACAAACATATCAATAAATAAAAGCCAAACGTTTCCAAACAAATTCGAATTTCAAATATTCGGAGCGGTTCGGCCGGGTAAACATTCCCGATGTTTTCTCACGATCATTAGAGAACGATTTCGGCTGTACTCGGCCGCTCTCGGCGTTCATTCGGACACCTTCGTAAATTTTATGTTTAGAATACCATTATAGTAAATGAGGTTTTAATTAGATGTCATCATTTTGAAATTGGAATTCGGACGGGAAAGACGTTTATTGATTTTTGGGATTATCATTTTTAAGTAGGGATTAGTTTAGAATGAAATTCTTTCTCGTCTTATTTCGAATAAGTTAAACGTCGTCATCAAGACTGCTGTCTTTAGACACCGTCTTTGTCTTACAAATATTTTGAATACTGCTTCTTTTCACTTTTTTGATTAACAAGGCCTAGACAATTATTTACTGCAGATACGACCTTTTTCGATAACGACAGCAGAATTATCTTTTCTTCCAAAATATACAGTATCATAGTCCACAAAAACATGAATTTCTTCAGACATGTCTAACATACACACATCAACACGGTCTAGGGATATTTTTAAAAAAGCGAATTACTATCAATGTGTTAATTTTTTTGCCGTGTGGTATCCGGCAGAGTATGCCGTGTGGTATCCGGCAGAGTAGAATAGAACCAACCCATTACACTCACGGGTGTCGTATAAGGCGACTAATGTCTGAGGCAGAACACCTTGCGCCTCCGTAGACCAGAGAATGGGCAGCAGCGTTTTCTGTTAGTCTGTCATCACTGCGATCTCCAATCCGCCTGCCAAGCGTGGAGATTACGGCAAAACCTCCCATCATGGGAGAGGCTTATGTTCAGCAGTGGACGTTACGGGCTGTTGTAGTAGTAGTTGTAGTAGTAGTTAATTTTTTTATATGACATGTATATACTTAAAAGACTTTTATTTTTTTATTTAATATTCTACCATTTTTTAATAATGGTTAAGGTATAGATTAAAATTTCAGGATTTTATGGAAAAAAAAAGAAGCATAGACGGAAACCGTATATGAATGAACTTTTAATTTGTGAGTAAAAACTGAAAAAAATAGAAAAATCATTTAATTTGTGTTTATAAGCTTGAAGTTAGTAGTCTGAGAAAGCGCCCATGATGTTCATAACACATCGGCAACGATTCGGCATGCTCAGAACAAGGTTGTCAATGTCTTGCTGCGGAATATTGTCCCATGTCCTTCTGAGGTGCGCAAAAAGTTGATCTTCTGTAGCCAGATTTTCAGGAACTTCCTTCAGAGCTCTTCTTTGCAGCATATCCCACGCATGCTCAATGGGATTTAGATCTGGCGATTGAGCAGGCCAGTCTAAGGCCCTAACATTATGTGTATGTAACCAAGCTGCTACCGTTCTCGCCGTGTGTGCCCGGGCATTGTCGTGCATGAGCAGGAAATCTTGCCCCATTTGTGTTCTGTGGGGCAAGATTACGGGCCCCAGCACCTGTTGGACGTATCGTTCTGCCGTCATATTGCCCCGCACCCAAACGAGATCCGTCCGTCCTCCAAGACGAATTCCTGCCCAAACCATAATTGTTCCTCCTTGGTATGGGTGAACTTCCTGAGGGTTCTGGAGACGGCTCCATCGTCCAGGAACTCGCCAAACACGCGTCCTTCGTGAATCTGGATGGAAGCCGAACCTGGATTCATCCGTGAACAGCACATTGGACCATTGGTCACGGCCCCAGTCCACGTGGTTCCGAACCCATTCTAATCGTCGTCCACGATTGCCTCTCCGTAAAGGTGGGACCCGGAGTGGTCTACGAGAGCGTAGATTGCTTTCATGCAGTCGCCTTCTTACAGTTTGGTCACTCACAAGCACTTGGTGTTCCACTCGCAGCCTTTGGACCAATTGAGTCGCCGTTGCATTTGGTTGTGCTCGCGCAGTAATTTGCAAAAATCGGTCTTGTCTGGGGGTAGTGATGCGACTTGGCCCCCGGTGCCTCTCCGCTACTTCACCTGTGGCACGATAGCGTGTCCACAATCTTGAAATTACATTTTGATGGATCCCTATGGCCTCAGCAACATTACGCTGAACAGATCCAGCTTCCAGCATTCCCACAGCTCGTAACATCTCCGCCCTCGTCAAATGTCGGCGTTGCATGGCTACAATACCTCAATTTTAACTTTATCTTTCGTTTAAAAATGAAAAAAAACTGTAACTAAACGTAATTCGTATTGTTTTCTAAATTTCGCACAAATGAAAATTCCCTCTCCTATACATCAAGACATTTTTATGCCACCGAAACAAAAGAATTTTCAAAAATTTGAATTTGGAATTAGTCTGAGATAAATTACAAACAAATCGGTGTATAAAAGATTCCAATGCGGCCAGTACTTTTCGAGTTATTTAATTGAGTATGAAATATCCCTAGACCGTGTTGATGTGTGTATTACTTTTTTAACTGATCTTTTCTACAAAAACCTCAATTTCCTCAATAATTTACACCTCATACGGGTAGCAGCTGATACAGATTTCTTTGCCAAAATATCCACCTTTTCTACTCAGAATTGGGGAACGGCCATTGGACGGGTCCAATGGCCCACAAAAACTAAGGACAATTCGGTCCACCTTTAGTACTACAAAAACCCCACATCTAATATCAGGACTCACCTGGATATCATCTGTTGTATCCCTGTCCTTGTGTCACGCACAAAGAAGTGCATCTCGCATCTCATTCTTTGATTCAACGGTTAAAACCAGCTGTTTTTGAGTTTTTTTCGTTGTGTCTTATTGACAACATTTTGGGAGTTATTGGAGTATGTACACATTATATGGAAACGATTCAAAATAAAATGTACTCGACGAAAAAATCTGGGCTTTGTAATTGAATTTTAAATGATAAACTACTTATCGTCGCCCAGCAGTGAAAACCACGTAAGTGTTTATAACAAAATTTTACAGGAGGAAGAACAAACTGTCTACTGAAAAAAAAATGTATGAGTGGGGAAGATATTATTATTATTAAGGTTCTCATAGCACGTCATAGATGGCGCTAGGAGTAGCTGATTCGAAAGTTTCCTAGAGTAATCTGTGCTTACCGAGTTTATAAATCCAAAGAAATTTTTTTGAGGAAATGGGACATCCGAGGTTTTCACTGCTGGGCGACGTTATGGGCCTATACCCCCTCAAATGGCTTAACATGATCCTCCGTTACGTCTAAATTACTGCAGAATTAATTTTGAAATAAATATATGGTGGTAAAGTTGAGGATTAATGAGAAGTCTTATGTGTGACGAAAGCACGATTCCACAAACTTTTCTCGATAGAAAAAAAAACAAAGTTTCCTCCAAATCGAACAATAAACCGCTGGTATTCAAAAAGTACTTCAAATTAGATCATGAAACTTTGCATACTAACAGAACTAACTCTAAAGCAGGTCTTATGTGTTTTATTTTTTTAGTCCAATCGATATATTTTTTTGTAAATCGCAAAATAGCACTCATTTCGCATTATTCGGCCGCAGTGACTGATGTAACAACCGCTTTGTAGTGCAAGCTGATGAACTTTATTCTAACAGTGTTTCAAACGAAGTTTGAACCACCACAAATAGAGTTGCTAATTTAGCTCCTGTAGTCACCTTAAGCCAGAGCAGGAGAAGACGAAAGAAACAAGAGATGGACTGTGTGAAAGATGATATAGCTATAGAAGGAGTGACTAGACTGACGCCTAATAAAGAAACATGGAAGAATAAAACATACTGCGCCGACCCCCAAAATTGGGATAAGCGCAGCAGAATGATGGTGTCCCTAATAACAAAAATACCAGTGATCCTTTATTTCCTAACCCTTGCTTAGAGGGGTCACCTTCCGGTCTAACCAGATTTTATTCATTACCATAATTCGGCGCCTAACATAAAGACTTTTGCAATCTCATTCAGGCATTCATCAGTATCTTTCGGCGATTACCATCACGATTTGAAAGCAACCTTATTCAAGGACAGAATCTTTACCGTGGCCCCGTAACACAAAGGGCGATGAAGGAACATGGATTGGTTTTAGTCAGTAAAAGTCTGACACTTCCTCCTGCTCCGCTCAGAGCTGGAGGAGTCATTTGATGATTTCCAATCAGAAAAAAAGGGCAGAATCTTCATTCAGAATCGTCTGCATTTATTTTTATACGACATCCATACTATACATTTTCTCGCACTATCCTTTGGGTAACGTGCAAAATTCTTCATCCAGAATCGTCAGCATTTGTTTTCTTTTTTTTTTTCAAATTTCGAACAACATCAACAATTCAACTTGCACTATCCTTCGGGTAACGTGCAAAATTCTTCATCCGGAATCGCCTGCATTTGCTTTCTTTTTTCAAATTTCGAACAAGATCGACATCTATAAATTTTTTCGCTCTATGCTTCGGGTAACGTGCAAAATTATTCGTCCAGAATCGTCTGCATTTGTTGTCTTTTTTCAAATTTCGAACAACATCAACATCTATAATTTTTTTCGCTCTATGCTTCGGGTAACGTGCAAAATTCTTCATCCAGAATCGTCTGCATTTGTTTTCTTTTTTCAATTTTCGAACATCAACATCTATACATTTTTTCGCTCCATGCTTCGGGTAACGTGCAAAATTGCAATACAAGTTTTTTTTTCTAGATGCACAGGCACACAAAGGCCTTCGGAAGGTCGGCATTGAAAAAAAAAAGATATAAAAAGGACCAGCTGGTCTTAAATGTCGTATAGAAAATGAAACGGTGTAAGTAAGCAGCTGACTGTTGGCAATAGCAGGGTTGTCAACCAAAGAATGAAAGAAAGAAATAAAATCGAAAAAGGACCATTTTTTTTTAGAGCGATCAAGAATTAATAAAATGTCCCGTCTTTTCTAGAAATAATTTGTTGATGTTTATTAAATGTTTTTTTTATAAAAATACGGAAGTTAGCCTTTGCCTTTGCTTTGCAGTAGGAAAACACTCGATAAAAACACATGACCCTCCTTTTGGGCTTCGCCGCAGTCGGGTAATAATACACAAGTTTAGGGACTTAACCCAAAATAAAAAAAATATTTACAGAGATATAAATAAAATTTATGTAATATCAACGTTTACAACAGACAAAACTCACCGGCTGACACTAACACCATTGTTGTCTACAACATTATTTCATATTATTTACCTACTAATTTAATTTAGGAATATCCAAAGTTACGATTATCTGACATGACACCTGACCTCGACAGTTTATGCGGTATTCCTTAATAATTATGGACTCCCCTTTTATCATACCGGTAATCCCCAAAATGTAACGCAGAGGAGTACTCTTTAGTACACCCACATTTATTCATTTATGTTTGAGTCGAGGCGAGCCTATTTATTACCATCAATTCCCATTTATTTTATCCCAAAAACACTTAAATCTATTTTCCCTCAAACTAGTAAAAAAAAACAATTCAAAAATAGTCTGCCACCCCTAGCTGCGCAAGCGCACGCCAACAAGATCCCGTTGCGAAACAGCTGGTATAGTTTGTAAATAAGTGCGAGGGAAACGCAAGATTCAAGTTGCGTGAGCTAGAGCGAGATAACAACAGGACATATGCTCCGGGCGATAATGAATGCTTCCGAATGTTAGGTAAGTACATAAAGTTTTACCCAACTGAGCAAACTAGAGTGATAGTGTTTTTGGAAAATATTTGTCATCTAAAGTGGGTGTAATCTTTGGGTAAACGCAGCTTTCCCACCTGGCTTTTAAGAGCCTATACTACCTCAGATTAGCAACTCTATTTGTGGTGATTCAAACTTCGTTTTAAATACTGTTAGAATAACGTTCTAATCAGCTTGCACTACAAAGTGGTTGTTACAACAGTCACTGCAGGCCGAATAGTACGAAATGAGTGGTTTTTATTCTTTATAAAATCAAATTTTCGTCTTTTGGAAAAAATAAAAAACATAACACCTGCTTTATAGTTGGTTCAGTTAGTATGCAAAGTTTCATGATCTAATTTGAAGTACTTTTTGAATACCAGCGGTTTATTGTTCAATTTGGAGGTAACTTTGGATTTTTTTTCTATGGAGAAAATCTTATGGAATCGTGTTTTTGCCAAACATAGGACCTAACATTAATCCTCAACTTTACCATATATTTATTTAATTTTAGGCGTAACGGAGGATCATGCTAAGCCATTTGAGGTAGTATAGGCCCTTCTCGTGGCATATTTTTTTACAAAAATATAAAACCATTTTTGTATTTGTGTTTACTTCAAATTAGATATAGTCTCCGTCCGATAAGTAAGAATTAAAGGTCATTAACCCGCATACATTTATTCAAATACATAATTCCGAAAACAGAAATAATGACACAAACTTGTCCCGAAACGACCTCTATCGTGATCACTGACTTCTAGCAATAAAAAACGATTCATAATGTATTGTCGGGGTACCTACGCAGAGAAATAAAGGAAAGAGCAATGACCTTTAATTCTTACTTATCTGGCGGAGACTATAGAGACCTGGCTTGTTTCTGATTGGCTTAAACAATGCTAACGGCATCGAAATTTCAAAACCGCTAACAATTTGCTTACTTGGTGATAAGACTTCAACGAAGTTATGCCGTTTTTCTACAAGGGTATGGAGAAACTAGGATAATTCGAATGCTAGTTCGATTGGAATATTTCTGCGCTTAAAAATAATGATAGGCCAACAGGCACAGAACAGATACATCATCATTTCATAAAACAAAACAATAAATAGATAATAAAATGAACCGGTGGGAAAAAATTATAAAACGGACGTGACACGATAAGCTGTTTCCGTTTAAAAATAATTATAAAACAATTATTTTTTATTTAAATTTTGTAATGTAGCAACTATGTCTTAGTATCCGGGGGAAAACAGTGTTAATTTTGAAGGACGACTCGAAGGACCATATTCCGTTATACGTAGGAAACTAGGAACCTATACTACCTCAGATTAGCAACTATTTGTGGTGGTTCAAACTTCGTATGTAATACTGTAAGAATAAAGTTCTAATCAGCTTGCACTACAAAGCGGTTGTTACGTCAGTCACTGCGGCCGAATAGTGCGAAATGAGTGGTTTTTATTCTTTACAAAATCAAATTTTCGTCTTTTGGAAAAAATAAAAAACATAAAACCTGCTTTATAGTTAGTTCAGTTAGTATGCAAAGTTTCATGATCTAATTTGAAGTACTTTTTGAATACCAGCGGTTTATTGTTCGATTTGGAGGTAACTTTGAGATTTTTTTCTATCGAGAAAATTTAATGAAATCGTGTTTTCGCCAAACATAAGACCTAACATTAATCCTCAACTTTACCATATATTTATTTCAAAATTAATACTGCAGTATTTTAGGCGTAACGGAGGATCATGCTAAGTCATTTGAGGTAGTATAGGCCCTTAAGTGTTAGACGAGCAAACTTGAAGTAAATATTCACCGTCAAAAGACTGCTCGTGGCTAAATAGTCACAGTCATATTATACGCGACGTTTTATTGACATGATTTTTTTGTTGTTACCCCTTACCACATGAAACGTGACACTAACAACCTAACACTTTTTTTGACAGACGCCGCCATTTTGTTTTTCCTTCGCCTTTGTTCTACCCGCTCTCATTGCCTCGTGCTTGGAGCTTTGAGATCGTGATTACTATGTGTGGTCGAAATTACACCTTACTGTGAAGTTCGTGATGTATGGGCCTTTTTTTGTAAAGAAATTACCTTTAGTTATAATGTTTGATGGTTGTAAAAGGAGGATTGCTTTGAAGGTTTTATTGAGTGGAGGTTGGTTTTTGAGCTAGAAGGAAGTTTGTCCAGTCTAATCGGATGCAGCTGAATACCAGTATTTGACATGGAGCGACTGCCTATCTGACCTCCACAACCCCGTTAGTACTGGGTAATCCCTTGGTCGGTTGATCGACCACGAGCTCCTCACAATGGTCATCATCATCTGCCTAGCCTTTTTCCCAACTATATTGGGGTCGGCTTCCAGCCTAACCGGATACAGCTGAATATCAGTATTTTACACGGAGCGACTGCCTATCTGACCTCCACAACCCAGTTAGTACTGGGTAATACGATACCCTTTGGTAAGACTGGTTGTCAGACTTTTTGAGCCACTGTAACGAATACCTGTAACGACTGTCAAAGATCTGCAAATGACAGCCGGGACCAACAGCTTAACGTGCTTTCCGAGGCACGGAGGAAACTCGGTATGTAAGGGTGGTCACCCATCTACAGACCAACCTAGGCAAGCACGGCTTAACCTAAAGATCGTCCCCGAGTGGCTGTTATTAGTTAGCCACGAATTCCTCACAATGGTATCCATCCAAATATTACAATGAAGTATTCAAATTCTATTGTTTTTAAATCTTTAAACCCAAAATAATAGAAACTAGCATCTGGTAACCCACACCGATTGTTTCAAATACACTAAAATGAGCATTAAATTACGATACACCACGTCCCAAACAGACAAGAAAAAAAAAGTCGCCATCTGGCGAAAAGTTAAGAGGTACACTTTTGACTAATACATCTGGTATTTTTGTTATAAAGGAGCTTTCCGGAAATAGGGTCCCAGGTTTAGGTGAAGCCGGAACACCGTGTGGGAGACATCTGGTACGATTTCATTATGCTATTGTTCGCCAAATTGTTTTTGTTTAACTTCTGAAACATGTGTCTTTTTTAGTTAAGGTGGTATTTCTCGTAAAAGGGCTTATTTTGAAAATTGCTTTGAATTTAGATAGTTTATGGGCGTAATTTTACAGACAAAGGAACGTTTTTTTTTTCTTTGTTGCCATAGCCTAGCCGTGAGGCTATACTGCAAAACTTGCTGCAATGAAGTCTAAATGCCGAATTAATACTGTTTGGGTAGGTATGTAAGTGAGGAGCTCGTGGCTAAATAATAACAGTCGCCCGGGTCGATCTTTAGGTTAAGCCGTATTTGCCTAGGTTGGTCCGTGGATGGGTGGCCACCCATTACATACCGAGTTTCCTCCGTGCCTCGGAAAGCACGTTAAGCCGTTGGTCCCGGCTGTCATTTGTAGATCTTTGACAGTCGTTAGGTAGTCAGAGGCCCAAAAAGTCTGACAACCAGTCTTTATTACCCGTAGGTACTAACTGGGTTGTGGAGGTCAGATAGGCAGTCGCTCCATGTAAAATACTGATAATTAGCTGCATCCGGTAAAACTGGAAGCCGACCCCAACATAGTTGGGAAAAGGCTAGGCAGATGATGATGGGTAGGTATGTAAGTTTAAATGTTCTAAACTCATCCACAATACAAGAGAAATT
This sequence comes from Xestia xanthographa, assembly GCA_905147715.2. Classification (NCBI taxonomy): domain Eukaryota; kingdom Metazoa; phylum Arthropoda; class Insecta; order Lepidoptera; family Noctuidae; genus Xestia; species Xestia xanthographa. The sequence continues at coordinate 5,052,173 of LR990671.1, forward strand.
CATTTACCAATTCAGAAGATTCTCTTGAAGTCATCATGATTATCTACCTAGAAGGCTTAAATAGTTTGGGGTCGGCTAAAGTCAAATCCAATAATTTATTAAGTGGACTACAGAAGCTAAACGCGAGTTTTAAAATGCAAAAAAGCATATGATTCACTGCAATAAACAAAAACAGAAAAATATATGATATTATTTCGGATATATGCTAGTATGATAGTGTTTTGAAAACATAATACAACTAATTTTACTCGATAAAAAAAAAACACGAACTTATCTCAAACAAAATCTTTTAACAAGTAAAAACCATACTAAAATACATGCGATCATTCTGATTTTTTAGCAAATAATTCTACAAGCAACATATTAGTACGATAGTATTTTATTTTTTTAGTCCAATCAATAGATTTTTTGTAAATCGCAAAAAAAAAACACTCATTTCGCACTATTCGGCCCGCAGTGACTGACGTAACAACCACTTTGTAGTGCAAGCTGATTAGAACTTTATTCTAACAGTATTTCAAACGAAGTTTGAACCACCTCAAATAGAGTTGCTAATTTAGCTCAGAACCGATTCTTTACCCACAACTTGACCAAGAATTTGTCACACTCACAACAATAAAAAAAACTGTTCTCAAATAGTAATATTGTGTGTACGCTTTCAAAATATGACGAAATCTATTACGACAGAGTTACCATTCTATATTTTTTTAAATATAGAGGTCATATGAGCATTCATTGCGTCTACTATCATTCACTTTGTATTACTCAATGGTTTTACTGTTCAAGATCTTAAAGGAATACTTTTATTAAGAAAGTGGGTTTTCGATTATCGCAACGTGATGCAAAAGGACGTAAGTGACAGTAGCGTTATTATCCTTTACATTTTGACGTGATAACGTCTTATAAATTGGTTTGCCGGGTGACACTTCAAGAAACTGCGTTACGCTCCGCTCACGTTATGCGCTCACAATGAGAGCGAGTGAGAGGCACGCGTCCCTTCCACTCGGGCATGGTTAGCCCGCCTAAGAGCGAGAGAGTGTGTTGAATATTCACATTAAAATTATTTTACCACTCAAAGTCGTTGTCACGTAAAACTTTCGCCCGTATACCGACTTTACAGGCAACCAATTTTTTTTAGCTATCATAATCGTCCAGCCTTCTCAATGCACTGCAATGGGCTAGTTTCCACCACCAGTAAATCTATTTAGTCCGTCAGTTACAGTATTGGAAAATAATGGACAAGTATTTTTTGTTTTTTGTAAATCAATGAATATTGACAAATATAAAACGCATCAAAACTCGGGAGTGGGGGCTCGTAACGTCACAACGCACTAAAAATTATAGCACGGCGTGACGTATTGAGAATTTTAAAAGCGTCGTATCTTCGTCAATTTTGGTTTAAGGGGGTGGTACCTGCTAATGAGAGGTTTTCTCCATGTAACTCCTCTTTGATGAGTGAATATAAATGTCCAAAAAAAATATATGTTGCTTGTTAGACTCTTAAACTTTAATTGGTACAATTGAAATAATTCTAACATTATTATTACTATATAAAAAAAATCTTCAAAGTGAAGCATATTTTCTTTGAAATTTCGTAACTACTCCTAAACGGCATTAAGTTATAATAATTTTGTTTCACACAAATATTTGTCACGTTTTTCTTCACAAAGCGTACAATTGGAATTTTGATCTAATGATTTATTAGGCTACAATTAAATAAAAACCACTCATTTCGCACTAATAGGCCCGCAGTGACGGACGTAACAACCGCTTTGTAGTGCAAGCTGATTAGAACTTTATTCTAACAGTATTTCAAACGAAGTTTGAACCACCGCAAACAGAGTTGCTAGTTTAGCAGATACCCCAGCCTTAAGTAACAAAATAAAAAATACGTGTCAAATATTTTTTGATAATCTAACTGACGGACTAATTAGATTATTTCAGGACACAAGGCTATTGTTGTCAGTACAGCATGTATTATTCTCCAATTATCAGTGATAGTGATACAGTATCACTACCTATTTCAGTCGTCATATTGTAATAATTATAAGATGCTATTTGACATTGTAATTTATGATTATTGTTAGCTATCATTTTTGCACGCAACTGCATGCAAGGTATGAGTAACTGCTTTAGCTTTGCAATATTTTCCTCATAAAAGAAACATTTCCTTAACAGTGAATGACGTTAATATTTTTTTTTGTATTGCAACATATTTAATGCCTTCCCGTTAGTAACTCTTTAGTATTGATGATTGCCTAGTACCTACCTGCTTTTTATTTGGCATACAATTAAAGTACCACCAGATTTAGCAAAATGTAACGGCAAAAAAAAACACTTTTGACTGCCAAAATTAGTAAATGATCACCAAAATTAATCCCTATTTTATCGTGAAATTAGAACCAAAAATTAATTTTTAGTTACTGACTACCAGAAATTGAATTGTTATGGCTCTTGCATCCGAGTCGAGGGAGACCTGGCCCCTTATACGCTTCTATTCGATTTTCGATTCGGTAAGTCGTATGTCGTATCTTTTTTTGATATTAGGAAATCGAGCGAGATAGACATACGACTTTCCGAATCGAAAATCGAATCGATGGATTGTGAATAGAGGTACTGGTCGCCGGAGTCCCGCGGGGCTCCTACTTCTGAATGGTTTATAAAAAAAATATGGTCGGGGTGCCCAAAGTCGGCCTAGGCAAAACTATTTTGTCAGCAACCACCTCATTAAAATTCGGTTCTTAATTTACTAAATTTGGTGATCAATTGATATTTTAGGTTATAGAGGTTAGTGGTCACACAAAGTTATTTTTGGTGGTCATTATATTTTCCCCCTTTCATTTTAGCACGCAACTGCATGCAAGGTATGAGTAACTGCTTTATTATGCTTTGCAATATTTTTACGTCCATTTTCCTCATAAAAGAAATATTTCCTTAACAGGGAATGACGTTAGTATTTATTTTTGTATTGCAACATATTTAATGCCTTCCCGTTAGTAACTCTTTAGTATTGATGATTGCCTGCTTTTTATTTGGCATACAATTAACGTACCACCAGATTTAGCAAAATGTAACGGCAAAAAAAAACACTTTTGATTCCCAAAATTAGTAAATGATCACCAAAATTAATCCCCATTTTATCGTGGAATTAGAACCAAAAATTAATTTTTAGTTAATGACCACCAGAAATTGAATTGTTACTGCTCTTGCATCCGAGTCGAGGGAGACCCGGTCGACGGAGCCCCGCATGGTCCGGGTGCCCCAAGTCGGCCTAGGCAAAACTAGTTTGTCAGCAGCCACCTCATTAAAATTCGGTTCTTAATTTACTAAATTTGGTGATCAATTGATAGTTTAGGTTATAGAGGTTAGTGGTCACACAAAGTTATTTTTGGTGGTCATTATATTTTCCCCCCTTTCATTTTAGCACGCAACTGCATGCAAGGTATGAGTAACTGCTTTATTTTGCTTTGCAATATTTTTGAAGTCCATTTTCCTCATAAAAGAAATATTTCCTTAACAGGGAATGACGTTAGTATTTATTTTTGTATTGCAACATATATGCTTTCCCGTTAGTAACTCTTTAGTATTGATGATTGCCTAGTACCTACCTGCTTGTTATTTTAGCATGGACTTTTTTTTCTACTAAACCAAGACAAAAATAATATGCTTGAGTACTGAAAAAATCTAATTAGTCTGTCGGTTAGATTATCAAAAAATATTTGACCCGTATTTTTTCTTTTGAAACGTAAACCAAAATTGACGAAGATACGACGCTTTTAAAATTCTCAATACGTCACGCCGTGTTATAATTTTTGGTGTGTTATGACGTCACGACTTCACGAGCCCCCACTCCCGATGTTTGCTGCGTTTTATCTTTGTCAATATTCATTGATTTACAAAAACAAAAAATACGTGTCTATTATTTTCCAATACTCTAACTGACGGACTAAATACGTATAGATTAGCAAATTTATTGATAGTGGAAAGTAGCCTTCATGCAACTCAACAAACAAAAAATTTTTGTGTAACAAATTAACAAAAGAACACAAACGGTTTTTTTACCTAAGTATAAAAAAATACTTACAACCATAATAATCTAGACCAAATTAGCCAAGGTGCAAAGGCAGGTGGCCATTAAGTTTAATAACAAAAAAAAAAACTAACAAAAAAACTCGATCATCGCCGCTATAACACGCAAAGGCAGATGGCACGCGCTGTACACGTTTTTTCTTATACTTATAAAAAAAAAATCAATTTAAGCAAAAATATTTTTACCGTTTTTTTTTTAACGTTGAGATGTTTGTCAAAAAAAGAACTAAGAACATCAAATGACAGACGTCATCCGCTTTTGTTTTTTTTCTGTTTCTTACTTAATTATGTAAATAATACTGTTGTAATCTACAACAATAAATTTAATAACTCGACTAATTGTTACGACGAGAGGAAGAAGCAGATGGTATGGCCATTGAGCTATTACTACGTAGTAGTAATACCTCAGTGGGATTTTAGTTCAGCTAAAATTTTTGAGCAAAAAATTTTGCAAAAATTTTTTTGCTCGTTCGTTTTTTGCTAATCATAATCGAGATTAGAATTGATATAACGCGATATGGTTACAGACTTTTATTGCTTTATCGAAGATGTTGGCAAATAAGTTTTTTTAGGTCATTTATGTATCATAACGTTCTCACGTTATGTCAAGATATTAGTTTTAGACAAATCAAACTATAGGTTTATAAAAAAAAAACTGGTCGGTACTTTAAGTACCCGTGACTCCGTCCGCAAAAATTGTGATAGCTTGGCTAATATGTATGATATAAATATAATTTCTAGCTTAGAGCACCCACGAATAATGTAGTTTTCTGACTGTGAAAGATTATTTTTAAATTAGATCATTAGTTCCGGAGATTACCCCTTAAATACAAACAAACTTAAGTACATACAAATTTTACCTTTTTATAATATTATAGATAAAAGGCATACCTATTATAAACTGTTTAAAAAAAAATAAGGGTAAAAAGAGGCTTCTTACAAACAGCAAAAAAAAAGAAACCTAGTAAGTACTTAGTACCTACTTGCAACTTAAAAAAAAAAACATCTTTTTTTTTAAACTCACCTGCCCGCGACTTATACATAGCTGGCATATTAATTAAATCGTTTTAATACTATTCATTGAAACATATCACAAAAATAACGTTTTACAAACGAATAAAAATAAGCACTAACCACACTGTACGAGACCGGTAAGAAAATTGAAGAAAAAAATGTACTAACGTAAAACTACCTTAAATTTTTAGACAGCAGCAACAGTTTAACCTGTCGGTAGATGGATAAAATCTATTAACATTAAAACTACAGCTTTACTGTATTACGAGACCATTAGAACACTTTTTAATTGAAGCTTTAAGTTTATTACAAGTAAAACAACAATAAAAAAAAGACTGTTGACAGTAAAAAAAAAATACCATAGATAACAACATAAATAATCGTTAAAAACTTACCCAATCCAATTTTTTTCTTAATTTTCTTCAGGACCTTCATTTTAGATCCCTTCTTATCCTTAACAGGGGTGGTTTCGGGCTCAAGAGCCATCGGGGGGAGTACGAGCGTCTGCGGAGGCATCTGCACCCCATGGCCCGAAGCCCTAGGGCACGCGGGGCAGTGGCACGAGCCCCTAGCCTGCCTCACGCTCATACAACCACTTACGCCCATCATTGAAACGGTTACAATCCCAAAAAAACGGTTACGAACAAAAAGAAAAAACTTCTATATCATATCTGTCACACCGAAAATTAAGTACACGATTTATTTTTAATTACAAACGACTATACGTAACGAATTATTTTTTACGAACTCACGATATCCATAACGCACTTAATGTATGATACAACTTGGTTTGATTAAACGCGAGACATCCGCACGCAACGCGAGCCGGCGGCGGAGTGAAGTGAACAACGCAGGGTTGCCAGACGTTGAATTTTTTTCCTCGTACCAGGTTTGCCAAATATCTCGTAATTTCAGAACATAATCTCGTAAAAGTAACAAAAATAAAAATGTCGTAAAATCCATAATATACACTGTAACCATTCATCCCGAAAAGTTTGAGAATGATGTTTAAAAACCGTGTCACCTGTTTTTTTGCTGTCCATCCTCCCTTTTTAGTTTTTTTTTTCTAGGTGGAGTGGGTGGAGATTCACTGTCACCACTCATTATTTTAAATTAATCACTAAATAATTCGGAAGACACATCAAAATGCACTGGAACTCAATAAACTTCAACTACTACTGAGTTAAATTATATTTCCCTACGTGTTTCGGTTAGAGCAAGGGAGATAAGAATCCGATGTTTACATGAGTGCAACAAGGACAACAACAAAGAAATACATTGAGTGGGAATTCCCCGGCCAAAGACTACAGAGATGAGGTAAATCTAGTGATGTGCTGAGTGAGTCGATCGTTTATTACAATGTTTATTGTAAACTTTTTTATAATATTTTTGATTTGGATACATGGTGCAGTCAGGGGAAAGTTAGACAATCCTGCCTTGTTTATAGGGATATGTTTAGGTGTACCAGGCATCGCCGGTAGTTGAAATTTTGAAAATAAAATAAACGTGGTTAAAATCTCGTAAAAAAATATACGAGATTTTTTTTTTCTCGTATCTCGTACAGAGACCGCTAAATCTCGTAAAGTTACGAGATTTCTCGTACATCTGGCAACACTGGAACAACGTAGAACGTACTCACCGAGGCAAGGGCTTTGGGAAAGCTGCGCGCGCATCCATAGCCCTTACACCCTTCTCTCTCTTTCCTGTCCAATTAAAACAGGACACCTATAGAAGTGGAGGGAGAATGTCAACATTGTATAGGTATTTTCAGCTTAGCAGATGTGTAGTACAACAAAGGGATGGTGTTGGAAAAGTTTATTTGAAGTGACATTTAGAAGTCTTTGTTCAGGAGTTCATGTAAAGGTGATTATTATGGAATTGAGGAGCGAATAATGGGTTAAACTGTTAAAGGGTTGGTCTTATGTCGCACGTGCTTAAAATATTCAAGACTTAACGAGATCAGGAACAGTGTCGCTCGCAAGAAGAATATTTTTGTTTGAATTTAGAACCACGCACGAAAATATTTGTTTGTTTGAACTTTAAGTGACTCTTTTGGTGGCTCGTGTCATGGCCAGCCCGAACATTATCATCATCAGTTCAGCTGAAAGACGTCCACTGCTGGACATAGGCCTCCCCCAAGTGTCGCCACATTGTCCGGTCCCGTGCGACTCGCATCCAGCGGATTCCCGTAACCTTCCACTTCCACCCGAATCAAATATAACAACTTAGAACCCATAAATGAAAATATTTATCCGTGGAGCTAGACAACTGGGCTTATCCCAATTGTAAACGTCCCTTTGTGCCTATTGGCCATGTTTCGTTGTCTCCTGCTGATATGGAGGGAAGTGGAAATTACGGTTTTTTTCCTCCACTATACTTTGCTGATTAATTTCGTCGCGGGATCCAAGACAGTTAAGAGGGCCCTTCCCGGCCCGCCTTTCGTCAACGCGAGCATGGTCGAAAAGCTTGTTGTTTCATCCAGAGCCACAGCGGTGGTATTCTTTCAACTCCCCTGTCTTACCTAGCCCCGAACCTGCACTACTCGTCACCCGCGTACCTCATACCGCCTAACGCGAGGACATTGAACGAAAAATATTGTTCGAAAATTTATAAAACTTGTTACAGGAAATACGTGTTTTTGAATTAGTCTTACAAGTAAGTGAAATAAATATTTGTTATTTAGAATCTCCACTACATTTGCAAGGCTTCTATCAGGATGCTTTCTTTACTTTTACAATTTATAAGTACATTATGAACGGCCAAAGTTGAGGTAAAAGTTGTGCAAAACAGCAATTTTTGGAGGCTTATACTGAATTTGTTTCTACAATTTCTTATTTTCTGCTTCGATAGAAGCCTAGATATAGTGCACAAGATAAATATTACTTCAAAAAATTCAAGAATATATGTCTAACAACGGCATAATCACGCACGAGCTATAGTCAAAATTCTCGCGAAAAGTATGGCGGGTTGGCCGCTCTTAATTTCATTCTCTGGGACTTCGTCGAGCTTCATTGTCTCGGCGCTTTTGGTTCATTTGGCTCTGGTGGTCGCCTCTGGCTTTCAGGAGTTACAATGTTTTGGGAATAGTGTGGCGGGATTGTCCCAACCTTCAACCCTAACAGGGTTCTAAAAATAATTGCTGGCAAAGTGGACTGTCCTTATGTGGTTCTCTGCTGTCAGTTATATGTGTCACCGTATCGTATTGGAGGAGGGGTCGGAGCGAGACAAAAACCTCGTCATATTTTAATTTGTATTTAACATTTATCTAACCTGCAGTCTTTGATAAAGTACCTTACCGTTTTTTGTACTGTTTATGTTTTTTACGCTGTGTTTTGTTATATTCTATGTACCTACTGGCTGTTTTATTTTAGTAAGTCATGTAATAAGATACCACTGTATTGACATCCGTACGTTTTTCAAGGGTGACCACTGAAAACCAGCGCTGTGCTGTGGGCTCCCCATAGCACAGCATCATGCTGAGTGGTTTCACCTGTTTGTCGCACTCACGACGTGCTAGCTGTCAACTTCTTTATTCTTTTTTTGCTTGTTTCTGTTACGTTCTGTTATATTATATTATTATGTTAAACGTCTTAAGTATAAGCTTTGTACCGATGTTTTGCATGTCGCGGTCGTGTGCCTGCGGCAAATAAATATTTTTTCTTTCTTTATTTCTTTCTATTGTTTAAAAACACGAACCCTGTATGAGCTACCGCTCAAGTCTTTGAATCTGAATTTAGAACACACAATAAAAGTTATAGAAACACTATGACTTTGCACCATAACTTCACCATCTGCCTAGCCTTTTCCCAACTATGTTGGGGTCGGCTTCCAGTCTAACCGGATGCAGCTGAATACCAGTATTTTACATGGAGCGACTGCCTATCTGACCTCCACAACCCGGTTAGTACTGGGCAATACGATACCCCTTGATAAGACTGGTTGTCAGACTTTTGGGTCACTGACTACCTGTTACGACTGTTAAAGATCTACAAATGACAGCCGGGACCAATAACGTGCTTTTCCGAAGCACGGAGGAAACTCGGTAGGTATGTAAGGGTGGTCACCCATCCACAGACCAACCTAGGCAAGCACGGCTTAACCCAAAGATCGACCCGAGCGGGTGTTATTATTTAGCCACGAGCTCCTTTGCACCATAACTTATGGAGTCATGAAGAAGTGTTAGTCGTCCAGCGCCCAGGTTGGCAGACGACATTGGTTGCCAATGAAGAACCATGACAAAGCTGGCAAAGGAACATGGAGATTGGAACAGGTAAAGAGAGGCCTATAAAGGGAAAGCCTGTAAGGACTTATTCTTCCCGTCCTTGCGATCATTTTTTGTTCTGGATCATACCTGGGAACCTTCTGGTTACGGAGATATTGAAAGCCAAAGTTCCCAACTTTTCGTTCACAGAATAAGTTATTTATCAAATACTTAAGGTCATAATATATATAAGGGCAGAGTAGAATAGAACCACCCCACTACACACACGGGTGTCGTATAAGGCGACTAATGTCTGAGGCAGAACACCTTGCGCCTCCGTAGACCAGAGAATGGGCAGCAGCGTTTTCTGTTAGTCTTTCATCACTGCGATCTCCAATCCGCCTGCCAAGCGTGGACATTACGGCAAATTCCTCCCATCATGGGAGAGGCTTATGTCCAGCAGTGGACGTTATGGGCTGTTGTTGTTGTTGTAAGGTAATAACTTTACTTTAAATACCTCCAGAACCCGTTTACTATTAAATGCGTCCATCAGCACAATGTTTTGAGTGCGTTACATTAAGGGCCTAACATGCCTCAAATGGATTAGCATGATCCTCCGTTACGCCTAAAATATTGCAGCATTCATTTTAAAAAAAAATATGGTAAAGTTGAGGATTAATGCTAGGTACTATGTGTGACGAAAACACGATTCCATAAACTTTTCTCTTTTTCGATTGAAAATTTTTCCAAAGTTACCTCCAAATCGAACAATAAACCGCTGGTATTCAAAAAGTGCTTCAAATTAGATCATGAAACTTTGCCTGAACTAACTATAAAGCAGGTCCTATGTGTTTAATTTTTTTAGTCCAATCAATAGATTTTTTGTAAATCGCAAAAAACCACTCATTTTGCACTATTTGGCCCGCAGTGACTGACGTAACAACCGCTTTGTAGTGCAAGCTGATTAGAAATTTATTCTAACAGTATTTCAAATGAAGTTTGAACCACCACAAATAGAGTTGCTAATTTTAGGGTAAGATTAGAAGGACCTTAAGTTTTACAGGAAACGTGATGTTTCACCCCAAAAATAATCGTTTCCCAGCAATAATTTTTCCGTAGAGTTACTTAGTTTGATGTACAGAATGCTTGGTTGACAGCTATAGGGTTAGATTAGAAGGGCCTTAAGTTTTACAGTAAAACGTGATGTTTCACCCCAAAAATAATCGTTTCCCAGCAATAATTTTTCCGTAGAGTTACTTAGTTTGATGTACAGAATGCTTGGTTGACAGCTATAGGGTTAGATTAGAAGGGCCTTAAGTTTTACAGTAAAACGTGATGTTTCACCCCAAAAATAATCGTTTCCCAGCAATAATTTTTCCGTAGAGTTACTTAGTTTGATGTACAGAATGCTTGGTTGACAGCTATAGGGTTAGATTAGAAGGGCCTTAAGTTTTACAGTAAAACGTGATGTTTCACCCCAAAAATAATCGTTTCCCAGCAATAATTTCTCCGTGGAGTTACTTAGTTTGATGTACAGAATGCTTGGTTGACGGCTATAGGGTTAGATTAGAAGGGCCTTAAGTTTTACAGTAAAACGTGATGTTTCACCCCAAAAATAATCGTTTCCTAGCAATAATTTCTCCGTAGAGTTACTTAGTTTGATGTACAGAATGCTTGGTTGACAGCTATAGGGTTAGATTAGAAGGGCCTTAAGTTTTACAGTAAAACGTGATGTTTCACCCCAAAAATAATCGTTTCCCAGCAATAATTTCTCCGTGGAGTTACTTAGTTTGATGTACAGAATGCTTGGTTGACGGCTATAGGGTTAGATTAGAAGGGCCTTAAGTTTTACAGTAAAACGTGATGTTTCACCCCCAAAATAATCGTTTCCTAGCAATAATTTCTCCGTAGAGTTACTTAGTTTGATGTACAGAATGCTTGGTTGACGGCTATGTCAAGGGGCCGTTTGCACCCTGTATCTATTAGTAGGTGAAGTCAGACTGAAGATATCGATACTAATGATGATGTAAAAACAAACCCAACAGAATAAAACCAAACCAATAGAATAGAACCAACCCATTACACTCACGGGTGTCGTATAAGACGACTAATGTCTGAGGCAGAACACCTTGCGCCTCCGTAGACCTGAGAATGGACAGCAGCGTTTTCTGTTAGTCTTTCATCACTGCGATCTCCAATCCTGCCAAGCGTGGAGATTACGGCTAATTCCTCCCATCATGGGAGAGGCTTATGTCCAGCAGTGGACGTTATGGGTTGTTGTTGATGATGTAATGGATAGTATCAGGAAAATACTGGAATAATTTTGGAACCATTAAGATTACCTGTTACTACCCATTAGGTGATTATTTCACAAGAACAGTGTAACAAATGGAACTAGACAATGAAGATTAATATCAATACTAACAATGGGTGTTTCTACTAATTGTTAGTTCCTACCTCCCACGTAAAAAAATAGTAAGTAATTTACTAATTATGTACTTGCAATAATTGATTTCCTTCGCTTCTTCGAAAGTGGTCGATGACGATTTTTTTATTTTTTTTTATTCAACAATAGGGTAGATTACAAAAAAAATCGAATTAGTCCGTCAGATAGATTTCCAAAAACTCTCTCTTTTTGGGGTGAAAAATCATGTTTTGTGGTAAAACTCAATGTAACGCCCTCAAAAAATTGTGCTGATTGATGGATTGAATAGTACGGGGGTCGTGGAGGTGTTTAAAAAGTAAAAATATCACATTAAAAACTTGTATTAAAAAAAAAAAACTTGACAAACTTTGACCCCCAATATCTCCGTAACTAGAAGGTACCCAGGTATGGTGTAGAAGTAGAAAAAAAAAATGATCGCAATGACGAGGAGAACAAGTGCCTTTCGGCTTTGTTAAGAGGTGATTTACACCTTTTATTTTTTTCTTTTTTCACTTAAAAATAAAACCGGCCAAGTGCGAGTCGGACTCGCGCACAAAGGGTTCCGTACCATTATTATCAAAAAAATCACGTTTGTTGTATGGGAGCCCCCCTTAAATATTAATTTTATTCTGTTTTTAGTATTTGTTGTTAAAGCGGCAACAGAAATACATCACTGTGAAAATTTCAACTGTCTAGCTGTCACGGTTCATGAGATACAGCCTGGTGACAGACAGACGGACAGACAGCGAAGTCTTAGTAATAGGGTTCCGTTTTTACCCTTTGGGTACGGAACCCTAAAATTGAAGACGATACAAAGGCCGTCAAAAACTCGCGTGACGCTACATTTGAGTACATCTTTTACTCACAAGCCCCCCCCACTCATAATCATTGACATTAGACATTATTAATTTGGTAAAACAAAAAACACGTACTTATCCAATATTTTTAGTTAATCTAACTGACGGACTAAACAGAATCATATTTTTTTTAGTCAGTCATCATCCCTATTCGTAGTTAGTTCGTGATACATCCTCTTTATTGATCCATAGAATTTCGGGCAGTATCCTTTTAAGGCCCTTCTAACCCTAAAATTAGCAACTCTATTTGTGGTGGTTCAAACTTCGTTTGAAATACTGTTAGAATAAAGTTCTAATCAGCTTGCACTACAAAGTGGTTGTTACGTCAGTCACTGCGGCCGAATAGTGCGAAATGAGTGGTTTTTTGCGATTCACAAAAAATCTATTGATTGGACTAAAAAAATAAAACACATAAGACCTGCTTTATAGTTAGTTCAGTTAGGATGCAAAGTTTCATGATCTAATTTGAAGTACTTTTTGAATACCAGCGGTTTATTGTTCGATTTGGAGGTAACTTTGTTTTTTTTTTAGAGAAAAGTTTATGGAATCGTGTTTTCGTCACACATAGTACTTAGCATTAATCCTCAACTTTACCATATATTTATTTCAAAATTAATGCTGCAGTATTTTAGGCGTAACGGAGGATCATGCTAAGCCATTTGGGGGATATTTAAGATAAGTCGATTATCCATAATTCGTAGTTAGTTCGTGATATATCCTCTTTTTTGATTCATAGACTTTCGGGCAGTATCCTTTTAATTAGTTTGAACGAGGAAAGGTCACGAGCAATGCGATGACATTTAAAGTACTTATACCAGACACCTTACACGCTAATCTCCTAACAGTACCAAACAAAGGCTCACTAGCCACAATACCTCGATCCTAATCTACATTCTTAAAAAAAAAAAACAACTTTGACAGATGCGAAAGAAATTAGAGGGAAGGCAGACGCATGCGCGCCACGCAAGGTGGCAACGCGCATCTGGCATTCGGCAATGTGGCTCGCGACGACATATTTTTACGCGAATAATAATAACATGCACTTTCTACAAAACACGTCTAGTACTTATTGGAAGCCATTTTGGATTCTCCTTTGTCTATGGTACAGGGTATTGACTTTATAGAAATGGGGTGGGTGCGTTGTTGGCTGCAAGAATCCAATGTGTAATTAAAATCATCATCTGCCCAGCCTTTTCCCAACTATGTTGGGGTCGGCTTCCAGTCTAACTGGATGCAGCTGAATACCAGTTTTTTACATGGAGCGACTGCCTATCTGACCTCCACAGTCCAGTTGGTACTGGGTGTACGATACCACTTGTTAAGACTGGTTACCAGACTTTCGGGCCACTGACTACCTGTAACGACGGTCAAAGATCTACAAATGACAGTTGGGACCAACAGCTTAACGTGCTTTCCGAGACATGGAGGAAACTCGGTATGTAATGGGCGGTCACCCATCCACGGAGCAACCTGGGCAAGCGCGGCTTAACCTTAAGATCGACCCGAGCGGCTGTTATTATTTAGCTCCGAGCTCCTTGACTTTCTAAAGGCTCGACCCTTATACCCTCGATATTTTCATTTTTTATAATATCTCTTACACAAAAGCAAGTTATTAACCGACTTCAAAAAGGAGGTTCTCAATTCGATTGGTATTTTTAAATGTTTGTAAGTAGGTACACCAATTACGCTGAGATTTATGATCCGATGACAAAAACACTAAATCAATCAAACAAAGGACTTCGCAGTTTGACCTTTGTTTGATTGATTTGGTGTTTTTGTCACCGGCTTCTGAAGCTAAAGTTAATTTTCACGTTTTTTTTTTCCTTTTTGTTTTTTTAAGTCGTTTTTATTTTTTGCAAAAAAATTGTTTTTTTCCAGTTTTCTACTCGCCAAACTACAGTTTGATTGCGAGGAGCGCTCGTTTATCATACATAACTTAAAATTTTAAACTTAAGTCCTATTACAGTTTTTACGCAAATTCATGATTTTTGACGCAGTAGTTTTCAGCAGCAGTAAGATATTTTAATTATTTGCTTATGAATAACGATAGTGCCATTCTCTTTCTTGTAAGTTGGAGTTACACATTTTCATTTTTTTTTTCGTGTAATTTACTATAAATATTTTACGAACTCAGTTTGCAAGAAAAACCGTCGGCGATCGATGGAATTTTTACGCTCAAATTTACATTTTTAGATTCAATTCTTATAAAAGCTAAAATTACTGAAAGACACGTTGAATGTTTTACTTGTTTATTGGAGTTCTAGAATTTCTTTAAATTCCTTGAGTTTTCACGGAAAAAATCGTAAAAAAGCGTAATTTAAGCCATAAATGTCTTAATTCAGCGTCCATTATATTCCAAATAAACTCAATTTGATCAAATAAATTAATATGATATAAAACTTCGATCTACAATGAATACGCTTCATTCGTTTTCGTTTGCCAATATAATAAGACAAAATTACAATAAATAAAATTGTACTATAATTCTGTGTCAATTCAGCTCGCTCCTCACAATTTTCATCAATAACAATCGACAATCGTCCGGAGATCGCTATTATTATCGACTCGTGTACGCCGATCGAAATAATTTGATCCAAGAAGTAAAAATTTGCAAAAAAATGTAATAGGACTCTTAAGGCGATTACAAAAGCTTAATTAGCAACTCTATTTGTGGTGGTTCAAACTTCGTCTGAAATTCTGTTAGAATAAAGTTCTAATCAGCTTGCAATACAAAGTGATTGAACTACGTCAGTCACTGCGGGCCGAATAGTGCGAAATGAATGTTTTTTTGCGATTTACAAAAAAAACTATTGTTTGTACTAAAAAAGTAAAACACTATGATAATAATATGTTGCTTGTAGAATTATTTGCCAAAAAATCAGAATGATCGCATGTATTTTAGTATGGTTTTTACTCGTTAAAAGAAATTTTTAGAGATAACTTCGTGATTTTTTTCTATCGAATAAAATGAGGTATTCCATGAAACACACCCAAACGAAGCACACCCAGACGAAGCACACCTAAATTATTCCACTTAGCACACCCGTAGGTGGGCTTCAAATAAAAATTTAAAATAATTAATTTCCTATTCCACGAAGCACACCTACGAATATAATTTCTTAGTTCCCGCACTATGCGAGTGATATTCGTAGGTGTGCTTCGTGGAATAGGAAATTAATTATTTTAAATTTTTATTTGAAGCCCACCCACGGGTGTGCTATGTGGAATACTTTAGGTGTGCTTCGTCTGGGTGTGCTTCGTCTGGGTGTGCTTCGTTTGGGTGTGTTTCATGGAATACCTTAATAAAATTAGTTGTATTATGTTTTCAAAACACTATCGTACTAGCTTAGATCCTGAAGAATATCATTTATTTTTCTGGTTTTGTTTATTGCAGTGAATCATATGCTTTTTTGCTTTATAAAACTCGCGTTTAGCTCATGTAATCGCCTTAAAATCGAATAATTAATGTGGGTCGCATTTGTCTACTATCTATGAGTTCTATGATGCCACAACGATGGACAATATTACATCAAACTTAATTATTTATTCATTTGGTTATGATATAAGAAAACCGACAAAACGTAGGCGTAAGTAGCTACTATACACCTCTGCTTACATCTTTGAACAAAACAAGCGTGATGTGGGATCCTCACCTAAAAAGCAAAGGTCACAGCCCACCTGCTTTCAAAATGTCATAAAGACAGTGTGGCCAGTGATGTCATTTTATTGAAAGAGCTAATGGACGTAGCAAGTACTGTTAATTTCACCAATTAAACGATTAGTGATGTCGTAAGGTTAAGTACTTCCTCTGCCGGGGCTGCGGGACTGCTCGAAACAGATACCGTGGCCCCGGAACACAAAGGGCGATGAAGGAACATGGATGGGTTTTAGTCAGTAAAAGTCTGACACTCCCTCCTGCTCCGCCCAGAGCGGGAGGAGTCATTTGATGATTTCCTATACGATAAGAAAAAAAAAAAGGTAGTACTTCCTTTGGCTGTGTATGTGCGGTGTAGGGAGAAAAGCATTCGCTTTTTTTTTTGGGTTTCCGTACCCAAAGGGTAAAAACGGGATTACTAAGACTCCACTGTCCGTCCGTCTGTCTGTCTGTCACCAGGCTGTATCTCATGAACCATAGCTAGACAGTTGAAAATTTCACAGATGATGTATTTCTGTTTTCCATAACAACAAATATTTAAGGGAGGCTCCCTCCCATACAAAAAAATGTTTTTTTCGCCGTTTTTTTGCTCGATATTAATAGAGTCAACAGGTAGACGCTTAAATTATACGTAGAATGTAGAATATTTAGTTGTATTTATATTCACTTTAAAAATAAATACTTAAATAAAATAAATATTTCAGGGGGGTACATTCCAACAATATCGTCTTCCATCAGCAATCAAGTCCAATCTAGGGTTGGCCTCCACGAGCGCGTTGAGGTTCGTAAATCGTAAGCATTCGCCTATATGACATCCACAACCCAGCTACCATGTAAAAAGATAAAAAAAAAAAAAACAAAAAATATTAATTACTACCACAGCCAAAAAAAATGCTAATGTCAAAAATCATGAAAAAAAAAAACACAACACTCAAACTCGCAATATGGCGGGGTATAGAAAAACAGCGAAGCCTGCTGCTCTACTATTGGTCGTCGCCACGCGTCGGCGCGTGCCTGGCTGGCAGCTGGCGGAGTTTTTTTTTTATTAAACTTTTTTTTTGTACAAGACGCGTCCTTGTTCGGCCTTTTGGTAAAGGTGTATCTACACAGAAGTTACTCTATAGACAAACATGATAGCATTATCTTACTTTCTACGGGATTAAATTATAATTTGCTAGCGAAACTTGGCAGATGTCTTCTTTATTGTAAGGTTAGTACCTAACCTGCCCGCTTAGCATGACCACCGAAGAAACGAAAGAGAATCATCAAATCTTTTGTTCATCTGTCATTTTGTCGATTTAATGACAGCAAAATGACAGATTTGTCGTTTCTTCGGTGGTCATGCTAAGCGGGCTGGTGTCAGAGTTGTTACGCCGCCCATGGGCCTCTGACTTGGCTTTACATGCCGTCGAGAAATATCTCTCAGGCATGCTGGTTTCCTCACGATGTTTTACTTCAATGATAAGTTTACAGTACGCAAATGAATCCGAACAATCATCAATCATCATCTTCTTACTTTAGCTATGCTCATCAATCGGACCTTGGAAAAGTTTTTATCTTTATATTTTTGACATTGAATTTGACATTGTATTTATTTATTGATATATTTTAAATTAATTTACTCTTGAAACAAACTTTTCACTTCAATTATAATAGGCTTTTAAATGTATTTGTTTCTGCATGTGATAATTTTATTTAATACTAGCTGACGTCTCGCGGTTTCACCTGCGTAGTTCCCGTTCCCGTGGGAGTACGGGGATAAAATATAGCCTATGTTACTGAAGATGAATGTAGCTTTCTAATGGTGAAAGAATTTTTGAAATCGGCGCAGTAGTTTTTGAGTTTATTCATTACAAACATACACACACACACACACACACACACACACAAAAATACAAATCTTTCCTCTTTATAATATTAGTGTAGATAGATGTATTGTTCAACACAATGTAAATTGTTTAAGTATGAATAAATAAAATGAAATGAAAAAATGCCCGTCGGCGCGCCCGCCGACGCGCGACGACGGTCACACAGTTACTAGACTATAAAATAAGCGCAGTGTGGATGCACCTTATGAAGTATGGATAAAATGTGCCCCAGGCAGGTTTCGGGTCACGTAAAGTCAATGTCTTGGAGACCGGCTGTCAAAAGTCTGTGACAGTTGGATTGGAAGTCTGACAGCTGGTTTTGGAGTTACAGTATGACCACTTTAAGGCGACTACAGGAGCTAAATGAGCAACTCTATTTGTGGTGGTTCAAACTTCGTTTGAAATACTGTTAGAATAAAGTTCTAATCAGCTTGCACTACAAAGTGGTTGTTACGTCAGTCACTGCGGGCCGAATAGTGCAAAATGTTTATTTTTTATTTTTGCGATTTACTAGAAATCTATTAATTGGACTAAAAAAGTAAAACACTATGATGCTAATATGTTGCTTGTAGAATTATTTGCCAAAAAATCAGAATGATCGCATATATTTTAGTATGGTTTTTACTCGTTAAAAGAAATTTTTAGAGATTTCGTGATTTTTTTTATCGAATAAAATTAGTTGTATTATGTTTTCAAAACACTATCGTACTAGCATATATCCTGAAGAATATCATATATTTTTCTGGTTTTGTTTATTGCAGTGAATCATATGCTTTTTTGCATTATAAAACTCGCGTTTAGCTCCTGTAGTCCCCTTAAGTGTGCAGTTCAACGTAGCGCTGATTGTCAAGTAAAAATGCATCGATATGTCAAACTTTGTACTTTATTTATTTTAGTTCTGTGTTTACCCGCTAGCACAGATAAGTTGACGCGTAAGGTTATTTTAATACTACGTAGTATTTTGGTGTTACTTTGAAAGTTAAGGAAAAGGCGGCATTAGTGTTTATCGTTGGCCTCTGCTAATGCCTAACTTGTCCGCTATCTTTGAGAGATTGATTCCCTAGTCCACAGTATTGAATTTAGAATGACGTTAATAACCATGTATAGTAATATTGTCATCCATACTGAACATTTATGCAAAATTTCAACTCAATCGGAAACCGGTAAGTGAGTAAATTTTATCTTCTAAGATTTTTTACATCTAAGATAGTTTAGCTAACAAAAGTGTGTTAAAAAGATTAACGAACACACAAAGCTTAAACTCTGGTCATAATCTAAATGGTTATCATGTCCAGTGGTAAACTATAGTGCACAATAGGAATTAATTAACCTTATCTTCTAAGATTTTTTACATCTAAGAAGATAGTTTAGCTAACAAAAGTGTGTTAAAAAGATTAACGAACACACAAAGCTTAAACTCTGGTCATAATCTAAATGGTTATCATGTCCAGTGGTAAACTATAGTGCACAATAGGAATTAATTAACAGCCTATCATAACCAATTGAACTGTTACCTACGTTACACAAAGGTACTCCACTCAAGGTGTACTACCGACGGAAAGGTGACAACATCAATTCAAATATCGAACGCGCATCAATAGTAATGACAGATGCGCACGCGCATATGTGCCGGAAGTTCATGAGATGTTCGAAATTCGAATTACGGCTTCTGTTTATAATCATCTGGTGGATCAGCTGTTTATGGGAGGGTAGGACGAGGTCTTTCACCCTGGATGGCCTTTGTAGCCCCAGATTTTTTTAAGTCTGGGCCAGAACCATAACCTATACTAATATTATAATGAGAAAAGATTTGTATTTTTGTGTGTGTGTGTATGTTTGTAATGAATAAATTACATAGATATTATAAAACAAATTCCCCCGCGTCTGTCTGTCCCTATGTATGCTTAGATCTTTAAAACAACGCAGCGGATTTTGATGCGGGTTTGTTTATTAGATAGAGTGATTCAAGAGGAAGGTTTTAGTACATAATTTACGAGCGGGCGAAGCCGCGGGCATCAGCTAGTGCAATATAGAATACGATATGGTTACATGGTAAACCCGCTGATGGAATCTCTGATCTGCGACGATCAGTCTTAATAACACAACTCCAGTTTTAGATGTCATGTCAGACCATCATGTAAGGTCACACAGGTATCTATTTCTTTATTACACCAATAACCAAATTCTAACTGCTAATCTTCGATCAAAGCGTTATTGGGATTGAGATGCGATACGATAGCCTATCCAACGTTTACACTATGTATATCCGAATTATGTTAAAATCACCGGGTCAATTAATCGGTTTTTCCATCAGGAATTTCTCAGTATCAGCCACGGAGCCTGGATTTGTGCCCGGTTGATGGAAATAGGTTCGCCCACTATTACATGGTTCCAAAAGACAACAGACCGGTGACAACTTAAGGGCCATATTATATGCCTCAAATGGCTTGGTATGATCTTCCGTTACACCTAAAATACTGCAGCATTCATTTTGAAATAAATATAATGGTAAAGTTGAGGATTCATGCTAGGTAGTATGTATGACGAAAACACGATTCCATAAACTTTTCTCGATAGAAAAAAAATCCAAAGTTACCTCCAAATCTAACAATAAACCGCTGGTATTCAAAAAGTACTTCAAATTAGATCATGAAACTTTGCATAATAACTGAACTAACCATAAAGCAGGTCTTATGTGTTTTATTTTTTAGGGTTCCGTACCCAAAGGGTAAAAACGGAACCCTATTACTAAGACTTCGTTGTCTGTCCGTCTGTCTGTCACCAGGCTGTATCTCATGAACCGTGACAGCTAGACAGTTGAAATTTTCACAGATGATGTATTTCTGTTGCCGCTATAACAACAAATACTAAAAACAGAATAAAATTAATATTTGAGGGGGGCTCCCATACAACAAACGTAATTTTTTTGCCGTTTTGTCCAATGTATAGATAATGGTACGGAACCCTTCGTGCGCGAGTCCGACTCGCACTTGGCCGGTTTTTTTAGTCCAATCATTAGATTTTTTGTAAATCGCAAAAAACCACTCATTTCGCCCTATTCGGCCCGCAGTGACGGACGTAACAACCACTTTGTAGTGCAAGCTGATTAGAACTTTATTCAAACAGTATTTCAAACGAAGTTTGAACCACCACAAATAGAGTTGCTAATTTTAGGGTTAGAAGGGCCTTAATCGGTTTTTCCATCAGGAATTTCTCAGTAGCAGCCACGGAGTCTGGATTTGTGCCCGGTTGATGGCAATAGGCTTGCCCTCTATAACATGGTTCCAAAAGACAACAGACCGGTGACAACTTAAATGAGAGGTTTTCCTTTTGAGGTTTTAAAAAAAAACTTAGTTTCCAAGAACTCTATAGATGGCGTTGAACTTACTATGCCAAAGCCAAAACGCTTGAAAAAAAATCATTGTGTCACGTCACATACTCTCGTTGACCGACACTTTCATTTGCTTATCCTTCCGAATATAACCAACATTTCTCGCGCTTTGTTAAAATCAGTTTTTTTAGGTTCCGTTCCTTGCATTATCATACTTACTCCTAGCGCCATCTATCCAGCGACTAGGGAAGAGCTAAAAAGAAAATCCCTCATTGAGTCAGCCCAAAATTTGGCAACGCGTTTAGCACTTTCAGTTGGGTCCATCAGCTCCTGTAATATGCAAACAACAGTACAGGTAGGACACGATATCAAGTGTCACATCGTTTGTGAGGGCTTTTACCTACGTATCTTTTTGATATCCAGTGACTATCAAGCTTCGGTTGTACACCGAACTTTGATGACAACCGAGAATGTCAAAATGATTGACGACCCGAATGGCGCAGCGGTAGTGAGGCTGCCTTACGTTCTTAGGGTCCCGGGTTCGAATCCCGGTCGGAGCAAATGTTTGTGTTATGAGCATGGACATTTGTTTCCGAGTCATGGATGTATGTATAATAAGTATGTCTTTACAAACTAAAAAAAAGTATCTGTGTAGTATATCAACTATCTGGTGTCCTCGTCACAAGCCTCGTTGCTTAGTGTATCACTAGATGGCGCTGTGTGTGATGTCCAGCAATATTTATTTATTTATTTTTAAATATTGGTATTACGTATTACACAGAGTGGATATCACTTTACGGTGACTAACAGCCCGGGTACAGTGTAACATCTTTCATGAAAGCCACTTCAAACTCAGTTGTCATCAATTTGATGTCCACTATGCTTACATAACCGCAATATTAGAAGAATAGATACGAAAGCGTTTGTCAAAATGAGTTCCGGTGATCAGCCACGATGGGCTCCGACGGCGTCATATTTGATGGCGACTGGTCATACAATATTACGAAACTAACATTTTGACAGTTATTTGATGGACACTGAGCCCAGTTACTATCATTTCGAGCTGTCAACAGAGATACGTAATAAGCCTGCCGGGCAGTCATCTATGAATCTTCATCAGTACAGATAAATAGGTGATTGAACTTTAATCTGATGGCCAGTCACGGAAGCTGTTGTAATTATAACATAACATTACACCTGCAATCATCGAAGGGGTAGGCAGCCGCGGGGGGTTTAGCCGTGTGGTATCCGGCAGAGTAGAATAGAACCCATTACACTCACGGTTGTCGTATAGGGCGACTAATGTCTGAGGCAGAACACCTTGCGCCTCCGTAGACCTGAGAATGGGCAGCAGCGTTTTCTGTTAGTCTTTCATCACTGCGATCTCCAATCCGCCTGCCAAGCGTGGAGATTACGGCAAATTCCTCCCATTATGGGAGAGGCTTATGTCCAGCAGTGGACGTTATGGGCTGTTGTAGTAGTAGTAGTAGTAGGCAGCACAGTCGCATTTCACCAAATACATAGTCCTTTTTTTTAAATCAATTTCTATAGTGACATAGACTACAAACACATTACTCATCCTTTTCCTAACACAGTCGGGTACGTCTCCGTGTGTCTAACGGCACTGTAACGACCTTTTTAGACCGTGGGAGAGGCAAAGGGATCGCATTCATACGGTCGTTGAATAGGCCGCTTTATCTGTTAAGTTTAACGCGTGGGACGCTTTAGTATTGGTTTTATTTCTTTGTTTATTCGATTTTTGAATTTGTGTTTAGAATGGTTGTACTTAGGCCTTGGATGATTGGTGTATGGTGAAATTATTAACTAGCGGACATCACGCGGTTGCACCCGCGTAGTTCCCGTTCCCGTGGGATTACGGGGATAAAATAAAGCCTATGTTACTCAGTAAAGGCGTGGCTTTCTAATGGTGAAAGAATTTTTGAAATCGGCGCAGTAGTTTTTGAGTTTATTCATTACAAACATTAAATACAAATCTTTCCTCTTTATAATATTAGTTTAGATAGTGTAGATAATATCATTCCTCACACCAGTAGCGAAGGGTCAATTTTTGTAAGAGGTAAGCCGGAGTACATATCTTTAGTGTGATTATATTATTTGTCTATATAGAATACTGACGGTGCCATTTTTCAAAGGGAAGCCGGTAGGAATCGAGTTATATGGAACCAAACTTCGCCACTGCCTCACACAATACTTACATCCATCGTTTCTTTGGTCTTCCTCTCCCCCTCCACCCATCCACATTTATATTCATCACTCTTTTAGTCACAAGCGATTCTTCCCTCCTCATCACATGCCCATACCAAGACAGTCGATTCCCTTTCAACTTTTTTATATTCTAGTTTTAGCATATCTCCATAAAAAGTAAGGATAGTCTAAATTTTGCTTGGTAACAAGGTAATTTCACAAAGAAATGCTACCCTGCAAGCAATATCCAACCTTTACACTCTTAAAATAAAGCACGATTTCTTATGAATAAATTCCGAGGCGTACGAGAACGAATTGCAAAACACTGGAATTTGGACTTTGAATTGAACGTTTTGAGGTTGAATTTCGTATGTTTTCAGCTCAGGTAGACATTCTTCAGAAACAGCTGTTAATCAGCTGTTGTCCAATACTTTTCGTCTTAATTATTAAGGACTATGACCTCGCCGTGTTTTGCACCTGAGCTTCGGGATATCGAAGTTATCAAACTTGTATTATTATAATAGGCTAGTTTCCACCATGAATAAATTGCAAATATATTTAGTCCGTCTGTTAGAGTATTGGAAAATAAAGGACACGTATTTTTTGTTTTTGTAAATCAATGAATATTGGCAAAGTTAGAACGCTTCGAAACTCGGGAGTGGGGGCTCGTGATGTCACAACACAACGCACTAAAAATTATACTCGTAGCACGGCGTATGACGTATTAAGAAATTTTAAAAGCGTCGTATCTTCGTCAATTTTGGTTTACGTAACAAAAGAAAAAATACGTGTCAAATATTTTTTGATAATCTAACTGACGGACTAATTAGATTTTTTCAGGACACAAGCCTATTATAACATCACGCCTAGAAAACGCTGGCGTGACGACAGAAGCGTTTGCGACAGATTGGCCGGAGAAAACCCTACAGACAAAAGGGTGGAAAGGCTATGGAAGAGGCCTTTTCCCAACAATGAGACAACATTGGGTAAGAAAAAAAAAAGTTGGTCCTGTCGATAAACGTAGAAATACGACACGGTTTGAAAGTCATAAGGCACTTGTTTAGGCGCTCAGGTACTGGTCCCAGCAGTGAGAACATTGCCTCAGAAAAAAAAAATTGGTCCTGTCGAAAAACGTCGAAATACGACCCGGTTTGAAAGTCATAAGACACTTGTTTAAGCGCTCAGGTACTTGTCCCAGCAGTGGGAACATTGTGTCAGAAAAAAAAGTCGATCCTGTCGAAATACGTAGAAATACGACACGGTTCGAAAGTCATAAGGCACTTGTTTAGGCGCTCAGGTACTGGTCCCAGCAGTGGGACAATATTGGCAAAGAAAAAAGTCGATCCTGTCGAAATACGACACGGTTTGAAAGTCTTAGGGCACTTGTTTAGGCGCTCAGGTACTGGTAGGTAGGTACCAGTGAAATATCTTGGCTTGAATAGAAATCAACCATTGACAAAGAGATAACAAATCACAGCTGATTCCAAAAGCAAGGCAATGCATCAGCTGATTGACAAAAGAACAGGTAGTCAAATTGCATAAGAAAAGAAAAAAAAAAAATATAGAAAAAATTGTCTTTGCCTACTGACCACAGATACTTTCAGCCATTCAGAGATTTTATTGAACACATTGTGATGAAAAAAAAGCAAATTGGCATTTAATAGCTATCCTATTGTCATGTCTTGACGCTTGACTGACCACCTCGATGGTGTAGTGGATGCTAGCGCGACTTCTGAGCGTGCAGTCCTGGGTTTGATTAATACGGTCCCCATTGCTCATTGTCTTAAGAAGATAAGCCTCAAGCCTGATCTCACTGATGAGTATTGACTATTCATCATCTGCCTAGCCTTTTCCTAACTATGTTGGGGTCGGCTTCCAGTCTAACCGGATGCAGCCGAATACCAGTATTTTACCTGAAGCGACTGCCTATCTGACCTCCACAACCCAGTTAGTATTGGGTAATACGATATCCCTTGGTAAGACTGGTTGTCAGATTTTCAGGCCACTGACTAACTGTAACGACTGTCAAAGATCTACAAATGACAGCCGGGACCAACAGCTTAACGTGCTTTTGGAGGTACAGAGGATACTTCGTATGTCACCCATTCACGGACCAACCTAGGCAAGCGAGGCTTAACCTGTAGATCGACCCGAGCGGCTGTGTTTATTTAGCCACGAGGTCCTGAAATCCAAAACGTTGACCTAAAATTCGAAGACATATGTCATCGACCAACTATTAAGGGCAGGTAGTCCCAATTTTCCCAATTTTACATAACTTTGATTCAATAGTAATCAAAGAAATAGTGATTTTTTAAAGCCAAAAAAAATAGATATTATAGTTGACTATATTTACTAAGATAATTTGTGGTTCAAAACATGATATCAAAAACTTCACTCGATGAAAAAAAAATCCGAACAGGAGCCTAATTCGAATATTTTTTTATGTTTTTCTTATTTTACTTGGAGAATATGAAAGTTTTACTTCCAAAAAAAATATCTAAGCAAAGTTAATAACATATAGAACAATTATTTGTGGTTAATTTTTTCAAAACAATTTAATCCTTTTAATAATAAATTATTATATAAGAAAACGGCTTGCGCACGTGGATTCAGTCGCCCGCCAGGCCTTGACGAGGTAGGACCTATGTCCCTTTTGCTGGCGCACGGCTGTCCCGTCGATTTATCGAACGATTTATTTAAAGAACGTAGTGTAATTATAACAGTACAGTCTTTTTTAACCGACTTAAAAAAAGGAGGAGGTTTCACAATTTGACCGTAGGATAACTTCGTCGTTTATGAACCAATTTAGATAATTCTTTTTTTGTTGGAAAGAAGATATTCCAAGAGTAGTACCATGACCATGAAACTGGGATCTGATGATGGCATCTCAGAGAAATCGAGGGGAACCTTTGAACATCGTAGTGCGACTAGTGCGTTTGTTTTTTTGTTCATTGAGTATTTTAGAGCACTACTATTTAAAGAAAGTCTGGACTCGATCTGATGATGGAACCCGAAGACAGTCGAGGGCACTCCTCAACGATTCACAATAATTACCTGGTGTTTGGGCTTGATTAATTTGTATTGATGAGAACTTTACACCTAAATGGGTTGTGGTCATCTTTAGGGGTCTGATGATAAAGACGAAGGACAGTCAAAGGAACTCCTCAACGTTTTACAGTAGCTACCTTGTGTTTGGATTTAATTCATTTCTATTGATGAGAACTTTGCACCCATATGGGTTGTAAGTGCCATTGGTCTGATGATGGAGACCATAGACAGTCGAGGGAATTCCTCAACGAACGAGTTTACAATCTCACGAGATAGATTATAATCTAACGGTATTTACAATTTTACGGTGACACATACAACAAATAAAGCATGTGTCTCTTCGTGAGATAAAAACAATGTAAGAAACCTAGTCAAATTGTTCGCGACAAGTGTCTCAAACAGTGTTTTTATATAGTCTATAGAAAGAACGTTCGAGAAAGTACGCTATTGCCGTGTTTGTGATTCTTTGTCGAGTACTTTCTGTTGTTATTAGTTTTAAAAGTAAGTAGGTACAAATTCCAGTCTCGTCACAGGTGCGCGTACGCAAACTACTTATAAAAAACATCGAGAAATGTTAATTTAATTTCGACCGTACGCCGAGAGCGTAAAGTACCTACTTCCTTCTTCCGTTCGAGTTATTTATTATCCTTTTGCTTATAGTTTCCTTTGTATTTTTTTGTTAATGTTTTTTGTTCATGCTTTTTGTATGAATTAAAAGATTGTCTAGCGAATAAATACTACACACCGCTAGAGGATTCGCGAATATTTTTTGTGTGTCTGCTAATAGTATGAAAGCACAGCGCAGTAAGTTTTGTTTTCGACATTGGAACAGTCAGTTTTGTTTACGATATTCAAGCAGTCAGTTTCGTTTCGATATCCGAATAGTTAACAGTTCTTTCCGATTATAGTTTCAGCTCAGTTTTTCCAGTATTGTCTGCTTGTAGTGTCTTACCATAGTCAAATAGTGTTTCATTTCTTCTCCATCTACAATAATAGTGCAGTATTTTCCAAACCCACCTCTCCGTTCCACGAAGCTAACGTTTACACCCGGAACTTACGGTACAGGGCGGTTAGTGGCTCAGATTTGGTTCCGTTATAGTTTTTGAATTTCCAAACACGAGTCCACCCGTCTGGTACACAAATAATTGAATAAATTACGACTTGCAGCAATTTGCATTTACAATATCTATTCAAATTAATTTATTACATTTAAATGTTAGGTTTTCGCAATTAGTACCTATTATAATAAATCAAGCTGACAATTTAATAAAATAAGTTGACCTACTGCCTACACGACACGCTTACCTATACTGTGACACTTCGCTCAGCTTTGGGTTCAAGTCGGCGACGCGTGTGCACGACTCGTTTCGCGTAAAGGGTGGTAGCGTTAAATGCCTACTTTGCTTGGCGTAGACGGCCTTAAACTCAAACTCAAAGCATTTATTTCAATTAGACCATTACGGCACTTTTGAATGTCAAAAATACAAAAAAGAAAATTAAAGCTACAGTCCCAGTCACAAGGCATAATAACTTGAGAAAGTACTGTAGTTGCCCATTCCCTAGCGTAGATCTCTATGGAGAAGAACGGGCAAGAAACTCCATGGACACTATTTTAAAATCAAAATAAGGTTACAAAATCTTGGTTACATCATTAATTTTGAGATTATACATATATGTGAGAACGATGTAGAAGTATTAGATTTTGAAATAAGTACCTACTTGAATCCTCCCATTTTACGCCATACATTCCGACAATTCACGTAGCCAAACTTATGTCGACTCAAGGCAAGGAGCGTGACAAAAACTCAGACACAATTCCCAACAATAACACAACCCAGCTGATTTGAATAGTCCAAAGGACACTGTACAATCAGCTGACTGAATAGAAAGCGACGCAACGTCCCATCAGCTGATTGTGACAACAGGTAACGCACATAACAGAAGGAACTGTTAGAAAAAATTGTCCTTAACAAATTGTGCAACGACAATGCTCCTATTTCTGAAGCAGAGGAGTAGCGGTGGCCCAGTGGTAGCGGCAAGGGCGGATCCAGCCTTGGCGCCAGGGAGGGGTCACATTGTCGTGGCCAAGCAATGACGTATTATATATAGACACGTCATGAACCAACATCGCGGCGCTTAAAAACGGCGAAAATACTAGAATTACTTATAAGCGTGAAGAAAGAGAAAGAAAATATGACACCGAACGGCGGGATGCCTGTTGCGATAGGGAGATAAATATACATCTTCAGTCACGTCACAGGATAAGTAATAGTCAAATTACATGCTCATTATACGTAGCGTCGCGCGACAGGTTGGTGCGTAACTAAGCGCGATGTGGCCAATTGGCTTCATTTCATGTTGTCATTTTAGAGTGCGGACAACGTATCTATAGTTTATAATATCATTGTGGCCAAGTCACAAGAAGTTACAATTTAATTTTGATAATAATATCTTATACAAGTTAAAAGTAGGTATTTTATAAGTAAGTACTGTACTTAAAAATACCTACCTAAATTTAAATAACAAAATCAAATTTTATTTTACGTCTTCTCCCGAAACGCGCTATCACTTCATCTACTTCAATTGGTACGTTTTTATGGACGAGGAGAAGTGTCAGTCCGGTCAGACGTTCTTCAACCACTAAAGCTTTTTCGTAGCCACGATTTTATTTTTTGAAGGCTCTAAGAACGAGCGAAACGAGCTCAAAAATCTTAACACTCTACCTTGGGCAGGTTGCAATTGTTTAGACCCTTCATAGAGGAGATACCTACTAGATCGACCCTCAGACAAACAATGACAACATTCAAGAGGAAGTAGGCTGCAAGACCGAGCGTAGCGAGCTCGAAATTTTTATGACACCTTGCTTTGAACAGGTTCGAATGGTTTCGATCCTTCATATAGGAGTTACTTGGTAGACTTTTAGATAAATTCAAGAGAAAGTAGTCTGTAGAGCGAGCGAAGCGAGCTCGAAAATTGTAACGTATTACCTACCTTGAACAGGTTAGAATTGTTTCGACCTACTGGAGTTACTTGGGCCTTTTGTACTCAAGAAAAACTAGACAACAAGAGCGAGCGAAGCGAGCCAGCAATTTTTTACATCATTGCCTAAGATAATTATGCTATAAATTACATATAAGGCTTCGGGGCAAGGGGCCCTGCGATATCGCAATTTAGAATATGGTCCGAAATCGACTGCGGTATGTCCAGACTCCGCTGCCACTTCACCATCCACAGCCGATATTCGTTTACAACGACAGAAACTGGAGTATTATCTAGTAACAATGTATAATCGGTTGCTAGTCGTTTCAAAGTTTTAAATGTCTTGATTCCTGTATTCGCTTTTTGGCTTATAAACGCTTAGCTGAAACAAAATAAGTATTTCAGGAGACGGTCCTTTATGTCACTTATTATTAAATCCAGAAGAGGGATATATATGGCTCTGCGGAAATATTCTTCAGCAGATTGAGCAGGTTGGTTATTGGCCCTATGTATTTGTCTTGACACTATTCTGGTACATTATGTTTAACAATTTTAATTAGTGGTCCACCTAGGTCCTGGACTCAGCCCAGGGGGGGGTCATGACCCCCATGACCCCCCCCCTGGATCCGCCCTTGGGTAGCGGCCCCCGACTTACGTACAGTAAGTCGTGGGTTCGAGCCCAGACAGGCGCATTACTTTGTGTAATTTATTTCATCACCGCTGCTCCCAAAACGGTGAAGGAAAACATCGTGAGGAAACCGGCATGTCCTAGAACCAACAATTCGAAGACATGTGACATCTACCAACCCGCACTGGGCCCGCGTGCTGGTGCATAGCACATACGCAAGATACGCGCTTTGACGTGGTGTTGCGGATACCAGCCCGTTATACAATGGTTACAATGGTTCTGAAGCAGAGTTTCTGTAATAGCTTTTTATCCACATGAGTTTAAGGCGACTACAGGACCTAAATTAGCAACTCTATTTGTGGTGGTTCAAACTTCGTTTGAAATACTGTTAGAATAAAGTTCTAAACAGCTTGCACTACAAAGTGGTTGTTGCGTCAGTCAGTGCGGGCCGAATAGTGCGAAATGAATGTTTTTTTTGCGATTTACAAAAAATCCACTGATTGGACTAAAAAAATAAAACACTATCATGCTAATATGTTGCTTGTAGAATTATTTGCCAAAAAATGAGAATGATCGCATGTATTTTAGAATGGTTTTTACTCGTTAAAAGATTTTTTAGAGGTAAGTTCGTGATTTTTTTTATCGAGTAAAATTAGTTGTATTATGTTTTCAAAACACTATCGTACTAGCATATATCCTGAAGAATATCATATATTTTACTGGTCTTGTTTATTGCAGTGAATCATATTATGCTTTTTTGCATTATAAAACTCGCGTTTAGCTCTTGTAGTCCCCTTAATTACAGGTGAAATGGTCAAACGTGAAGCTAAGTACTGTCAAAGTTCCCAACTCTTTTTTCACGCTGATGTTTCTTTCAAGTGCTTTGTCTGTAATTCATCATTTCAGCCGAAAGACGTCCACTGCTGGATATGGGGCTCCTCCAAAGGAGGGTTTCTGCCATAATCGCCACGCTTGGCAGGCGGGTTGGCGATCGCAGTACTGTTCTTGTAGTATCCACTTGTTGTAGGCTAATAGGTTGATAACGCAATTCACTAAGAATATCACAGGCTCACCTCACCACCAAGCCCCCCAGGCCCCAGTCCAGGGTGCTTCACCTTACAACTTCCCGCCATTCGTGGTGACTGACAGTTGTCATTAGTGACAGCTACCTGACTACTTGTGAGACAGTGTTACCATCTATTAAATAGATACACTAGCATCGTTACAAAAGCACAGAGAACGCTGCTGCCCATTCTCTGGTAAGTCCCTTAGTCGCCTCTTACGACACCCACGGGAAGATATGGGATGGTGCTGTTCTTTACGCCCGACACCATGTAGAATTCTGTAATTACCATCCTACAAAAGCTTTACGAGACATTTTACGCAATGTAACGCTTTTTACTTCAAAAGTTCGAACCCTATTGCATATATGCAAGCAACTACCTGTGTGCTTCTAACAATCAGCTGATTCGAACGAAGATTTCTTTTGAAATCAGCTGAGGTCTCTTGTGACGATTTTTTGTAACATTTGTCAAAGAAATGGATGTAGACATTAATGTTGCATAAATCTGAGCCAAAGAAATCCTATAGAAGAGCCAGTGTGGCCCAGTGGTGGCGGCCCCGACTTACGAACAGTAGGTCGTGGGTTCGAACCCAGACAGGCATTACTTTGTGTAATTTATTTCATCACCACTGCTCCCAAAACGGTGAAGGAAAACATCGTGAGGAAACCGGCATGTCCTAGAATTAAAAATTCGAAGACATGTGACATCTACCAATCCGCACTGGGCCCGCGTGGTGGATTATAGCCCATTCCCCTCTCATTGAGAGGAGGCCGTGTCCCAGCAGTGGGAACATTATAGGCTGATGATGATGATGATGTATAGATTACTTTTAAAAATGTTATCCTAAATAAATCCGGCTCCAAAAAACGCAAATTCTAATATTATAAATGCAAAAGTTTATGATGATGGATGATGTTTGTTACTCTTTCACGCAAAAACTACAAAATGGATTTGAATGAAAATTAGCACATATAATAGTTTATGACCTGGATTTAAGAGCGGGCCTAACGCCAGGATAAATTCTGATTTCCCCCGCGCGTCTCGCTACACCCGCATTAGTGCCGATAACAAACACGGGCGAGCGGGGCCACGACGCGCGAAGCGTGGGACCAAGCTTGCGTAGTGTAGCGGGTAGGGCGTAGTATATGCAAGCAACACAGTTAAATAAAGCCACTTTTTTTTCTTATTTTTTTTGTATTCATTTTTTAACACCTTCTATACAATACATTCCTATGTTGTTTGTATGTCGTGAAATAAAAGTTTCGACTTTTGAGTACTCCATTTCATCTTAATTTTTTTTTTTCCATTTCGTTTTATCATCACGCCTGTTATTTTGACGACCCGATTGGCGCAGCGGTAGTGAGGCTGCCTTACGTTCTTAGGGTCCCGGGTTCGAATCCCGGTCGGAGCAAATGTTTGAGTGATGAGCATGGACATTAATTTGTTTCCGAGTCATGGATGTTTATATGTATGTATTTACAAACAAAAAGTATCTATGTAGTATATCAACTATCTGGTGTCCACGACACAAGCCTCGTTGCTTAGTGTGGCACTAGATGGCGCTGTGTGTAATGTCCAGCAATATTTATTTATTTATTTATACTTGAAGGTGGTTTTTTTTTGATTTTTTGGCCCATGAGTGCCATACGCTCGACAACATAAACAAACACATATTAATGTCTACAATTTTTGCACAAATACCAACTAAAAAGAAAATGTTTATATTATAAATACATTAAAAACGATAACAAAAAGTAAAATGATGAAATAATAAAATAAATAACATTCGATTTTTTAATAACTTATAAAATTTATAAATACTGTGACCATTAATAAGAGCAAAAAGGCATTCATAAACACCAAACATGACAAAATCGAGAAATGTATAAAATTGATAACCATAATAAAATTGAGGACATACCGTACAATAAGAATCAATAATAAAAGTAAAAATAATAGAATGTATAAAATTTATGACATTGGTAAAATTGAATAAGTAACGAATAAAACTTGATGAAATTAAAAAAAATAAAGATAATATATTGATAACTATGCTAATATTTAAAAATGCATAAGATTGTATTAATGATACCTATACATGATATATACCTAATTGATAAAAACATTGATGAAAATTGTTTTAAATTGATACATCAAGACACAATAACAAAAGTTATAGAATGTGTAAAATTAATAACATTGGTAGAATAAATATTTATAAAATACTGTGCCCGTTAGTAAAAAGAACAAAAATGCAATAATAATAAAAAGCACAAAAGATAAAATCGAAAATTTTATAAAATTGATAACAAAAATAAATTTGATGACATACACTAAGAATCAGAAATAAAAAGTAAAAATGGAGGAATGTGTAAAATTTATGAGCTCAAAATGAAAATCCCAGGCGGCCAGAACATTTTTGGTTTTCGATCATGGGTGTCGTTTTCATAGTTTTTGGGGTCGCTCGCAGGAGTTGATGACTAAATTCCGGGAAGGTCAGTTAGACCAAAACAGGTATTTTATTAAAAATGAACTTTTATTTTATAAACATACACCTACTGGTGAAGAGTCGCGTCTCTTGTGCTTTATACCTAAAGGTCACAGGTTAAGCCTACTTCGGGTCTTTCATGATGACCACGATCACATTGGCATTGACAAAACCATTGATCTTATTTTACGTCATTTCTGGTTTCCAAACTTAAGACCTTTTGTTCGGAAATACATTAATCACTGCCTTGTTTGCCTATCTCACAAAAGGGTGCCTAGAGCTCCTTCGCAACCGATTCAATCGTGGACTAAACCAGACGTCCCTTTTTTGACTCTTCATACTGACGTTCTCGGACCGCTTCCGGAATCGCATGGTTACAAATACATTTTGATTATTGTAGACCGTTATTTTTTTTAAACGATTTTCGCTTCTGGTTTGTAAGACCCCAAAAGGCAAGATGGTGCCGGGAAAAAAATGTGGTTTTTCCATCATGGGTGTCATTTTTATGGTTAACGTGGTCACCGATAACGAAAATGAGATCAAAATGAAAATCCAAGATGGCGCCCAAAAAAAAATTATTTTTGCGTCAACCCCGAAAACCATGAAAACGACACCCATGACGGAAAATCAATAATTTTCCTGGGCTCCATCTTGAATTGTCATTTTGACCCCATTTTTGTAATCAGCGTCCTCGAAAACCATGAAAATGACACCCATGACGTAAAATCAAAAATTTATGCCGGTGCCATCTTGGATTTTCATTTTGACTTCATTTTCGTTATCAGTGACCCTAAAAACCATAAAAACGACACCGATGACAGAAAAACCAAAAATTTACTTTGGCACCATCTTGAATTTTCATTTTGACCTCATTTTCGTTATCAGTGACCACGTAAACCATGAAAAAGACACCCATGACGGAAAATCTAAAATTTTCCTCGGCGCCATCTTGGATTTTCATTTTGACCTCATTTTCGTTATCAGTGACCACGTAAACCATGAAAACGACACCCATGATGGAAAAACCTAAAAATTTCATCAGCGCCATCTTGGATTTTTATTTTGACCACATTTTCGTAATAAGCAACCATGAAAACCATGAAAACGACACCCACGTTTGAAAAACCTAAAATTTTGCTCGCCGCCATCTTGGATTTTTATTTTGACCTCATTTTCGTTATCAGCGACTCCGAAACCATGAAAATGTCACCCACGACAGAAAAACCAAAAAACCAACTTCAAGTATAAATAACAGGCGTGAATGTTTACAGAGTGAACCTCAGTGGCCATTAAGTCGCGCAAAAGTCCAGTCGCACAAGTGTCTTTCGCGCAAGTTTCTTGATACCTACTACCTACCTACTACCTACCTACTACCTACCTACTACCTACCTACTACCTACCTACTACCTACCTACTACCTACCTACTTACTACCTACCTACTACCTACCTACTACCTACTACCTACCTACTACCTACCTACTACCTACCTACTACCTACCTACTACCTACCTACTACCTACCTACTACCTACCTACTACCTACCTACTACCTACCTACTACCTACCTACTACCTACCTACTACCTACCTACTACCTACCTACTACCTACCTACTACCTACCTACTACCTACCTACTGCCTACCTACTACCTACCTACCTACTACCTACCTACTACCTACCTACTACCTACCTACTACCTACCTACTACCTACCTACTACCTACCTACTACCTACCTACTACCTACCTACTACCTACCTACTACCTACCTACTACCTACCTACTACCTACCTACTACCTACCTACTACCTACCTACTACCTACCTACTACCTACCTACTACCTACCTACTACCTACCTACTACCTACCTACTACCTACCTACTACCTACCTACTACCTACCTACTACCTACCTACTACCTACCTACTACCTACCTACTACCTACCTACTACCTACCTACTACCTACCTACTACCTACCTACTACCTACCTACTACCTACCTACTACCTACCTACCTACTACCTACCTACTACCTACCTACTACCTACCTACTACCTACCTACCTACTACCTACCTACTACCTACCTACTACCTACCTACTACCTACCTACCTACCTACCTACCTACACCTACCTACTACCTACCTACTACCTACCTACTACCTACCTACTACCTACCTACTACCTACCTACCTACCTACTACCTACCTACTACCTACCTACTACCTACCTACTACCTACCTACTACCTACCTACTACCTACCTACTACCTACCTACTACCTACCTACTACCTACCTACTACCTACCTACTACCTACCTACTACCTACCTACTACCTACCTACTACCTACCTACTACCTACCTACTACCTACCTACTACCTACCTACTACCTACCTACTACCTACCTACTACCTACCTACTACCTACCTACTACCTACCTACTACCTACCTACTACCTACCTACTACCTACCTACTACCTACCTACTACCTACCTACTACCTACCTACTACCTACCTACTACCTACCTACTACCTACCTACTACCTACCTACTACCTACCTACTACCTACCTACTACCTACCTACTACCTACCTACTACCTACCTACTACCTACCTACTACCTACCTACCTACCTACCACCTACCTACCACCTACCTACCACCTACCTACCACCTACCTACCACCTACCTACCACCTACCTACCACCTACCTACCACCTACCTACCACCTACCTACCACCTACCTACCACCTACCTACCACCTACCTACCACCTACCTACCACCTACCTACCACCTACCTACTACCTACCTACTACCTACCTACTACCTACCTACTACCTACCTACTACCTACCTACTACCTACCTACTACCTACCTACTACCTACCTACTACCTACCTACTACCTACCTACTACCTACCTACTACCTACCTACTACCTACCTACTACCTACCTACTACCTACCTACTACCTACCTACTACCTACCTACTACCTACCTACTAGCTACCTACTACCTACCTACTACCTACCTACTACCTACCTACTACCTACCTACTACCTACCTACTACCTACCTACTACCTACCTACTACCTACCTACTACCTACCTACTACCTACCTACTACCTACCTACTACCTACCTACTACCTACCTACTACCTACCTACTACCTACCTACTACCTACCTACTACCTACCTACTACCTACCTACTACCTACCTACTACCTACCTACTACCTACCTACTACCTACCTACTACCTACCTACTACCTACCTACTACCTACCTACTACCTACCTACTACCTACCTACTACCTACCTACTACCTACCTACTACCTACCTACTACCTACCTACTACCTACCTACTACCTACCTACTACCTACCTACTACCTACCTACTACCTACCTACTACCTACCTACTACCTACCTACTACCTACCTACTACCTACCTACTACCTACCTACTACCTACCTACTACCTACCTACTACCTACCTACTACCTACCTACTACCTACCTACTACCTACCTACTACCTACCTACTACCTACCTACTACCTACCTACTACCTACCTACTACCTACCTACTACCTACCTACTACCTACCTACTACCTACCTACCTATTACCTACCTACCGGTTAATTCGGACGGGTTGTATATATTTAAAATAATTTCGTACAAAAACAATGCACATAAATCAATCATCCGTTTATTTTGCGTTTACTATGAGCCTAAGCACGTAAAAAATACATAGTACATTCGACTTCGGCAATCAGCCATCATTTGAGTCTTCAACTGTTTTAGTTATCGCTTTTCAATTGTATTTATCTTGTTACCCATGTTACACAAAAAAAATAATTGATTCAATTATATTATTAATGGCGAATTGGCGCGGAGCAAAGTGACATAGACTACCCGTCTCAACAGAGCGAGGGCAACTGATCGGCGAGTGATCCAGTGTTGCCGCTTAGGAAAAAATAAAGTCACCAAACTTTTACCAAGAAGTCACTAGATTGGGTGAAAAATTAAACTCAAAAAGTCACTAGAAGTCACTAAATTATTTAATCAATCTTCATAAACAAATTTACTGATTAAAAGTAATTAAAAAAAAAATGAAAAATCATCGAACAATAATTCCAACAAGAATTCCAAAAACACTGCGTTTAAAAATTAATTAGTTGCATTAAATCTTCATCTATTATCACTTCGTCTTCGTCCGGCATGGTGGAAGTGGACGGTTGCTCTGAAGTTGCCGAGGAAGTCGAAGCTTGCGGTTGTAATATGGAAGTAGATGGCACAGTACTCTTATTTATGTTTTTAACGGTTTTCGTCATTTGGGACAAGACTTCACTGGGTAAAACATAACTTTTGCAGGTTTCTTTTAAACATTTTAACTGATTCCGTATCAACAGTATCGAATTCAGAGTTGTTGTTGCTAATCTATTTCGTAGTTTCGATTTAACAATGTTCATTATACTGAACGTCCGCTCTACTTCTGCGTTCGAGTGTGGCAGCGACAAAACTGCAATGGCTAAATCTGCTAAATCTTGGTATGCGTTAATACCTGCAGCATTTTTGTATTTGCTTACTTGTGCCCAGAATTTTATTGTATCGTCATTTGGAATTACGTCCCATTTGACAAAATTAATATTAGTCCATTGCTGTAATATTTTTTCAATTTTGTCCTCATTAAAGCCAAGTTCGATAGCAAGTTCAACAATCGAAGTGTCCTTTATTTGCCTTAAAGTATTTCTTACTGATAACTGTGTCATTTTTTGAAGTGCCACATAATTGCTGGGCAAGCGGTTTTGCAATTCTTTTGCTAGTTTAACAGTGAAATCTATACAGCTTTTTCTAACAGGGGCAATTGTTTCATTTGTTAATTTCGTTTTAGTAATATGAGATTCAAATAGGTATCCTAGGTGAGGTACTGGGCTTAGATGATCTTCAATTTTTAATGTTAAATAGTCTTTCTCGGTTACGGCTCTATTAGGTATCAAAATTCTATTACATATGGATCGTAATAAGGTCATCAACGAGGTAATTAATTGAACTGGATCTATGTTCTCTCCTTCAAAAGTTTTTATTCCAATTTGTATATCATTCAGTATGCTTTTCAAATACAGCAAATGCAAACGATTAGCTTCATTTCTGTACATTTCACTCAGTAAATCAGCAGTATGGCATTTATCTTTTGTCACTGAATAATGCAATTTAAGCTCTTCCCATTGCGATAAAATTCGAACTACAGCCGGTTCTATGGATAGCCAACGTGTATCACATAATTTGAGAATCTTAAGTGGTTCTTCTCCACAATTAATAAGATTGTAAATTTCTTTATATTCGTGTTGGCGTTTCGAAGAAGTAGAAAACCACTTATAGGTTTCTCTTATTAGAAACTCAATATGGCTCGGAATGGTTTGCTGTGATGCATGGCTGACAGCCAGTTGGAGTGAGTGGCAAACGCATCTTATCAGAATTAAATTGGGTAAATTGTACTGCGTTCGCAATATTTCATAAACGCTATTGTGCCGTCCCGTCATTACTGCAGCATTATCGGTTCCTATACCGACCATATTTTGAATCGGTAACTCATGTGACTGTAAACATTTTACTAACGATGAGACAAGGCCGCTTGCATCTGCTCGCTCTACTGGTTCCAGTGAGAGAAAGGCAGACACAATAGCATCCCGAGCATGACTAAAATATCTGATTACAATTCCCATGAATTTAGTCACACTGATGTCTGTAGATTCATCTAAGATGATGCTATACTTCTGGTTACCTATA
Organism: Xestia xanthographa; assembly: GCA_905147715.2. Classification (NCBI taxonomy): domain Eukaryota; kingdom Metazoa; phylum Arthropoda; class Insecta; order Lepidoptera; family Noctuidae; genus Xestia; species Xestia xanthographa. The sequence goes on from LR990671.1 coordinate 5,091,809, forward strand.
TCTTTTAAAAGGTTTTCTCTAAAGTGTGGTGCTAGTACCTGATTTATAATCTGTGTGCATTTGGTTCTATGCATCCTTAGGTCGGCTGATTTTGAATTTGCAAATACATCTTTGCACAAATCCGTTAAATGGTCTATTTGAGAAATAGAACCGTGTTCCGCAATGAATAAAGCAAGTTTACCTTCAGCCTTTTGGACAAATCTATTTTCTTTGGGAGCTGGTACAAAACTTATTTGCTGATTTTTTGACACTGTTTCACTTTTCTGCTTATGTTTCTTTGTATCTGCGTGTTTTCTTATATCGGTTATTCTAGCAGAAAACTCACTATGGCAAAATAAACAAAAGGCTTTAGTGGGATCATTAACAACAGGTTTTAACCAGTTTCTAAATTCTTCTTGATGTTCCCACTCAGTTCTGAACTTCTGACTGTAGGCCTTCTTTTTTAAAGGCACATCCATTTCAGAAACTCTATGAAAACAAAACAATAAACCAGATTCACTCAGATACTATCAAAACATTGGAGAACTATGGACCAAATTAACTATATAATACTTCACTATACTTTAAACATTATACATTAAGATAGCAATATATTTTTCTCATGACAAAGCGAGATGCATAATCATGCTTATAAACGAACGAATCGTGCTGTAACGTGGAACGTTAATAGGGAAATACCCGGTTGGTCAAATCATAGAATTCATAGACATAGAGCATGGACCGAGCACGTCTATGGGTCAAATAAACATTTCGTGTTCCCAGTGCACGTTACTTAATAACTACACAACTGTTAAACTTTTCTTCGTAATTTAAATATAGATATTAATTATAGATTGCATTTACAAGATAAAAAATATGTACTGTTGTGTTGATCATGAAAAGTCGCTAGAAGTCACCAGACTTTTTTTTGTCACTAAATCGTGAAAAAAAGTCACCATAAACCGCAAAAACTCACTAGATCTAGCGACAAAGTCACTAAAACGGCAACACTGGAGTGATCGGTGAAACAAACTGATGTCTCAAGCTCGCGTCACGCGGGACGGAAGACTGCGTATTGCGCGGAATGAAAATGTAGTAAGCGCCAAATGCTTTGAGTCTGTTATCTCTTAAAATAGAAAATATTTTGAAAAAATCCCAATGTCAGCTATAGGTTATACATGAGTGATAATATTTATCAAGTTTATGGTTCAGTAACATGCACCAAAATAGAATAAAAACCAAAAATGTTGAAAATTAGAGGTAACTTTGTGATGGTTTTCTATCGAGAAAATTTTATCCTATTATGTTTTTCGCAAATGTCAACCATCACATTTATAATGAAATTTCCTGACATATACTTGTTTTCCAATTGGAACATGATTTACTTCTCTAAAAATCTAATCATAGATTGAAGATTTTGCTTTAGGCCCGCTCTTAACACATAGGACTTTTTATACCGGTAGTATGATCCCATGGGACAATAGGCTAGTTTCTACCATCAATAAATTGCAAATTTATTTAGTCCGTCAGTTAGAGTATTGGAAAATAATGGACACGTATTTTTTGTTTTTGTAAATCAATGAATATTGACAAAGATAAAATGAATCAAAACTCGGGAGTGGGGGCTCGTGACGTCACAACACACTAAAAATTATAGCACGGCGTGACGTATTGAGAATTTTAAAAGCGTCGTAGTGTCAAATATTTTTTGATAATCTAACTGACGGACTAATTAGATTTTTTCAGGACACAAGCCTATTACCGGCCATAAGCTAGTAGGTATGTTACAATGATGAACAATTTTGTACATACGTTCAGCTGATTCAAGAAAGATCTTCGGAGTGTGCTCGTGTGGCTGTCCAAAGGCGTCAAGCTTTTGTCAATAGTTTTAGGCTACATACGCACTATGCGGTTAGCCGCAATGCGGTCAGCCGTCCGGTGGACCGCAGGATGCGGTTGCGCTTGCGGTAAGCCGGGTGGCGGTTAGCCGCAACCGCAACCGGAACGTGCGGTTAAGAAACCGTCGTGGTTTGCGGTTGGATCGACTCATTTCCAAGATGGACGTCGAAGAAGTCGCAGCTATTTGCTATATTTACTCGCGTTATATAAAGAAAAAGAAACTTTTCTGTATCGAAATCCATAGTTAATCTATACTAATATTATAAAGAAGTAACATTTGTTTGTAAGTTTGTATGTAGGGGGTAATCTCCGGAAGTAATGAACCAATTTTAAAAACTGTTTCACTGGTAGAAAGCTACATTATTCGTGAGTGCTATAGGCTATATTTTATTCCCGTACTCCCACAGAAACGAGAACTACGCGAGTGAAACCGCTGGACGTCAACTAGTTATCGATCGGGGTGACATATATTCTTTACAGAAAAAACCCCGTAAATAAATAAAGATTAAAAAAAAAGAAAGATGTTTTCCCATCAGCTGATTTTTTTACAGGTAGCGTGTGTTAGATAAATTAAATTATTATGTGTCTAGTATTAAATACATAAATACTTGAAATACCTATAAATGCAAATATTATCTGTTTTATTTTGTCTAATCAATTGTTAAAATGAATTAATTAAATAACAAACTTATTTGTGTACAAGTCAAACACTGATTTGACTCAACGGTCACTTGTGAATCATACTTATTTCTTAACTGGTATAAAAGGGTGGAGCCTCATTGGAGCGGGTTCACCAGTCCGATCACCATGCTTGGCAAGCCGATCCCTTGGACGAAGCGAGCCAAGTACTTGGGTGTTATCCTAGACCGACGTCTGAACTTTAGTGAGCACATAAAGACGGTGCGTTCGCGTGCCGCCTTTGCTCTCGGTAGGCTTCACTATATTCTGAACGCACGTAGCAAATTGTCACTCAAGTGCAAATTGCGTATTTACACCGCGTGCATCAGGCCTATCATGACTTTCGCATGTCCCGTTTTTGCGCACACCAAACCCTACCATCTTCATAAGATGCAGACCCTCCAGAATAGGTTCTTGCGAAAGGCCACAGGTGCCCCACCTTACGTTAGGAATGAGCAACTCCATGTTGATCTCAAAATCCCCACCATGATGCAGTACATGAAACGTCTGACCAAGGGCTTTTTCGATTCAGCCGAAAAACACCCTAATCCGCTGATCTCCTCAGCAGCCAGTTATGCCCCCTCTAACATATCTAGGATTCGTAGACCCAGACTTACCCTTGCCACTCCCGATGACCCTATCACCCTTTATCAAGAGAGCTGTAGGGAAACGAGTACACTACGTAGGTACAAATACAAAAACCGATTTAAACCGCGAATCCGGTCCCGCCGGCGTGGACCCCCGCGACCCCCCAGTAACATCACTGCCCGACCCCAGCCCGACATGCTCGATGAGCCAATTAATGATCCGACCCAGCCTGTTGTTGTCCCTTGCTGCCCCCTTGCCAATGACCCACTAAGCCGAGGCCCGAACCCCACAGGGGGTGCCCTTAGTGACGGTTCATTTAATGTGTAATTCCTGTTAGTTTGTAAGCCCTGGCTGGGGGCCTTAAAGTAATTTTTGGCCACCACAGGATTGTCCGGTTAAGCAGTCAAGCAACCGTCTAGAGTTGCAACTGCGAGTGGTCCCACCTAAAAAAAAAAAAAAAAAAAAAAAAAAAAAAAATGGAGCGGGTTCAGTCGCTCTACGACTTTCGGGGCGTTAACATCTAAGGTATGACATTATTTTGATTATGGTTGATAATACTATTCTGATTATATTGCTGATTTGTCGTGATAACGATGATAGTGATTGTGATAACGATGATAGTGATTGTGACAACGATGATGGTGATTGTGATAACGATGATGGTGATTGAGATAACGATGATAGTGCTTGTGACATTGATGATGGTGATTGTGACAACGATGATAAAGAAAGAAAGAAAGAAAGAAAAAGCATTTATTAGCCCGCACAGGACAACACACAAATAAAAATGGTTAAATTAACAGTACTTACAAATAGTAAAAATAAAAAAATAAACAAAGAGAAAAAAAACATGAAATGAAATTGGTCCTGTACGAGGCCAAAAGGCCCCTATCTCAGCATATATGGTATTCTATGATGGTGATTGTGATAACGACGATGGTGATTGTGATAGTGCGACGATGGTGATTGTGTTAGTGATTGTGAATAACGACGATGGTGATTTTGTTAGTTTAGGTTAGATTAATATTGTGTTAAAATGATGATGATTGTGTTAAAATGATGATGATTGTGATAAAATGATGATGATTGTGTTAAAATGATGATGATTGTGTTAAAATGATGATGATTGTGTTAAAATGATGATGATTGTGATAAAATGATGATGATTGTGATAAAATGATGATGATTGTGTTAAAATGATGATGATTGTGATAAAATGATGATGATTGTGTTAAAATGATGATGATTGTGTTAAAATGATGATGATTGTGTTAAAATGATGATGATTGTGATAAAATGATGATGATTGTGTTAAAATGATGATGATTGTGTTAAAATGATGATGATTGTGTTAAAATGATGATGATTGTGTTAAAATGATGATGATTGTGTTGAAATGATGATGATTGTGTTGAAATGATGATGATTGTGATAAAATAATGATGATTGTGATAAAATAATGATGATTGTGTTAAAATGATGATGATTGTGTTAAAATGATGATGATTGTGTTAAAATGATGATGATTGTGTTAAAATGATGATGATTGTGTTAAAATGATGATGATTGTGATAAAATGATGATGATTGTGTTAAAATGATGATGATTGTGATAAAATGATGATGATTGTGTTAAAATGATGATGATTGTGTTAAAATGATGATGATTGTGTTGAAATGATGATGATTGTGATAAAATAATGATGATTGTGATAAAATAATGATGATTGTGTTAAAATGATGATGATTGTGATAAAATGATGATGATTGTGATAAAATGATGATGATTGTGATAAAATAATGATGATTGTGATAAAATAATGATGATTGTGATAAAATAATGATGATTCTGATAGAATGATGATGATTGTGATAAAATGATGATGATTGTGATAAAATGATGATGATTGTGATAAAATAATGATGATTGTGATAAAATAATGATGATTGTGATAAAATAATGATGATTCTGATAGAATGATGATGATTGTGATAAAATGATGATGATTGTGATAAAATGATGATGATTGTGATAAAATAATGATGATTGTGATAAAATAATGATGATTGTGATAAAATAATGATGATTCTGATAGAATGATGATGATTGTGATAAAATGATGATGATGTGATAAATTGATGATTGTGATAAAACGACGATTGTGATAAAATGATTATGATGTGATAAAACGACGATTGTGATAAAATGATGATTGTGATAATAAAGGTGAATCACAATCATCTTCATTATAACAAGATAATGAAGATGATTGTGGTTATTATGATGTGATTATTATGTTATTATTATGTGAGTTGTTTATTAGGTATGATCGATATATTGCTATGTAACGTTGTGTTATATACACTACTACGGTTAATTGTTATATACTACGAGGTAAATATAATGTTATTATGAAGTGAATCCCATTGTTTATATTTTATACCTAATAAGTTACGAACATTAAATATTTAAATACATCTAGTTACATATCTACATAGTTATATACTCAAATCTTAACACGTGCATAAGTTGCGATTTTGAAAAAACTATTCTTTGTGCAATGGTCGTCTTGAATTAGTTACCTTTGTTGATTTTGGGATGATGGTGTAGGTAGACTATTTAGTAATGGGTTCTGTAGTTATACCGATATGAAAGCGAGCGCAGAGTAACGTTGTACTTACTTTTTTTTTTTCGGGAAATCATCAAATGACTAAATGAGGAGAATAAATTAAAAGAAAAAAAAACAAGCTTTTAATCCTTATTAATAAAAAGAGCTAAAAAGTTAAAAATAATTGAAACCTGATAAGAAAAATAAAAGCGTACACATTTTGATTGCAAAAAAAAATTATGAATTTATTTTTCTTAAGTATCAGGTTTAAATTATTTTTAACATTTTATTTACTTACTTACCCATTTTTATTAATAAACTAGCTGACCCACGCAACTTCGTCTCCGTCACATAAGAGAGAAAAAGCTAACAAAAGGAATACATTTTCCCCGTTTTTGCAACATCTTTCATTTATGCTCCGCTCCTTTTGGTTGTAGCGTGATGTTATATAGCCTATAACCTTCCTCAATAAATGGGCTATCCAACACAAAAATAATTTTTCAATTCCAACCAGTAGTTCCTGAGATTAGCGCGTTCAAACAAACAAACAAACTCTTCAGCTTTATAATATTAGTATAGAGTATAGATAAAAGCGTGTTACATTTTGATTGCAAAAGAAAAATAATGAAGGTGTATTATGCTAAAAAATGTAACACGCTTTTATTTTTCTTATCAGATTTAAATTATTTTCAACATTTTAGTTACTTATTTTATTAATGTAGATTTGAGCAGTTTTCAAAAAGCTGATTAAAATGTGAACCAATTTTTACCATTTGTTCTTAGGTTCACCGCCTGCATAATTAATTTCATTTTACCGGCCTTTAATTTCATTGTTTTGCCTCACATTTGCCAATATACGACTACACCTTTCGTTTCTTTTTGTTTCTTACTGGACCCCAATTTATTTTGACCAAACATCCTACTACAGCCATTCAAAAGTGACTCTTAACTATCCAAAATTAAACTTCAAAATCGTTTACCAAAATTTTCGTGTGACGAAAACAGTCGAAAAGTCGTCTTGTAATTTTGAGAATATGGTTCAATTTCCCTTGTAGTTATATCAAGTCCATTTTGCAATATTTACAATGGATTAAATGCACGTGCGCTTGCAATGAGCGGAATTAAAAAAAAAAAAAAAACCATACAGGTATACAATTTCACAGCTGACTGTCAGCTGTTTGTCTTCAAAAAGGGATATTGGACCGTATTGCGTGTTGTTAAGGTGGATTGTCGGGTGGTAAGGAGATCATTTATTATTATTTTAAAGTATATGGTACCTATATAGGTAAGTAAAAATTAATGTTATTTTGAAAGTACTAAGTTCTGTTTGGACCTTAGTTTTCTTTGTTTTCGTTGGTAATTGCTGTCGATTGTGTTGTGCACAAACTAAACTTAATTTAGGCTATTGCTATCTTTTACTAAAAGGCAGTGCGAGAAAAGGACGGCTATAGCTATGAACTAAGTTAGAGATGTCAAACTAGTTTATGCCTTGCGCTTCACCGTGTTTTAGTCGATTTGTTTTTACGTGCACCCTTCATTTGTATGGAAATATTAGTTCCAATTTTTGACAGCTCTAAATTCCGTCCGTCTCTTTCACGTTTTATTATAGGGAAAAAGATAACAATAGCCTTAAGGCGGCTCCCCGAGCAAATGACCTTGAGCGAGCAGTTTTTCGGAGCCTACTCCTCTTTATCCAAAAGAAATACCAACTAATAAAAAATACATTAAATTACTACATATCCTTGACTCCAAAATTGTCGTTTCATATTTTTTTTTAAGTTGCTTAATGTTTAATAATAAATCCCCTCACAACGAAACCATAGAAATGAGAAATAATGATTTATAAAATGCTACTCCTCGTAAAGTAACCATTATTTTGATTTGCTACTTATACTAATGGATAGGCAATTTAATAATGAACATAATTGTCGTTTTATTTTTTCCAAAAGACGTAAGTTTGATTTTATAAAGAATAAAAACCACTAATTTCGCACAATTCGGCCTGCAGTGACTGACGTAACGACCAATTCGTAGTGCAAGCTGATTAGAACTTTATTCTAACAGTATTTCAAGCGAAGTTTGAACCACCACAAATAGAGTTGCTAATTTTGCTCGGGGTACCGCCTTAATTAGGTCTAGTATCCTAACGATTATGATTTGGCATGGGATTTCCTATTGGTTTAGTACGTCTCCCACGATATAGGAAAAAAATCCTAGTGTGTGGGAAACGTTTCACCAACATCATCTCCCTGACCTTGTTCCAAAATCTATGAGAACCGCGTTTTGACAACTCTTAAAAAGTATCAAAATGGGGACTATCGCGCATGAATTCGCCGCTAGAGGCGTTCGTGTAGAGTAAGGTCTTCCGAAATGTCAGATGTCATACAGTGATCGCGCGTTGCGTGCTTTTTTATCACGTATTTATACTAATACTAACAATTGTGTTCTAGAATGAGCCATTCCTGATCTATACTAATCTATACTAATATTATAAAGCTGAAGAGTTTGTTTGTTTGAACGCGCTAATCTCAGGGACTACTGGTTGGAATTGGAAAATTCTTTTAGTGTTGGATAGTCCATTTCTTGAGGAAGGCTATAGGCTATATAACATCACGCTACGACCAACAGGTGCTGAGCAGCGAGGGTGAAACCGCGGGGAACAGCTATAGTTTATAACCTAGATTAAGGGCCCGTGCACAAAATCAAGACATTTTGAACATTTTTGATCACTACTTGTGGGAAAGGCAAGAAGAATTTGAACCTTATTTATTTTTATTATAAGAGACAGGTTCTTCATCTTGTCGACTGCTTGAACAATTTTTTAAAATAATGTATATATTAATGGCAATCACCCATATTCAAAATCCCTTTTCCGCAAAAGTAACGAGCGAGTGATGTTTGTGGTTCGCTGAACAAAGAACTACAAAATATTCTGAACATTAAAAAATATGAATAACATCATTATATGGTCTACTCGTAACATAGCAAGAAACATTATTGATTTCAATACGAAATATAGCAGAAAAAAAATGTTTGAAAAACGTAATTTGTGGAAAACTTCGGGACAAATAAGTATTTTTTTCTATACCTTAGAAACACTTTAAGAATTATTTAATCTCAAGGTAGCTTTTTAATAGAATCTGAATTTTAATTTATAAATAAACAATAACTTCATTTCGTAAATAATTCGCAAAGTGAGCTATATTATCGACCGCGCAAACCCGCTCCCGTCAGTAACAACCGGGCCCTCCCAGCGTGAGCACGTATCACTTTGCTTCGCAAGCGCTCCCGAGTTATTACGTGAATATATTTCCGAGATATACGCAGACTACCACATTTCGATCCAGTAACTTTTTGATTGTATTAAGAGTTTTTTTTTGACGTTGGTTGCTTATTAAGATTTGTTTCGTCTTCATATTATTTAAAGTTAAGTTTCTTTGTTTGTACTTAATATTATGTTTTATGTAAGGGTAATAATCTGCGGAACTACTGGGGGTCTAAAATGGCCGCTTTATCAGAATCCTAATATGAATCACGTTAAGAAATGAAAATTCTTAAAATGGACTTTATAGTCATGCTCATAAAGTCCGTTTTAAGGATTTAATTTTTTAGTGAATTAAATTATGATTCTGCTAAATGTAAATTCTTAAAATGGACTTTATGGTCATGACCATAAAGTCCGTTTTAAAGATTTTTTTTTTAGAGTGAAATACTTTATGATTCTGCTAAAGTGGCCTTTTTAGGCCCGCTGATCCGATTCCGAAAATTCTTTCATTTAGGGGATTTCACTACTTCATAATATTATTATTGGTTTTTATGGTACCTACAATTTGATTTTGAAATAAAGATAATTTTCTATTTTGGAAGTGCGATTTGGTAGAAATCGTCACGTAAGAAAATGCCGTATATTGTTGTGTGTGTGTGTGTGTGTGTGTGTGTGTGTGTGTGTAGTAGGAGGTATACAAGAAGGGTATGGCGGGGACGAGTGAGCGAGCGATATTTTTCTTCATAGATGTCGTTTTCGTGGGTTTTGGGGTTGGTTATAACGAAAATGAGGTCAAAATGAAAATCCAAGATGGCGCCGACGAAAATTTTCGGTTTTATCCTCATGGGTGTCGTTTTCATGGTTTTTGGGGTTGCTGGTTACGAAACTGAAGTCGAAATGCAAATCCAAGATGGCGCCGAGGAAAATTTTTGATTTTCTGTCATGGGTGTCGTTTTCATGGTTTTTGGGGTTGCTGGTTACGAAAATGAGATCAAAATGAAAATCCAAAATGGCGCCGAGGAAAATTTTTGATTTTCCGTCATGGGTGTCGTTTTCATGGTTTTTGGGGTTGCTGGTTACGAAACTGAAGTCGAAATGCAAATCCAAGATGGCGCCGAGGAAATTTTTTTGTTTTCCGTCATGGGTGTCGTTTTCGTGGTTTTTAGGGTTGTTGGTTACGAAACTGAAGTCGAAATGCAAATCCAAGATGGCGCCGAGGAAAATTTTTGATTTTCTGTCATGGGTGTCGTTTTCATGGTTTTTGGGGTTGCTGGTTACGAAACTGAAGTCGAAATGCAAATCCAAGATGGCGCCGAGGAAATTTTTTTGTTTTCCGTCATGGGTGTCGTTTTCGTGGTTTTTGGGGTTGTTGGTTACGAAACTGAAGTCGAAATGCAAATCCAAGATGGCGCCGAGGAAATTTTTTTGTTTTCCGTCATGGGTGTCGTTTTCGTGGTTTTTAGGGTTGTTGGTTACGAAACTGAAGTCGAAATGCAAATCCAAGATGGCGCCGAGGAAAATTTTTGTTTTTCTGTCATGGGTGTCGTTTTCATGGTTTTTGGGGTTGCTGGTTACGAAAATGAGGTCAAAATGAAAATCCAAAATGGCGCCGAGGAAAATTTTTGATTTTCCGTCATGGGTGTCGTTTTCATGGTTTTTGGGGTTGCTGGTTACGAAACTGAAGTCGAAATGCAAATCCAAGATGGCGCCGAGGAAATTTTTTTGTTTTCCGTCATGGGTGTCGTTTTCGTGGTTTTTGGGGTTGTTGGTTACGAAACTGAAGTCGAAATGCAAATCCAAGATGGCGCCCAAAAAAATTTTTGGTTTTTCGTCATGGGTGTCGTTTTCATGGTTTTTGGGGTTGCTGGTTACGAAACTGAAGTCGAAATGCAAATCCAAGATGGCGCCGAGGAAATTTTTTTGTTTTCCGTCATGGGTGTCGTTTTCGTGGTTTTTAGGGTTGTTGGTTACGAAACTGAAGTCGAAATGCAAATCCAAGATGGCGCCGAGGAAAATTTTTGTTTTTCTGTCATGGGTGTCGTTTTCATGGTTTTTGGGGTTGCTGGTTACGAGAATGAGGTCAAAATGAAAATCCAAAATGGCGCCGAGGAAAATTTTTGATTTTCCGTCATGGGTGTCGTTTTCATGGTTTTTGGGGTTGCTGGTTACGAAACTGAAGTCGAAATGCAAATCCAAGATGGCGCCGAGGAAATTTTTTTGTTTTCCGTCATGGGTGTCGTTTTCGTGGTTTTTGGGGTTGTTGGTTACGAAACTGAAGTCGAAATGCAAATCCAAGATGGCGCCCAAAAAAATTTTTGGTTTTTCGTCATGGGTGTCGTTTTCATGGTTTTTGGGGTTGCTGGTTACGAAACTGAAGTCGAAATGCAAATCCAAGATGGCGCCGAGTAATTTTTTTTGTTTTCCGTCATGGGTGTCGTTTTCGTGGTTTTTGGGGTTGTTGGTTACGAAACTGAAGTCGAAATGCAAATCCAAGATGGCGCCGAGGAAATTTTTTTGTTTTTGAGGTCGCTCATTATTTTAATTTTTTTGCTTCCTGGGTGCCATCTTGGATTTTCATTTTGACCTCATTTTCGTAATTAGCGACCTCGAAAACCATGAAAACGACATCCATGACGGAGAAACAATAAATTTTCAACGGCGCCATCTTGGATTTTCATTTTGACTTTTTCGTAACCAGCAACCCCAAAAACCACGAAAACGACACCCATGACGGAAAATCAAAAATTTTCCTGAGCGCCATCTTGGATTTGCATTTCGACTTCAGTTTCGTAACCAGCAACTCCAAAAACCATGAAAACGACAACCATGACGAAAAATCAAAAATTTTCCTCGGCGCCATCTTGGATTTGCATTTAGACTTCATTTTCGTAACCAGCAACCCCAAAAACCACGAAAACGACACCCATGACGGAAAACAAAAAAATTTCCTCGGCGCCATCTTGGATTTGCATTTCGACTTCATTTTCGTAACCAGCAACTCCAAAAACCATGAAAACGACACCCATGACGGAAAATCAAAAATTTTCCTCGGCGCCATCTTGGATTTGCATTTAGACTTCATTTTCGTAACCAGCAACCCCAAAAACCACGGAAACGGCACCCATGACGGAAAACAAAAAAATTTCCTCGGCGCCATCTTGGATTTGCATTTCGACTTCATTTTCGTAACCAGCAACTCCAAAAACCATGAAAACGACACCCATGACGGAAAATCAAAAATTTTCCTCGGCGCCATCTTGGATTTGCATTTAGACTTCATTTTCGTAACCAGCAACCCCAAAAACCATGAAAACGACACCCATGACGGAAAATCAAAAATTTTCCTCGGCGCCTCCTGGATTTTTATTTTGACCTGATTTTTGTAATCAGCAACCCCAAAAACCATGAAAACGACACCCATGACTTAATAACCAAAAATTTTTCCTGGCGCCAACTTGGATTTTCATTTTGACCTCATTTTCGTTATCAGTGACCACTTAAACCATGAAAACGACACCGATGACGGAAAATACAAAAATTTTCCTGTGCGCCATCTTGGATTTTCATTTTGACCTCATTTTCGTAATCAGCGACTCCGAAAACCATAAAAATGGCACCCATGATGGAAAAAACAGAAGTTTTCCTCGGCGCCATCTTGGATTTCCATTTTGATCTCATTTCGTTATCAGCGACTCCTTAACCATGAAAATTACATCCACGACAGAAAAACCAAAAGAAAAAACCACCTTCAAGTATAAATAACAGGGGTATGTTATGTTTACTCTACAGAGTGAACCTCAGTGGCCATTAAGTCCAGTCGCGCAAGTGTCCTTTCGCGCAAGAGTCCATTCGCGCAAGTGTCCTTTCGCGCAAGAGTCCATTCGCGCAAGTGTCTTGGCGCGCAAATGTCCGTTCGCGCATAAGTCTAATCGAGCAAAAGTCCATTCGCGCAAGTATCCAGGCGCGCAAAAGACCGTTCGTGCATAAGTCCAATCGCGCAAAAGTCCATGCGCGCATTTGTCTTTTCGCGCAAGTGTCTTTCGCGCAAAAGTCCCAGATCCAGAAAAATTAAGTTTGTCCTTTAAAAAGTTTGTACGGAACCCTCAGTGCGCGAGTCCAACTCGCACTTTTATTTATCATTTTGTAAAATGTTTATATGTATCTAAATTCTTCCAATACAAAGTAAACCATTTTTATTTTGATTATGATAAATATACAGTAGACACACATTCCAGACTTTTATTTCTAAACCGTACTGACTTTATAATAAAATTATGTACCTATCATAAAATAATATCGTCTACAGGATCAAAATGGTTTAAGAGTGCGGCGCCATCCGCTCGCAACTGCAATTCGAAGCAAAGGCAAAAACACGTTGAAATATTGTTGTCTCTGTTTCACACTCCCCGGCCCGTTGCGTAGCCGCGCGTGAGCCAGTGTGAATAGAGTGTACCTATGCGTGTGTTAATAGTGTTTGGTGTTTACCTTTTTATTAGTTATCATGTTCATTGTTTGCTTTATTTTTGTTAGTTACTTTGTGCAATCGTTAGTATATGTGCAGAATAGTAATGCGTTTTTAGGAAATCTGTCTACAATGTTTTTATCTCAAATGTTAGATTAACTCAAAATCTAGGCTTTGTTGAAAAAAACCGGCCAAGTGCGAGTCGGACTCGCACACGAAGGGTTCCGTACCATTGACTATATTTAGTATTTGTTGTTATAGCGGCAACAGTGATACATCATCTGTGAAAATTTCAACTGTCTAGCTGTCACGGTTCATGAGATACAGCCTGGTGACAGACAGACGGACAGACAGACGGACAGACAGCGAAGTCTTAGTAATAGGGTTCCGTTTTTACCCTTTGGGTACGGAACCCTAAAAAATCTGGGTTACTTACTACTCTTTCTATACCACTAATGTAGATAACTGAAAATCTGAAATAAAAGTAGGTACGTACTGCGGGTCTAAAATGGCCGCTCTAGCAGAATCCACGCAGAATCTTAGTATGAATCACGTCAAAAATTTAAAATTCTTAAAATGGACTTTATGTTTATGAGGTTAAAGTCCATTTTAATAATTTTAAATTTTTATCGTGTTTCATATTACGATTCTGATAAAGCGGCCATTTTAGACCCCCTGGTGGCTCAGTGGTGGCGGCCCCGACTTACGAACAGTAAGGCGCGGGACAAATACAAGAGGCGTCGGGCGCGGACATGGCGCGGGCGGCTTCCTATTCCATTCAAATATCATACAAAATGCATGGAAATAACGTGCAATTTAGGCTACACGGTATATCATTGCGCTGACGAGGATGTGACGATAAACGATATACCTACCGTGTGTTGTATTTGTCCCGCGCCCATAGACTTAGTACTTATAATACTGCCCGCGCCTAAGTCGTAGGTTCGAACCCAGGCAGGCGCATTACTTTGTGTAATTCATCAACTCTGCTCTCAAAACGGTGAAGGAAAACATCGTGAGGAAAGGAAACAATAAGTATCCTAGAACCTAAAAGTAGGTAGGTAGTAGGTAGGCAGTAGGTAGTCAGTAGGTAGGCAGTAGGTAGGCAGTAGGTAGGCAGTAGGTAGGCAGTGATGATGCCATCTAGCCGATTTCGACCACAGCGACTGCATTCGATGACTTTCTAGTGTGGTTGTAGAGAGCTTTGGTGTGCTGCTCTTTCATGTGCTCTCAAGTGGCTAGCATATCCAACTTTGGCCGAAAAACTCCGAGCACAAATCGGACATGTCAGAACACCATTGACGAAATTGTAGGGTATAGCTGTAGGTGGTCTAGCTTTAAGTTCATCACGCTTTAAGTCCAGCTGTGACCTTCTTCTCTCTTCAAAGGCGTCGACCTGCCGATGCACACGACGTCTCCACTCGGGCCGACTTTGCGCCTGCTTTTCCCACACTAACGGGTCAATTTCGCATCTTTTGAAGTGTCTATTCTGAACATCCTTGAAACGTAAAAACTGTCCACCACATTTCCGTTTCCCTTCCTGGAGTTCAGAATAGAAGATGCGCTTCGCCAGTCTGTCTTCGTGCATCCTAGAGACATGCCCACACCATCTTAGCTGACGTCTCATCAAGTAGGCCTCTATGCCAAGGACCTTGGCTTGCCTTAAAACGTTCGTGTTTCTAACACGGTCCGACCATTTGATGTTAATTATGTTTCGGAGGCATTTGAGATGGAATTTGTCCAAGGTCTTTATATGTCTTCGATACAGGCACCACGTTTCCGACGAGTACAAAAGATTTGGAAGGACTATTGCCATGTATACAGAGATCTTGGTCTTGAGCTTCAAATCGTGCGAGCTGAAAACTTTGGGCTTCAATTTGCCAAAAGCTGCTGCTGCAGCACATATTCTCTGATTAACCTCTGCGTCAAGATCCCCTTTACTGGTAATTATGCTGCCTAAATATTTGAAGCTTTCTACTCGTTTCAGCTTGCCACTGCCGATTAGGATGTCAGGAACCAACAGCTGTTCGTCCACGTTCGTAGCCATAACTTCGGTTTTTTTAACGTTTATTGAAAGACCAAACTTACAACAAACGTCATTGAGGCTACCTATCAGCGCCTGCAAACCGTCGCAAGTGTCTGCCACGAAGCACAGGTCATCAGCGTACATTATCTCTGTAATCGTGGTATAAGAGACTTTTGTTCGGGCTTTCAGTCTAGCAAGGTTGAATAAATTGCCATCGGTTCGGAAACGAATTCGAATGCCTTCTGAAATATGGTTCAGGGTTTCTCGAATGACGACGGCAAAGTATAGAGCAAAGAGTGTTGGTGCAAGAACGCATCCCTGCTTTACGCCACAGGTGACATTAAAAAAGTCTGATTGCTCGCCTTTTATCGCAACGCAACAGGACATATCGTCATGCAGAAGTCGTATCATCCTAACAAATTTTTCAGAGCATCCCAATTTTATTAACAGAGCCCACAGAGCTTCTCGAGGAACACTGTCGAATGCCTTTTCAAGATCGACAAAGCAGAGGTATAGGGGTCGACCTTGTTCTTTACTTTTTTCTTGAAGCTGGCGAACAGAGAATATAGCTTCACAGGTCCCTCTATCAGGACGAAAGCCAAATTGGGTCTCTGGAAGGATTGTTTCTGATAATGGAATAAGACGGTTGAGAAGGATTTTCGCAAAAACTTTTCCAGGGGTTGACAGCAGCGAAATTCCGCGATAAGAGTTGCAGTCTGATCGGTCACCTTTGTTCTTATACAGGGCACTTATTCGAGATACTTTGTAAGTGTCTGGCACCCTCTCTTCACTCCACATTGTCACGAAGAGATCCCTGATGACTTCATGCAATCTCTCACCCCCGTACTTAAGCAGCTCCCCTGGGATGTTATCAACACCAACCGCCTTTTTGTTGTGTAGTTGTTTGATGGCATCCTGGACTTCTTTTATAGTTGGGGGCTCGTCTAGCCCAGTGGCTGTGGGTAGTGTGGACATAGAAAGAACATATGTCATATCTGCTGAGCGATCTAAATTGAGAAGGTCGTTAAAATGCTGGGCCCAACGCACAAGCACTTCCTCTTTAGATGACAAACGCTCAGAACCATCACGTGATTTAATAGGCACATTAACACGATTGCTTGTTCCAATCAGTTTCCTCACCTCCCCATAAAATGCACCAAGTTGTCTAGTGTCCGATAGCCACTGAATGTATTCGGCTTTTTCAAGCCACCACTTGTCCTTAATACCCCTAGTTAATTTCCGCAATTCAGAACTACTCTGTTTGGTGTTGCCTACGGTACTGTATGGTCTACTGCGATCTTGTTGTCTTAGCAGGTTTCGGTGCTTTTGCAGTGCTTCTGCCAAAATCTCATTATTCTCATCAAACCAGTCCTCATTCCTGTGCATCTTTGTGCCTAATATCTGAGAACCAGTATCCAGTAGTCGAGAAGAGAAGTCTTGCCATCGAGCATGAAGATCACCATCCGATGCAGTAGAATTACTCAGTGCAGAATTAAGAGCATTGACATATTCCTCCCTCGTATTGAGATCCTGAAGTTTCCCTACGTTTAGGCACGTGGTTCTTACTAGGGGCGATCTACGAGGAGGATGAAGCCGAAGTTTTAGCTTCGTTATAATCAGCCTATGGTCCGTCCAGCAGTTTGCACCTCGCATTACACGTGTAATTCTAACTTGGGGTATGTCTCTTTGGCGAACAATCGCGTAGTCAATAAGATGCCAGTGTTTGGAACGAGGGTGCATCCACGTAGCCTTGTGCTTCATCGGGAGTCTGAATAGCGTGTTCGTGATGGATAAACTGAACTGAGCACAAAGGCTGAGTAGTGATTGCCCGTTACTATTCATATTACCGATTCCGTGTCTACCTAAAACACTGAGCCACGCTTCGAAATTACGCCCAACTCTAGCATTAAAATCACCCAGGATTAGTATTTGCTCCCTAGGTGAGATTTTAGCAAGAACTTGAGCCAATTCTTCATAAAACTTGTCCTTAACCTCGTCTGGATTAGTCATGGTGGGTGCGTATACACTTATTACATTTAAATAGTTACCATTATCGAGATGTAGGCGTAATGATACTGTTCGATCTGAAATGTAAACTGGGTGTTCATCTAATTTCTTGGCGATCGTCGTCTTAATCGCAAAACCTACCCCCGAGCGCAGGCCCCGGGCGAGGTAGGCAGTAGGTAGGTAGTAGGTACTCATCAAGACGAATCAAACGAGCCCAAACTCGAAGCGGTTGCGTTGTTTTATTACGGAGATCCTTTGGCCCCCCTTTCAGCTTCATCATCAAACCCTGATTACCACTTAGCACCAAAGTACTCGTCAAGACAAATCATACGAGCCCAAACTCGATGGGGTTATGTCGTTTTGTAACGGAGTTCCCATGGACACCTTCTAGCTCCATCATCAGACCCTGGACCCTAAAGACAAAGTACTCGTCACGACGAATCAAACAAGTTCAAACTCGATGGGGTTACGTCGTTACATTATAGAATTCCTATGGCCACCTATAGCATTGTCAGTGTCACGCGATATACCTACATATGCGTGCAAAATTTCAGCTCAATCGGTAATCGGGAAGTGGATCAAATTTTACTTGCAAGATTTGATTACTTACAGATTACAGACAAACATCGGGACACGTGAAACTATATCAAAGCTTGTAAAATAAAACATAATATTTATTTAGTCGGTAGGTACCTAGGTACCCTTATGTTATGATTATGAATGAAACCTATTAGTCGGACATTTGAATCCTAAACATATCTAATTCAGTATGTACTAACCCAGTGTAATGTAATTTCGATTATGAACGAGAAAAAATATGTGGCAGGCATTTTTTTGGTCTGAGTTTAAAAAAATTATGAAAACAAAAAGGTAGGTAGATACTTACTGTGAGATTCCTACATCCCATCCCAACGTTTGGAGTCCATGTTGCTAACCTTTATATATAATTATGTTTATGTAGGTACCTGTTTTGTAACCTAAATTTAACCAAATCGTAAGCAAATATCGAAGTCCGTAAACAAAACAAAAGTCGTACTAAAGTAAGTAGGTAGGTTACTCGATTCCAAATCACAAGGCAAATCTAAATCCAAATCCGTAGCATAGGTAAAGAAGTGTCAGAAATATTACGACACAATTGGCAAAAAAATACGCACGCACAATGCAATCAAGTAATCGTCTAACATTGACGATCGAATTGCCCGGCCCGGCCGGCGGCCGGGTGGCGAGGTGCGCAGGCACACATTTACATATTTTGTCACTATACTCAACACATCCAAATGTACTGTCCCTCGCCCCGCGCGACCGCGCCCCGCCCCAGCTCAATGCTTGATGCGATGGCACGACTTCCGATGAACATTTGTGATTAATTTGAATGTGCGCCGTAATACCAAAAATGATGAATGAAAACTCAATGCTTTTCCATTATTTTTTTTTATATTATTTAACTTAACAATATAAGACATGTTTCCATTTGAACAATGTTACAAATACTACCGTTTTTAATATAGAACAGATGAGATGAAAACATCGTATTTATACTGTAAAAATGTGAGATATTCAATTTGTTTGCATTTCGCTCTTGATAAGTATTTTGCAAAAAAAAAACAATGGAAACCTAGGTAATTACCATCTTGTTCCGAATAACAGCATATTAAGGTGGAAATATGCTCAGACTGAAAATGATTTTGGTATTACGTTTGTATGGACAAATTCACACTCCCCGGCCTCTTAAGCGATCACTACGCTCGATCCATAGATAATACACTATATAATACAAGATAGATGTGCAACTGAGGTTTTCGTTTTAAAAACTGTGTACCTCAACTGTTAGATGGCGTTACTTGTCTCAATGTACCCTCCGCTTACGCTATCGCTCACTAGATGGCGCTTTTAGGTTTTGTTTCTAGTAATAAATCCTTTTATTGAAGAATGGTTGTTATTTATTTGTGTGAAATAAATAAATTATTATGTGTATAAAATAGACTATGATGACAACATCATGATTATTCTAGTCTTGCCTTAAATAAAATATAGAATTCGAAACATACACATAAGAATTTACTTAATTCACAAAATAAATAACAATCAGTCGTCAACAAAAGGAAAATCATTCTTCAAAATCTTAAGCTAAGAATGACATCAATAAGAGCCATATCAATAAATGAATGATAGATAGAAATGAAAAAAATATTTAGTTTTTTAAAGAATTTATTTCCTTTTTTTACAATGTGTGTTATAATAATATACATACAATACAATATATCCAAAAAGCACTTAACTCGTCGAATTCAAATCGAAAAGGTAAAATCGAGGTCCACTATACGTATAGGTACACAGCGTTGGATCAATCGTTTACGTATCTTATCACAGGGTCCAAGGGAGAGAGTCCAACGTTTATAATAGCAGATATCAAGAAAACAAGCACAGTTTTAGATAGTAAAAGAACACAAAACAGATCATCAGAACACCACGAAACAACAAACGTAACTTAAAAAAAATAAATTCAAATGTACCCCCACTGTTACTGTGTAATAAATAAACTAGTTACTTGAAGTGAAAACGAAAAGGTCTTATTTATTTTGCAATGATATTTTAAAATGTATCTGTAATGTAAAACATGTTGAAATAATAATAATAAATAATACTTTTTTATTAATATTTAGTAATACTTAATTGTACTGTTATCAACTAGCTCTATCTATTGGAAAAAATATAAAACTGTGGCCAAACAAGCGTTCCTAACCACATAGATGGCAGCACTGTCTATGAAAATTTTGTTTGAAGCCAATGTATGGAAGTTTCACCCCCCTGGCTCGATCTTCACCCGTGTGTGCGTGTATCTGCATGAACAATGCACACTAACATAGGATCGCAACGAATTTGCCTAAACTCTAGCGACTGAACTTTGTGCACGGACTCTTAAAACATAAGATTTATTTTTCTTTTTATCCCGGTAGTGAGATGCCACGGGACAATTATCAAACTTCACGCAGGCGAAGCCTCTGGCAGAAGCTAGTTAATTATAACTTGAAGATTTTAAGTAGCAACTTAGGATTTTATTTGTTAGTACTTGGAGGTAGAATGATTTTTAAATGTTTCATGCTTGCTAATTTTAGGGAGAATATTATAAATATTATGTATCTGAAGTTTACACTATGTTGTTATACGTAATAAAATAAACATTTTTATGACGTTATTGGTAGTTTAAAGTATAAAATAGAATTATTGACAAGACCTTACTCGACAGTGGCGCCATCTCGTGAGCTCAAAAACGATAGCCCCCATTGATTGGTGTGTCATCTACCCCATTAACCATAACTGCCGAAATATGGGTGTACTGTAGATGCTTCTCTGATTACCCTTTTACAGATTACAGGTGTGATGTTTTACTATAATATCAAGTCATCATCATCATCCTATTAATGTTCCCACTGCTGGGACACAGGCCTCCTCTCTATGAGAGCGAATGGGCTATAATCCACCACGCGGGCCCAGTGCGGATTGGTAGATGTCACATGACTTCGAATTTTTTGGTTCTAGGACATGCCGGTTTCCTCACGATGTTTTCCTTCACCGGGGCCGCCACCACTGGGCCACCGCTGCTCTCAATATCAAGTACTCTTTAGTAATGCTAGACTGCTTCCAACCACCTGTGCTTATAATAATTAATGACAATTAGCTGATAAAGCCTGATTACATTATCATTGACCTAATTTTCTATTATAGTCATTTTGATTACCTAATCAATAGGCTAGTTTCCACCATCAATAAATTGCAAATCTATTTAGTCCGTCAGTTAGAGTATTGGAAAATAATACACACGTATTTTTTGTTTTCGTAAATCAATGAATATTGACAAAGATAAAAAGCATCAAAACTCGGGAGTGGGGGGCTCGTGACGTCACAACGCACTTAAAATTATAGCACGGCGTGACATATTGAACATTTTAAAAGAGTCATATCTTCGTCAATTTTGGTTTACGTAACAAAAGAAAAAAAATATGTGTGAAATATTTTTGATAATGTAACTGACGGACTAAAATAAGATTTTTTCAGGACACAAGCCTATTGTGACTATGTAGATATTGCAGTTTTGTAGCACTCAGAAGATTTATTTTATACTAGCGAATGTCAAACGGTTTCACCTGCGAAGATCCCGTTCCTGTGGGAGTACGGGGATAAAATATAGCCTATGTTACTCGCTGATAATGTAGCTATCCTTTGCTGAAAGAAATTTATAAATTGGTCCAGTAGTTTTTAAGTTAATTTGTTACATACAAAAATACAAATCTTTCCTCTTTAAAATATTAGTATAGATTTACCATCATGCAAAGTTTCAATTTGGGCAGTTCAGAACAATGTAATGAATATGTGATATCCGTTTGTATGTTGGTTTTTGTTACAGCCTGTAAATTCATTCATCAAGGGCCAAGTTCACCAAAAAGATAAGTCTGATTATCTAAAAACAGCTGTTTAAAACACATTTTTGAACATGAAAATGTGTTATAAACAGCTGTTTTGCCCTAAGACAATCCGATCAATTTTTAACCCCCAACATAAAGAGAGGGGTGCTATAAATTTAAGGTGTCTGTCTGTGTATCTGTCTGTGGTATTGTAGCTCCCAAACGGATGAACCGATTTTCATTTCGTTTTGTAACTTGTAGTATTGTCATAGTATAAACTTAACACAACATTTCTTGTATTGGTATGTAGTCTTCTAGTGGTAAATTGCTAATCATTTTTACAATAGTAAAAAATACAGTTAGAAACAAGTTTTTAACTGAAAATTTCTCAAAATATCAGTAAACAAGTCTATAGCTTATTAAATAACATTCTTAGTGGAGCATCGACATTGTCAACAACGTTTAACATAGATGAATAAATTGTTAATTACGATGATGGCATGTTTATTATTCGGCAGTGTTGCAATGTCTAAACAGTTCAACACCCAAAGAGGTTATAATCAGGAAACCCCATTTATTCCAGTTAGATACCAATTAGAACATTCTGGAGTGTATTTAGAGTACAATTAGCAAGACTTACCGGGTACTGTACTGCCTGCCTGACCCATTTTTCGACGTTTTCACGCGATCTTCCACTCCTCTAATTATCACAGATAATTCTTTATTTGTAAAACGTTTATGTCCTTTTAACACATTTAGGGACTCTAAATGTCTCACAACACACACAAACTTGACCTATGAACCGCACGCTTGCATGTTTACTATATTTATTTAAATAAAACACGATTGAAGGATCACGGTTCGCAACTTATTCAATTTTATTGGTATTTGCGTAACTTATGCACTATACTCGCTAAAGATTAACTTTATAAATGTGACACTATAATATTGCACTTGTTATCGTATCATTATTGCAAATAATTATAATATTTTTTGATAAATTAACCATTACGGCCACTAAATCCACTTTGACAACTCTATTGTGATAAAAATCGCTGTTCGGATAATAATTACGTCATTTGCAAAATGCAAACGTGTTTTAAGTGAAAAGGAATAACGTGCAAAAAAACGATTAAATTATTCACTGGATTGAGCTGCGACTAAGTATTTCTTATATATATAGAGTACAGAAGTAAATGGCTTTCAATTCATGTTTTAATAAATTAGTTATTTTGAAATAATTTGATAGAGTTAAGTTTAGTTTAGAACGTGTATCCAAATACAATAAATGTCATTCTGTTCAGATCCCTGAACTATGATTTGTTTTTTTGTGTCTGTCCTGTTATTTATTTTTTATCTTCTTCGTTCAAACCATATGTTGTTCAAAATACTCAATGTGTAGAAAAATCTATGCTTTTCATCACGAAAATATTGTTGTACCTACAAGCTTAATAAAATAAAAGTGGTAAATAGTAGAAACAGTTTAGTAGATTAAAGTACTCTAAAGTGGTAACATTCGACTAAAAAAAAACAACGATTTATTTTTATTTCGAAAAACAGAAACACCGTTGGTTGGATGCTTGTTTGTTGATTGATTGATAATAACAGTTAAAAATCAATTACTGTTTCAAGCAAAGTCGTTTTAATAAGTGAAAATGTCTAATAGCAATGTGATAGAAGAAAAGAAAAAGGCTTTGCTGGCTTACAAAGAAAAGATTCTAGACGAGATCAAGTATTCTGAGAAGAGAATTGATGACTTTCGCGCTAATCTTAAAAAGAACAGATTTTACGATGATCATGGTGTCAGGTTAGTGTAAAACTCTAAATAAATAAACAAACACTTGAGTTTCTTTAGTAGATAATTCGTTATCTTTCAAATACACGCATGCATCAAAGTGAAACCACTTCCTGAAACCTGTCAACCTTCAAAGCAAAAGGGAACTGGAATCTTCTGGGCACGCTCTTACTTTCTTTGTTGTTCTCTAGTTATTATAGTAGAGTTTTGTATTGTTTTTGTGTGCATTACACTAGTGTTTAATTAATGCACTCAAAAAAAAAAAACAAAACTACCTAATAACAATTGCAATAAAAAGCTTAAGTTCAAAGGCGAGCTTAACACAGAATTGGGTTTTCTTACAGCAAACCTAATTTTGCACTAGCTGATAATATAATTTTTTAAATTGAAATTTATCAAGAAAAATTCTTTGCTGTGTGTTTACTTTAAATATAAATAAATACCCTGTTTGAAATAAAAAATAAGCACAATAATAATTAATAATAATAAGAAGAAATCATAATAATAATCTACCGTAACAAAAATGATTTCGAATTGTCAAAGTGATCGCAAACTTTTTTTGATGTGTCTGCTTATGAATTCCAAGCTCGTTCCATATTCCACTGTAGATCTCACCGATCACTTTCCATCAAGCAAGAATATCGCGATTCCGTTCATCCTATTAATCTACACGTACGAGGAAACCTTTCCATGTACATGTCTCTTTCATCATGATTCTCTTGCCCTTATCCCAATTCATTTGTGGTTGACACAACACGTCTTCTCCCACACCTCTCTATCACTCGTCATCTCATCAGACACCTCCTCTCTCACCATATCATCCTTCACACAGTCCATCCATCGTTTCTTTGGTCTTCCTCTACTCATATACCCATCCACATTCATACTCAAAACTTTCCTCACAACATTTTCCTCATCCCTCCGCATCACATGCCTATACCACGACAACCGATTACCACACATCTTTTCAGTCACTGGTGCCAATTTTAGACTTCCTCTTATATTTATACTCATTTCTTACTTTATCCATTCATGTTCAAGTCTCTTTCTGTCGTTTAAAACTGTGAGCTAGAGTGAGAAACAGAATGGCCAGATGCGGTTCAATTTTAAATCAAGGTCACTTCCCCAAAATCTGGCTGAAAATAAACGGGATCATAACGACTGCGAAGTACGTACATTGTAGTACTGTAAATGCAGCAATTTTTACACAGTTCACATCGCTGTTTCAATGTTTGTACCCCCCTGTATCAAAAGTTTGGAGAAAGAAAGGAAAGTTTGGCTTTGAACTCCGCCTCTAAGACGACCCATAATAGGGTAGTTGACACACCAATCAATTGACATACTTTTTAAGAACCGTCAAAATGCGGTCGAAGTATTATATTATCTGTGACGCGGTACTCTCATAGATTTTGTATGGCAATAGCACGCTGTGACGTCACTGTTTGGTCAACTCAATGACTCAACTATTTATTGATTTCAAAGCAACTCATCATCATCATCTTCCTGCCCTTATCCCATGTTACTTGGGGTCGGCGCAACACGTTTTTTTTTCCATTCTCCCCTGTCAACCATCACACAATCATTTACACCTTTTTCCTTCATATCACTCTTTACACAATCCATCCATCGTTTCTTTGGTCTTCCTCTCCCTCTCCATCCGTCAACATTTATATTCATCACTCTTTTAGTCACAAGCGATTCTTCCCTCCTCATCACATGCTCATACCAAGACAGTCGATTCCCTTTCAACTTGATTTCAAAGCAACTAAAAATCGAATTTGGCAATTAATTGAAAATAAATCAGGTTTTCAGGCACAAAATAAAGTTTTATTTTTAGAAGATTGTTGTATTGGAATTATTGTTTTATAGTATCAACTAGTATTGTCAATTGAATTCTGTGTTCGATTCCCGGTCTGGCAAAGTGTTATTGGGTCTTTTCATCAGGAATTTCTCAGTAGCAGCCACAGAGTCTATATTTGCGCCCAGTTGATGGCAATAGGCTCGCCGCCTATTACATGGGACTTAAACATAACTGGGGAAATGTGGGTGTACTTTAGATACACCTCAGCCTAACCTTTCAGGGATTACAGGTGTGATGTTATGTTATGTTGATAATGGATTGTGAAAATTGATACAGTTATGTTATGTTGATAATGGATTGTGAACATTGATACAGTTATGTTATGTTGATAATGGATTGTGAAAATTGATACAGTTATGTTATGTTGATAACACTGCGTTACAAATTAAAAAAAATGTTGAGTACCCGCTTTGAAATGTCATGTTTTCTTATTTATACCTATCGCTTATTAAACATACATACAAATTTTCTTTTCATCACGTCTCATTTTTCTTCTGTAAGAATGTGCCAATTTATATTAAAAATTAAAAGGCAAAAACATATTTTAAAGAAATCTAATAAAATCAACCAGAATTTTTTACATTCATCAAGTTTAATTTTATCATTTAGGTAAAAAAAACTCAAAAAAAGCCATTTTATAAAATTTTAATACAAAATATCATGAAAATTTAACTTTTTCTTTTGTGCTCTGAATGATCTTCTCGTTTTAAATGCCAACAGTAATCACCTAGCATGGTTGTGTCCCAACGACCTTGAAATCGTTCCTCAAGCTTCTTTACATCCTGGTGGAACCTCTCACCCTGCTCATCACTGACCGCACCAAGATTAGATGGAAAGAAAGAAAAATGAGAATGAAGAAAGTGAATTTTTAATGACATTCTGCAACCCAACTTTTCGTATGCCTTTAACATGTCGTTAACCAGCTGTTCCACTAGACGTGATGGATACCACATATGTTTGGAACATTTCATCTGTGACTCATTACCTATTCATTCCAGCTATCAGTTAAGAGGGTACCAAAATCGTGTAACGCAGTGTAATGGATTGTGAAAATTGATACAGTTATGTTATGGTGATAATGGATTGTGAAAATTGATACATTTATGTTATGGTGATAATGGATTGTGAAAATTGATACAGTTTTCAGTCATTAGACCATACCTTATTCAGGAGTTTTTGTTTACTTTGATACTAGCTGATGCCCGCGGCTTCGCCCGCTCGCAAATTATATACTAAGAATAAGAAATTTTATTAGCTCAAACATGTGTTTATATACAGAATTAAAATAATACATGCATGCAAGGTCTTAAATAGGAGTGACGACATGTCTGCCATTTCTCATGGCGTGCAAATATTTTCAGGTACAATTATTATTATTTAGTTAATGATCTTTACATTTTAAACGTTATACATTATATACCAATTTATTAACCTTCCTCTTGATAAAGAAAAAAAATATGCGTATACATGCAAATTAAGCACGCAGGATGTCACAATATTAAATATGGCGTACAAATTTATAAAATTTACAAAATATAATGAATGAAATCTTCAAAATCTTGAATCACTTTATCTATTAAAAAAACCCGCATCGAAATCCGTTGCGTAGTTTTAAAGATCTAAGCATACATATTGACACACAGCTGCGGGCGACTTTGTTTTAATAAATTAGTGATAGTGATAGCACAGAAATCAATGTTTTCTCAAGTCATGCAAAACATGGAAACAAGCAGGTTATTAGTACTACAACAGCCCATAACGTCCACTGCTGGACATAAGCCTCTCCCATGATGGAAGGAATTTTCCGTAATCTCCACGCTTGGCAGGCGAATTGGAGATCGCAGTGATGAAAGACTAACAGAAAACGCTGCTGCCCATTCTCTGGTCTACGGAGGCGCAAGGTGTTCTGCCTCAGACATTAGTCGCCTTATACGACACCCGTGAGTGTAATGGGTTGGTTCTATTCTATTCTGCCGGATACCACACGGCTAAGGTTATTAGTAATAAAAAATAAATCCTGTACAGTTCAGACTCCGAAGATGACTTCTCGTCTGCCATCGACCTGGGTCCATCAATCACCCAGCTGAAACTACAGCAGACTATGAAGAAGACTTGTCTGCACGCCACCCAAGAGTTAACCGGCTTGATGGTACTGCAGTCTGAAGTGGATGTGTTGGTTGAGGAGCCGAAATTTGAAGGGTAAGCTGCATAGTAGAGTTTTTCATTTTTATTTATTTCAGTCACAACGGCCCTGACTGTTTAACTCTAAAACTGCACGATCGATTTTAAAAATTCTTTCACCATTAGAAAGCCACGTTTTTACTGAGTAATATAGGTTATATTTTATCCCCGTACTCCCACGGGAACGGAAACTACGCGGGTGAAACCTCGTGACGTCCGCTAGTTTATATATAAATAAATAATAATTATCGCAGGACTCTGGACATTACACACAGCGCCATCTAGTGTCACACTAAGCAACGAAGCTTGTGTCGTGGACCACCAGATAGTTCATATACTACATAGGTACTTTTTGTATCCATGACTCGGAAACAAATGTCCATGCTCATCACACGTAACATTTGCTCCTACGGGGATTTGAACCCGGGACCCTAAGAAGGTAAGACAGCCTCACGGTAGCGGTAGCTGCGCCATTCGGGTCGTCTATAGTCTCTGCCAGATAAGTAAGAATTAAAGGTCATTAACCCGCAAACATTTATTCAAATACATACATCATTCCGAAAATAGAAGTAATGACATAAAATTGTCCCGAAACGACTTTTCTCGTAGATCCTTGACTTTTTCTAGTAATAAAAATTGGTTGCCTGTAAAGTCGGTATACGGGCGAAAGTTTTACGTGACAACGACTTTGAGTGGTAAAATAAACTTTTTATGTCTGTCTCTCTCGCTCTTAGGCGGGACGCGTGCCTCTCACTCGCTCTCATTGTGAGCGCATAACGTGAGCGGAGCGTTACCCAGTTTCTTGAAGTGTCACCCGGCAAACCAATTTATAAGACGTTGTCACGTCAAAAAACGATTCATAATGTATTGTCGGGGTACAGGTCGCGGCACGTAACTCTAGCGTTGACGCGCGTTGCATGGCGTTGCGTTGTAGCGTCGCGCGTTGCCGTTATTGCGCAGAAGTAAAAAATAAGAATGTCTTGGGGCGTGCGTTGCGCCGATTGGCTCTCCAGTCGTAGAACATGGGCAGATATCCTCTCCACGTTTCGTTCAGCGCTAGAGTTACGTGCCGCAACCGGTACCTACGCAGAGAAATTAAGGAAAGAGCAATGACCTTTAATTCTTATCTGGCGGAGACTAAAGGTGTATTATGAAGGTCAGAGTAAAATAAAGCTATCTATCTTTAAAGTCTGCAATGGTAATAAGGTTGTGTTAGCGTTGACTAATTAGGTAAACCATTTTAGAAATAATGGATTACATTTGTATGATTTGATAATGATTTTAGATGAATTTGTTGATTTAAAAGTAATTATGTACAGTCAGTTGGTCAAGTCAAATGATTTAAAATGAGTTAGCAGATCTGAATGAATTAATTGTGTATTAATAATGATTTAATTGATGTTGTATTTTATTATAACTATAACTATTTTAAAAGTTAATTTGTTCAATGTAAAAATATTATTATTCTTGGAATTTATTGAAAACGCAAGTACTGCGTGCGGGCAACACTTCCGGTAGAAAAAAGATGGCGGCAAGCCTCGAGCGTTCGGACGGGTTTTCAGTCTGTTCGGAGTGCTTGGTAGTGTTGGTCGCATGCGAGCTACGGAGCATATCTATAACCACGTGGTTGTAAGCTGTGAATATAAAAGTGAAGAAATATTACAAGTGTTGGGTTTACATTGTGAATTGATACGAAAATCAAAGACATTATACTGGTGATTGAAAGTACAGCGGGAGTTTTATTACATATCCGAAGTGGTAAGTACACGCCCAATTATATATATATTTTTTCTTTTGGTTCAATGTGCAATCAATTATGTGTGATGAAATGAACTGAGTTTTAATTTTGATAAAACGAAATATTTTCCTTGGAAAAAATATAAAGAGGGTAGTTTTTTTTTCAAAAAATATGTTCCAACGCTGTGTTACCATGGGTTGCGGGGTTCCATAGGGGGGTGAAAATTTGGTCATTTTTTGTGCTACGACGCACCGTTTACGAGATACCCTCAATCCTAAATTTTCTTCGATTAATTTTTATTTTTGGCCGAATAGCATTAACGCTTAAATTTCTGAGTTCCAGACAATGCCACTCTGCAATGATGAGCCTCGACACCTGCGGACGCCTGCTCCACGGAGTCAGTCGCGTCGCGTAGATGAGGCATCGAGAGGAAGTACTGCGAAAGAAAGCCGCCGGAGTAGCAGCGATCGCCAACGAGGTCGCAGCCAGCAGCGCATCCACCAGCGCAGCAGCAGCCGGCATCGAGGCCGCAGCCACCAGCGCAGCAGCAGCCGGCATCGAGGTCGCAGCCACCATCGCAGCAGCAGCCGACATCGAGGCCGCAGCCGCCAGCGCAGCAGCAGCCGGCATCGAGGTCGCAGCCACCATCGCAGCAGCAGCCGACATCGAGGCCGCAGCCGCCAGCGCAGCAGCAGCCAGCCGCGAGGCCGCAGCGGTCCGAGCAGCCAGCAACGAGGCCGCAGCCGTCCAAGCAGCCAGCAGCGAAGCCGCAGCCGCCTTCGCAGCCGAGGCCGCTCTCGAGAACAAAGCTCGAGGAGTGTCCTGCAGCAGGAGAAGGAACGGGAACGAGAGCGCGAGCGTTTGCGCAAACTGGATAGCAAGGTACCTAAAGCTAGTAGCTTATTAACATCTAACCTTGATGCAGCTGATACATCACAACCGATAGGCTCCACTAGCTTAGAATTTACTGCTAAGGACTTAATGAATATGTTATGCACAATTAAAGATTTGTCATCTCAGCCACCAACGACGGCCGGGCCTGCATTCAAACGCGCCGATCACAATAACATTTTGCCGGAATTTAATCCATCACTAAAAAACCAACGAGTAGACATATGGTTAAAAAAGGTTAATGAATGCTCATCTGTTTATGGCTGGGACGACAAAACTATTGTGCACTTTGCAATGCAGAAACTGCAAGGGTTGGCCAAAACCTGGTATGAGAGCCTGAACACAATTTTGTTTACTTGGCCTGAATGGCAGGAGAAATTGTTAAGTGCTTTCCCTTTTGAGCAAAACTATGGCCAATCCTTGGAGGATATGCTCAGGAGAAAAAGCAGGCACAATGAACCCATTGAAGTATACTTCTACGAGAAGTTAGGCCTTTTAAATCAATGTGACATAACTGGTAAACGAGCCACTGAGTGCATAATACACGGCATTACTGATAAAACGACTAAATCTAGTGCCCTCGCGTTACGTTGTGATCATCCCGATCAATTGTTGAAATTCTTGATGAGCAATAAGGAAAGCCCAGTATTCTCTGAACAGCGAGCTAATAATCTCAGACAAAGATCAGGCCTCGATTTTGTTGCCACCACTAGTACTAACAGACCTTTGAACAGACCGAACAATAACAGCCTATTTTGCTTTAATTGTAAAGAAAAAGGACACCCTTATCTTAAATGTCCTAAGCCCTTGATAAATTGCTCTAAATGTAAAAGAGTAGGTCATACCGCGGAGGGTTGTACGTCTAGACCAGAGGTAGGCAACAAAACGAATTTGTCCATCAATAAGACCATGTGCATATCGGCTGCAGAACCGAACTCTAAATTTAATAAGAAGGTCCTGGTCAACGATTTAACAATAGACGCATTTGTAGATTTCGGTAGCGAAGTCTCGCTGTTGAGGGAATCCTTGCTTCCAGAGTTAGGCCTTAGCCACGATGGTTTTGAAACTGTGTTAAAAGGTTTCGGGAACAAGTTAGTACGGTCCAGTGGTAAACTAGACGTTAACCTTTGTGTAGACGGCGTTTGTGCTAGGGTCCGTTGCTGCGTCGTTGATGACAGATTTCTGGAGGTGCCTATGTTAATTGGTCAGTCTTATACTGAACAGGTTCACATTGTTGCGTATAAAAGTGCCACTGAACTTAAGTTTCTTGATATTAATAATGAGATCCCGTTTTCGCAAGAAGCTGATATTGGTAGTGCTAGCAATACAGTACGTGTCAAAACAACGAACAATGTGAACCTGAGTGGAAAGGCAACGGTTAGAGTGTCTGTCGAACCTGCTCGTAACGGCTACGTGTTGTTGGACAGCGGGATAGTAGGTAGACCTAATGAACAGTGTGTAGTGACAGGCGGCGTATATCCAGTCAAAGATGGTGCTATAAACATCTGCATTACTCCGGTATCTCGATCAAGTATCATACAGAAGGGTGCGACGATAGCGCGGGCTTCCATTGTCAGAGTTGTTAATCGAATCATTTCGCCAGCTTCGGAAATATCCACAGAGCCTTCAGAAACTTTTGATTTTGGTCAGGTTCGCGTAGGGTCGTCTGTCAGTAATACTGATAAGGATAGGCTGATCAGCATATTGCAACGATATAAGCATTGTTTTGCATCGTCTCTCAAGGACTTAGGTTGTACGAGCGTCTGCGAGATGAGCATTGAAGTTAACAATAAGACTCCTATCGTATATCGTCCGTACCGGCTATCTCCTAACGAACGACTTAAAGTGCGCGACATGGTCGATGATATGTTGGAGTCTGGCGTGATCAGGGAATCAGTATCGGAATACGCAAGCCCTATTATCCTTGTGCGCAAGAAGGATGGGAATCTTAGACTATGCATAGACTATCGAATGCTCAATTCAGTTACGGTCAAAGAACACTATCCTATGCCGATAATAGAAGATGAGATTGCTAGGTTGTCTGACCAGGCATGTTTCATATCCTTGGATCTTGCGTCTGGTTATTATCAGGTGCCCATATCAGAGAGCTCAAAGCACCTAACGTCTTTTGTTACACCGGACGGTCAATACGAGTTTAATCGCATGCCGTTCGGTTTAGCAAATGCTCCTGCCGTTTTCCAGCGTACGATGAACAGGGTGCTAGGTTCCGCAAGATTTTCCAAAGCCACTGCTTACATAGACGATCTTCTGATATATGGGGAAAACATCGACGATTGCTTATTAAAGTAAGAGGATATCTTAAAGTTATTAGAGCAGGCTAACTTGACATTAAATCTTGCTAAATGCGATTTCCTTAAGGATAAAATCGATTATTTATGTTACGAGATAAGTGCTTCTGGGGTAAGGCCGGGTAGCAAGAAAATTCAATCGGTTGTTGAATTTCCCCGCCCAACTAATGTACATGGCGTGCGTCAATTCCTTGGGCTAGCGAGCTACTTCCGCAAGTTTATTCAAAACTTTGCACAAATAGCACACCCCCTTAGCAAACTTCTGAAGAAGGATGTAACTTGGTCTTGGGAATACGAGCAGGAAGAAGCTTTTGGTACTTTGCAGCAGAGGTTAGTTGAGAGGCCAGTGTTAGCAATATATGACCCCTCGGTTGAGGCTGAGACTGAATTGCACACTGATGCAAGTAGGATCGGTATCGGTGGCATTCTATTGCAACGTTCCTCTAGTGGTGAACCATTTCGCCCTGTGGCCTTTTACAGTCGCCAGACTTCTCCGGAAGAGAAAAACTTCCACTCCTACGAGCTGGAAACTCTTGCCGTAATCTGCTCCCTAAAGAAATTTCGGGTCTATTTGATAGGACAAGACTTCAAAGTCGTTTCAGACTGTAGCGCGCTGCGTACTACTTTTAGTAAGCGGGATTTGATCCCTCGGATCGCTAGGTGGTGGTTGATGTTGCAAGAATTTAACTGTTCCATAGAATATCGACCAGGAACTAAGATGCTGCATGTAGACGCACTGTCCAGAAATCCGGTTTTAAATGACCAGCATATTCAAGTTGATCAATATCCAATGATTATGACAATAACCAAAGACGATTGGTTGCACACATTACAGTTGGGGGATTCTGAACTAAATAGGATTCGAGACATACTTAGCTCCAATTTAGATCCAGAGGGTCTGAAATACATAAAAGATAATTATATGATTAAGGACAACGGGCTGTATAAGTGTCTTGAGGGTGATAAAACTAACATTAGGTGGGCTGTTCCAAAGGGTGCAAGGTGGCAACTGTGTCGCTTAAACCACGATGACATTGGTCATCTTGGGGTTGACAAGACCTTAGAGCGAATCTAAAAGACTTATTGGTTCCCGCGAATGGCTAAATTTATAAAAAAATATGTAGGTGCATGCATTGAGTGTGCTTACTCAAAAAAAGGTAATCACGCGTCTGAAGGGTTGTTGAATCCCATACCAAAAATTGCGGTTCCATTCCACACGCTACATATTGACCACCTTGGACCCTTTGTAAAATCTAAAAAGGGAAATTCTTACTTGTTGGTCGTGATTGATGCCTTTACTAAATTTATTTTTGTTAAACCAGTAAGAAATACCAAATCACTGACAGCTATCAATGTCTTAGAAAATATCTTCGACACTTTTCGGTCTCCAGACCGTATTATCAGTGATAGGGGTACGTGCTTCACATCTCACTTGTTTAAGAAATTTTGCACGGATAAGGGCATCAAGCACGTGCTTAATGCGGTTGCAAGTCCACAGTCTAACGGGCAAGTTGAGCGCTACAACCGCACAATCCTCGATTCTTTAACTGCGCAAAATTTGAGTGGTAATGAGAAAGACTGGGATACGCAGGTAGGCCGTATTCAATGGGGTCTCAACAATAGCATCCAGAAGACTACAGGTAGGGCTCCGGCTGAAGTTATGTTTGGTACGCAAATGATCAGTGAGGTAGACCCGCGGCTTAATGAATTAAGGCAAGCGACAAGAGATCAAACTGAGACTCACTCCATTCGTGAACAGGTTAAAGATCGGATAGACGAGGAGCAAGTTAAACAAAAGCAAAATTTCGACAAGAATAGGCGTCCCGCGACCAAATACTCGGAGGGTGAACTAGTCAAAATTACGAAAACTGCATTTTCTAATGACGGTCAAAGTAAGAAACTCCTACCGTCATACATTGGTCCTTACCGTGTAGTGTCTGTATTGGGAAATGATCGTTACGAGTTAGCTGCAATTCCCGGGCTAAGCGGTAGTAAAAATAAACGTAAGACAACCGTAGCTGCTAATCGTATGCGTCCATGGGTTCATGTAGCTGCATTAGAACTTAATGAAAGTAATTCTGATGATGAAAATCTTACGAATAGCGATCATGAAGAATGTTAAATAAATCTAATAAGGAATGATTGATTTGATAGGAGAATAATAGCTTTAATTGTTTTATTGTGATGTAGTAAAATAATATACCTAGATTATTTAATTATTTATATTTAATGAGGAGTCACTTTAATTTATTAGATGAAATTTGTAAAATCTTATGATACTCGCCTTGTTCCTATGAATATGATTTACCTTGATTTATTGTGGATTAATTTTATGTACAAATGTTCCTTGATGGACTATGCAGAATTGGAAGTAAGTTGAGCTGTTTAATGGTTTTGGAGCCATCGTCGTGAGAATGGAAGGGTTCACGTTACGATGCCTTCGAAAAAGTTAAATAAAGACGCTGTACGTGAGAATGGAAGGGTTCACGTACAGTTAAAGGGGTGGATTGGTTGCCAATCGGACTTGAGAATGGAAGGGTTCATGCTTCGTTGCCAAACAATTCATCTTCCTGTTGATCCTGCGAGAATGGAAAGGTTCGCAGGGTCACAGGTAGTGAAGATCGTAAGAATGGATGGGTTTACGATCAACTGAAATTGAGTAATAATTGAACCATGGGATTGGTCGATTATTGAACCATGGGATTGGTTATTTATTGAACCATGGGATTGGTTTTAGTGTTTACTTGATACGTGTATGAGGACATGCACGTCATCAGGATGGACGAGTGTTAGCGGTGACTAATTAGGTAAACCATTTTAGAAATAATGGATTACATTTGTATGATTTGATAATGATTTTAGATGAATTTGTTGATTTAAAAGTAATTATGTACAGTCAGTTGGTCAAGTCAAATGATTTAAAATGAGTTAGCAGATCTGAATGAATTAATTGTGTATTAATAATGATTTAATTGATGTTGTATTTTATTATAACTATAACTATTTTAAAAGTTAATTTGTTCAATGTAAAAATATTATTATTCTTGGAATTCATTGAAAACGCAAGTACTGCGTGCGGGCAACACTTCCGGTAGAAAAAAGATGGCGGCAAGCCTCGAGCGTTCGGACGGGTTTTCAGTCTGTTCGGAGTGCTTGGTAGTGTTGGTCGCATGCGAGCTACGGAGCATATCTATAACCACGTGGTTGTAAGCTGTGAATATAAAAGTGAAGAAATATTACAAGTGTTGGGTTTACATTGTGAATTGATACGAAAATCAAAGACATTATACTGGTGATTGAAAGTACAGCGGGAGTTTTATTACAGTTGTAAAAAAATCTAGTTTTGTAAGTAACAATGTCTTCTTTCCAGAGAGCACCCCGTAACAGAGGCTGGCACTTGGAGAGAAGTGACAGCTGAATGCCGGATAGACCTTGTGCCGTTCACTATGACATTCTTCATTCATACTCCTGTAAGTATCATTAATTATTTTATAAAGAGTGTAAAACACCTCTTAACGAAGCCGAAAGGCACTCGTTCTCCCCGTCATTGCGGTAATTTTTTTGTTCTACACCATACCTGGGAACCTTCTAGTTACGGAGATATTGGGGGTCACACACAAGTTTTTATTGTAGATTAGATTTTAACTTTAAACATCTTCACGACCACCTTACTATTCAATCCATCCATCAGCACAATGTTTTGAGTGCGTTACATTGAGTTCTACCAAAAAACATGATATTTCACCCCAAAAAAAAAAGGCGTTTCCCAGTAATAATTTTTGCGTAAAGTTGCTCAATTTGATGTACAGAATGCTTGGTTGACGGCTTCGTGATGAGGTCTTTTACACCCTATAAACAGGGTGTCCGGCAACAAATGGATAATCTTGAAATGGCCGATAGAAGAACCAATGGCCAATAAAAAAAATACTAATAAATGTGAAAGTACTGTAGTTGCCCATTCCCTATCGTAGATCTCTGGAGAAGAACGGGCAAGAAACTTCATGGTCTATGATAATCTTATTTACTGTTATTCTGTAGCAGGTTTTACACAATTAAATACGAACTATAATTCACACTCAGTCTGTATTTGGGTAGAGTAATGTCCTTGTGACTAGTTCACAAAATAGTGGTTTCTGTTGTGCACAAACTAAACTTAATTTAGGCTATTGCTATCTTTTACTAAAAGGAAGTGCGAGCAAAGGACGGCTATAGCTATGAACTAAGTTAAAGATGTCAAACTAGTTTAAGCCTTACGCTTCACCGTGTTTTTAGTCGACATGTTTTTACGTGCACCCTTCATTTGTATAGAAATATTAGTTCCAACTAAATTTGACAGCTCTAAATTACGTCCGTCTCTTTCTCGTTTTATTAGACAGAAAAAGATAGCAATAGCCTAAATTAAGTTTAGTTTGTGCACAACAGAATCGACACCAATGCCTGTTATAATGATTTCCCTCCCTTTTTAGGGTTCCGTACCCAAAGGGTAAAAACGGAACCCTATTACTAAGACTTCGCTGTCTGTCCGTCTGTCTGTCCGTCGGTCCGTCTGTCTGTCACCAGGCTGTATCTCATGAACCGTGACAGCTAGACAGTTGAAATTTTCACAGATGCTGTATTTCTGTTGCCGCTATAACAACAAATACTAAAAACAGAATAAAATTAATATTTAAGGGGGGCTCCCATACAACAAACGTGATTTTTTTGCCCTTTTTTGATAATAATGGTACGGAACCCTTCATGCGCGAGTCCGACTCGCACTTGGCCGGTTTTTTTATACACATAACCGCCATATTCAAATCAACTGTCAATTACTCAATAAGTTATGAAATAATAAATGATTGATATATAAATCAAATAAATGACTTAAATTAGAAAATAAAAACTAAGAATATTTATTTTAGGACTAATAGGCATGACGACAGTATCAAAAAATTGCAAATCTATTTAGTCCGTCAGTTAGAGTATTGGAAAATAATGGACACGTATTTTTTTTTTTTGTAAATCAATGAATATTGACAAAGATATAACGCATCAAAACTCGAGAGTGGGGGGCTAGTGACGTCATAACTAGCTAAACACTATACCTAGGCGTGACGTATTGAGCATTTTAAAAGCGTCATATCTTCGTCAATTTTGGTTTACGGAACAATAGAAAAAATACGGGTCAAATATTTTTTGATAATCTAACTGACGGACTAATTAGTTTTTTTTTGTCGTCTCGCCTATTAAGCAACTACTACGTCATAACCGTCGCGTATCTATTTGGTACTTGTTAACATTACCTTTATTTACTTACAGGACCGCAAGTTCGGACCACCATCTTACCGCGGTCTTCGCGTGGTCCCTGTGAAGAGCTCTCATGAGTTGGAGCTCTCCAAGTCAGTGCTGCACAGTTTGAAGGTGCCCAGTCACGCTGTAGAGGTAAGGTCTCATAGTATTGTGGTCCCGGCTGTCTTTTATAGCTCTTTGATAGTCGTTACAGGAAGACATTGGCTCGAAAGTTTGTGCCTTTATTGCTGTTTCTTTCCTTACAGTTATTAAGTACTGAAAAAATGCCTAAGTACTAAAAAAACTAAATTGATTCAATAAATTCTAACTTGCATTTGAATGATAGGCAACTGGATGTTTCTGTGAAACAGCTTGTCTGTCGACAAAGGCCTCCTCTAAAGATTCCCACGTATTCCTGTCTATTGCAACTGGATGTTTCTGTGAAACAGCTTGTCTGTCGACAAAGGCCTCCTCTAAAGATTCCCACGTATTCCTGTCTATTGCTTCATTAAGTCCCTTCTAATCCTAAAAATAGCAACTCTATTTGTGGTGGTTCAAACTTCGTTTGAAATACCTACTACTGTTGATTTAGGTGAAGAAAAAATTACGTGCATATTATTAGCAATAATTCACTTATTAAGAAAATAAATATAAATAACATGTTTATGAGCATGCAGAAAGTTACGTTCATAGTATAAAATAACAGGTAGGAGGGGTAAGCGATCACAATAACAAAACAAATGTATCAAGTAGCTAATCAGCCAGTGATAGGAATAGGTAGTGCTTATTAGCCTAAACTTCGAAGAAGAACAGAGAAAAGAATCGGAGACTTCCTTAGACTATATTTTATTATGCGACCACGGCGAGTTTTTTTTTGTAAATTCTAAGAGTGCGTACCTAAGAGAGCGTATCATAGTTTTATGATGAAAAAGTCGTTTCCAAAATGTTCTTAAAAAGAAAACTTTCAGAAATTTTGATGGTTGTAACGACTGTGTTATGTTATGTTTAGTCGCAAACTTTAGGTACTTAAACATAGACCAATTACTTATTCCAAATAACATTAATTTTTGATGTACTTACGTGATGTCCCGGAAAAAAATATAGTCTAAGGAAGTCTCCGATTCTTGTCTCTGTTCTTCGAAGTTTAGGCTAATAAGCACTACCTATTCCTATCACTGCTAATCACCAGCCAAGCAAACACGGATCCTACTTTTGTCTTCTTTTATAACCATTAGTATTTCATTGGACAATGGAGATACATGTACAGTAACAGTCAGAAGTCGACTGCCAATCTCGCAACACAATGGCAAAGCAATATTGGTGGTACTTATGACCTTCTTCTATAAGAACGTTTGACAACACTTACACATTAGCAACTTGTTGCCCGCTTAAGATTGTTATTACAAATTTCAATGAGTTGTGTAAGTGATACGGTGGCCAAATTGGTTGTTAGCGTTGGAACATCACTCACACGGATAAATATGCGTATGTGTGTTTAGGCGCCGCCGCCCGTATAGCGCAAACGATAATGTGCATTGCGGTGGAAGTGGAATTTTGACCTTTGACTGTACCTTCTGTTATCATAAATTTGCTATTTTAACCAGGACATCATCTGATCTATCTTGGGCCTGCTTGCTCCATTAATCACTTCAGGCGACTACAGGACCTAAAGAAGCAACTCTATTTGTGGTGGTTCAAACTTCGTTTGAAATACTGTTAGAATAAAGTTCTAATCAGCTTGCACTACAAAGCGGTTGTTACGTCAGTCACTGCGGCCGAATAGTGCGAAATGAGTGGTTTTTTGCGATTTACAAAAAATCTATTGATTGGACTAAAAAAATAAAACATATAAGACCTGCTTTGTAGTTAGTTCAGTTAGTATGCAAAGTTTCATGATCTAATTTGAAGTACTTTTTGAATACCAGCGGTTTATTGTTCGATTTGGAGGTAACTTTGGATTTTTTTTCTATGGAGAAAAGTTTATGGAATCGTGTTTTCGTCACACATAGTACAGTACCCGGCACGTAAGTTGGCAAGGTTTTGGCGGAGTGGGGGCAAGTTCGCGCATCGTACACTTAGTGGAACATAAAACTAGTCACTTAAATTTTATTGATTGTCATTTTTGATTATTGCCATCATTTATTTTTAATCATGTAGTTAAACAAAGCAGAGGAATTCGTGACTTTTATTAGGTGTTATAAATAAAACATAATACTGATGCATTTTTTTTTATTATGTAAAAAAAAGTATTATTATTAAAAATTATAGGTTCTCGTCGTCACTATCGGTTACAAATATCGTTACACCTGGCATCAAATTAAAACTACCACCTGAGCTGGTGGAAGGAGTTGGCTCCTCATCCTCGACAAAACTATCGTCACTCTCGTCGCTGGAGGAGTCGCTGTCGTCACCGGTGTAAATAACAAAACGTTCAGTAACTGTGTCGACTATATGGTCGCTTTGGATATAATCTGCCTCAGTTTTTTTTAACTTTCTCACATAATTTCGACCATTCATCGGCGCCCATTAATAAAACTTTCTCCTTTACTAACTCCATTGCAGTGGTCACATTCTATATCTATATATATATCTAAATATAATATATCTAAATTTAAAACAACAACAATAACAATAACTCGTAACAAAAACTTAATTTAAAACTAAAACTGAACTCGTAACAAAAACAAAGGGTAGTAATGGTACTCGTGCACGCAAGTGTAATCGGGAGCGAACGGAATGTAGACGCGGTGCGGGAGGCAGGGGTCGACTGACGCACCAATCGCGCGCTCGGATCGGCGCTACTTCATACCCCGCGTCCCGCGCCACCGCCAAAGAGACCTAAAAAACGACTTCTGCGCATCTAACGACTCTTGCCAAGTTACGTGCCGGGTACTGTACGTAGCATTAATCCTTAACTTTACCATATATTTATTTCAAAATTAATGCTGCAGTATTTTAGGCGTAACGGTGGATCATGCTAAGCCATTTGAGGGGTATAGGCCCTTAATCTATGCATATAGGACCCGCATGCCTTTTTATGTTATCAGACCAACGTTTTCTCTGTTCTAAAAATAATTAAATGATGTTTGTTTCAGGTACTCAGAAGTTACGCTGCAGGCTACCGCTCTAGGCGAACGACACTCGCTCGTTTGGCCAACAAATATACTAACGCTTTGTTTATGGAGCCTCATGTAAGTCAAGTGACGCACTTTTGACGTGACAACGTCTTATAAATTGGTTTGCCGGGTGACACTTCAAGAAACTGCGTTACGCTCCGCTCACGTTATGCGCTCACAATGAGAGCGAGTGAGAGCCCGCCTAAGAGCGAGAGAGACAGACATAAAAAGTTTATTTTACCACTCAAAGTCGTTGTCACGTAAAACTTTCGCCCGTATACCGAATTTACAGGCAACCAATTTTTTTAGTCTGTGAAAAGAAAAAACCGGCCAAGTGCGAGTCGGACTCGCGCACGAATGGTTCCGTACCATTATCTATACATTAGACAAAACGGCAAAAAAATCACGTTTGTTGTATGGGAGCCCCCCTTAAATATGAATTTTATTCTGTTTTTAGTATTTGTTTTTATAGCGGCAACAGAAATACATCATCTGTGAAAATTTCAACTGTCTAGCTGTCACGGTTCATGAGATAC
Source organism: Xestia xanthographa (assembly GCA_905147715.2). Classification (NCBI taxonomy): domain Eukaryota; kingdom Metazoa; phylum Arthropoda; class Insecta; order Lepidoptera; family Noctuidae; genus Xestia; species Xestia xanthographa. The sequence goes on from LR990671.1 coordinate 5,133,419, forward strand.
AGCCTGGTGACAGACAGACGGACAGACAGCGAAGTCTTAGTAATAGGGTTCCGTTTTTACCCTTTGGGTACGGAACCCTAAAAACCGTGTCATTCTGGCAGATCAGATCTTGCAAAAGTGCGCGAAAAAATAGAACGTTTGCTCCAGCGCGTGCTAATGCAGACGGCGCACACTTTTAGTTTGCAATCTGCACTCGTTAATGGTTAATCTGATCTATGAAGATGTGCGTCGTGTACGTTGAGTCTGTGTAAAATCCGCGAAGCACTTTTTGTATGTCATGCAAACATTTTGTGCGCCACAGACTCGATCGCACAAAAAGTCTGTCGTCTGAGCAAACCCTTTTTTTTTTCGTATGTGGAATCATCAAATAACTCCTCCCGCTCTGGGCGGAGCAGGAGGGAGTGTCAGACTTGTACTGACTAAAATCTATCCATGTTCCTTCATCGCCCTTTGTGTTCCGGGGCCACGGTATCTCTTTCGAACAGTCCCGCAACCCCGGCAGGCATCGGTCCTTACGGACCCCTTCCTTTTGCTGACTCTCTTTGAGGCGCGCGTGGAACACTCCTGCTTGTCGACACGGCATATCGACATGAGACGGACGGACGGCGAGCTAGCCCATAGCCCACCGTCCACAGGCCCGCGTCTGCGCAAGCCTTTAATGTAACAACAACAGTCCATAACGTCCACTGCTGGACATAAGCCTCTCCCATGATGGGAGGAATTTGCCGTAATCTCCACGCTTGGCAGGCGGATTGGAGATCGCAGTGATGAAAGACTAACAGAGAACGCTGCTGCCCATTCTCTGGTCTACGGAGGCGCAAGGTGTTCTGCCTCAGACATTAGTCGCCTTATACGACACCCGTGAGTGCCTTTAATGAGCCTTTAATGTAAAACATAGTTATATAGCTTCAAAAGATTATTTCTTTCTTTATAGTACCTAACCTGGTGTCAGAGTTGTTACGCCGCCCATGGGCCTCTGACTTGGCTTAACATGCCGTCGAGAAATATCTCTCAGGCATGCTGGTTTCCTCACGATGTTTTCCTTCACCGAAGCAAGTGATAATTATACAGGGTTAATTTTCAAAGACCAGCCAAATTTTCGGAGATGGTTTAGAATCGATAATATTTTCGATATAATAAAAAATCATCATCTGCCTAGCCTTTTCCCAACTATGTTGGGGTCGGCTTCCAGTCTAACCGGATGCAGCTGAATACCTGTATTTTACATGGAGCGACTGCCTATCTGACCTCCACAACCCAGTTAGTACTGGGTAATACGATACCTCTTGGTAAGACTGGTTGTCAGACTTTCAGGCCACTGACTACCTGTAACGACTGGTAAAGATCTACAAATGACAGCCGGGACCAACTGCTTATCGTGCTTTCCGAGGCACGAAGGAAACTCGGTATGTAAGGGTGGTCACCCATCCACAGACCAACCTAGGCAAGCACCGCTTAACCTAAAGATCGACCTGAGCGGCTGTTATTATTTAGCCACGAGCTCCTCCGATATAATAAAAAATAAAAAACATTTTTTAAAATAAAATTGAATTCCTGTCCACCACTAAAAAGCGAACGTGTGGATATTCCAACAGCACAATTCAGTTCAACAACCTAGATAGGTAGCAGTTAGCACACGGCAGTTGGCGGTGCATGCACGCACACAAGTGCCTTGATTCCCACTTAGGTTTATGATTTAGGACATTTTTAGGACATTTCCAAATGAATGCTATTATTTTATATTTTTCGACAATAATATTTAAAATGCAGTTTTGATTTGATATCTAGATTAGAGATGCAACGGATATCTGGTAACTATTCGGTATCCGGCCTGTCCGGCCTAGATTTTACTATCCGGCCGGATACCGGATAGTAACTCATTATCCGGCGGATACCGGATATGCATAAATTTGCTAAAAAATCCTTTAAAACGGACATGAAATAAGACAACAGCTAGCAATTATGATAATTTCTATTAAAAGCTATATCTATGTACTCTAACGTCTCTAACTCATCGCACCGCACTAAAACAAGCTTTATTTAACAAGTTAAAAATTCATATTTATAATCAACAAGTGGCACGATCACTCCCGATCAGACCCGAAACCGCCCGAAATGATCTAATCGCGTTGCCCGCAGCTGTACGACGCTGAACATGTCACTACTTGCCTCAGAGAACTACTTACTCTCCGCCGGAGCTCCGGCGGCCGGATATCCGGCCATCCGGCGTAGCAGTTTGCCGAATATCCGTTATTCGGTATCCGGCCAAACAACTATCTGTTGCATCTCTAATCTAGATCTTAACTTTAAATTTTGGCTGGTCATTGAAAACTAACCTTGTATAATCTGGGAGTCTGGATTTGTGACCGTTTGATGGCAATAGACTTGTTCCCTATTACATCACATGGGACTTAAACATGACTGGAAAAATGTGTGTGTACTTGGTACACCTCTGCCTCCCTTTGGGGATAACAAGGCATGATGTTATATTATCTACACTAGTATTAAAAAGAGGAAAGTTTCGTATTTTTGTGTGTGTATGTTTGTAATGAATTAACTCAAAAACTATTGCACCGATTCCCAAAATTCTTTGAACGGGCTGTCTTACCCTGTAAAGAGGTTGGAGTAAAATAAATAAATAAATATCGTTGGACAATACACACAGCTCCATCTAGTGACACACTAAGCAACGAAGCTTGTGTCGTGGACACCAGATAGTTGACATACTACATAAATACTTTTAGTTTGTAAATACATACTTATCTACACTAATATTATAAAGAGGAAAGATTTGTATTTTTGTGTGTGTGTGTGTGTTTGTAATGAATAAACTCAAAAACTACTGCGCCGATTTCAAAAATTCTTTCACCATTAGAAAGCTACATTCACCCTGAGTAACATAGGCTATATTTTATCTCCATACTCCCACGGGAACGGGATATACGCGGGTGAAACCGCGTGACGTTGCTAGTGTTGTGTAAAGTAAATGTACATTTGCAGACTGAAGGCGGCTTCGTTATGAAATGCGCAGATCTGCTGGAAGTATCTTGGAAGCTGGAGAACAAATGGTCCCCGGTGGCACCTTTCCATCATAAGATGAAGTTCGATTTGGAGTTTATGGGTGAGTTCACTACTCTCTACTCTCGTATCTGCATGTGTTTACACCTAAACATCATCATCATCATCTTATTAATGTTCCCACTGCTGGGACACAGGCCTCCTCTCTATGAGAGGGAATGGGCTATAATCAACCACGCGGGCGCAGTGCGGGTTGGTAGATGTCACATGTCTTCGAATTTTTTGGTTCTAAGACATGCCGGTTTCCTCACGATGCTTTCCTTCACCGTTTTGAGAGCAGTGGTGATGAAGTAAATTACACACACACCTAAACATATTTAAAACATTATAATACACATGTAAACGGGTATTTATCGCGAATTTTACCTTTAATATAAGCCCGACGTTTCGACCGGATTGCACCAGCCGTGGTCGCGGGAAGACTGAAGTATTGGAGGTACCGCCACAGCAAAGCGAAGGTGTTTATTCAACTACCCTCACAAAACAAAAAAAAAAGCGATAAATTCCCGTTTACATGTGTTTTATAATGTGTTCTGATCGTGAAAGATTAAAAAAGATATTTAAATAATCATTCCGTCTCGTATCAACTCCATATGAGTGACAAAAATATAACAATATATTGAATGTGTTAAGTCCAAGATAGGTCAGATGTATAGAGATATATTGAATTTGAAGGTGTTAAAATGTGCACACATACACAACACATACAACACACACATACACACACACACACACATACAGATACACACACACACACCACATACACACACACACACACCACATACACACACACACACCACATACACACACAACAACTACACACACCACACAACACACACATACACACACACATACATTACACACACACACATACATTAAACACACATACATTATACTATAAAATACCAATGGTTAAAGAAGAAAAAAGTTGGATCCGTGTTTGCTTGGTTGGTGATTAGCTACTAGATACATTTGTTATGTTATAGTGATCGCTTATCCCTCATACTTGTTATTTTTTACTATAAACGTAACTTTCTGTATGCTCATAAACATTTTATTTATATTTATTTTTTCAATAAGTGAATTATTGTTAATTCTTGATACAGAATTAGTCCTGTAACCATAATAGAGAAAAGTTTGGGCAAAGAAGGCATGTCCTCAATTTTGAATTACCACATAGTCGTACCAAGATTTTATAACAATATTCTGATTTAAAAGAGTGTCCATGGAGTTTCTTGCCTGCTCTTCTCCATAAAGATCTACGCTAGGTAATGGGTAACTACAGTACTTTCACAGTTTTTATGTCTTGTGACTGGGACTGTAGCTACATTTAATTTTCATCTTTGTTTCGACAATTCAAGAGTGCCTGTAACTGGCTTCCTTGAAATAAATGCATTGATGATTTTGATTCATTTTAGGTAACAAATCAGAGTATTTAATTTTGTCGCAACTTCACTATGGTATGATTCAATGGGTGTAAAAATACCCTAGTCATACCTTATCACGAAGTCTTGTTATGTGACTAATGTCAATGTTAGAAAGTTCAAATTGAAACAACAAAAACCAAGAAAATTTAATGCTCTTTTAATACTTACTATAAATATGTTTCTGTTATTTACAGAGGAATCCTACATAAAAATAATAACGCAAGCTCACAAGGAGCTTCTAGACCCTGCCTTACAAACAGACGAACGTACCTTACTCCTGGCTAAAATCATAACCACCTGCCTCGAAGCTCGGGGTCCCTTAGACCCCGAATCAGACTTAGAGTCCAAAACGACTGAAAGAGACAACGATATTGATAGAAGAGACAGTGAGAATGAGAAGAGAGATAGTGAAGTTATGGCGCCTCCTAAAAGCCTACCTAAGAAAGGCAAACAGAAGAAAACTAGTAGTCTACCTAATACTGCTGAAAAGAGGAAAATTGATGATGAGAATGACGATTCTCGGGTTAAAAAGATGAAAAGTGATGACTCTGAAGCAAAAAAAAGTATTACGGATAATAATAATGCAAGGAAGAGTAAAATAAATGATGTGGCCAGTGAGGGTGGTAAAAAAAGGAAGATGAGTGAAGCTAACAAGGTTGTCAGCAGCAAAATTCTAAAGGAAACTGATAATATTGAAGATGGTAACACGAAATCTAAGGAAATTCATAAAGAAGACAAAACAAGCAACACTAAGACTAAAAATGTTAAAGAAACTGACAAAAATGCCAAGAATGTAAAAGAAAATGAAGATAATAATGCCGATAAACCAAAGAATATGAAAGGATCTGCAGCCAATAAAGATAAAAATACTAACATTAAAACTAAAAATAAAGTTTCTAAAGAAGCAGTTGATACGGCAGCTAAAGAAACTAAACCTAAAGCTAAAGTTTTAAAAGAACCAGCAAAAATAGATAGTAACTCTAAAACTAAAATAGTAAAAGACACTGTTAAAAATCAAGAAAATGGTGACAATGATAAACTAAAAGACAAGAATACTATAGATACAGTACAAAATAAAGAAAGCGTAACAAAAAAGGTAGTAAAAGAACCTTCTAACACAGAAAAAGTTAAAAATAAAGTGAATAAAGCTAAAAATACAATAATGAAAGAGACGGGTAATGTTCATGAAGATCCTAATCAAAATGGTGACAAAGCTAAAAATAAAGTAAAAAACGTGGCCAATGTGAAAAGTAAGGAGAACATAGATGTTAATAATGATGCTGGGCGTTCTCTATGTAAGATTACAGGAAAAAACTCAAATAATGAGAAAAATAATGTTGAAGATAGTAATCATAATGTTAACAATGTTGAAGAGAAAAATCATAATGGTAAGAAAACTAACATTAAAGTAAAAAACGTTGCCAATGTGAAAAGTAAGGAGAATGTAGACGTTGAAAATGATGCTGGCCGTCCTGTAAACAAGATTACAGGAAAAAACACAAATAATGAGAAAAATAATGTTGAAGAGAGTAATCATAATGGTAACAATGTTGAAGAGAATAATCATAATGGTAAGAAAACTAACATTAAAGTAAAAAACGTTGCCAATGTAAAAAGTAAGGAGAATGTAGACGTTGAAAATGATGCTGGCCGTCCTGTAAACAAGATTACAGGAAAAAACACTAATAATGAGAAAAATAATGTTGAAGAGAGTAATCATAATGGTAACAATGTTGAAGAGAATAATCATAATGGTAAGAAAACAAATATTAAAGTAAAAAACGTTGCCAATGTGAAAAGTAAGGAGAATGTAGACGTTGAAAATAATGCTGGGCGTCCTGTAAACAAGATTACAGGAAAAAACACAAATAATGAGAAAAATAATGTTGAAGAGAGTAATCATAATGGTAACAATGTTGAAGAGAATAATCATAATGGTAAGAAAACTAACATTAAAGTAAAAAACGTTGCCAATGTGAAAAGTAAGGAGAATGTAGATGTTAAAAATGATGTTGGACGTCCTGTAAACAAGATTACAGGAAAAAACAGTAATGATGAGAAAAATCTTCCAACGAATATTAAAATTGACCCTAAACTTAAAAATACTGACGCCACGAAAGTAAAGAATGTAGCCAATGCAAAAAATAATGATCGAACAACAAAAAAAGGTCCTGAAACAAACATCAACGTTGCCAGCGTTAAAATCGATGGTCAAAGCAAAAGAGTTAATGAAAAGGACGACAAAAATAAAGAAAAAGTACCAAAAGTAGCTAACAAAGGTGCCCAGAAAAATGTTAAAGCAAAAACAGTTCCTATTACTGTCACAAACGATGCCCAAATAGTTAAAAAAGTTACTGAAAAAAGTGTTTCAAATGTGAGAAATAAAGACAAAATATCTCCAATAAATACTAAAGTTCCGGAGAAAATTGTCAAAGACAAACCTGCACCTACACAAGACAAACCGGAGAAAGTATTAAGCAGCAATATAAATAATAAGAATAAAAACATAATCAAAAAGCCTATAATTAACAAAATAGCATCACACAGAAATTCATTAAAACCACAAAATCCTCCAAAAGTTTTAAAAGCTGGTAACACAAAAAGTCATACCACTGGCAACATTGAAAAAGAAAATGGCGGTAAGGGGTCGAAAATACCGCAGAAGAAATTGTCAATTAACAGCGAAGGTTCTTCAAAGAAGAATCTTTTGAGGATGAGTCCAAGTAAGTATTATAAAACATCACCATTTGATTATTGTGAACTAGCGGACGTCCCGCGGTTTCATCAGCGTAGTTCCCGTTTCCGTGGGAGTACGGGGATAAAATATAGCCTATGTTACTCAGGGTGAATGTAGCTTTCTAATGGTGAAAGATTTTTTTAAATCGGTTCATTACTTCCGGAGATTACCCCCTACAAACAAACTTACAAACAAATGTTACCTCTTTATAATATTAGTATAGATTTGGGGACCATGTGGGTTTGAGTACTATAAGCGCCCTACCCAAATATCCTTTCTTTGGTATTGTCCATCGTTTCGTTGAGCTCCTTGAGTAATAAGTCGAGCTACACGTTAACTGACAAATGCTTGCACTGACTGGACAGGTCCACTCAAATCTGTGTGGTTCTTTCTTCAAAAGACCATCTCAGACACTAATCTGCATAGTCCTCATGTGAGTTGAGCAAGTTTATGTCTGGACTTTAAAAGAGACTTTAAAAGAGATGTCCTCAGAGTTTGTTTCGGCTGTTTCTTCTCAGAGTAGTCAGGTACGAAACACCGGCCCCATCTAGTTTTAAAAAATGACGTGTAAAAGTGTTTGTAAAAACTTACTTGCAAAATAAACAATCTTCCTGTCCTTCTCCCACTCTACTCGTGGTCGTCGCAACACGTATCCTTCTTCCTTTCTCCCCTATCAGACATCACGGCATCATTTACTCATTTCTCTTACATATCATTCATCACACAGGAGAGCTCGTGGCTAAATAATAACAGCCGCTCGGGTCGATCGTTTAGTGACCACCCTTACATACTGAGTTTCCTCCGTGCCTCGGAAAGCACGTTAAGCTGTTGGTCCCGGCTGTCATTTGTAGATCTACAGTCGTTATAGGTAGCCATTGGCCCAAAAAGTCTGACAACCAGTCTTACCAAGGGGTATCGTATTACCCAGTACTAACTGGGTTGTGGAGGTCAGATAGGCAGTCGCTCTATGTAAAATACTGGTATTCAGCTGCGTCCGGTTAGACTGGAAGCTGACCCCAACATAGTTGGGAAAAGGCTAGGCAGATGATGATCATGATCATTCCTCACACAATCTATCTATATATTCTTTATACTTCCTCTCCATCCATCGACATTCATATACATAACTGTTTTAGTCACATGCGTTCACACCTAGTAATTTAAAAAAATAATGGGTGTAAAAGATCCGGTAATGAAGTCGTTTTTTGGGATCATTTATTTGTTATAGACCATACCTGAACCTTCTAGTTACGGAGATATTGGAGGTCTAAGTTCCAACTTTTTCACAAGTTTTTTTTATCAACACTAATATTATAAAGAGGAAAGATTTGTATTTTTGTGTGTGTGTGTATGTTTGTAATGAATAAAATCAAAAACTACTGCGCCGATTTCAAAAATTCTTTCACCATTAGAAAGCTACACTCACCCTGAGTAACATAGGCTATATTTTATTCCCGTACTCCCACGGGAACGGGAACTACGCGGGTGAAACCGCGTGACGTCCGCTAGTGTTATCTTTACTTTAAATCTCTATGACCTTTGTACTATTAAATGCATTTATTAGCACAATGATTTGAGTGCGTTACACAAAAAAAAAACCGTTTCTCAGCAATAACATTTTTGCGTAGTTATTTAATTTGATGTACAGAATGCTTGTTTGACGGCTTCTTGAAGAGTCCATTGACCATGACTGATCTGAGGATCTGACCAAGTATATCTATTTTCAATTGTTTGATAATTTTCAGGGATAATGCCATCGAAATTCAAGACTCAACCGCAGACGTTGAAACAGAAAATGATGAAATATACTAATATACCACGTAAGTATTTACCTACACCGATTTTTCGTTTTGTATGTCGGACGTAAAGAATAGCACCATCCCAAATCTTCTCGTAGGTGTCGTAAGTTGTTGTAGATTTTAGCAAACGACCCAAGAGTTAGACTGACCCGTCTCAGTATGTCTCGCGCCTAGGGTTGCCAACTTTTTTTTACAAAAAATAAAGTATATTTAGGTTTGAGAAGGAAAATAAACAGTATTCTAGAAAAAAGAACAGTATAATTATTTTTTCAAAGTTTTAAATACATGTTTTTAGAGCATAGAGCATTTTTAGACATTGATTAGTTATGCAAGACATAACTAATCAATGTACTATTATTAAAGGCTATTTTATTATAGTATTTTTGAAGGCTCAATGAGCCTCATTACAACCATTATAATTAAAATAAATGAGAAGCTCATTTTTTATCAAATCTATGCTGGCTCTATTTCTATCATCCCGCCACTTTGCATTTATAGCAGAAAAAAAACCTTTCTGTAAATGCTGAGGTGGCAGGAACAGATAGCAGATAGGAAACAATCTCAAAAACGACTATAATGAAATGACGCATACCATTTTTGTTAACTTTTGAAAACAATATTTATGGATATTAATGTATGCGTTGAAAACAGTATTTTGTATACTTTATTTTTGTTCAACAGTAAAAAGTATAATAAATAGTATAATAAATTTTACTCTCTAAGAGAAAAAATCTAAAAATATATTATTCAGATAGCATAAGCTAAAAGCAGTCGGAAAACGTAGTTTTAGTTCATAAAATAGCAAACTAAAATTTAAAATTCAATTCAAAGGTTTCTGCTTTTTTAATCTGTTTCATAACACCATTATAGTAGTCGCCATGTTATTACGTCATACGGCTATGTAAACATAGAAGTGTCAACTGTCAACTTCAAGTATCACTGCATTTGTTTACACAGCCAACTGACGTCATGACCACAGACCAATATGGCGTCCACTGTGTCCCGCGTTTTCGTCAAATTACGCGCGAAATTTGAAAATGCAAAATTTAAATGCATTTTTAGGGCACTTAACGATTGAGTAAAATTTTTGTGTTTTTTTAGTGGTTCATTAGCACTATAGCATCTAATTGAGACACTTTTCAAAAATGGGTGTAATACCCTTTTCAGTGAAAAACAGTATAATACTGTTCTTAACAGTATGGTTGGCACTTGGCAACCTTACTCGCGCCTCACCTCTTCTATACATTTTGTATGCAATTAAATATATTTTGTGATTATATGCCGTTGTTAGACATATATCTTTGAATTTTTTGAACTAATAGGTATCTTGTGGACTATATCTAGGCTTCTATCGAAGCAGAAAATAAAGTAGAAACAAATTCAGTATATGCCTCCAAAAATTGCTGTTTTGCACAACTTTTACCTCAACTTTGGCCGTTCATAATGTACTTATAAATTGTAAAAGTAAAGAAAGCATCCTGATAGAAGCCTTGCAAATGTAGTGGAGATTCTAAATAACAAATATTTATTTCACATACTTGCAAGACTAATTCAAAAACACGTATTTCCTGGAACAAGTTTTATAAATTTTCGAACAATATTTTTCGTTCAATGTCCTCACGTTAGGCGGTATGAGGTACGCGGGAGGCAAGTAGTGCGGGTTCGGGGCTAGGTAAGACAGGGGAGTTGAAAGAATACCACCGCTGTGGCTCTGGATGAAACAACAAGCTTTTCGACCATGCTCGCGTTGACGAAAGGCGGGCCGGGAAGGGCCCTCTTAATGTTATGATGAAGACTTATTTTATTTTTTTCAGGGTTGCTGAAGAAACCGGCCCCAAAGACGACTTAGACGAATTAGATCAATGGAACTGAATACCATTCACAAACTAAACCGCGCTCAACACCTGCCAGTGTCATCGTAGCATAAGCATAATGTTCCCACTGCTGGGACACAGACGTCTTTATGAGAGGGAGTAATATTACAGGGTGTAAAAGACCTCATCACGAAGCCGTCAACCAAGCATTCTGTACATCAAACTAAGTAACTTTACGCAAAAATTATTGCTGGGAAACGACTTTTTTCTTGGGGTGAAAAATCATGTTTAGTGGTTGAATTCAATGTTACGCACTCAGAACATTGTGCTGATGGATGGATTGAATAGTACGGGGGTCGTGGAGGTGTTTAAAGTTAAAATCTTACATTAAAAACTTGTATTTAAAAAAAAACTTGTCAAAAAGTTGGAACTTTGACCCCCAATATCTCCGTAACTAGAAGGTTCCCAGGTATGGTGTAGAACAAAAAAATTATCGCAATGACGGGGAGAACAAGTGCCTTTCGGCTTCGTTAAGAGGTGTTTTAAACGGCGTTCAAGAGCAATCTATCCATCAGCACAATGTTTTGAGTGCGTTACATTGAGTTCTACCACAAAACATGATATTTCACCCCAAAAAGAAGTCGTTTCGCAACAATTTTTTTCGTAAATAATTTTTGCGTAAAGTTACATAATTTGATGTACAGAATGTTTGGTTGACGGCTTCGTGATGAGGTTGTTTACAGCCTGTATGCTGAGCATGTTCAAGTTTCACTGGTGGAGCTCGTGGCTAAGTAACAACAAACACTCAGGTCGATCTTCAGGTTAAGCCGCGCTTGCCTAGGTTGGTCTGTGGATGGGTGACCACCCATTACATACAGAATTTCCTCTGTGCCTCGGAAAGCACGTTAAGCCGTTGGTCCCGGCTGTCATTTGTAGATCTTTGACAGTCGTTACAGGTAGTCAGTGGCCTGTATGCCTGACAACCAGTCTTACCAAGAGGTATTGTATTACCCAGTCTATCTGGTTGGAGGTCAGATAGGCAGTCGCTCCATGTAAAATACTAGTATTCAGCTGAATCCGGTGTGACTGGAAGCCGACCCCAACATAGTTGGGAAAAGGCTAGGTAGATGAATCAAGTTTCATTGGTGGAATATGCATTAGGAGAATATATAGTCACTACTTATTATAAAACAAAGTCCACCGCGCGTCAGTCTGTCTGCTTGCGATAATCTCAAAAACTACTACACCGATTTTCATGCTGTTTTCACCAATGGATAGAGTGGTTCTCGAGTAAGGTTTTAGAATATAAGACGTCAAGCAGGCTTTTTATAAAATGATTGTGTGCCTTTATTATTAATGAATTATGTTATTAAGTATAATCAATATTAAATAAAAACGTGTTTTATACTAAAAAATGGCTTTTATTTATTAAAACAAATGTCAGAACGTGCTTACAAATTCTTGCAAAATAATTAATAAAAAAAAATGATTTCATAATCACTACAATAATAAAAAATGTTTTTATAATCGTCGTCAAACTTATTACGTCAAATACATTATATAATCATTGAAAAATCATTTAAAAATATTTTCTAAATACAAAATGGTTCGTAAAATTAATATTGTGCCAGAAACGGGTAGTTCCGGTGAGTGTCGCCCATTCTGAAAGGAAATAAATAAAATTTCGTTATCAAATAATTAATTACAGGAGAGCTGTGGTATCAACTGAAAAAATCTAATTAGTCCGTCAGTTAGATTATCAAAAAGTATTTGACACGTATTTATTCTTTTGTTACGTAAACCAAATATGACGAAGATACGACGCTTTTAAAATTCTCAATATGACACGCCGTGGTATAATTTTTAGTGCGTTCTGACGTCACGAGCCCGAACTCTCGAGTTTTGATGCGTTTTATCTTAGTCAATATTCATTGATTTTCAAAAACAAAAAATACGTGTCCATTATTTTCCAATACTCTAACTGACGGACTAAATAGATTTGCAATTTATTGATGGTGGAAACTAGCCTATTTAGGCTATTGCAATCATTTTTTCTCTAATAAAAAAAAAGAAAGAGACAGACGTAATTTAGAGCTGTCAAATTTAGTCGAGCCCCCAGGCTCGTGACGCCACAACGCACTAAAAATTATAGCACGGCGTGACGTACCTATTGAGAATTTTAAAAGCGTCGTATAGTTCGTCAATTTTTGTTTACGTAACAAAAGAAAAAATACTGATACTGTTAACCTGCGTCATCCCACTGCTGGGCAAAGGCCTCTCCCCATGACTTCCAGTTTTCTCAAAAAAATACGTGTCTAATATTTTTTGATAATCTAACTGATAAGCCTAATAACCAATGTTGATAAGCTTCCTGTGCTCACGACTATTTTTACTCTACTCACCCATTAAAAGTAAAAGTCCTTCTATTCTTATTGAGCGCGTTCAGAGCGTCAATTTGTGCCTGGTCCAGGGTGAAGGTGAGAGCTTGCAGGTTGTCCCACATGTGGGCCGCTGAGGACGCCTTCACCACCACGTTGTGCCCACTCTCGATCTGATATCTGTTGAAAAGTAGATGAAAAATTAAGATATACCTAGATAGAATATTTTCTATTATGTACAACTCTCTATTTAAATAATAAATATCGCTGGACATTGCACACAGCGCCATCTAGTGCCACACTAAGCAACGAAGCTTGTGTCGTGGACACCAGATAGTTGATATACTACATAGATACTTTTTGTTTGTAAATACATAGTATACATAACCCTGATCTTGAAACTTCAGCATTACGGTTTAGGTAAACTTGCGCTCAGTTTAATAAAATCGTATTTGAATGATAGACAGCAGCAGGTACAAATAAATGGAGTCAACTCAATGGGTTTAAAAGTAAAAATGGGTGTACCACAAGGTTCGATATTGGGTCCCTTCCTCTTTTTAGTATATATTAATGACCTACCCCATCTATTTAACAACCATCCGCATATGGTGTTGTTTGCTGACGATACTTCTTTAATATTTAAAATAAACAGACGTGCCACTAATCTTGATGACGTAAATAACGCCCTACTGCAGGTCCACGATTGGTTTACCGCTAATAATTTAGTACTAAATGGGAAAAAAACTAAATGCATTAGATTTGCTCTACCAAATGTCAAAAGTAGTGATTGTGACATAATATTGAATCAAGAGAAACTAGAATTTGTCGATAAAACGGTTTTCTTGGGAATCACGCTCGACTCAAGGTTACAATGGGGTCCTCATCTAACATCTCTTGCAGGACGGCTAAGCTCAGCAGCATATGCCGTTAGAAAAATCCGTCAATTTACTGATGTTGATACCGCGAGGCTGGTCTATTTTAGTTATTTTCATAGTATTATGTCATACGGTATTTTACTAGGGGGACGGGCTGCAGACATCGAGTCTATATTTATTCTGCAGAAAAGAGCCATCAGAGCCATTTATGAATTACGTAGACGCGATTCTCTAAGAGAACTGTTTAAGGAAATTAATATCATGACAGTACCTTGTCAATACATCTATGAAAACATCATGTACGTTAGAAAAAATCGGCATTTATTCAGTAAGAGAGGGGACAGACACCACTATAACACTAGAAATAGGGACCAACTAGTTCAGCCAGGTTTCAGGCTTGCTAAAGTGGATTCATCTTTCATGGGGTACTGTTTGAAATGTTACAATAAAATACCTCCCCACTTTCTTCAACTGAATGAGACGAAATTTAAATCTTGTATAAAACGCACACTATGTAGGCAAGCATATTATAAGTTGGGGGATTACATTGATGATAAAAATGCTTGGCTAAATGCTGGTCCTGCTCCACAACCATAGGTGGGGGGGGCAAACTAATTGTTTGTACTGGTCGGGCATTATTTGAGTCCATCGACACGTAAAGAAGAAGATGAAGAATTGATTCCCATGTTAATGTATTGTGGAAGCTGCAGAAGATTGTAAAAATATACTTGCATTGTATAGATTCCAGTTCTTAGTATTATATAATTGCATAGCACATGTGTGAGTACTTTGTACTGTTCAGCCACCATTTACATTTATTTATCTTTCATTGACTTGAATATGCCTTGGTGACTGAGAGAATGTCATGCTCACTTAAATGTCTCGCTGATGGTGGCGGGTGTGTCGGGTCATTTAGTTCCTTTCAATATGGTTGAGTTGAATGGCGCCGGTACATGCGTCATGTCTGTGAACGGGCGCTGTCAGTTGGGACTGGTCATCTCTTAGCTGCCAAGGTTCATTTTAATTACTTTATTCATACATTTTTAATCTAATCTTTCACTCTGGATGCTCTTAGTGTGCACGTCTTTCTACATCGTTCTCACATATATGTATAATCTCAAAATTAATGATGTAACCAAGATTTTGTAACAATATTTTGATTTTAAAAGAGTGTCCATGGAGTTTCTTGCCCATTCTTCTCCATAGAGATCTACGCTAGGGAATGGGCAACTACAGTACTTTCTCAAGTTATTATGCCTTGTGACTGGGACTGTAGCTTTGATTTTCTTTTTTGTAATTTTGACTTTCAAAAGTGCCGTAATGGTCTAATTGAAATAAATGCTTTGAGTTTGAGTTTGATAATATAAACATCCATGACTCGGAAACAAATGTCTATGCTCATCACAAATATTTGTTCCTACCGGGATTCGAACCTGGGACCCTAAGAACGTAAGGCAGCCTCACTACCGCTGCACTATTCGGGTCGTCAAAATTTAATTTAATTTTTTGTAATTAACACCTAAATGTAAGGTCGACCAATCTATTTGGTTTACATTTACAATGTAATTTTTGGGTTAAAATTTTAAACCAAGTAGATTGGTCGACCGCAGGTACCATGTTTTTACGCATTTAAATTACATTTCATTATATTCTACACCATGCAAATTACAGGTTTTGCATAGGGTTTTTTTTTTCACAAAAACTATTACATAAAAAAAGTACTACAGCGCCATCTATGACACAAATGAAGAACTAACATCAGTAATCGTAATCGCACAGCCGAAAACGGTACACCTCGGGCCAAGCTAACTTAAACCTTATTTTACGCGAGTATGGCTCTAAAATCATAATTATGTTCCCAACCGATGGTAGGCTTCTGCCCGGGCCCCTTAGAGGTTAATTTAATTAATTTTGACATTATATTACAACCGTATAGCTGTAACAAAAACAAAAAAAATATTAATTTACTTTGTTAGTAATACTGGCTATTTTTTGTGTCTTTGCCTTAAAAAAAGCGCTGATGCGCGGGCATCGCTAATTTGTAAACAAGTAAAAGATTTATTCGTTTAAGAAAGTCCGAGTTTTATTTATTTCCTCGCAAATATGTTATAAAACGTCGTATGACATACGTGCGCTTTGATAATTACAGCCTATGCTTTCTTGTAGCCCTCGCCTACGGCTCGGGCTAGCAATATCGCCGCGGCTGTAATTTTCAACTTACCGCACTTATATCATAATGTACTATTGTAGTGGCACTAAAAATACAGCAACATAGTGCAAAAAGTACTACACCGCCATCTATTACACAAATTAAGAACTAAACATCGAAATCCTACATCGCGCAAGTAAAATTATCCGCGACTTAAGACTATAAGCTGTGAGTTTAATGTTAGTGGTTACCTGATTAATAGTTGTGCAGGAGTCACACCCAGTCCAGATGCCATGACTTTGACCAAGGCATCGTCGATTACAGGTGTTGTGGTATTCTTGTATTCTGCAGGCGTACCCTACAAACATTTCATTTCATTTCATTTATTCTTAAACAATTTACATTGTGTTGAATATACAAGAGTGTAAATGCACGCTTCACCCTTTTTTTTAGGTGTGAAACATTACGTTTGACAATAGGACTCAATTTAACGCACTCAAAACATTTTGCTGATGGATGCGTTGAGTACTTAGTATAGGAGTCATGGAGATATAATAATTATATTAAAATAAGGAGATACTACATATAAAGATTTTTTTTTTTTTTAAGTTAGGAATTTCATATTGTGTATGTTTAAATTTTGTTTTCATCGATTGATTGTTTTATTGTTGTGTATTATTCATATTTTATTTAATTGCACTGGACATTGCTTAGGTATTTTTTTTTAATGATTACGTATGTACAAGTGTTTTAGGTGGTTCTAATTTTTATGTAATGTATGTATGGAGTATTTGTGAAATAAATGAATTTAATAGATATATTTATTTGTTTATACATGTGTACACAAACCATAAGTAATAAAAAGTGCATGTAGGATGACAATAAAAATTAGTTCAGACGTGGTTTTCACCTATTATGGCCTGCAAATGTTTTGAGTTCTAACAAAAAACAAAAAAAAAAAACTTTGATCTCCAATATCACAATGACGAGCAGAACAAATGCCCTTCGGGGTGTTTTTACTCCCATTACTTATATATTATTCTTTTTGTCCTCGTTAATATAAATTATACCTAAAAAAATGTACAAAATTAAATTGTAGAACTTACTTTAGACCCAAGAACTCCAAAACAGCTGAGCACGATTTGGCGTTCACTGCAGAAAGCGTGCAGGCGTTGTTGCGACAGGTATGGGTGGCATTCCACCTGCAAAAAAAGTTTTGAGGTTACATTGAGGTTCTTGGCCTGCTTCCACTAAAAAACGATAGATGGCGCTGATAAGACATTTAATACATTTGTTTGCCTGTATGGAATAGGCTTGTGTACTGAAAAAATCTAATAAATCCGCCAGCTAAATTACCAAAAAATATTTGACCCGTATTTTTTCATTTGTTACGTAAACCAAAATTGTCGAAGATACGACGCTTTAAAAATTCTCAATACGTCACGCCGTGGTATAATTTTTAGTGCGTTGTTGTGACGTCACGAGCCCCCACTCTCGAGTTTTGATGCGTTTTATCTTTGTCAATATTCATTGATTTACAAAAACAAAAAAACGTGTCCATTATTTTCCAATGCTCTAACTGACGGACTAAATAGATTTGCAATTTATTGATGGTGGAAACTAGCCTATTGGCATTCATTGACTTTAACATTATGATTCGATTTTACCTTGTAAACTTTTAATTAGAGTGTGATATTTTAGTAGTCGGGTTTTATAGTGTGGTAGTGCACACACAGTTAGCCGTGTGGTATCCGGCAGAGTAGAATAGAACCAACCCATTACACTCCCGGGTGTCGTATAAGGCGACTAATGTCTGAGGCAGAACACCTTGCGCCTCCGTAGACCAGAGAATGGGCAGCAGCGTTTTCTGTTAGTCTTTCATCACTGCGACCTCCAATCCGCCTGCCAAGCGTAGAGATTACGGAAAATTCCTCCCATCATGGGAGAGGCTTATGTCCAGCAGTGGACATTATGGACTGTTGTAGTAGTGCACACAAATTCTTGTTCACTTTCTAAGTTTACGTTACCTGGTTTACAACTGGCTTCAGTTTCCCCTTATCGAGTATCCTCTGAATTTGCTGTGAGTTGAAGTTGCTGACTCCGATACTCTTGGCGAGACCCTTGGAGACCAGCCCTTCCATGCCGAACCAGGCGTCTAAGTAGTCGTACTGGGAATATTGTAGCACTGTCGCGATTTTTGGTATCGGATCGGAGCCTTCCTATAATAGAAATGAAGGGAGATTAAAACTGGCGGGTTGTGGCCCTCGGCCTTGGTCCTGCGGTTTCAATATGTGCCCTTAAGGTGAACGCAGACTTGGCCGCACCGCACGCGACGCAGTCGCCGCAGTCATCGTTTTTGTTAATGGCCTCGCACACGTGTCCGCGTTGCAGTCACCGCAGTCGTTCCTATCACCGCGCGCTTCGCACCACATAACATTAATACTCTCTCTCTCTCTTTCACTCCGCAGCGTCCGATGCGGGCGGGACGGCGTTGATGACGTCATCAGCTGCGGCTGGGGAGTTCGGCCGCTTCAGGGACTGCGGCGATTGCGGCGCGGGTGGATGTGCGAGGTTCCATTGAACTTCATACGAAGAATTCGAATGCGGCGACTGCGGCGCGTGCGGTGCGGCCAAGTCGGCGTTCACCTTTAGTTACTTTGTAACCTGTTGACCTGTATGCCCACCTTACTCGGAGGAGGCCCAGTGGGTCATGACTAGTGACAGAAGTGGCTCAGGCACTTCCGACCCTACCGAAGATGTTGACCCCGTCTGCCGACGCTTTCAAGTCTAGCCGAGCACGCTCCAGACTAGGGGCCATTTGTGTGTGTTGAAGTCCGTGTACGGGCATAATAAGTACATAATATTCCCCCACTCCTGGGTTGCAGGCTTCCTCTCTAGAGAGGGAGGGGGCTATGATCCACCGATCCCACCACACAGTGCGGGTTGATAGATGTCACGTCAAAATCAAAATCAAAGCATTTATTTCAAGTAGGCCAGTTACAGGCACTTTTGAATTGTCGAAACAAAGATGAAAATTAAATGTAGCTACAGTTCCAGTCACAAGACATAAAAACTGTGAAAGTGCTGTAGTTACCCATTCCCTAGCGTAGATCTCTATGAAGAAGAACGGGCAAGAAACTCCATGGACACTCTTTTTAAATCAAAATATTGTTACAAAATCTTGGTTACATCATTAATGTTGAGATGGTATATACGTGTCTGCACTGGGCCAGAGTGATAGATTACAGACCATTCTATCTCATAGAGAGGAGGCCTGTGTCTCAGCAGTGTCTAAACCAGAAGTGACGTCGTCGTCGACTTCTTTGCCATCGAAAAACAAAAGAAGTTTCTACTTGACTAACCTTAAAAGACATGGGGTTGTGTATCATGTAAAGGTCGAAATATTCCAGTCCCATATTCTCCAGGGAAGCTTTACAGGCCGTTTCCACGAGGTCAGTGCGGTGGAACGTACTCCAGAGCTTCGAGATGATGAACAGGTCTTCTCTGTGAAACATAGGACTTGTTTTATTAACGTCATTATCATTTGGGAGGCAGCGACAACGTGGCGAGCTCAGAAGTAGATGGCGGGATGAGTTGGACAAATTTTTAAAGAATTATAGGCTACAATAGGCCAGTTTCCACCATCAATAAATTGCAAGTCTATTGAGTCCGTCAGAGTATTGGAAAATAATGGACACATGTTTTTTGTTTTTGTAATAAATCAATGAATATTGACAAAGATACAACGCATCAAAACTCGAGAGTGTGGGTTCGTGATGTCACAACGGACTTAAAATTATAGCACGGCGTGACGTATTGAGAATTTTAAAAGCGTCGTATCTTCGTCAATTTTGGTTTACATACATCATCATCATCATCATCAACAGCCTATTAATGTTCCCACTGCTGGGACACAGGCATCCTCTCTATGAGAGGGAATGAGCTGTAATCCACCACGCGGGCCCAGTGCATAAGTTACAAAAGAAAAAATACGTGACAAATATTTTTTAATAATCTAACTGACGGACTTATTAGATTTTTTCAGGCCACAAGCCTATTGTACTAATTCGAGCAAAGAGGGAAGGGAGGCTCTGCAGTGGGACAATACAAGCTCATAGTAATAATAATGAACACAAAAAGTCTGAAAGTGGCGCCGGTGACTGAAAACTAGTGTGGTAATCGGTTGTCGTGGTATGGGCATGTGATGCGGAGGGATGAGGAAAATTTTGAGTATGAATGTGGATGAATATAAGAGTAGAGGAAGACCAAAGAAACGATGGATGGACTGTGTGAAGGATGATATGGTGTGAGAGGACGTGTCTGATGAGATGACGAGTGATAGAGGTGTGGGAGAAGAAGATATGCTGCGACGACCACAAATGAATAGGGTGTATAATAAAAATAATAATAATATAATATGTGTGTAATATATGCATGTTTTTTTTTTATCACTCTAAACAAAGCGTATTAACATCAGAAATAGCTTAGTAAAATTATTTATTTTTAATCTCTAAAAGAGAGACCAGAGAGAGGGCCAGGGTCGCCACACAGTGGGTGCCAGAAGACGGGCGTCGTCACCGAGGGAGGCCTAGAAAACGCTGGCGTGACGACCTAGAGGCGTTTATGCGAGATTGGCCGGAGAGAGCCGCACGTAGGGAGGAGTGGAAGGCTATGGCCTGTATTGTCCCACTGCTGGGCAAAGGCCTCCTGCCTTTGCCCAGCAGTGGGACAATACAGGCTAAGCAAAAAAAAAATACTATGATAAAAGCATTTGAAACTGCTGATAGACAGAGAGATGAGAATGACGTCATTCGCTGCATCGACGTACAAAATCCATACTAAATTCCGTTCATCTAGAAAGAGATAGAAACAAAAGTTCAAATGGTTATAACTTTTGTGTTGTTTGGCCGATTTACGTATATCTTGTTTTCGCTTTTTGTCATTATTTTTATAGTACTATAACATTCCGTATCGAAATAAAAAAAAAAAACAGCTTTCTAGTGCTAACGATCACAGAGATTAAGCGAGGACGGACGGACGGACAGACACGGCGAAACTATAAGGGTTCCTAGTTGACTACGGAACCCTAAAAAGAAAATTTATGCATATTCCCTATTGACAGCAAGAGTATGATGATGATGACATCAATCTGGATTTATCTGGCTTTTTAACGCTCTGTCCAGACTTTGTCTGTCCGGACTTTAGAAAAAAAACAAATGACTACACTCCCAAAAATGAAATATTGAAAAAGTATAATGTGCTTAGCCCGCCCGCAAATGATATACTACTAGCGGACGTCACGCGGTTTCACTCGCGTAGTTCAAGTTCCCGTGGGAGTACGGGGATAAAATATAGCCTATGTTACTCAAGGTGAATGTAGCTTTCTAATGGTGAAATAATTTTTGAAATCGGCGCAGTAGTTTTTGAGTTTATTCATTACAAACATACACACACACAAAAATACAAATCTTTCTTCTTTATAATATTAGTGTAGAAGTGTGGATTATTAGGTATATTATATACTGAAACCTTCCTCTTCAATCCCTCTGTCTATTAAAAAAACCGGCATCAAAATCCGTTGCGTAGTTTTAAAGATCTAAGCATAAATAGAGACAGACAGACGCGGCGGTGGACTTTGTTTTATAATATTTAGTGATAGTGATCATGTAATTTTGCTCGTCACAATCATCAGACACCTCCTTTCTAGTCTCCATCCTTCACATATTCCATCCATCGTTTCTTTAGTCGTCTCTACTCAAACTCGGCTACTTACCGTCTCACAGTGCCGTCGTCAATTTTAGCTTTAATAGCTTTTCCTATTTCCTTTTCGTTGCCATAGATGTAGCCTGTGTCGATAGCTCGATAGCCCAAGTCGATGGCTGCTCCAATGAGGTGAGGTATTAGTCGGGGGTCCAGCTGTGAATGTCAGGGAAGTGGAATTAGCTGGTGAGACTTCAGTCATGAGCAGCGGTGGCCGAGTGGTGGCGGCCCCGATTTCTCAAAGAACAAATTACAGTTCACTTAAAGAGAAACTTAACTAAATTAACAATTGGTTGTAGTTTACATTACGACGTTCAAACTATCCAAGAAACTGAACACCATAGTTTTTTTATACAATAGAAAGTATGTAATAATGTCTAAATAAAGATACAAAACAGTTCACACTAATCGTATTTGTCTAATACAAAAACTGTTATACATATATATTGTTACGCTTGATTTACGAACAGTAAGTCGTGGGTTCGAACCCAGACAGGCGTATTACTTTGTATAATTTATTTCATCACCACTGCTCTCAAAACGGCGAAGGAAAACATCGAGAGGAAACCGGCATGTCTTAGAACCAAAAACTTCGAAGGCATGTGACATCTACCAACCCGCACTGGGCCCGCGCGTGGTGGATTATAGCCCATTCCCTATCAGAAATGAAAAGATACCGATCGGCCGAGCGCACTGACGACGTACGCGAAACGAGGGTTATTGTTATTTTGCGCACCAAAGTCCTAAACCTTAAAGGGGCGTGACTCCGGCCTTCGCATGATTTAAGCGAAAAAAAAATTAAGTGATCAGGCGGAAAAGACCACGACTCGTAAAATGTCACACTCCGTAAAATGGTGGAAGTTCCGCGGCAGCCCGCGAAATTCAAATATCCTTGCATATTTTGCAATTCGCAGGTCAGCATTAGGTTGTATGTTGATTAAAATATGATTGGCGACCGTAACAAATAAGGTTTTATCTGACGAGTTCATTTAACCTCATTGAATAATAGTCTTATGTCCTGAAAAAATCTAATTAGTCCGTCAGATTATCAAAAAATATTTGATACGTATTTTTTCTTTTGTTACGTAAACCAAATTTGACGAAGATACGACGCTTTTAAAATTCTCAATGAGTCACGCCGTGCTATAATTTTTAGTGCGTCGAGACGCCTCGAGCCCAATTTTTAGTGCGTCGAGACGTCACGATCACCCCACTCCCGAGTTTTGATGCGTTTTATCGTTGTTAATATTCATTACAAAAACAAAAAATACATGTCCATTATTTTCCAATACTCTATCTAACTGACGGACTAAATAGATTTGCAATTTATTGATGGTGGAAACTTGCCAATAATTTCATGAAAAAGTCATTAAATGGAATTAAATGAACTTAGAAGGTTGTACCTATTGATGATTTTAATGATTATATTGCTGTAAATATATACGTTACAAGCCTAACATTGACCGGGAAATTGCAAAAACATTGGGATTATTTGAGAAATCGCTTTTTAAGATGGAAGCGCCATATGCAGGGGCCCAGGGTAGCCCTACCCTGGCGCTTCCATCTTAAAAAGCGATTTCTTTTGCACGACCCGGGGATTGAACTCAGCATTCGCGGTTGCGATCTCAAAACCCAACGGGCAGTGGCGGACTAACAGGGGGCAGAAGGTGCGGCCCGCCCCGGGCCTCTGGTCTTGGGGGGCCCCCAAATGCCTCCGCGTTCCCCTTATCAAATCATAAACAAGACTTTAAAAATTTGCTTAGTACCTAGTACATCATAAAACTCGCTACAAAAAATGAAAATAATACTATCTTTGATTTATTTTATTTCATCTATTTTTTTTTGTCGATCGATTCGTATCTTATTTTCCTCACCCATATCCATTCCATATTGTAGGTATGTATGTTTATTTAGCCTAAATAATTTAATTCGAATGTAGCTGTTAGATACCCGCAATTACAGACACAATTAAAATAACAATGCACCGTTCCCCTTCGGGAACGGCTGGGGACAGACATACGGGATTTCACTTGCCAGATTTTAACAAAATAAACACTTATTTATACATGTCATACAAATGTGAACTGAATAAAAAGCTTGTATAACTAAATTTTTTTTAAAGCTGGGGTGCCTCGTTCAGCTTTGCCGCCCCGGGCATCGGACGGACTTAGTCCGCCACTGCCAACGGGGCTTCATAAAAAAAAAAACGAAGCAGTCTTTGGGGACTGCCGATAGAAGTGAAAACAAAAAGTACACAGGCCCCGCCCCAGTCGTAGCACTGGTAGGGAATGCAAATCCGCTCTGTTTCAAAATCCGGATTTTTTAGAACGGATTTTTGGTCCAATCCGGATTATCCGGATTTTACGGATTTTTCATGAAAACAAACAAATCATTAGTTTATGAATATGACGTTTCTTATATTTGTGTAAATGGGTTAATAAAAACAAAAAAATCAAATCATATGATTTTTTAATTTTTGTGCTTTGGAATTATACAAATTAAATGCCATAATTTTGGTGTTATAGCCATAATATTCTAATTCCTTTCATTCATTTATATACATATGTTTTACTTTTTTGAATATTCCTATTCAAAATAATATAAAAAAGGTTAAAAAATATAAAAAAATAGTAACCCACCGGTATCGGGAACAGGGTCCAAGCTACCGGCACGGCACAGAGGTCAGGGCTCCAGAGAGAGGAACCTCCGCACAATACGAGCCGTGTCCAGGAGTACCGCTTTCTGAATCAAGCCCTTGATCCAGCGGCTTAACGAGAGCCTCCTCAGGTATTGATAGAGGCTCTTAGCAATTAAGCCAGCTGCTGATACGACTATCGACTACATCCCACATGTCGGCAACCTCGCGAGCCAAGCCAAGATACTTGATTTACTTATCTTTATCGGCTTTCACGAGGTTCTCATCATGCAGGAGCGGTATGTCAACAATCATTGCGCGCCGCTCTGATCGCTCCGCCACCACTATATCAGGCATATTGGCAACAATAGTCCTGTCAGTGATGATGGATTGATCCTAGTACAATGTGATACTGCCATTTTCCAGAACTGGGTCGGGCACATACCTATAGTACGGCACTTCTGATTCCACAAGGCTGTATTTTAGAGCAAGTTGCTGAAGGATAATCCTGGCTACAAGGTTGTGTCTATGGAATAGCATGTCCGACATATGTCAACCGTGCCGTCCTTCACAATAAATTTTCGTCATCTTAACTTCATCCATAATTGCACAGACAAAACCTTGTTTCTCCGAATAGGTCTCCGGAACGTAGATAGGCTACAGACGCTGATTGGTCTACATCGGGCCCATGCAGGGCCCGAAAAGAGCGACCGTGAAGGTCCTTGCTCTGCCATACTTCCCTGCAATACAGGTTTGCGCCAGTTCTCTACAGCCTAAGAGAACGGGGTGATGAGGCCCTTGTCCATCGCGACCACATCTCAATGCATTCCCATGTCGGTTTCTAGGAAATATTCCCTGAGACTGCATATCTCGCGAATGAGGAGATTCCTAGCGTTTAAAAAGCCTCGACCCCCATTCCGCGGAATATAGTCTCATAACATAACCAAAGAACGTACGTGATAAGTCATAAGTCATTTATTCATTTGTGATGCATTCGATATGCCGTCAAAAATTTACGGGCCCCTAATGTTATAGCCCTTATATTCTTATTATTAAAATAATCAATCTTTGACTCGCGTGCGGAGTAACGTTAGTAAAATAATTAATAGGTACAAATTAAAAGAAACTCTGGAGATAAAAAATAAAGACAAATAGACTTCTTCCCCAGAGGTGACACGAATATTCGCGCGATAATTTAGCCCTCAAATTATAATTTCTTATAATTCATAAAATCCGGATTCGATTTTCAAATCCGGATTTGGAAGTCGAGTAAAAATGTACGGATATCCGGATTTTTCGGATTACGGATAGTCCGGATTGCATTCCCTAAGCACTGGTAATGCCCCGCACATGCCTATGTGGTGCTACGCCGTAGCGGATGCTACGAGTGTTACGAACGGCTACGAAGCGTGACCGCACGTTACGTTACGTGACGATGAGTTCAATGTTTTTCCTTCACCCAAAAAGTGCTCTTCAAAAGCCGATGATTGACTGACACTCACCAAAGCGGTTCCCACAGCCAGCACTGGGATCTCATGGCCATCAGCAAGCGGCAAGTACAGCATATCTTCCATTCTGCCGTATTTAGTCTTACCAGAGGTAAGTTCTTCTATTTTCCTCAAGTACTCCTCTTCAGATATCGCTGGGGTGGTAGTCTTTCTGGTGGTGGTCTGTTTAATGGTTGTAGTTTCGTATCGCGAACGGGCTGTCTTACCCTGTAGTAAAAGAGGTTTGAGTTAAATCTATACTAATACTAATATACTAATACTAATCTATACTAATATTATAAAGAGGTAACATTTGTTTGTAAGTTTGTATGTTTGTTAGTTTGTATGTAGGGGGTAATCTCCGGAAGTAATGAACCGATTTCAAAAATTCTTTCACTAGTAGAAAGCTACATTATTCGTGAGTGCTATAGGCTATATTTTATCCCCGTACTCCCACGGGAACGGGAACTACGCGGGTGAAACCGCGTGACGTCAGCTAGTAATTAAATAAATATCACTGGACAATATGCACAGCGCCTTCTAGTGCCACACTAAGCAACGAGGCTTGTGTCGTGGACACCAGATAGTTGATCTATACTAATATTTAAATAAATAAATATAAATAAATATTGCTGGACATTACACATAGCGCCATCTAGTGCCACACTAAGCAACGAGGCTTGTGTCGTGGACACCAGATAGTTGATATACTACATATATAATTTTTGTTTGTAAATACATACTTAATATACATATAAACATCCATGACTCGGAAACAAATGTCCATGCTCATCACACAAACATTTGCACCGAACGGGATTCGAACCCGGGACCCTAAGAACGTAAGGCAGCCTCACTACCACTGCGCCAATCGGGATTTATAAAGAGGTTACATTTGTTTGTAAGTTTGTAGGGGTAATCTCCGGAAGTAAAGAACCGATTTCAAAAATTCTTTCACTGGTAGAAAGCTACATTATTCGTGAGTGCTATAAGCTATATTTTATCCCCGTACTCCCACGGGAACGGGAACTACGCGGGTGAAACCGCGTGACGTCCGCTAGTTATACATATAAACATCCATGACTCGGAAACAAATGTCCATGCTCAACACACAAACATTTGCTCCTACTGGGATTCGAAGCCGGGACCCTAAGTACAGCCTATCAGGCATCAGGCGTTACTTTGCGTCCATTGTGTGACATGCATCTCGCCCCACCCTTCACGCTTAAACGCTTCACGTAATTAAAGACGCTCCCTACACGGTACGTTGCGGTGCCGGCGCCGTTGCCATAGACTATTGCAGTATGATTCCGCGCCGCTTTGGTGGCACACGGGGACCGTGCGGCGGCGTCGCGACGTTATTAAAGCGACTACAGGAGCTAAATTAGCAACTCTATTTGTGGTGGTTCAAACTTCATTTGAAATACTGTTAGAATAAAGTTCATCAGCTTGCACTACAAAGTGGTTGTTACGTCAGTCACTGCGACCGAATTGTGCGAAATGAGTGTTTTTTGCGATTTACTAAAATTCTATTGATTGGACTAAAAAAATAAAACACTATCGTGCTAATATGTTGCTTGTAGAATTATTTGCCAAAAAAATCAGAATGATCGCATGTATATTAGTATGGTTTTTACACGTTAAAAGATTTTTTTAGAGAATCGTTCGTGATTTTTTGTATCGAGTAAAATTAGTTGTATTATGTTTTCAAAACACTATCCCACTAGCATTATATCCTGAAGAATACCATATATTTTTCTGGTTTTGTTTATTGCAGTCACTTAATTAGATGCTTTTTGCTTCTGTTTGATATTTCGTGCCTAACGTCTCGTAGCTATCGGCTATCGGTGTTTCTAATAAACAAAGTTAGCTTGGAATATCCTATCCGCGTCACCTACCTGTCACTAGGACTGTAAAGAAAACTTTTCTGTGACGTTTTGTTTCTAACGGTTCGTACGCTAAATATCAAACAGTTAAAGATAGCAACCTTCCGTTAGGTACCTAATAGTAAGTTACTGAAAATACATATAATAAATCCATATCTAAATATATAAAAGAAGAAACTGACTGACTGACTGACTGACTCATCTATCAACGCACAGCCCAAACCGCTGGGTCTACAGATTCTTAATTTGGCAAGTAGGTTCCTTATGTGGTCTAGGGGTGCACTAAGAAAGGATTTTTCAAAATTCACCCTCTAAGGGGGTTAAACGGGGCTCCAAAGTTTGTATGGGGAAACAAGATTAGTTAGACTATTTTATTCGAAACTCACAGGAGTGCTCCTATTAATAAATGAGTAGAAACGGGTTTCAGGTTTTTTCAGAATTCAACCCCTAAGAGGGGGAAATGTGGTGACAAAGTCTAAAAATCAATGCACAGCCCAAACCGCTGAGTCTAGAGATTCCAAATTTGGCACATTGGTTCCTCATGTGCTCTAAGGTTGCATTAAGAAAGGATTTTCCAAAATACACCCTTTAAGGGGGTTAAACGGGAATCCAAAGTTTGTATGGGAAAATAAGATTAGTTAGACTATTTTATTCGAAACTTCACAGGAGTGCTCCTATGGATAAATGAGTAGAAACGGGTTTCAGGTTTTTTCAGAATTCAAGCCCTTTTTTTTTCGGATGGGAAATCATCAAATAACTCCTCCCGCCCTGGGCGGAGCAGGAGGGAGTGTCAGACTTTTACTGACTAAAACCCATCCATGTTCCTTCATCGCCCTTTGTGTTCCGGGGCCACGGTATCTCTTTCGAACAGTCCCGCAACCCCGGAGAATTCAACCCCTAAGAGGGGGAAATGGGGTGGAAAAGTATAAAAAACAATGCACAGCCCAAACCGCTGAGTCTAGAGATTCCAAATTTGGCATATAGATTCTTTATGAGGTTTAGGGGTGCATTAAGAAAGGATTTTTCAAAATTCACCCCCTAAGGGGTTGAAACGGGAGTCCAAAGATTGCATGGGGAAATAGGATTAGTTTGACTACTTTATTCGAAACTTGACAGGAGTACTCCTATCGATAAATGAGTTAACATTTGTGTTTCAGTTTTTTTCAGGGTTCAACCCCTAAAAGAGGAAATGGGGTAACAAAGCCTGAAATTCAACATAGGTATTGTTTTTATGGTGAATTGGGTCGGGTGTATTACAAAAACAAAGATTTTAAGATTTAATGTGGCATACCTGAAATACTACCATTCCCTGTTGGGGTGCGATGGGGTTGAAATGTCTAAGAATATGGGTGTCAATACCGAGATTATCAGGGGTACTGATAACGAAAATGGCATTTATTTTGAGATCCAGAAGATAATAATTGTGATTGTGATTACGATGATGATGATTGTGATAATGATGACGATGATTGTGATGATGATGATTTTAATTACGATGATAATGATTGTGATTACGATGATAATAAGTGTGATAA
The DNA here is from genome assembly GCA_905147715.2 of Xestia xanthographa. NCBI lineage: Eukaryota > Metazoa > Arthropoda > Insecta > Lepidoptera > Noctuidae > Xestia > Xestia xanthographa. Next base: position 5,162,979 of record LR990671.1, read on the forward strand.
CGATGATAGTGATTGTGATTGTAATAGTGATTGTGACAGTGACGGGGATTGTGATAGTGTCGGTGATTGTGATGGTGATAGCGATGGTTGTGATAACGAGGATGGAGATTGTGATGATGATGATTGTGATTAAGATGATAATGATTGTGATTACGATGATAATGATTGTGATAGTAATTTTGATGGTGATTGTGATGGTGATTGTGAAAGTGGCGGTGATTGTGATGGTGATAGCGATGGTGATGGTGATTGTGACAGTGATGGTGATTGTAATAATGATGTAGATGATTGTGATTACTATGATAATGATTGTGATAACGAGGGTGATGGGTTGATTGTGATGGTGATTGTGATGGTGATGGAGATTGTGATGGTGATTGTGGTTGTGATAGTGATGGTGATTGTGATCATGATGATTGTGATTAAGATGATAGTAATTGTGATTACGATGATAATGATTGTGATTACGATTATAATGATTGTGATGACGAGGTTGGAGATTGTGATGATGATGATTATGATTACGATGATAATGGTTGTGATCACGATGATCATTATTGTGATAATGATGATAGTGATTGTGAAAGTGAGCGATTGTGATGGTGATGTGATGGTGATTGTGATGGTGATTGTGATGCTGATTGTGATGATGATTGTGATGGTGATTGTGATAGTGATTGTGATAGTGACGGTGATTGCGATGGTGATGGTGATTGTGATTGTGACAGTTTTGGTGATTGTGACAGTGATGGTGATTGTGATAATGATGAAGATGATTGTGATTACGATGGTAATGATTGTGATAACGAGGATAGTGATTGTGATAGTGATTGTGATTGTGATTGTGATGGTGATTGTGATTGTGATGGTGATTGTGATAGACGTGATAGTAATGATGATGGTGATTGTGATAATTATTGTGGTTGTGATAGTGATGGCGATTGTGATCATGATGATTGTGATTAGGATGATAATGGTTGTGATCACGATGATAATGGTTGTGATCACGATGATCATTATTGTGATAATGATGATAGTGATTGTGAAAGTGAGTGATTGTGATGGTGATTGTGATGGTGATGTGATGGTGATTGTGATGCTGATTGTGATGGTGATTGTGATGGTAATTGTGATAGTGATGGTGATTGTGGTAATGATTGTGATTACGATGATAATGATTGTGATAGCGATGATGGTGATTGTGATTTTGATGGTAATTGTGATGGTGATGATGATTGCGATACTGACGGTGATTGTGATGGTGATAGCGATGGTAATGGGATTGTGATGGTGATTGTGATGGTGATTGTGATTGTGATAGTGATTGTGATGGTTATTATGATAATGATTGTGATAATGATGGTGGTTGTGATAGTGATGGTGATTGTGATAATGATGGTGACTGTGATAGTGATGGTGATTGTGATAATGGTGGTGGTTGTGATATTGATGGTGATTGTGATAATGATGGTGGTTGTAATAGTGATGGTGGTTGTGACTATTTATCCCTTTAGTATGATTCAGTGGGACAGTTACCGGTCTTCACGCGGGCGAAGCCGCGGGCAACAGCTAGTTAATATTATAAAGAGGTAACATTTGTTTGTAAGTTTGTATGTTTGTAGGTATGTAGGGGCAATAAATAATAAAGTAATAAACAGATTTTAAAAATTCTTTCACCATTAGAAAGCTACATTCACCCTGAGTAACATAGGCTATATTTTATCCCCGTACTCCCACGGGAACGGGAACTACGCGGGTGAAACCGCGGGACGTCCGCTAGTAGTTACTAAAACAGTTGAAAACCTTACCTCTCAAGATGTTTTTCGGCACTACTGCGCGGAGTGTAAAACAAATACTGATAAAAAATCCGCATCAAATTGATTTATCAAGAAAAAATACCAGATAATGAAGATCTCAAGATCTATCATTTTATCTTGTTATGTAAAACCTTCAGCTGGTTAACGACCTCTGGCTGACAAAGCTGGTGGCGTGAGATCGACGGATTAGGTAAGATGAGCCAATGATGTCGATTCTGTTGTGCACAAACTAAATTTAATTTAGGCTATTGCTATATTTTACTATAAGGTAGTGCGAGAAAAGGACGGGTATAGATGTGAACTAAGTTAGATTTGTCAAACTAGTTTATGGTGCCGATTCCCTTGTTCACAAACTAAACTAAAGTTGAATGCATCTGTTTCTTTCTATTTCATTATGAAAAGGACAGAAGATAAATATTAGTTTAATCCTGTCAAATTAGTCAGCACCTGACGTAATTTGAGGTAATTTTAGTAGTCAACTTTTTAATCGCGTCTAAAACTTGTATGGCGCTGATTAATTTGATAGAACATAACTAAAATTTGTCTTCTGTCCTTTTCTTAATGAAATAGAAAGAAAAAGATGCACTGAACTTAAATTTGGTTTAGTTTGTAAACAAGAGAATCGGCACCTATGCCTTGCGCTTCACCGTGTTTTTAGTCGACATTTTTTACGTGCACCCTTCATTTTTAAGGAAATATTAGTTCCAAATAATTTGACAGCTCTAAATTACGTACGTCTCTTTCTCGTTTTATTAGAGGGAAAAAGATAGCAATGGCCTAAACACCAATACCCGATTACCAGCTAAATCAAATCAAAATATTTATTTCACAATACCAGCACTTCGCCCATGACATCCATGCTGCGGTGGCCAAAACTAAACTAAAACTAAATTGGGATACGGGCATCAGGAGAATGATGAAGTAGGTAGGTATGGCAGACATCAGCAATGTCTTATTCTAAAAGGGTTGATGACTAAAAAATCTAATTAATCCGTCAGATAGATTTCCAAAAAATATTGGACACATATTTTTTCTTTTGTTACGTAAACCAAAATTGACGAAGATACGACGCTTTTTAAATTCTCAATACGTCACGCCGTGGTATAAATTTTAGTGCGTTGTTACGTCACGAGCCACTCTCGAGTTTTGATGCGTTTTATCTTTGTCAATATTCATTGATTTACAAAAACAAAAAATACGTGTCCATTACTTTCCAATACTCTAACTGACGGACTAAATAGATTTGCAATTTATTGATGGTGGAAACTAGCCTATTTATTTAGAAGTAGGCGCAGCATGGCTTTATTATCCATACTGAATTTCATCGTCATCTGCCTAGCCTTTTCCCAACAATGTCAGCATGCAGCTGAAGACCAGTGTTTTACATGGAGCGACTTCCTATCTGACCTCCAGAACCGTGTATAAGCCTATCTGACATGACACGTATCCGCGCCGAAAGAAACATTTTCTCATCCGTATAAGCTTAGGTTATCTATTCGTCTGATTCTACGCGGATTAATAGAATTAAAACCGGCCAAGTGCGAGTTGGACTCGCGCACGAAGGGTTCCGTACCTTATCTATACAAAATTAGACAAAACGTAAAAAAATAACGTTTGTTGTATGGGAGCCCCCCTTAAATATTAATTTTATTCTGTTTTTAGTATTTGTTGTTATAGCGGCAACAGAAATACATCATCTGTGAAAATTTCAACTGTCTAGCTGTCACGGTTCATGAGATACAGCCTGGTGACAGACAGACGGACAGACAGCGAAGTCTTAGTAATAGGGTTTTACCCTTTGGGTACGGAACCCTAAAAATGGCGACCACTGGTCTTATAATCTTGAAGCTTGATGAGCTAAATGACTAGTGATTCTGATTCACTTAATTGATGAAGGTTTAATAGGATTTCATAATTATACAAGTAATTCTAAAATTCGTTTCTTTCGGCTCCTTTGCTTCCTTCGGCTCTGAGTGATAAGTATGCGTTCACGTTTAGTCGTAATCTTAGTACTCACTCGAATCTCTAGATGTTACACTTCATAATCTTACATAATAATATACTGTCCGTCCATAGATTATTTGGTAGCCATACTCTTATATAAGGTGTAAATGGCCCCTTCACGAAACCGTCAACCAAACATTAACAACACACACACACACACATCACACACACACACATCACACACACGTCACACACATCAACACACACACCACACACATCACACACCCACACACACACCAACCCACATCCCACACCCTCCTCGTCTCACATTAACTAAGTAGGTAGGTAGCTCTACGCAATAATTATTGCTGAGAAACGACTTTTATTTTTAGGGGGAATAATCATGCACGTTTTGCGATAGAACTCAATGTAACGCATTCAAAACATTGTGTTGTTTTTTGCAAATTATTGTTCCAGGTCCCCCCCCGTCTAAAAGCTAAATTGCTAGCTTGAAAAATCTGGAAAAATTCTTGATGATAGTGCATTTCATGAACTTTAAAGGAAAACTATAGCGGTTAAGATAACTTTATTAGTTTAGCAGTAATAGTCGTTGAACTTGGGTGTTGGATAACTTTGTACTAAATACAAAATCCTTAGAATAAATCCTCTAGTGATTAAGATGAAGTGGTTTCTTGTATACAACGGGTAAAGACTTGCATTGAATAAATAATAAAAAAAATAAAAAAAACCCGATTTCGTAAAAACTAACTGTTAACTTTAAATAAAATGTGCAGTCAGGTTTTTTTTTATTTTTTTATTTTACAGATCTTAGTTACTTAGATTATACCATTTTAAAATCCTCATGATGAGCCAATCTATATTACTATACTCTATGTGATGAGCCTTTATCGAGCCGTTCAATTTGCAGAGCGTGCCAAACATTTGTAGTTGGCGCCAAAAATCCGCCATTTTGTTTTTTTATTTTGATATACCCAGTGTCACTCTCACAGTAAATACAAATCTAACGACACCTCTCAAGCTAAAATCCATCGAGCCGTTCAGGCCACAGAGCGTGCCAAACAATTGTACATACATACATACTTACTTACATACATACATACTCTCGAAAAACAAAATTTAAAAAATTTAATGGGCTACTACGGAACCCACGCACTTGGCCGGTTTATTTCTTTCATTTATCATTGCTCACATAATCCACCCATATTTTCTTTAGTCTTCATAATACAGGGTGTAAAAGACCTCATCACGAAGCCGTCAACCAAGCATTCTGTACATCAAACTATGTAACTTTACGCAACAATTATTGCTGGGAAAAGACTTTTTTTTTGGGGGTGAGAAATCATGTTTTGTGGTAGAAGTCAATGTAACGCACTCAAAACATTGTGCTGGTGGATGGATTGAATAGTACGGGGGTCGTGGAGGTGTTTAAAGTAAAAATCTAACATTAAAAACTTGTACTTATTTAAAAAAAATATTGTCAAAAAGTTAGAACTTTGACCCCCAATATCTCCGTAACTAGAAGGTTCCCGGGTATGGTGTTGAACAAAAAAGTGATCGCAATGACGAGAAGAACAAGTGCCTTTCGGCTTCGTTAAGAGCTGTTTTACACCCTTTATAATTTATTAAAATAGGTACTTACGATTACGAATAAACACATTAACAACAACAAAATACTTAAACACTTCATTTTAATTAACTAAGCAAACTTACTTTTTAAAAAACTGTTTTAATTCTATTCAAAACTAAAAATGGCGACCACTGGTCTTATAATCTTGAAGCTTGATGAGCTAAATGACTAGTGATTCACATGTTTGACAAAGTTTTTACCAATCGTACAAAAATACCCACATTTTGCTAAAAACTAGTCGACATTGACATACTTTTCAACATGCTAAAAAGTAGGTAAACATACAAAAAATAAAGGCTTCAACTGCTTAGGTTTTTTTTCGTAATTGATGAGACGTCATCGATATTTACGTAGTTATTAGTTTAAGTAGGTTTGTATTTTTTTTTTCTCTAAAGAAACTATCTGTTTTTTATGCCCACGAGCTTTATCCGCGTGTAATTATCCAAACATCTATTCAAATAATAGTAGATTTTACAACAAGTGCACAAAACGAACCATTTTTATCCGAGATTTTTAGCAGCCCGAGCCGAAGGCGAGGGCTGATAGTAATATCGAGGATAAAAATGGTTTTGTGGACGAGTTATAAACTCTGCTTTTCACTTCGATTGCGAGGAAATAAAACAGTAGTATAAATTGAAGAAATTAATAAACATGCAAAAACAAGAGCTGTTTCCCGCCGCTTTCTTTTTTTGAAATCTTACGACATTGATATTAGACTTGGGCTGCAGACCTATACAGCCTACTATTAAATATATTTTTTTTATAATAATTTTCTTAAATTAATTAAATAACCTACCGTAGGTACTTGAATTTAATTTTTTATGTCTTTTATGTCTTAAAAAACACATAAGGCAAATAAATTAAAGTAAATATTATAAAATAACAAATTCTAAGAAGTTCATAGATAGAATTTGTTATTTTATAATATTTACTTTAATTTATTTGCCTTATGTGTTTTTTAAGACATAAAAGACATAAAAAATCTGGGTAAAAGGTCTGCAGCCCAAGTCTAATATCAATGTCGTAAGATTTCAAAAAAAGAAAGCGGCGGGAAACAGCTTTTGTTTTTGCGTGTTTATTAATTTCTTCAATTTATACTACTGTTTTATTTCCTCGCAATCGAAGTGAAAAGCAGAGTTTATAACTCGTCCACAAAACCATTTTTATCCTCGACATTACTATCAGAATCATGCTAAAACTCTCGGATAAAAATGGTTCGTTTTGTGCACTTGTTGTAAAATCTACTATGAAGTGTCTGTTTGTAATATCAACATAGGGTCTATACCACCTCAAATAGCTTAGCATGATCCTCCGTTACGCCTAAAATACTGCAGCATTAATTTTGAAATAAATATATGGTGAAGTTGAGGATTAATGTTAGGTCTTATGTTTGGCAAAAACACGATTTCATAAAATTTTCTCGTTAGAAAAAAATCCCAAAGTTACCTCCAAATTGAACAATAAACCACTGGTATTCAAAAAGTACTTCAAATTAGATCATGAAACTTTGCATACTAACTGAACTAACTATAAAGCAGGTCTTATGTTTTTTATTTTTTCCAAAAGACGAAATTTTGATTTTATAATGAATAAAAACCACTCATTTCGCACTATTCGGCCGCAGTGACTGACGTAACAACCGCTTTGTAGTGCAAGCTGATTAGAAGAGTTGCTAATCTGAGGTAGTATAGGCTCTTAAAGTCGCGTGCTGCTAACTAACAATTGCGTATTTAAAAATTATACATGGTTATACCAACGATGCGGAGCTGTGTCATTTATTTGTTCCAAATAATTATATTCGCTCGAGCAAACAAAAGACGCACTGTAGCTCGATCCACATCCCCTGTACCGCGTATGCTTACGAACTTCAACGCTCTCGTGGAGACCAACTCTGGATTGGACTTGTTTTCTGATGAATGGAAAACGATAATGTGGAATGTTTGTGGTACTGCGAGAAGACCGAGTAAAAGGATTAGTTTATTTTAGTGTTAACGCTTTTATAGACTGTACTAAATAAATAATAATAATTAAAATAAATCATAAACAGCTTTCTACTGAATCTGAGAATATATACGGCACTTATTACAAAAACATATATTTTTTTATTTTTGTATGCCTGTTGGTTTGTTCCGGCTAATCTCCGCTTTTGACGGGACTTTTACTGGCGGACAGCTGATGTTTTATGGAATAACTAAGGCTACTTTTATTTAAGGAGATTTCCGTGTAAAAAAGTTAAAATCCTTGAAATTGGTACATAACAAAATCAGATTCAATAAGGGAAGTAATATTATATATTTTTCAACATAACGAAGGTTGCGGTTAACACATAGTATATATAAATATTACAAGTACATTAAAAATATATACTGATTTTAAATAAAAATAAAAAATAAATTATGTGGGTGTAGAATGAGTACATACTGGATATAAAAAAAAAAGATACATTGTCAGGTGTAGGTACAGAAACGGACATATGGGTTCCTACTTCCTAAAAAAAGTACTGTCGCCTTGGAAAACAACAATAACATTCTTATGATAACAGATGGCGCCACGTGTCTTTTGAATCATAATTGAATTAAATTATTACAAGCAGAGTTCAACACGAATTTGATTGTCAAATGAGAGGTTTTCTTTTTGAGGTATATAAAAACTTACTTTCCAAGAAGTCTATAGATGGCGTTGAACTTACTATGATAGTTGGTGCCAAAGCCAAAACGCTAGGAAAAAAAAACATTGTGTCACGTCACATACTCTCGTTGACTGACACTTTAATTTGCTTAACCTTCCGAATATAACCTAGTTTTCTCGCGCTTTGTTAAAATCAGTTTTTTTAGGTTCCGTTCCTTGCATTATCATACTAACTCCTAGCGCCATCTATCCAGCGACTAGGGAAGAGCTAAAAAGAAAATCCCTCATTCTAAATTAAAGCGAGCGAAACCGCGGGCAAAAAAAGCTAGTTATTTACATAAAATAAAGTGCCCGTCTAGGTTTCTACCGGCAACTCATTAGGTACTCGCGGCCATTTCCAATGCACCACCACTGATCTCCAAAGGGCAACGTCACTGTTTTTAGGGTTCCGTAGTCAACTAGGAACCCTTATAGTTTCGCCATGTCTGTCCGTCCGTCCGTCCTCGCTTAATCTCTGTGACCGTTAGCACTAGAAAGCTGAAATTTGGTACCAATATGTATATCAATCACGCCGACAAAGTGGTAAAATAAAAATTGGTAAAAAATGTTTTATTAGGGTAGCCCCCCTATATGTAAAGTGGGAAGTGATTTTTTTTTTAAATTTCAACCCTAACGTGTGAAATATTGTTGGAAAGGTATTTAAAAATGAATAGGGGTTTCCTAAAATCATTTTTTGATAATGTCAATAATTTCGGAAATAATTGCTCCAAAAGTAAAAAACAATATGTCCCCCCCCCTCTAACTTTTGAACCATAAGTTTAGAAAATATGAAAAAAATCTGAAAAGTAGAACTTTATAAGGACTTTCTAGGAAAATCATTTTGAACTTGATGGAAACAACAGTTTTTGTACAAAAAAGACAAAAAGTTGTACAAAATAATTTCTGGAAAATAATGTACTTAATTTTATACTTAATTATTTGAATATACTACAAAATAAGTTTGTAGTATATTCGTATATTATATGCAAGCATTTTTACATAATGGATACCCACCTTTAAACTCCTAAGTGGGAACACTTATTGTGACGGACGGGAAATTACGGAACCCTACACTGAGCGTGGCCCGACACGCTCTTGGCCGGTTTTTCAACTCAATGACTTCACTATTTACTGATTTCAAAGCAACAAAAAATCGAATTTGGCAATTAATTGAAAATAATTCGGATTTTCAGGCCCAAAATAAAGTGTCTTTTTTAGAGATTGGTGTCTTGAAATTAATGTTTTATGGTGTCATCTACCCTTTTTAGGGTTCCGTACCCAAAGGGTAAAAACGGAACCCTATTACTAAGACTTCGCTGTCTGTCCGTCTGTCTGTCACCAGGCTATATCTCATGAACCGTGGCAGCTAGACAGTTGAAATTTTCACAGATGATGGTGCCGATTCCCTTGTTTACAAACTAAACCAAATTTAAGTTCAGTGCATCTTTTTCTTTCTATTTCATTAGGAAAAGGACAGAAGATAAATTTTAGTTATGTTCTGTCAAATTAATCAGCGCCATACAAGTTTTAGACGCGATTAAAAAGTTGACTACTAAAATTACATCAAAAATTACGTCAGGTGCTGACTAATTTGACAGGATTAAACTAATATTTATCTTCTGTCCTTTTCATAATGAAATAGAAAGAAAAAGATGCCTTCAACTTAAATTTAGTTTAGTTTGTGAACAAAGGAATCGGCACCGATGTATTTCTGTTGCCGCTATAACGACAAATACTAAAAACAGAATAAAATTAATATTTAAGGGGGGCTTCCATACAACAAACGTGATTTTTTTGCCCTTTTTTTGATAATAATGGTACGGAACCCTTCGTGCGCGAGTCCGACTCGCACTTGGCCGGTTTTTCTTATTTCATTTCGCTATTGCTATTAGGTACTGAAACTTACCTCAAACAGTGCAATCTTCTCCCACACAGACATCTTCTTCGGCATCTCCTTAATGCTGATCTCTGTCTTCACACTCTCTCTTCTGCTAAAGTCTACTGACTTTATCCTCCCTACTATCCTCTGCACCTGACCTTGCACCACATCTCCTAAATCCAATTCTGCTAGAGATTTAGCTCTTTTCAACTCTTCAGTTGATGTTTTAAAATCATCAGCACCGTACGCGCTTCTTGTTAAAGCATTTCCAAGTTTAGGAATATCGAAATTGAATCCATTTTCTAGTGTTACATTTCTGTTATCTTTGCTCCTATCGTTTTCGATATCGTCAATGTATTGATAATCTCTTGGCGGAGATGTTGTGAAGTCGTCTTCTGGTCGCTCTATTTTGTTTTGAGCAGTATCTGTATCGTGACTCAGTTCATATTCCGTTGCAGATTTGTCTGTTACTCCATATGAGTAACTCTCTTCAATTGTTTCAGCCGTTATTTCATAAGTGTCTGCAGCTGTGCTAGTCACAGAAGAAACAGTCTTAACTTCATTTATTTTATGACCAGAATCGGTTATTGAATAAGTCTTTGTCTGTAGCTCATCTACTCTCTTTTCATAATGATTGTCCTCATAATTTTCTACTGGAACAGGTGTGTTCATAGGTGTATTCGGAGAATCTGCACCACTATTCTTATTACTAATAAAGTACAATTTCCTTTTTATACTTCCAATGATGGAATCTTTATGTGCTTTAACCTCAGCAGGATCTTCGTCTACAAGTTCTGGATCACTGAGAGTCTCTCCAGGATTGGTTTCAATAGGAATGTCAATCTTATAAATACTGCCTTTACGGTCGTTGCCTCCCTGAGCATTTTCTTTTACATGTACCTTATTTTCTTGTGAATTAAGACGTATAAGCATAGGAAGGGGATTAAACCGAGGTGTATGTTTAAAAGGGTCTAATTCGATTGCCGCTGGTAAGATTTGGGCAATTTCTACCTTATATTCACCAGTTTCTGTATCATTGTCTAATTCAGTAATTTCAACTTTATTCTCATCTGAACTAGGAATGATTGGCGCTTGAAAAGATTTTGCTTCTCCTACACGACTTTCATAGTTTATAAAGTCTATTTTGCCGGGCAATGTTTTAGCGATTTCTTCTAAATGTTCGCCTTTTACTACATCTATTTTATCTACAAGAGTTTTATTCACTTCAACTACATGTTCCCAAGCTTTTAAGTCAATTTTTCCTACTTTTTCAACACTGCTTTCTTTTGAAAATGTAGTAAAACTTTCTGTTTGACTATCAGTCGTGCTGAAGTGAGTAAAATCCCGTAACGATTCACTGATTTGAGCTTTGGATTCATTGTTCACAATTTCCGTTTCAAATTCAATTTTACCTATTAATATTTTGGGTTCTTCTGCTTGATTTTCTGAAGAACTGAATTCAATTGTCTCTGGTAGTATAGTAGCCACTTCTGCCTGGCTACTGGCTATACTAAAATTTACCGTTTCTGGTAAAGTCCTGATTGTTGCTTCTTGAGCTACGGCACCCAGTGATGGTTTTGCTACTTCATGATTTTTAGTAAAATCAAATTCAATTTTACCCGGTAAAGCTTCTTCTACCTGATTTGTACTTTGAGAATCAATGAAGGATGATGTTTTAGCAATCTCAGCTTTAATTTCTTTTTTATTAAGCACAAAATTTTCTTGAACGGTCTCACTTGCTCTAGGCTTATTATTGAAGTTAACTCTTCCGGAAAGAGCCTTCACCATTTCAGCGTCTTTAGTTTTTTTGATGCCAGGTTTACCTACAAAGGTTTTGTTCGTTTCAACTTGAGTTTGCCATAAACTGAGGTTAATTTTTCCTGGTTTAGGTTTAGAGTTAACTTCTTTTTGACTGGCTTCAGGTTTTCGGTCTGTATTTTGGACTGGAGTAAATCCGAAAGCCGTCAAAGTTTTCGCGAATTCAGGTTGAGTAGTGTTTATGTCAATGTCAACTTTACCTGGTAATGTTGTTGCAATTTCAGATTGTATTTCATATGATATAAAGTCAATTTTTGCAGGTAGGGTAGTGACATCATCAACCAAGTAATCTTGACTTATACCTGGTGAAATTTCACTGACTCTGTTTTGACTATCATCGATTAGACTATCAATTCTTCCTACTAAAGTTTGTGTGACTTCTTCCCTTTCAAGGTTAATTTTAGCAGGTAAAATGGCAGCATCTTCAATTTGACTTTCTTCTTTTTTAAAGTCAATAGTTCCTGGTAAGTCTCTGCTTACTGGGCTATGACTTACATAACTTTTAAAATCTGCTTTACCAGGCAATGTCTGAGCGATTTCTTGAAGACTTTCTTCTTTAAAAACGTCAATTTTATCAACAGTACTTTTGTTTATTTCAACTTGCGTAGACCAACTATTTAAGTTAATTTTCCCAGGTTTAGTTTTACCAATGTCAGCTTCATAGTTAATTTTAGCCGGGAATATAGTTGGCATCTCAATTAAACTGGGTTCTCTTTGAATTTGAGCTTTATCATCCACAGTTTTAGATTCTATTTGGCTTTCTTGAGCCCTAAAGTCAATTACACCTGGTAGTATTGTTGGTGTTTCGAAATAATTTGTTTCTTGTTGTGAATGAGTATTTGTAACCTCTTTTGTTTCCATATTCACTTGTTTTATATCTGATGTATATTCTTTGAAAACCGCTGGTTCACTTCTATACACAACTTCGTCGTAGTTTTCACCAATTTCAACCGTACTAGCATCTATGAAAGGTTCAGATTGTGGTTGTTCATTTAGTACTACACCAATTTCAACTTTCTCCATATTCTCCAAAGGTTCAGATTGTGTCTGTTCTTTAAGTATTTCATCGACTATTTTGGGTCTATCGGCACTGTTCATACGGTTGAGATTTGGTGGTACATATTTGCATTTTATTTTGCGTGTTGGTAGCTCTATTTGTGGCTCCTTTTCGAGACTCTGAAATAAAAGAATAAAAACGTTACAATTATGCATAGAATTACGTCACAGTTTTTCTTGAAAACTACTAATAGTACCCGTTTGTCTACTGTTTGATACAGTAGTACTGGTTCCGCCGCGTCATTGTGGTCTCAATAATTATTGTACGAACAGTAATAATAAAACCCTACTTATTTTTTCTTTTGTAATTAAAAGTCGAATCTCAAAGTTTGTCTAGAATAAAAACAGTTGAGTCATTCCGCGATCACTTACAAAATATTTGAAAATCACGGAAGATATCCTGTAAGTGTGTCTACAATGTAAGTTTTGTCTTGAAAACTCATTGCGATTTACTAGTTTACTACATGTACATAACGTACTCAATTCAAGCATGTTACTCGGATACTAACCTCAAAAATAGCAATTTTAGACAAAACAGTCTTCTTTTTAGGAATTTCCTCTCCAGGTTCTTTCTTAGAAACGACCACAGTTTCTTTAGCTATCTTATCTTTCAACCTACTTACATTGCCTTTGAGAACCGTGACTTCTACGATATCATTGTCCTTGTCTTTCGTTGACAGATTACTATTATCTATCGCGCTCTTTTCAGTCACAATACTCCTTATTATGGGGTTCTTACTAAGTTTATCGGAATCATTGCCTTGTATTGGTCTGGAACCATCCAAACTCATTTGAGTTCCAATTTCTTTAGATACCTTGAAGTCTTTATCAACAACCTTTCCAACCACACTCATTTGCGTACCGAATTCTCTAGATACCTTTGATTCTCCACCCGTAGACGAATATACAGTTTTTTCAATGGTACTCATTTGAGTACCAAACTCTTTGGACGCATTAGGATCTCCATCTGTATTTGAACTAGCAATTTTACGTTCTAAATTCCTTTCTTTAGCGAGTTTAAAATCTCTATCAAATGGAGAATCGAAAGATTTAGCTTCCACACTCATTTGTGTTCCAAACTCTTTAACAAATTTGAAATTCCTATCAATGGCTTTTCCGTCAATGCTCATTTGAGTACCAATCTCTCTAGAAGCCTTTAAATCCCTATCGACAGACAAATCAATATTACTTCTAAGAGTATACGTAGTTTTCTCTACATTAGTAACTTGTTCTTCAGTTTTATATTCTGTTACCTTTTTAGTTGTAATTTTACTGGCAATATCTTTGGCAGTATCTTTTAATTTGCTTTCTAAGACAGGGTCTTTCTGTGTATTATTTGTATGTGTATTATTTTGCTCAATAGGCTTATCATTTTCATCTGTAACTTCACTGATAACCACTCCGTGATTCCACTTGCCAGCATCCTTAAGTTCTTTCTTAGTAACTTTCTCGCTGACGCTTCGTGAAAAGTTTTTAGTTTTAACTTCATTTGCAGGTTTCCACTCAATAGTCTTGCTCATTTCAACGTTCTGTACTCGACCTTTAGAGAAACTCCTAGTGACTCTTGTATAAACTGGTATAGCTGCTTTGACATCTTCTTTTTCTATTTGATCTTTCTTTAGAGTTTCTTTTTTAAGTACTTGTTTGTTGTCTGCGCCTAGACATTCGACCTTAGTAACGGTTTCTTTACTACTACTTCTTGGTTTTATATTGCCCATCTCCCTGCTAATACCTCTGGTAAATCGTTCAGTTTTAACAGGAATGCCTGTTACATTTTCTTTCACGGTGGTTACTTTAGTAACTTTCTTACCACCTTTATCTGTAAGCTCTTCAATAGTAGTAACGCCTTTGATGGTGTTATTTTGACCCTCAGTACTCATTTCTCGGCTGATATTTCGAATTATTTTTTCAGTGACCAAAGGTGTACCTATAATCAGACTTTCAGTTGTTTTTGACGTGATTGTGCGAGTTCCTCCATCATCAAGTTCTTCTAGCGTCACACTTTCAGTACTGTTAATATTTTGACCATCTTCGTTAATTTCTTTAGACATACCACGAGTTATTATTTCTGTTTTTACTGGTGTTACAACATTTTCTTTTAAAGTCGTTTCTGTAGTTATAACGTGATTATCAACGTCTACAAATTCATCATCTAATCTTGCATCCTCAATTTTATTTCTAAATTCTCTTCTGATATCTTCTAAATTCCTACTTAACTCTCTGTTTAGGTTTCTCTCTCTAGTCTCTTTGCTCATAGTGCGAGAAAACCTTTTAGTCTTATTTAGAGTACCATCTTTTTTGTCCAAATTTTCCGTTACGGTACTTTGTTTGCTATCTTTGGTAGTTTCTACAGTACCAGCTTTATTATCCGCAACTATACGTTTAGTGATACTACGGAGAGATCTCGCAGGTTTGGCAGGTGCAGTTTTGACCACAGTTTCTTTAACGAACACGTCGTTATCCCCAGTTTCCCGAATATCGATTGTCTCAGTTACTTCAATGTGCTGTTCACTACTCAAATCCTTGCTATTACCTCTTGAAAATCTTTTAGTTCTAATAGTAGACGCAGTGACATTGAATCCTCCATCTTTGAGTTTACTCTCTGTTATCGTATTCTTTTCTTTGGCTCTATCAATCATAGCCCCTAGTCTACTTGATCCTTCCTCCTCTTTTTTTCTCAGGGCTGGTATTTTAGATACTCTAGAGTTGTTAGTAGTAACAACATTACTAGTAACAATGTGCTTTTCATGTTCGTCTTCGTCGTAGAAGTGGATAATTTCTTCGAATTTGGTCTCGATTTTTTCCGGATCTTCCATTGTTACCGATGGCAGTTTTTCCTCTACGTCTTTTTGTTTGTTATCTACAATTTCTTCGTAAAGCTTGTCAAATTCATCATCGACCGCTGGTGTGAAATTCAATGATGCGTCTCGCTTGATTGGTTTTTTGACCTCTTTTAGTATTGGTATGGATGATCTGCGAGGCTGAAAATATTAGAAAAATTACATTAATTTCCTTGAGTTTTTTAAATATTTTCTTTTAATTAAATGACGCATTTTTTGTAATTTTTGGTGGGTGTTACTTTCTTTACTTATTTGTAGCAGAAAAAAAAGGAAATGAGAGGGACCTTGATTTTATGGAAAAAAAAAAGATTGCTCTGGAGGCAATTTTCAGAGAGAAAAAGGGAATACAATTGTAATTTACAATCACAGCCCTTATTCCCTCTCATAATACGACTACTTTTTCTCTGTAGCATGTGGTTAGTGATTAACCTGGTGTCAGAGTTTTTATGTCGCCCATGGGCCTCTGACTTGTCTTTACATGCCGCCGAGAAATATCTCTCAGGCATGCTGGTTTCCTCACGATATTTTCCTTAGACAATAGGCGAGACGACAAAAAAATCTAATTAATCCGTCAGATAGATTTCCAAAAAATATTGGACACATATTTTTTCTTTTGTTACGTAAACCAGAATTGACGAAGATGACGCTTTTAAAATTCTCAATAGAATATAATAATCATTTATTCGTTGATGGACAGCAGCAACACAATACGAACGACTTTGGTATAATTTTTAGCTAGTTCTGACGTTACGAGGGGGAGTGGGGTCTCGTGACGTCATATCTTACGTATAATTTTTAGTGCGTTGTGATGTGACGACCTTGGTATAATTTTTAGCTAGTTCTGACGTTACGAGCCCCCACTCCTGGGGGAGTGGGGGCTCGTGACGTCATATCTTACGTATAATGTTTAGTGCGTTGTGATGTCACGAGCCCCTCACTCCCGAGTTTTGATGCGTTTTATCTTTGTCAATATTAATTGATTTACAAAAAATGTGTCCATTATTTTCAAATACTCTAACTGACGGACTAAATATATTTTCAATTTTTTGATACTGTTGTCATGCCTATTGCTGTATTCTACAAGACACTCACTTGTTCTCCTCTAGTCTTCTGAGCTTGTCGTTCTTTCTTCACCTTTTCAACAGCTTGTCGCAATCTCGACTTCGGGATCTTAGATTTCTTTTCATCCTGACTCTTTTCTGTAAATTAGAAATCGGATTCATTACTGACTCTGCCATAAATTCGGTTGCAATGATGATGCTTACGAGAAACGCATCTTGGATGTAGAGACTTGCGTTACTCGCAAACTGCATCATTGCAATCTGATATCATCTGATCTTTTTATCTGTTTTAACACTAATAATCTTACCTTGTCTATTTTTTTAATTTTAATTAATTAGTAAAATTGCTGCGTACTTTTTTCTTTTTCTTTGTATTATGTTTCGTAAGCTAACTAATCTCTTTAATGTAGGGTCTACTATTGTATTTCATGTCTATAGCCAAGCATTTTTTTTTTTATGTTGTCACTTATTTTTGTGAATGCTGGTTAACTTTTAATTGGCGACTGTGTAAGTCCAAGACTGTAAAACCTATGTATACCTAAATGCTGTACACAGAAGCTGTTGGTGAACCTATCTCAGACTCACCTTCCCCTTCCATGTTCTCTGTAACTATATCTTCTACTCTTCTCCTACTATTCTCTACAATTACACTGGTTGCTTGTCCGTCTGTGTCCGTCAAGCTTTCAACTTCTCGCGAAACCCTGAGACCACCATTCTCTGTGTCTCCTTCCTGAAATAGATTGATTTAAGATTATACCGATTTCTTATTAATATCCTTACGTATATTATACAGGCAGGGTTATTGGAACCTCGACGTACACACATCAAAAAAAGTTTGTGATCACTTTGAAAATTCGAAATCTTTTTTGTTACGTTTTCATAAAAAAACTAGCGGACGTCACGCGGTTGAACCCGCGTAATTCCCGTTTCCGTGGTAGTACGGGAATAAAATATAGCCTATGTTACTCAGAGTGAATGTAGCTTTCTAATGGTGTAATATTTTTTGAAATCGACGCAGTAGTTTTTGAGTTTATTTATTACAAACATACACACAAAAATACTTCTTTATAATCTTCTCAATCTTTCCTCTTTATAATATTAGTGTAGAAGTGTAGATAAAAAATAGTTATATTTTTTAATTTCAAACAGGGTATTTCTATTTAAAGAAAACACACAACAAAGATTTTTTCTTGAAAAAGTTTAATTTTAAAAATTATATCAGCTTATGCTAGTGATCACAAACTTTTTTTGATGTGTGTATTCCTTGCAGGACGTCATACGAGTAAACAAGGTTGCAAGGGGTGGGGTCGGTGAGGTGGGGTGAAGGGGATTAGGGGGGTGTAAGGAGGATGCAAGAAATTAAGCCACCAAATGTTCTACCGAAATTCAGTTGTTGTTGAGTTAGTTCGATTTTACGTTTTTTTTATGAAAAATCGGGGATTACCTAAATCATTTGAAAGAAATTTCAATAAATTATTTATGGCGTGCCTTTAATGAAGTTTAAATTATTATCATAGTTGATACCGTAGCAGACCTTTTTTAAGGTTACACAAGTCGATCATTGTTCCATACAAAACGTAGTATGGTGATTACTCGTCTGTTTGACGGTGTAGGTTCAAAACTAAACATTTTATCAACTGGTCTTGTCATTATCTAGCCCTGTATGTAAGCAGAGTTGGAAAAAAATATTGGTTTGGAAGATATGAGCGTCGAAACTTTCATATTTCAACATTAATTTTAACTCAACTTTGGGCGTAGGTACATACATAACTTATGTACCTAGTATGAAAATCGAAAAAGTGAAACCTCACAGGGATAGATAACTTATTCAAAAGTTCAAATAATTTATATTGAGTAGATAACTAGATACATCCAGTAGTTTTTCCATAATATTTGATATACGCCCAAAGGTCAATTTATGAAATTTCACGCGCCCATTTTCGTTATAAATCGTCGTATATTTCACTAAATAAATAAAACTGGATAAATTAATACTAAATAAATTAAAAACATTACTATTAAATAGCATGCATATTAGCTACGCCCGCCAACGAGTTCGAGCCGTCGACTTATGCACCCTTATTAATAAAAAGATCAAAAATGGTACAAGCCTATCCAAATATGTCTCCTTGATCTGGGTAGGTATTTTTACACGCAGACCTAGCCGCACTGCAGTCACCGCATTCGAATTCTTTGTATAAAGTTCTATGCAATCTGTGTCCGTGTGCAATCTGTGTCTATGTCTGTGTGTGAGATTGCGTAGAAAAAATCGAGTGCGGCGACTGCGGTGCAGTTAAGTCTGCATTCACATTTATGGCACACAAATTCTTAAGATGGAACCTGGTACTGTGTGTGTGTGGGTTGACTGCCTCGTTGGTGGCGTGGTCGCAAACGCGGCGGTTGAGCATAAGGTCCTGGGTTCGATTCCCGGGCCGGGCAAAGTGTTATTGGGTTTTTCATCAGGAATTTCTCAGTAGCAGCCATGGAGTCTTAATTTGTGCCCGTTTGATGGCAATAGGCTCTCTCCTATTACATGGGACTTAAAATATAACTGGCACAATGTGGGTGTACTTAAAAAACTTCACAGCGTCCCGGCCGCCGCGGGAGATGCCCCGGGCGGCAGGGACCGAATTACCGTTACTTTTTTTGTAACGTTACCAAATACCGTTATGTTAACGATAAAAAAGTAACGATATGAATAACGATACCCGTAAGTCCGTTAACGTTATCTAATAACTAAAATTAGTATCGGTAAAAGTAACGATACTTATACCGGTAATTTATACGCCTATCTCTTTCTAACGATGTTGGTGGCCCTCGCGCTCGCACAGTCGCGAGTTTATGAATTACCTAGTGAATTAGTGATTGGTGAGTGTATCTAACAAATTGTGAAATGGCAGGAAACGGTAAGTATTTTGGTATT
Organism: Xestia xanthographa; assembly: GCA_905147715.2. Taxonomy (NCBI): domain Eukaryota; kingdom Metazoa; phylum Arthropoda; class Insecta; order Lepidoptera; family Noctuidae; genus Xestia; species Xestia xanthographa. The sequence goes on from LR990671.1 coordinate 5,182,632, forward strand.
TACATCAGAAAACGGTATTTTCGTATTTACATGTAAAGTTTTATAAGTACCTAAATAATTCAGTTTCTTTATCACTTGAGAAAACACACGAGTAAAAAACACATTCGTTTTTAAAATTAATATATAAGTAACTAGTATAGCTACCGCTAGTCGAGGAATGGGCCATTCGTGGCCGACAATGCCATGCCATTGCACAGCCATTTCGAATGGCCCCGAATGGCCCATTCTTCGAGGCGGTAGCGTCTACGAATGTGTAGGTACTAATAAAAGTAATAAGTTTTGTATTTTTTCTTTACAGATGGTAAACGGTTATATAGACGCACTGTCTCCCCGAGCCTTCTCGAAGATGATTGGGATGTTATGTCCCAATCTCAATCAATTTCAGCAAGGCCAACGAAGAAACAAAATCTCGGAGGACTTGCTGAAAAATCCAGCCAAACAGCAGCGGTAATACCGGTAATGACAGGGAATACATACGAAAACAGCAAAGCATGTACCCAAACGAAAGCTGACCCCAAAACTATGAACTACCATTTTGCTAAATTAGCGGAGTCAAGTTTAGAAGACATAAGACCCTGCATTCTGCCTAATGTTTATGCCAAAATCATCACATTTTTAGAAGATGCTAAGGGCAGCCATGAGACGGAAATACAATTTGACACTCATACTAAATAATTACCAACGGTCTTTTTTCTAGACACGTTTAAAATAATAATAAATAATTGACGTGTAAATAATTTCGTTTTATTTCCTAACGTAATAACTAATAAATTACCCAGTCACAACCGTGGCGTGCTGGTCACATTTTGGTTTTCACTCTCTTTAGAGCTATTTCTTTTGTGTGCGTTACCCTGGCAAAATGTTGTGGATTTGAGAAATTAGATCATAAAAAATAATTAGTGTATCATGAGGAGCAATTTGTTTAATAGTAGCAAAATTTGTGTGAATTGTAGTTTTAAAGTTATTTGAGAAAAACACATTTTGCTGGAGTAACGTTTGAAACGGTATCCTGGCAAAATGGATTTTCAAAAATTCGTTCAGCCCGGAACCAAATACATCATGTATTTGGTTCGCATAGATAGCTTTTGTTGCGTAGTAAATGTTTGTAAATAGCAAAATTTGTGTGTGGTATGGTTCTTGGGTTATTTAAGATTTTGCTGTGGTACAGTTTTGGGATTTCCCAGATCTCGAAAACGGCTCAACGCAGAAGATAAGAATACCACTATGAGACCTTAATTTGTTTAAATTTTCTTAAACATTAGTTTTTGATTTGGTTGTCGTAAACCAATTGAATTAAATGGTTTCAAAAATCAGATTAAAACGGATTTGCAAGTAAACCAAAACACGTGTAACCAAATAAATAGCTGTAAAAAATACCCATGGTAGACACTTATCACGTCAAGTAAAATAGATTATATAACTTTATACGATATGAAGATAAAAACAAAATTGATTAATTTTAGACTGGTCGTCGCAATGAAATATGCAGTTCCCAAAACATTAAGAAACGTGGCATACTTTAAACAAATTAAAATGATTCATTAACATTAATTCCTGTTAATTTCAGCTTTCAATTACGGCTGTAATGAAAGTTATATCAAAATCAAGAATATGCCAGAACTTCTCTGATAAGCCGACCAAATTAAAAAGGTCACGTAAAAGCGGCCGCACCATACGTACGAGTAGTCTTCGCAAATTAGCAACTTAGTGTCCGATGTTTTGTACAGTTAAGCAGAAAAACGTTTTACTTGTAACCGATTTTTTAATGTTCGAAGTGCAGGTAGTTTTCTATTTTATAGATGAAAATCATGTTAATTAACAGTAGTTTAACAATTTATTGGATCAGAAGTAATTATTTAAAGTCAAAGTAACTTTAAAAAGGTAAGTAATAATTTCAGTAAATAATTTATAGTGTGATTTTGATTGACGACGCGTTGTTCACACGTTGATCACCTGTAACAGTTACATGTAATGTTGAAATAACCACTACAGTGGCGTAGCTTGGGGGGGCGGTGGGGGCCATTGCCCCAGGTGGTATACGAAAGAGGGCGGCAGGAAGCGCCAATTTATTAATATGGAAAATGTAAAAAAATACTTCATCATAATCAGCCTATTAATGTTCCCACTGCTGGGACACAGGCCTCCTCTCTATGAGAGGGAATGGGCTGTAATCCACCACGCGGGCCCAGTGCGGATTGGTAGATGTCACATGTCTTTGAATTTTGGTTCTAGGAAATGCTGGTTTCCTCACGTTGTTTTCCTTCACTGTTTTGAGAGCAGTGGTGATGAAATTAATTACATAATGTGCCTGTCTGGGTTTGAACCCACGACTTACTGTTTGTAAGTTGGGGCACCACCACTAGGCCACCGCTGCTTTAAAAAAATGCTAAGATATACGAAATCGCGCGTGCAATTTCATGCCATTCTTGACATAGAAAACGATATAAATGTTGATATACAGGATGATTGGTAATTGGCAGGCCTTCAAATGGGTGATACTAGACTTTATTTGCTACAATTTTGACCCCGATAACTCGGGTCGGGGTCCAAAACTGGGTAGTTTTAGAGAAATAGATCTTTTAAAGTGTTTTTGAAACTTTACCGACTCCACCATAAAGTGTTGATTGTGAGAAATCTACGCTATTCAGGATGTTAAACTGATACTTTTCTGATAGCTGAAAATTACAGCTTTAACTATCTGATAGAATATGTTAAAATACAACTGAGAGAGACAGATTTTACCTGATCTGATCGACCAGGATCCGACGCATTAAGTCAAACAGCTAACATCACATAGCGGTAACAAAAAATCTGCAACAATAAAGACGTAGGTACATCGAAAAAACTGTACTACCCATTTTTATTAAAATACTACCTTCTCAGAAAATATAGTTGTTTTGTATATTCACTTAATAAAGAAGTGTACTGTGACACCATTTTGGAAAACTAATGAGACAATGAACGATCAGTTCTGTAATTTGCACAAGTGTCATACATTTATTTTGAGAAACCTCCCTCGAAAAACAAGAGAATTTTGAAGAAATTTTCCGAACATGACTTTTATGGCTTATTTTCCAAAGGCAGATGTACTTTTTTGACAAATTGGTTTTCGAAGGATCATTCGTTCATGAGCTATCAGAAAAGTATCAGTTTAACATCCTGAACAGCGTAGATTTTACACTGATTGTGCGAAATCTACACCGTTCAGGCACTTTATGGTGGAGCGAAAACTTTTATAGTTCGATTTTTCAAAAACCACCCAGTTTAGACCCCAAGTTATCGGGGTCAATAAAAAAAACAAGGGGCGGCGTATTTCCGGTCAGCCCCTAGCGGCGAAAACCCACGCTACGCCACTGAACCACTAAGTAACACGTTACAAAGCTCATATTTAAATGCCATACTGTGAGTCGAGGGGAAATGGGGTCCACCTACCTACTTACGTGTTTGTACCTATCTCCGTCTTAAGGAAAATTGTACAAACTATGAATTAACATTGTATTTTAAGTTTTAAGCATTGGTACTTGACAAACATAAAAACATTTATGCCAAATATTCAAATTAAGTACGTACTCAACTTATCTGAGATTTTTCCTCAATATGTTAATGCTATGGCAAAGATTTACAATAATTTGTAAGAGACTGATTTATAAATAAAAATAATGAACACCATGACCAGCAATCTACGCAACAGTAACAACAACGTACGTACGCAACTGTACAAAACATCCGTATTATCCCATTCATTTTAGATGGTTACGATTATGTATAGTGCGGCCGCTTTTTCGTGACCTTTTCGATTTGGCCGGCTTATTAGAGAATTGCTGACATTTTCTTGTTTTTGATATAACTTTCATTACAGCCGTAATTGAAAGCTGAAGTAAAATTAATGTTCATGAATCATTTTATATTGTTTAAAGTATGCCACGTTTCTTAATGTTTTGGGAACTGCGTATTTCATCGCTAAAGTACGACCAGTCTAAAATTAATCAATTTTGTTTTTATCTTCATATCGTATAAAGTTACATAATCTATTTTACTTGACGTGATAAGTGTCTACCATGGGTATTTTTTACAGGTGTTTATTTGGTTATAAGTGTTTTAGTTTACTTGCAAATCCGTTTTAATCTGATTTTTGAAACCATTTAATTCCATTGGTTTACGACAACCAAATAAAAAAATAATGCTTAAGAAAATTTAAACAAATTAAGGTCTCATAGTGGTATTTTTTTCAATCTTCTGCGTTGAGCCATTTTCGAGATCTGGGAAATCCCAAAACGGTACCACAGCAAAATCTTAAATAACTCAAGAACCATACCACACACAAATTTTGCTATTTATAAACATTTACTACGCAACAAAAGCTATCTAATCATGTATTTGGTTCCGGGCTGAACAAATTTTTGAAAATCGATTTTGCCAGTACGTTTCAAACGTTACTCTAGCAAAATGTATTTTCCTCAAATAACTTTAAAACTACAATTCACACAAATTTTGCTACTATTAAACAAATTGCTCCTCATGATACACTAATTATTTTTTATGAACTCATCTCTCAAATCCACAACATTTTGCCAGTGTTACGCACACATTTCTTTTTGGTATTGTTTTCTCAGACAGTCCTCTAAAATATGGCTTAGGTTCCATCTTTGGCGAAAAGAAAAAAATAAATGGCGCTATGTATGGGAAAAGTTGCATTGCCCTTTTAAATCAGCTGTTCCATACATTTTGACCGTGTAGGTATTGCAGTTTGCAATTTGTGTATGTAGGAAGGTAGATAATAAAAATAATCATTTTATTATCAGGCTACCAGGGCCCATAGATAAAATACACAAAATAACATCTATTATCAGTAAACTAATATATATTTAAAACCATGAGAACCTAAAACTATACACGTAACGTTGTTGGCGTTGTTTCGCTGCGTGGTGTCGCGTAACCGTCCTCGGAAACGTCGATATACGACACCCTTCGGCCAAAAGTCCTCCTTCATGCAGGTCTGCAGATGGTGGGTTGGAACTCGTACCAAGAAAGATTTAAAGTTGATGTTATGGCGCGATTCCAACCTTTCGACCCTCAGAGTCCAGTTGGTCTTCACTTTCAAATACTGCACCACTTCTTCAGTTGATAGTAGATAGGTTGAGTAGATAGGTAGGATGGGTAGACTAGGGTAGGTACAGTAGGTACGTAGGCCAGGTGGGTTGAGCTTGTAGATTAGATAATTAAAAACTAACAAACAAGACAATTACAATCATAATTATTAAAAAATATATAATTTAAAAAAATAAAAAACTCGACTGCTTAAGAACAACTTTAAATAAAACTGAAAAGAAAAATCAAGTTCAGGAAACAGGATATATTGACTGCAATAGTCGGGACTCATTAGGTAATCGAGACTAAAACTAATTATAATAATAGAACAACAAAACAAATCTAATACAGATAATATACGGTACTAATTTGGTGTAAGCGATGTTTGTATGACGTACTGGTCTTCCTAAGAAATGAAACACTCGTAACGGCGTAAGCGCGCGTAATTTGTCGCGTTTTCGTAGGTATCTGTCCGATCGTTGTAAAATTCTAGATGTTGCCGCTTTGATTAGCAGAGCCGAACGAAAAGACGCGCGGCCCGCGTTCGGTTTGGCAACGTCGCGCCAGTTATTGTTAGTTTTTATTGAATTAACGTTATTAGTAACGTTACTTAAATACCGGTAAATCCTATAAATTAACGTTATGTTTAACGTTAATATTTAACGTAACATAACGTTAATGTTTGGGTAATTTTACCGGTATTTGTCTGGTAACGATAACCGTCCCTGCCCGGGCGTCGGTGGCCACCACGTAGCCCCCGGCCACCGTAGGCGCGGGCCTGTGGACGGTGGGCTATGGGCTAGCTCGCCGTCCGTCCGTCTCATGACGACAGGCCGTGTCGACAAGCTGGAGTGTTCCAAGCGCGCCTCAAAGCGAGTCAGCAAGAGGAAGGGGTGCCTGCCGGGGTTGCGGGACTGTTCGAAAGAGATACCGTGGCCCCGGAACACAAAGGGCGATGAAGGAACATGGGTGGGTTTTAGTCAGTAAAAGTCTGACTCCTGCTCCGCCCAGAGCAGGAGGAGTCATTTGATGATTTCCCATCCGAAAAAAAAGGTACACTTCTGCCTGTTTCTTCGAGGATTAAAGCCGTGATGATAGGTTATGTGAACATGGTAGTGTAGTGTATTTCATCAGATGTCTCAACTTAGTTTATTTCACGTTTTTTCACGATACGACACTATGTTGCAACGTGTCACCACGACGCGACGTTGTATCGTGTGAATATGTTTTTGACGTGTGCTGTTTTCAGAGACAAAAAACCGGCCAAGTTAGAGTCGGACTTGCACATGAAGGGTTCCGTACCATCGAAGTAGGGGAGCTCCATTTAATTTATTATTTGTTGCTAAAACGGCAACAGAAGTACAGATTCTGTGAAAATATTAACTGTGTACCTATTACGGATCATGCGTTACAGTTCGCTGATAAACAGATAGACGGACAGCGGAGGCTTAGTAATACGGTCCCAGGGCCGTCTTTACCGAGTGTGCAGGGTGTGCGTTGCACACGGGCGCAGCGGTCCTAGGGGGCGCCGAGTGCCGCTCGCTACGGAGCCCCTCTCTCTACTCGGCGCGCGCGTTGGCCGGCCGTGGCACTTTCAATGACTTACGTTAAAAGAGCTCCGCTTACAATTTGTTAAGCACCTAAAGCTCTTCTTATATTTGTCAAATTACAGCAAAGCAAGGCATATTATGTTAACATAGGTATGTTTTGGCTTATTAGGATAAACACCACACCCTGTATAATTCTAAACACAGATAACAGCACATCATGGTATGCCAAACCGACAAATTTCTTCTTCAAATTTAATCTCCAAACAATAGAGTATATTATTCATTGGGGAAATTTGGCAGTTTGTGGTAACTTGATATGCTGTTACTTGGATTAATTTGTTCCTACTTTGTACCCATTCCATTTTGACCGCGCGCTTACTAGGGGGCGCTTGGGTAATGTTAACACACGGGCGCTACATGGGCTAGACGTGGCTCTGAGGGTACCGTTGCTTACCTTTCGGGTACGGAACCCTATAAAGTGGCTACTTTCGTTGTACCCTTTCTATACGATATTCTACGATTCATGATGCGTTGCTGTCGTTATCATTAGATATATCTTCAGAGATAGTGGACAATCTTGATGACTAAGCGCAGTCACCTGTAGTTACAATGCATGTCATCGCACTACTTCCTTAATATAGGTATTATTATGTGTTTTCAATAAACAACTCTGCCACATAGCCTCTCAGTTGCCCACACGCGCTTGCCTTATAGTCCGTGGTTGGGTACCTATATATTTTTATATTAAAGTCCAGTTTCCCCCCTTTTTTTTTCGGATGGGAAATCATCAAATGACTCCTTCCGCTCTGGGCGGAACAGGAGGGAGTGTCAGACTTTTACTGACTAAAACCCATCCATGTTCCTTCATCGCCCTTTGTGTTCCGGGGCCACGGTATCTCTTTCGAACAATCCCGCAACCCCGGCAGGCATCGGCCCTTGCGGACACCTTCCTATTGCTGACTCTCTTTGAGGCGCGCGTGGAACACTCCTGCGCCGTCGACGCGGCCTGTCGTCATGAGACGGACGGACGGCGAGCTAGCCCATAGCTCACCGTCCACAGGCCCGCGCTTACGGCGGCCGGGACGCTGAGAGGTTCTCTCCCTCTCCCGTTCCGCCACCTCCTTCTCAGTTCAGCCCATTTAAAGACCACTTAGGAAAGCCAAGAAATAAATAAGAATATGAAAGGCGGAGAATTAGGCGTTGTGGGCCACTCATCTCTACCAAGCTTTTTCCCAACCGTATTAGTGTCGGCTCCCAGTCTGACCATAATGCAGCTGAATACCAGTATTTTACAAGGAGTGACAGCCTGTTTAAACTCCTGAACCCACCTGGGTTCAGGAGTTTAAACAGGCTGTCACTCCTTGTAACTTGTAACTGTCTACTACCTAGTACTGGGTAATAGTGTCACTCCTTGTAACTTGTAACTGTCTACTACCTAGTACTGGGTAATAGTGGCCCGAAAGTCTGATAACCAAGGGGTTCTGGTTATCAGACTTTCGGGCCACTGACTACCTGTAACGACTGTCAAAGATCTACAAATGACAGCCGGGACCAACAGCTTAACGTGCTTTCCGAGGCATGGAGGAAACTCGGTATGTAATGGGTGATCACCAGTCCACAGACCAACTTGATCAAGTGCGGCTTAACCTGAAGATTGACCCGAGCGGCTGTTATTAGTAACCTTAGGAAACATAACTGTGGGTAAAAGGAATTTAGGGAGGGAAGCACCTCGAAGTGTAGATAAATACCTACTGTTTTATTGTATCCGCAGGCGGATGGACTGATAGACGGACGGAGGAGGCTTAGTAATAGAGTGATCCCGTATGGAACCCTAATAATGTACCTACACTCACTTGTGCGAAGCGTCTGATGTCGGCGTTAGGTAAAATAAAACTCCATATCACATTCAATACTTATAATCAAGCTTTTGCATAGTAGTAACAACAGTTTTACCAGGAGTAACCTCCTTTTTAAACAAATGCCTGTAACTCACCGCGATATCTTCAGTAACAGTTACTTTCTGTAATTTCATGTCGCCTTTTGTAAGCGTAGATTCTTTTTTTGTAACAGTTATGACAGGTGGCAGCGTAAAATCAGCACCTGTTACTTTTATTTCGGAACTGGTATTATTATCATCCTCCGATACTTCGGAACTGTTATTTTTTTCATCGAACTCTCTGATTTCATGGGTCTCTGGTACCTCTGATTCAACGTTTGGTGGACTTTGATAGTCTTTTTGTATTTTTATTACTGGTATTTCTGGGGTTTCCGCCATTTTGGATCTGAAATGTCATTTATTGGTTACAAGGGACATGTTATTTAAAATTAATTTACTGTCTTATTTAGCTTAGGTAGACTTGGGTTTTCACAGTCCACAGTTGAACATATGCTGCCGTTAGGGGCGACCCTAATTGCATTCTGGGCTGGTACAGAGAATGAGCTACATAATTGAATAGCCCGACAATATTTTGCTAGAGGAGGTTCGAACTCAGTCTAAACTCAGCGACCGTTACACGGCCACCGCTGCACCGCCATCTATGGTCATCTGCAAAATGAATATGCTTCATATGGCAACGCGTTAGAGACTATAATGCAATATCTCAAGTGCCTGTTATTACACTGGCACCCCCTATGATCGCACGTAGGAAGGAACTCGTGGCAAAATAATATTAGCCGCTTGGGGTCAATCTTCAGGTTAAGCCGCGCTTGCCTAGGTTGGTCTGTGGATGGGTGACCACCCTTACATACCGAGTTTTCTCCGTGCCTCGGAAAGCACGTGGTCCCGGCTGTCATTTGTAGATCTTTGACAGTCATTACAGGTAGTCAGTGACCAGAAAGTCTGACAACCAACCAAGGAGTATTGTATTACCCAGTATTAACTGAGTTGTGGTGGTCAGATAGGCATGTAAAATACTGGTATTCAGCTGCATCCGGTTAGACTGGAAGCCGACCTAAACATAGTTGGGAAAAGGCCTTAGATCCTCACCGTTTTCTCGAATTCACTTCACTTCACTTTTTTTTATGTGAATAATTTAAGCACGTAGTTAAACCGATTCGTTTGAAATGTCATCAGACCACAACCACAACCCAGTTAATAGGTACCGGATAATACGATACGATACCCCTTGGTAAGACTGGTTGTCAGACTGTTTGGGCCTCTGACTACCTGTAACGACTGTCAAAGATCTACAAATGACAGCCGGGACCACCAGCTTAACGTACTTTCCAAGGCACGGAGGAAACTCGGCATGTAAAGGTCACCCATCCACAGACCAACCTAGGCAAGCACAGCTTAACCTACCGATCGACCCGAGCGGCTGTAATTATTTAGCCACGAGCTCCTCTTACTGCACTGCACTTTTTTTGATGTGGAACATTTATGCGCGTAGTAAAAACGATTCGTATGAAATATCTTCACTATTTATTATCTTGCCTTTATCTTAATTCATTTGTGGTCGTCGTAGCATATCTTCTTCTCCCACACTTCTCTATCACTCGTCACCTCATCAGACACCTCCTCTCTCACCATGTCATCCTTCACACAGTCCATCCATCGTTTCTTTGGTCTTCCTCTACTCTTATACCCATCCACATTGTTAGCTTAAGGTGACTGCTTCAGGGTAGCCCGAGAAATTCAAATTTTCTTAGGTTTTTTGCAATTTACAGGCCAGTGCTAGGTTGTATGTTGATTAAAATATTATTCGCGGTTGTAAGACGTATGTAGTCACAGATTTATATTCATCAAAATCATCAATACAACCCTCAAAGTTCATAAAGGTGTAAAAATTACTTTATCAAGGTCAAAATCATTCTTTCTGATCATTATAATTCTGTAACTACATACGTCTTACAGACGCGAACAGTATTTTAATCAACATACAACCTAGCACTGGCCTGCAAATTGCAAAAAACGTGTGAAAATTTGAATTTCGCGGACTACCCTTGAGCATCACCCTTAAAGGTGCAAATTGGCAGCGGGCGACACGAAGCCGCCGCAGCCGACGACGTGTCGTCGCTTCATGTCGCCGCGAAACGTCGCTGTCCTCATGTCGCTGCAGTCATGATTTCGAACCCGGCATTTCGGCGTCAGCGACACTACTGATTTGCGGTCAGCGACGACGCGTCGCTAGCTTCATGTCGCTTGCTTCGGAGGGAATTACATAGAAATACATAAAAACCAGTAGTGTCACTGCGAAACGTCTGCGGCGGTTTCGTGTCGCTCGCTGCCAACTTGCACCTTAATTTTAATGAAATTAAAAGATAATTAATATAAACTTACTTGTTTTGTCGGCTCTCCGTGAAAAACTTTAACAACCTACTATGTTCCATTTCCATTTAACGATATCTACTATTTATCGCAAAGATAAATTTATTAAGATATCTGGATACTTATAATTTATCGACTATTAATATTATATCTAAAAATTGAGAGTGGCATGTTAAATGACATATAAATACTTGAAAAGTGAATTGAGTGAAGTACCTACGTCATAATCAGCATAAAATGTTCCCACTGCTGGGACACAGACCTCCTCTCTATCAAGGGGCTATAATCCACCACGCGGGCCCAGTGCGGGTTGATAGATGTCACATGTCTTCGAATGTTTGGTTCTAGGACATGCCGGTTTCCTCACGATGTTTTCCTTAACCGTTTTGAGAACAGTGGCAATTAAATAAATTACTCAATGTACTGCGCTTGCCTGGGTTCAAACCCACGATTTAGGCCCCGTTCCCACTATGTCGTGACGATTAATTTATCGTTGGTTTTTAGTTGGCAAAAGTCGTGGACGACAGTAATCGTGTCGTCCTATAGGTCATACATCATATAGTATAATATACTATCTCAACATGAATGATGTAACCAAGATTTTGTAACAATATTCTAATTTTAAAGAGTGTCCAAGGAGTTTCTTGCCTGTTCTTCTCCATAGAGATCTACGCTAGGGAATGGGCAACTACAGCACTTTCACAGTTTTTATGTCTTGTGACTGGAACTGTAGCCACATTTAATTTTCATCTTTGTTTTGACAGTTCAAAAGTGCCTGTAACTGAATTACTTGAAATAAATGCTTTGATTTTGATTTTGGTATATGTGAACAGCTCCATTTAAATAAACAAGTCACGACACTTAAACTACACCAAAAATGTACGGGCAGCAGCTCCGCACACTGAGATGTAGTATGTAGATGGACGAATCACACGGGATGTGTACAGTAAGTAGAAACACTTCGTACTTGTGCGGCTTGTAGCACTGTTTGCTCCAGGAGTAGCGATCCGGCTCGAAGGACCAAAAATTTATTACGATTATCTGTCGTCACGACAGCCCGTTAGACGGGCCTTACTGATCGTAAGTCGGGGCCGCAACCACTAGGCCATATCGCTGCTTCCCCAAGTATGTAGGTACCTACATGTATGTACATTCCTTAAGGCGACTACAGGAGCTAAATTAGCATCTCTATTTGTGGTGGTTCAAACTTCGTTTGAAATTCTGGTAGAATAAAGTTCTAATCAGCTTGCACCACCAAGTGGTTGTTACGTCAGTCACTGCGGGAAATGAGTGTTTTTCTAAAAATCTATTGATTGGACTAAAAAAATAAAACACTATCATGCTAATATGTTCCTTGTAGAATTATTTGCCAAAAAAAATCAGAATGATAGCAGATATTTTAGTATGGTTTTTACTCGTTAAAAGAAATTTTTAGAGATGAGTTCGTGATTTTTTTTTATTGAGTAAAATTAGTTGTATTATGTTTTCAAAACACTATCATATTGGCATATATCCTGAAGAATATCATATATTTTTCTGGTTTTATTTATTCCAGTGAATCATATGCTTTTTTGCATTATAAAACTCGCGTTTAGCTCCTGTAGTCCCGTTAAAGGGTACTGGGTAAAATAACATCGCGCCTAAAATCCCCGGACTAACGGAACTAGTGGTTTATGTACTTAAGAGAACATCCATATTTCACCAGTTACTTAAGCCTATTCCCATCAACCGAGCACAAATCCAGACTTCGTCCCGTGTTTACCCTTTAGGTACGGAACACTAAAAAATGAAAAAATTGGGCTACCCTAGAGCCTCATAATGAAGTGAAAACTTCTTAAGGTTTAGCACTTTTTGGGTGAAGGAAAAACATTGAACTCATCGTCACTTGACGTAACGTGCGCTCACGCTTCGTAGCACTCGTAGGCGATCCGCTACGGCGTAGCACCACATAGGCATGCGCGGGGCACAACCAGTGCTACGACTGGGGCGGGGTATGTATACTTTTTGTTTTCACTTTTATCGGCAGTCCCCAATGACTGCCCCGATTTTTTTTTTCGACCTGGCATCTCGCATGTCATCCTATGAGGCTGCTTAACCGGACAATCCTGTGGGTGCCTTGAGTGTAAGGTCTCCAGCCAGGGTCAAAAATCTTACAAACTAAGCGAATACGCGCTAAGGGCACTCCTTCTGCCGTGTCGACGGCGCGTTCGTGTTCCACGCGCGCCTTAAAGAGAGTCAGCAAAAAGAAGGGGTCCGCAGGACTGATGCCTGGGTTGCGGGACTGTTCGAAAGAGATACCGTGGCCCCGGAACACAAAGGGCGATGAAGGAACATGGATGGGTTTTAGTCAGTACAAGTCTGACACTCCCTCCTGCTTCGCCCAGAGCGGGAGGAGTCATTTGATGATTTCCCATCCGAAAAAAAAGGGTACCCATTCTGGGATACGAGCCTCGGCTTAGCAAGCAAGGGGACAGGCTGGATCTGACTGAGATTATTTAGAGGCTGGTTCAAAATAAACCTACTGGCTCAACATTGCGGGCTGGCTCGACTGCTCGAGCAAGGGTGGGGAGGGAAACTCTTTCACCTTTATAGGTACTAACTTTAGCTTAATATCTATCTACTTACAATGACACATAATCATGCTTCTCCAAAAATATTCCTAATCACACACTTTTAATCTTTATGCACTTGCTTATAACAATAATCGTCTAATCACTAGATAGTAACAATTTACGTAACTTTCTGCACTAGAATTAAAAACTAATCACTACACATTAAACTAAACTAAAACACACAAAAACTATGAATGATTATGTAACACAAACTGATTTAAATGTAACATTAACACAAATAAATGTAAATAAATAAAAAAAAAAACCTAAATGTATCTTTGTATTGCTTCGCGAGTCAATACTGAATATTTTCGATGTTATTTACTTACTATCTTTGCTATCGTAAATTTTGAAATGATAAAATAAAGATAAATGTGTATAGTCATCGATAACTAACCCGTATTCAGTGCCTAACAGTTGTTGCTGTGACTAAACTTCGTTTTGCTTGCAAACCTTTTTGAATTTAAGGCATAAGCCTCCTCCTGGGTTGCGGGATTGTTCGAAAGAGATACCGTGGCCCTGGAACACAAAGGGCGATGAAGGAACATGGATGGGTTTTAGTCAGTAAAAGTCTGACACTCCCTCCTGCTCCGCCCAGAGCGGGCAAAAAAAGGCTTAGGCCCCCTGTATCATACATACAACAACAGCCCATAACGTCCACTGCTGGACATAAGCCTCTCCCATGTGGGACGAATTTGCCGTAATCTCCACGCTTGGCAGGCGGATTGGAGATCGCAGTAGGGTAAGGCCGTAGATTTTGCCACTTTTTGAAGAAAAAATATTTTTAAATTTTGATTGCTTACAAAAAACAAATTAGTTGGTGAATTGTAATGAAGGTATTTTAATTAGGTTATTACATGTTTTAAATTCTTATACATTATTGTTAAAATGAATGTAAGTTGTACATTTAAAAAAATACAATAAGTTAAACTCGCCAAGACTCCCAAATTTAACGAAAAACATGCTGTCTTTTTGACACCTAACACTATAAAACTTACATTTTTTCTAATGAACATTCAATTAATTGTGACTATCTGAAATGTGTCAAAGTTAAGCTGCTACATCGTGCCTTTTGTGTCCTTAAAAACTCGTTTTTTATAGATTTATTACTATTCAATCCTTTGCTCAATATTTTTGCTTCTATGTTACTACTTTGTATGTTACCAAAATTTTCCCCTAAAAAGCATTGAAAAAACAGTTTGGTAGTGTTTGCTACTGGACTGGCAACACCAAGTATCCAGGGATCGCATAAAAAAAAAAGACGCCATCTTGTCGTCTCTGGAGTCTGTCAAAAGTGCACGTGTGTGTTTCGGCAGCGAATTTTAACTGTGAATTTTGGAGATTTCAAAGGTAAATAACACTTTTAATTGTACACATCTTATAAAGTATTATGCACGAGTGACTAATAAGGGCGTGGTAATGTGTCTATGTTTAAAATTCACCTCGGATGTCGAGTTATGCCTATTTATAACCTTGAAAAATTGTGCTTTAACGTTACTTTTATGTAGCTTCGATGTTACTGGTAACGTTAATTGTATGTTACGTAACGTTTTACAGTTATAAAGGTTTGTTCATATCGTAATTTATTATATGTATACCTATTTTTTTGTTGGCACAGGGAAGATCTATACTTGTAAAAAAAATCTACTACTTACCTACTTTTTTAAAATTTTGACGTGTTGAATAACGAAAAATCCGTTCAGTATTTTTTATTTGATGTGCAGAAGGCAGTTTTGGTGTAGATGTTTTAGGAAATTCAAAAAACACATAACATAAAAGTAGTCAAGTTGCCTTAACTAACATGTAAGGTTCAGTGTCATTTTAGAAGGTTCGACATTAGTGGAAACTGAAAAAAAAGGTTTAAAACTAATTTTGTGCCACTCAGTGGAAAAATAAACACAAAAAAGTAAAATACGACTCTTTAATATTTTATGGGAACAAAAAAATAATAATAACTAAATCTAAATCTTTACCGCGTATTATTTTAAGTCTTAAAGTTTTACTTTTTTGTGTTTATATTAATTTGTATCCAGAATTCCAGAGTTAGCTTGTCTGCATAAAAAGTAAAAAACGTGCACACGTCACTATCTTCGGAATCCGCGCGGATTGCTTTTTCTTTCTAGCAAACTACGGATCACAACCAATGTATTAAAAATTACTGTATTAAAACCAAACTGTACCTATACTTTTCTGACTATTTATAACACATTGCCACAGATGCCGCCGAAGACGCCGATGACTGCAGCTGAAAAGCAAAAAAAATATCGCGAAAAGGAAAAACGAAAACCCGCAAAAGTATATAGAAATACAAAAGAAGGCCGAAGAAAGATCTGCACGCTACAATGTGAAAAAAAAAGTACCTATACTGAAGAGCACAAGCAAGAATTACGGCAAAAATGGAAGGAAACTACCAAACATGTTACTGTGGAAGATGATGTAACAATTTTGCCGAACTGAAGCCGAAGCCTAGGTAGCCCGAAGAATTGCCAAACTTAAGTGGCAGTGGGCAGGGCACATTGCTCGCAGAACGGATGGCCGATGGGGCCGAAAAGTTCTGGAGTGGCGACCGCGAACCGGAAGACGTTGCGTTGGAAGGCCTCCCACTAGGTGGACCGATGACCTGGTGAAGGTTGCGGGAATCCGCTGGATGCAAGTCGCACGGGACCGTTCAATGTGGCGACACTTGGGGGAGGCCTATGTCCAGCAGTGGACGTCTTTCGGCTGAAATGATGAATGATGATGATGAATGTATTTGGAAAAGAAGTACCGGTAAAGGAAATAAGAAGTGATGACAGCAAAAAAATTAAGACTGATAATAGAAAAATAGACGAGGACAAGGAAAACAAAAACGATACCAAAGAAGAGATCAAAAAAACTTTGAGAGAGAAGTTTGTAAAAGAAGAAAAACTCAAAATTGAGTTTGAATGTATGAAGAGAGATGAAAGCAAGGAAATTCTCAATGCCACCGGAGAAGATGAGGCTGATGAAAATAAAGACAATTATACAATTGAGACTGAATATAAGAAACAACATGAAAGCATGACAGGACAAAATAATACTGGTGAAGATCTAGAAGCCGCAGTTAAATGTGAAGAAATGGACAGAACAGATTTATATGAAAAAAAAAAACAAATCTGAGAATTTAAAAGTAGAAAGTGACAAGGAATCGAGTAAGTATAAATGAATGAAGAAGATAAGACAAACAAAGACAATTGAGAATGAAGAAAATACGCAGAACTTTATTTTAAATGTAAATGATAGTGATAAATTAAGATATTTCCAAAGAAAAACGTAGAAATATTTTATAGGATTTGTTGACAATATATAATTTAAGAACGGAGAAAATTATTATAAGGTAAAATTTTTGAAAACTGTCAAGGATTTACTTGATTCTGTGAAGTTAGTAGTCCAAAGAAAATTATATATTGATATAGTGACCAATATTTCTATCGTCAAAAAGATAAATTTTATTCAAAGGGAGGAAACCTCCAAAGAATATTACTTGAGTACCGATTTCGATATGGTTTATTTTAATTGAATTTTTATATCTGTAGAAGGTGTAAGAAAGGTTTTGTTATTGCATTGATCTCTTAAGGTTAAACAAGTCGGTCATTCTTCCATACAAACGTAGTCTGGTGACTACTCATTTGTTTGACGGTGTAGATTCAAAATTAAAAATTGTATGAACTGATCTTTTCATTATCTAGCCCTGTATGGAAGCAGAATTGGAAAAAAAATATTGGTTTGGAAGTTATGAGCGTCGAAACTTTCATATTTCAACACTAATTTTAACTCATCTTTGGGCGTAAATAAATGACCTAAGTAGTATGAAAATGGAAAAACTAAAACCATACAAGAATAGATAATTTATTCAAAAGTTGAAATCATTTTATTTTGAACAGATACATCCAATAGATTTTTCATGATATCCGTACTCCCAAAGGTCTACATAAAAAATTTCGCGCGCCCGTTTTCGTTGTAAATCATATTGCATTTCGCTACAAGTTGCCACCCCGGTCAGTGGGGAACGGGGAAGCGCGCAGTGCGTGTGTGTGCGCAGTGTGTGTGGGTGCACACAGTCATGCTCACTTGGTTAGCTGCCGCCCGGCACGTGCTGTCGTACTTACGAGTATACTATTTTATAACATTGAACTCTGGCTTGAATTTTGGATACCGATATTTCTTTTATTGATAGTTTGTGTTTATTATTTTGAATTTGTTTCACGTTTTACTGACCCTGGCATTGGACTTTGCGATTCCGATTTGATAGTGATTTACGCTTAGATTTTTATTGTTTATGACGTAACATCACGCCTGTATGCTTTGAGGGGGTACGCAGATTTGTACAATACACCCAGATTTCGAAAGTTAGGTAGGTACCTATGTTTGCGGATGATGGACAGAGATTTTGTTGGCATGTCAGAAGTATTGTGAGAAGAATTTATGAATGTGTGAACCTTTACTTTGTTATTTTGTATATTTTAATTTTATGTTATCTCTTACTCTTTTAGTTCTAGTTTTAGTTACAGTAATTGGTTTATAAATACAACCGTTGTAAGTAGATAAATAAATGTTAAGTTTATAGTGGATAAGCCTATTACCATGACATGTATTGTTAATAATTTAGGTATAATAAATATTTATGGCGACTTGGTTGGGAACGACTAAGTAATACCAGTACCTATACATGGAGCGACTGCCTATTTGACCACCACAACCCAGTTAGTACCGTGTAATACGATACCCCTTGGTAAGACTGGCTGTCAGACTTTTGGGGCCTCTGACTACCTAACGACTGTCAAAGATCTACAAATGACAGCCGGGACCAACGGCTTTATCGTGCTTTCCGAGGCACGGAGGAAACTCGGTATGTACCTAATGGGTGGTCACCCATCCATAGACCAACCTAGGCAAGCACGGCTTAACCTAACGATCGACCCGAGCGGCTGTTATTATTTAGCCACGAGTTCCGCTTGTTTGGGAACGACTATAAATGGAAAAATAAATATAAATATTTTTTGCAAAAAATAAAACAGACAAAAAAAACACAAACATAAAAAACACTTTGATTGATTTGGTGTTTTTGTCACCAGCTTCTGAAGCTAAAGTTATTTTTCACTTTTTTGTGTTTTACTTTTTTTTTATTCTGTGTTAACTTCTAAACTATTCAATCAAATGTTAAGCTGTAAAAGACAATTTTAATCTAAATTCAATTGTCAAGATAATGGACATACTTATTTGGATAAGGATTAATACTGCAAATAAGGTAGGTAATTACGTCATATTTTTAAATAAATTTTCAAAGATAAAAATGGTTACTTACCTACTTTACTCTTTGTCTGGATAGAAGGTCTACCTATTCATGCACGAAATATTTTCAGAGAATCATCCAACAGCTATAATGAAGCCATAGCAACGAAATATTTTTTTACTGAGTAGGTAGGTACCTATATTTAAAAAATCGTTACTTGACCCACAAAATAAATACTGGCTCCATAATTATTTTAACAACATTCATTACGCTAGTTTAATAAATAAATATTGCTGGACATTACACACAGCGCCATCTAGTGCCACACTAAGCAACGAGGCTTGTATCGTGGACACCAGATAGTTAATATACTACATAGATACTTTTTGTTTGTAAATACATACTTATTATACATATAAACATCCATGACTCGGAAACAAATATCCATGCTCATCACACAAACATTAGCTCCGACCGGGATTCGAACCCGGGACCCTAAGAACGTAAGGCAGCCTGACTACCACTGCGCCAATCGGGTCGTCATTTACTACGTCGTATTTAGCTGAGCGGCACAATGCCTATTGTTGATAAATGTAGAATAAGACAATATTACAGACCGCTATTGTAAATAAATAAACAGCCAATAAACAATTTACAAAATAACATAAATTTTATTATTTGATGAATCAACAACAAGCCTCACAGAGTCACAGACTCACAGTCACATCAGTCACGCTGTCGAAAAAGCAATTATCCTGACTCTGGCTGTACTAATGAGGAGTCGCCTGTGGGTTAATTATAGGTAACTAGCTACAGCTAGGCTAAGTAAATACCTAGGTATTTAACATAAGTAGTAACATAGTTGCACAACCTATAAAAACAAAGGTAGGTAAGTATAAAAAAAAGTCATATCAATGAAATTATTTTTTAAACTAAATAACAATATCTACCTACATTACTACCTACCTACATTGTTCTACATATATTCACATTTTCGCAAGCGAACTCATTGCCACGTCTCGCAAAGTCGCGGGTAAGTACCTACCTATTAGGAATATTATAGGATGTAGGAGCTTGTCCTTTCATAATAACAACTAAATTGGGTGCATAATAATTACGTTTCACTAAGTGATTGTCCTATGTTGTAAATTCCAACACCTATTAGTTTGAGTTTATGTTGTCCTTCAAACATAAATCGCATAAACGCCAGCACGTGCCAACGATGATACTTACGGTTGCCATACGTCCCGTATATACGGGACTGTCACCGTATTTGATCATCCCGTCCCGTATTACTACTTGTCCCGTATTTGTCCCGTATTTCGACAAAATACGAAACAGGTTGTCGGTAGAGACCATTGAATCCATATTGATTTGTCATTACAATTTTAAAATGACATGCGCCCAGTTCTATGATTATATAAAAAAAGAAAAAGAATTTATTGCAAAAGTAAAATCAACTTCAAAATATGCCTGGGCAAAAAAATAAATACCTGAGTAATTTTATGTTAATTAAAAAAATTGTTTACTTAAGACTTTGAATAAAAAGTATGATTCAATAATTTTTGTTTAATTTATTTTACAGTTTTGATAAGTTTGAGATCAGAGGGAATCTGTTAGAAAATACATTTGTTTGTTTCTTCTCGCTATGTAGGAAGGTACACATGCGTGCTATGATAAGTAGGTATGGTGTAGTTGAAAAACCCCGTGTCGGTGTTGAATGTGTTATGTACGATTATGAGTTTTGGGTATCGAAAGAAAAAACGTCCCGTATTGGTTCCCAGAAGTTATGGCAACGCTAATGATACTACACAATTACAGCCGCGCCGCGCGCCGCCGCTACAATGTCGTCCCGTCTTCTAAGAAAACGCGCATGTATGCGTCACTCAGCGTTAGGAGTGTGTATGTGTACGCGCAGTAGCTTCCTTCTGCTCTTTACAGCGTCTATCCCTTTCGCTCGTGATGTCGGATGAAATAGCATGCATTTTAACCCCGCCCACCAACTAGTTCGTGCGGCTAAGGTGTGCGCTCTTAAGTAAGTAGGTTAGATTTTTTTTAAGGGTGCGAAATCTTTAAATTAGTCCTCCCGGCAGCCCTTGGATATATTTTTTTTACATGTTATTTAATTTTACAAGATTTGTTATTACTGCAATTTAACAAAATAATTAGGTACCTACCTACTCGTATAATTATCTAAAGTAAGTCCTAATGACTAATTTGTTTAGTTTTTTTGTGATTTCACGATCTCATTGTGTAGTTTATTTTTTATGTTTAAATCATTTTAATAAATATTATTGCGTTTTTTTATGTTTTTGCTAGAAGAGTTTTTGAGAAACTCTATGACATTAAATATTTGTGTTACTTACTTACTTTTTCGTAGTATTATTTTTGTGATTTCACGATCTCATTGTGTAGCTTATTTTCTATGTTGACAAAAATTTAATGAATGTTATTTAGTTTTTAGTTTTTGCTAGGAAACTTTTTGAGAAACTTTGACATTAAATTTTTTTGTTACTTACTTCAATTATTTCGTAGTATTATTTTCCTGGTAATGTTCTTTCATTTGGTAAACTTGGCCATATTTCACGATTATGTTATAATTTTAAACTGTTGACAGTTTTAAACATTTTTCAGTTTCATTCTCGTACATTTAACTTATTTTTGTTCTAGTACTGAACTTCGATTTTATTATGCGTCGAAATTTCCTCCTTTTTGAAGTCGGCTAATGTTAAAAATAGCGCGTTATGCAATTGGCCTTACAAACATTATGCGTTACTTTCGCGTTACCTCTATGTTACCGTAACATATAAGTGTCTATGTTGCTCTATGTTACTAAGTGGCAAAATCTACGGCCTTACCCAGTAATGAAAGACTAACAGAAAACGCTGCTGCCCATTCTCTGGTCTACGGAGGCGCAAGGTGTTCTGCCTCAGACATTAGTCGCCTTATACGACACCCGTGACTGTAATGGGTTGGTTCTATTCTACTCTGCCGGATACCACACGGCTAATCATGCAAAATTGCCTAACAAAGACAAAAATGTAGCCTGCGTCATGTCATACTGTTGGGTAAAGGCACAAGTATCAACTCAGAAAGGGATCGTCACCGTTTCAACACGAGCCGTTCAGTATTCTTTGTATGAAACTCCCTACTGCAACGCACACTAATCGGAATCGTAACGTGATCGACTCGCCTCGGGACAAGCTCACGAACCGCGGTGCGGTGCGTGGTTGACTTGCAGTTCCCGCGTTTACGGTTCTCCGTACCCTAGCTTACGGCTCTCCGTACCCTTTGCTTACGTCTCTTCGTTCTACAGATATGCCCGATCCAGAGTCTCGCGAGGCGCCTCCTAGAGGCTCTCGGCACGAGTCTTGGCGAGTGGAGGCTGCACGAGTACTAGCAATCCACACTCTCAATTGTTCACTTGCCCGCTACGTCTACTACAAGATGGATGTGATTGAATGAAGTGACTGCGTTAGCTACTTTATGTGCCTACCAATATTATAATGGCTTGCGTCTGTATCACCTAAATAAAAAAAGAAAATTAAAACGGAGAAGATGGTGGATGACATATCCATGTCATCCACCATCTTCTCCGTTTTGATTTTCTCCAAAATCCAAAATCCATATCACCACCGTCCGGTGGTGATATTGTTACGTCGTACCCATACCTACAATACAAGTAGGTTCTAATAGTAGGTACCTACAACTAAGTAGGTAGGTAGTAGTAGGTATGTATCGAATGATGTAGGTACAAATTCGCAAACTACCTATAAAATACATCAGGAAGTTGTCATTGTAATTTCGACCGTACGCCCAGGGCATAAAGTACCTAATTCTTTCCTTTGTACAAAAGTTGTGGAAGTTTCTCGAAGGACAATGACCTAGTATGAATTGCCTAGAAGATTCTGGGAAGTTATGGATCTTTCTCAAACGTTCGGTCGTCATATAAATAGTCGACGTGTTTGCGGGAGCAGGCAGTATTATTTTGGCTACAGTACGGGACGAATCGAAGTGAACTAGTGAGTGCGATATTTAAGCGAATAGTGATCAGTAGTGTACTTGTGATTGAGTTTGAAGTGTTTTGTGATTATTAAAGTTATTCAGTTGTTTCATCGGTAGTAATTAATTTATCCCATACCCAGCTCGTAACAATTTGGTGCCAGAAGTGAGGGATAAATTATGCCAGTTCTACCAAAGGACAACACGGACGGTATCCGTACCAGGAGTCAGCGACAGCAGGACTTGGACCAAAGGCGGTTTGGAGACTCTCCGACACAGACACCGGGTGGAGTCCAGCCTACGTCAGTGCCAGTCACCGGTGCATCCGGAGTTTCTCCAGCATCAGTTGCGCCAGACTTGTCAGCTTTAATGGCGCTGCTGCAGGAGCAGGCTCGCCGTCAAGAGGAGCAGGCTCGCCAGTTACAGGAGCAGTTGCAACGAGATAAGGAGGAGCAGGCTCGCCGTCAAGAGGAGCAGGCTCACCGTCAAGAGGACCAGGCTCGCCAGTTACAGGAGCAGTTGCAACGAGATAAGGAGGAGCAGGCTCGCTGTCAAGAGGAGCAGGCTCGCCAGTTACAGGAGCAGTTGCAACGAGACAAGGAGGAGCAGGCTCGCCGTCAAGAGGAGCAGGCTCGCCGTCAAGAGGAGCAGGCTCGCCGTCAAGAGGAGCAGGCTTGCCGTCAAGAGGACCAGGCTCGCCAGTTACAAGAGCAGTTGCAACGAGATAAAGAGGAGCAGGCTCGCCGTCAAGAAGAACAGATAATCCTCATAAAGGATCTTCATGCAACTTTCGGCAAAGAGCTCAAGATTATGAAGGACCAGGTTCACCAGCACGAGAATCGCATCTCAGAGGCCGAAGTTCAGATCGCTGGAGTGAAGAAGGCTTTGGGAGAACTGAAGTCTGGAGACGTGACTGTGGCTTCAGTAGTTCCTGCACCTTCAGCGCGGGGCTTTAAGGTGCCTCCATTCGATGGAACATCTTCGTGGTCGGCGTATAAAATTCAATTTGAGGCCGTTATGAAGGCGAATGGATGGACAAAATCTCAAGGCCATGACCGCGCTCACTTTGGGCCTCCGAGACCAGGCCCTCAACATTCTTGAAGCGCTTGGCAAGGATGTGACCTACGAACAGCTGCTGGAGGCGTTAGAGTCCAGATACGGCGACGTGCACCTGGAGCACGTATTTCGTGCTAAGTTGAAGGATCGTGTTCAGCGTAGTGCCGAGAACCTACAGCAGTGGGCCCTGGAAGTTGAGACGCTGGTTCGAAAAGCATACCGGTCTGCCCCTGCACTCATCACTGGAAATCTGGTACAGGCGTTTGTCGCCGGAATACGCGACTTGGAAGTTAGAGCCGCTGTACGACTTGGGCATCATGAAACGCTGAAAGAGGCGTTGGCCCATGCCTTGGAAGTTGAGGCAGCGAGGCAAGACCATCGAACACACTATGTCAGGGAGCTTGTGGCATCACCTGTAAGCGACCGTGCGAGAGGGTACAGCCCTAGCTGCTACACTGGTAGAGTAAGGGATCATGGTCGGTCAAGCTGCCCAAAGCAAGTTGTGGCATCACCTAAACGCCAGCGTTCGCAAAGGTACAGCCCTAAGTGTTACAATTGTGGAGAAAGGGGTCACCTTCGGTCAAACTGTAAAAAACGATGCACACCGAGAGAAGACCAATCTCTGCAGAGAAAAGCGGCTGGAATAGTTATTCCAGCCGCAGCCGCCCAGCAACAGTGGAGAAACGACAGCAAAACAGATGAACTGTCAAGAAGACCTTTGCCTGAAGATTGGAAGCACAGTTCCAGACAGGAGTCTAAGGAAGTGGTGCCTGTGAGGATTCTAAGAACGGATCTTAGCGATGAATGGAAGGTAACCATACAGCAGGCCCAGCAAAATGACTCGGACATCAAACCGATCTTCGAGTCGATCAAAGCTGGTGCTCCTAAACCCAAGTGGAGTGATGTGGCTGCGATGAGTTCCATCACGAAGAGTTATTGGGTGCAATGGAACAGCTTGGTGATCCAGGATGGAGTCTTGTGCCGTAAATGGGAAAATGTTCGAGGGGACAGCTGTCATCTACAAATGGTTGTCCCTAAAGCTAAGGTACCGGATGTTTTAAGGCTGTACCATGATGGATGTTCGGGAGGACATATGGGGGTAAAAAGGACTTTTCTAAAAATTCGAGAACGCTTTTACTGGATCCACTGTCGAGATGATGTGGAGGACTGGTGTCGCAAATGTACCAGTTGTGCGGCCGTGAAAGGACCCCAAACACGCAGCAGAGGAGCATTAAAAGTGTACAACGTTGGAGCCCCTTGGGAACGGATAGCACTAGACGTTGCGGGACCATTTCTAGAAAGTGAGAGCGGAAACAAGTACTTCTTGGTGGTCATGGATTACTTCACAAAGTGGCCAGAAGTCTTCGCCATTCCTAATCAAGAAGCTACAACTGTCGCAGATAAGTCGTGGAAAGCAGACAAAGGGATTGGGACAAGCACATACAGCCGTTTCTTCTGTCCTACCGCAGCGCAGTCCACGAAAGTACGACTGTGACGCCCGCCTTTGCGAACTTTGGAAGGGAATTACGGTTGCCTGCAGATTTAATCACTGGAACTCCCCCTGATGCTCCACGCAGTGTAACGGATTACGCAAATGACTTGCGTAACAAGTTGAATGATGTTTATGAGCATATTAGACAATCCGGCCAACAGATGTCTGAGAAGATGAAGACCCGTTATGACCGGAAGGCAAATAGTAGGGGTTTCGACGAGAGTTCACTGGTGTGGTTGCATAACCCAGTACGGAGCAAAGGGAAGTCTCCGAAATTACAAGCAAACTGGGATGGACCATACCGAGTCGTGACTAGGATCAACGATGTCACCTACCGAATACAGAAGGGTCCACGAGGTGCGCCTAAGATTGTCCATGTAGACTGATTGGCGCGATACTACGGGCCTAATGATGCTCGGGACGAGCATGTCTAAGGAGGGGGCAGTGTTACGTCGTACCCATACCTACAATACAAGTAGCTTCTAATAGTAGGTACCTACAACTAAGTAGGTAGGTAGTAGTAGGTATGTATCGAATGATGTAGGTACAAATTCGCAAACTACCTATAAAATACATCAGGAAGTTGTCATTGTAATTTCGACCGTACGCCCAGGGCATAAAGTACCTATTTCTTTCCTTTGTACAAAAGTTGTGGAAGTTTCTCGAAGGACAATGACCTAGTATGAATTGCCTAGAAGATTCTGGGAAGTTATGGATCTTTCTCAAACGTTCGGTCGTCATATAAATAGTCGACGTGTTTGCGGGAGCAGGCAGTATTATTTTGGCTACAGTACGGGACGAATCGAAGTGAACTAGTGAGTGCGATATTTAAGCGAATAGTGATCAGTAGTGTACTTGTGATTGAGTTTGAAGTGTTTTGTGATTATTAAAGTTATTCAGTTGTTTCATCGGTAGTAATTAATTTATCCCATACCCAGCTCGTAACAATATGATTTTTTGGATTTCAAATGATTGGTTCCATTTGATAATGTTCCAAAAGTGTAACATAAATCGTTACTCCACTCCGTCATTATAAAAAAACGCGCGCGTTTTACTCTGCAGCAGTTACAACAAAGTGAGCGAGCGCGAGAGTGTGGATGATTCACTCGCCTCACCCCTTGCGTCCTTTGATTCGCGTCCGAAAAACCGACACAAAACGGAGCGACAGCGAGGCGAGGCGAGGGAAGACGAGAGCACACGAGCGCACCGTCCACACTCTCGTACTCGCGTTCCCTCATGTAGCCTCGCGGAGAGTCTGGATCGGGCAATACGTTCGGATTCAAATGATTGAACTAGCCTACCTAGCCGTCAACCAGCGGTCGGCGAGCCGCAAGCGCGGCGTTGCCTAGCTGTAGCTGAGTCGACGTGCCGGAGCTTCTGATCCGCTTACGTTAGTTACGTCATTACGTTACGAAGACGCTTGTTTGACGCCAAGGCGGAGACGATACCTATCCGAGTTGATATGTGCGCTACGAAATTAAAGGCCTCCCTTTGCTCCTGAGATCTCTGGCCATGTTTAGGTACCCCACAAACATTTGTCACACCACTTTCCCTGCGATCGAAGGCATTGTCCTCCTTCATTCACGCGGCCAGCGAATGGTTTTGTCCAGCTCGTCCCGCCATCTTCACCAGCATAGTATACAACACTTCGATTCGATTGCCGATTCGGAAAGTCGTATTCTATCTTTTTTTGGCATTACGAAAACGAGCGAGATAGACATATACGACTTTCCGAATCGGAATCGAATCGAAGCGTCGTCAATAGCTATGCAGGTCTTCCGCGTCGCCTTCTCGCTGTGTCAGACCAGGTAGAAGCCGAACTAAATATAATATTCAACAGTATAATCCGTATCATCTGCGTACAGCAGTCCACGGCTGGACAGCTGTACATAGGCCTCTCCAATTGCACGCTATTCTGTACAATTCTCGGCAATTCTTAGCCAGTTGCTACCAACCACCCTGCGGAGATCGTCAGTTTTTTTATTGTGTAGTTTTAAGTTTTATTTTTTTAATTCTTATTTTGATTTTGTTGTGTACACTTGCGGCCTAAGCCAAATAAATATGTTTTCTTTCTTTATTTTTCTTTCATTATACCGAGCTGAGGGCATCCCACCTTACGTTTGCCGATTCGCGGTCTCCACTCAAGAACACGTCTACCCCAATGGTCATCGGTTCTACGGCTAATATGAACGATCCATTGCCACTGCAGCTTACTTATTCTGCGAGCTATGTCGACAAATTTGGTTCTCTGTCAGATCATCTCGTTCCGGAGTCGATCCCCAAGAATAGTCCGTTCCATTGCTCTCTGCGCAACCTTGAAATTATGGAGTAGCCTTACCGTAAGTCAAGATTTTCATCTGCCTAGCTTTTTCCCAACTAAACCGGATGCAGCTGAATACCAGCATTTTACATGGAGCGACTGCATAAAGGACCTCCACAACCCAGTAAACACTGATACTGGATAATACCCCGATAAGACTGGTCGTCAGACTTTCAGGCCACTGACCATTGAGCTATTACTACTACGTATAGAGAAGACAGCGCGAACAAAATCTGTGCGCAGTGCGGGGCGTGCGGGGGGCGGATAACCCGTGTATACAGGATTTAAAAGACCTTATCACGAAGCCGTCAACCAAGTAACTTTACACAAAAATTATTGCTGGGAACCGACTTTTTTTTTGGGCTGAAAAATCATTTTTTGTGGTAAAACTCAAAACAATGTGCTGATGGATGAATTGAATAGTACGGGGGTCGTGGAGGTGTTTAAAGTTAAAATCTTACATTAAAAACTTGTATTAAAAAAAAAAACTTTCAAAAAGTTGGAACTTTGACCCCCAATATCTCCGTAACTAGAAGGTTCCCAGGTATGGTGTAGAACTAACTAACTAAAGATTCTTTTTTAGTTGGATGCGGAATAGTTGCCATTTGGTCCCATAAAAATAACATGGTTTGGCCCAGTAGTTTTCATTTGAACATTTTTACTTCAGTTGTGTAGTTTAATTTCATGTATGTTCACCGATTTCTCCTCGATTTGTGGAGCGATTCTCAAAATTCTTTTTTTATTTGAAAGAATATACTCCTGAAATGGTTGCATTTAAAGTTGGTGAAGATCTGATGCTGATCTTTGGAGATATACAATGGAACTCTTCAAAACTAGATGGTAAATCGGTCGTGATTGCTGCAATCGCTTGGATGTTTATTGTTTACACAACATCATGACGTAACATTACGCCTGTATGCTCTGAGGGGTACGCAGATGTGTACAATACACCCAAATTTCGACAGTTTAGGTATGTTAAGTTCCATTTATTGGGGATAAGCCTATTACCATGACATGTATTTTTAACAATGTAAAATAAGTGCATAGCAAATATTTGTTTATGATATTACAACTAAAAGTGGAAAAATAAAAAAATAACTTTTTTGAAAAAGTTCACATCTGCGTACCCCTCAGAGCATACAGGCGTAATGTTACGTCATGATGTTGTGTAAACAATAAACATCCAAGCGCTTGCAGCAATCACGACCGATGTGTTTTTTGAGGTACTCCCTTATATCTCCTAAAAAAAATTGTCCGAAAATCATTATCCATAAAACGTTTGCTATAAACTTCTGTTACCATAATGTTCAAAATCCCGAAACTTTGTTTTCCATAATTATCTTTATTTCTAAAACTGTTCTGTCATAATATCAAATACCATAATAATTGAATCTTCTAATTGTATATGCCATAAAGTCAAATATCCTAAGTATTATATTATATAATGTGTATTATTCCTAATGTCCATATAAGTGTAATAAATTTTTTGGTCCTAAAACATTTGCTAAAAATTAGGTTTTAGTGACAGAAACGAATCGCTGTAAATCCGACCCCACGTAGTCTTGTCTGCCCTACCCCGAGAGTGTAATTTAAAATCGCGTAGGCGCGGAGGGGCGAGGCGGCCCGCGAGTTGAGGAGCAGGTGGTTGTAACACTCGCCGCCGCTGCTGAGGCTGGCCGGCGAAGCCGGCCAGCAAGCCGAAGCTGCGGTGGTGAGCGTTAAACACATCTGCGACGATAAGCTCGCGTGGGACCGCCGGAGCTCCGCAGTGCCGGAGCCGTGACAGAAACCATGCCTGCTGCATGTTGCTTGCTCGCTTGCATGCGGCATGCTTGCTTGCATACTGTATGCGTGCTTGCATGGTTGCTGCATGCTTGTTGCATGCTTGCTGCATGCTGCTTGCTCGCTTGCATGGTTGCTTGCATACTGTATGCGTGCTTGCATGGTTGCTGCAAGCTTGTTGCATGCTTGCTGAATGCTTGCTGCATGCTTGCTGCATGCTTGCTGCATGTTTGTTTGCATGTTTGCATACTTATTACAGGGAAAAATAAAATCCACATAATTATGTTCACACTCAAGTGTTTTATAATGACTGACGGTTTGATTGATTTATTTTCTGCCTTTTAGTGACTACTTATATGAAATGTATGCCAAAACAAAAGAAGATTCTAACTATGAACTTTCTGCGATATGATGGTTCTACTTTTTAATTCTTACAAATTTCATAAGAGCAATATTGTATAAAAATGTGTTGTGTTGAGAGAAGTTCATAGCATAGCAAAAGCTAAGTAATACTTACTTTACTGTAGGTACCCGTAATGACAGACACAATTAAAATAACAATGTTTTGTTCCCTTTTGGGAACGTCTGGGAACATACCGGTTTGTTTTAAAAATATTATTAAGATCTAAACATTTTCTTTTATTTAGGATTTATAACTATTATTGAAAACGATTTTAAGTGTTTTGTATATTATTGATTGTAATATTTATGACAAACGGGTTTAGAGCATATTGTATTTAGGGATTTCAATTTTATGGCATGTGATATTATGTGATATTAAGTTCGGGTAAGTTATCATTCGGACAAATGATGATTAGGACAAAAAAAGTTATGGCACTTTAAATTATGTGTAAAAAAGTTAGGTAATACAATAGAGAACCGTTTTTTGAAGTCGGTTTTATTCTTTTTCAAAAAAGTTTTTTTGTTTCACACCATACCTGGGAACCTTCTAGTTACGGAGATAAAGTTCCAACTTTTTAACAAGATTTTTTTTAAAATACAAGTTTCTATTGTAAGATTTTTACTTTAAACATCTCCACGACCCCCGTACTATTTAATCCATCCATCAGCACAATGTTTTGAGTGCGTTACATTGAGTTCTACCACAAAACATAATTTTTCACCCCAACAAAAAAAGTCGTTTCCGTTTCCCAGCAATAATTTTTGCGTAAAGTTACTTAGTTTGATGTACAGAATGCTTGGTTGACTGATTCGTGATGAGGTCTTTTACACCCTGTATAGCCACAAGCTTCTCGAAAATAACAAAATATAACAGTAAAATGAATTCATTATCAATATGAAGGGCGTGGACTGAACGAGTGATCCAGGAAATGAGATAAGATAAAATACTTAACAAAAATTACTTTGTTTTACACACTTGTTACCTTATCTTCTTAAATTAAATATATTAATCAATAGCCGCTCGAATCGATGGATGAAGGTTAAGCCATGGTTGGTGGTCTATTTGTGGATGGGGAACCAATTGACCTTACATTTTAGAGCGTAGTTATTTTCGGCTGTTTCTTCTCAGTCAGGTACGAAACACCGGCCGGCCCCACCTAGTTTTAAATGACGTGTAAAAGTGTTTGTAAAAACCTACTTGCAAAATAAACATCATTTATCATTCAAAAAAAATAAAAACCGGCCAAGAGCGTGTCGGGCCACGCTCAGTGTAGGGTTCCGTAGTTTCCCGTCCGTCACAATAAGTATTCCCACTTATGAGTTTAAAGGTGGGTATCCATTATGTAAAAATGCTTGCATAATTATACGAATATACTACAAATTTAGTCCAGAAATTATTTTGTACAACTTTTTGTCTTTTTTGTACAAAAACTGTTGTTTCCATCAAGTTCAAAATGATTTTCCTAGAAAGTCCTTATAAAGTTCTACTTTTCAGATTTTTTTCATATTTTCTAAACTTATGGTTCAAAAGTTAGAGGGGGGGGGGACATATTGTTTTTTACTTTTGGATCGATTATTTCCGAAATTATTGACATTATCAAAAAAGATTTTAGGAAACCCCTATTCATTTTTAAATACCTTTCCAACAATATATCACACGTTAGGGTTGAAATAAAAAAAAAAAACACTTCCCACTTTACATATAGGGGGACTACCCAAATTTTTTTTTTTCCAATTTTTATTTTACCACTTTGTCGGCGTGATTGATATACATATTGGTACCAAATTTCATCTTTCTAGTGCTAACGGTCACAGAGATTAAGCGAGGACGGACAGACGGACGGACAGACATGGCGAAACTATAAGGGTTCCTAGTTGACTACGGAACCCTAAAAATAGCTTAACCTCATTGGTCAGATTGTGACCAGCTATGGTGGCGCCATCTTAGATTATCTTTGACTGTGTCTCCCCATGGGAGCTGATTTAAAGTTAATTTGCAGCTGCCATTTGTAGATATTTGACAGTCGTTACAGGTAGTCAGCAGTGTCCCGAAAGTCTGACAACCAGTCTCACCAAGGAGTATCGTATTACGCAGTACTAACTGGGTTGTGGAGGTCAGATATGTAGTCGCTCCATGTAAAATTGAGCTGCATCCGGTTAGACTGGAAGCAGACCCCAACATAGCCGGCAAAAGACTAGGCGGATGAACTATGGGTATCATCGACACGACGAAGTAGGTTTTATAGCTACATCAGCCCATAACTTCCACTGCTGGACATAAGCCTCTCCCATGATGGGAGGAATTAGCCGTAATCTCCACGCTTGGCAGGCGGATTGGAGATCGCAGTGATGAAAGACTAACAGAAAACGCTGCTGCCCATTCTCTGGTCTACGGAGGCGCAAGGTGTTCTGCCTCAGACATTAGTCGCCTTATACGACACCCGTGAGTGTAATGGGTTGGTTCTATTCTACTCTGCCGGATACCACACGGCTTATATAGCAAATGGATGAAAAAAACATATGCATGTGGCGAAGATAAGATCATTTATTATAATAAACTACCTATACTTAAAAATAACCTAACGTTTTCTTACAATTTTGAAATTAACCAATTAACAAACCATAAAAAGGTACAAAATAAATGCAGAATATGCTGATAAACACATTACCCTCGTGAGTCGGGTAAAAATAGACTTAAGATTAAGATTAACACACTGGTAAGTACATAATACTTATATGTATATAATAATATACAAAACTAATACTTATTTTATATATAGTAATTTAGTTTACTTGACGAATCACTACTTGTTTAAGTATGTATTTAAAAAGATAATAATTTTTCAATGTACAGTGAGTGGGCTGCATCAATGAGAGGTTTTCTTTTTGAGGTATTAAAAAAAAACTTAGTTTCCAAGAACTCTATAGATGGCGTTGAACTTACTATGATAGTTGGTGCCAAAGCCAAAACGCTCGGAAAAAAAAACACTGTGTCACGTCACATACTCTCGTTGAGTGACACTTTCATTTGCCTAACCTTCCGAATATAGCCTAGTTTTCTAGCGCTTTGAATCAGTTTTTTTAGGTTCCGTTCCTTGCATTATCATACTAACTCCTAGCGCCATCTATCCAGCGACTAGGGAAGAGCTAAAAAGAAAATCCCTCATTGTGTACCCCAGTACCCCGGGTTCAAGTGTAGGTACATTTAAGAGGTACCCACATTGTGAAGCTGACTGTAGGTACTTAAATGTCATATTTTTATGATTTTGACAGTTCTAATTTGGTATCAATCCATCATTAACAACAAATGATACCTGCAAATAGCAAAAAAAGAAAACTTTTTTCCGAAAAAATAAATAAACAATATTAAAAAAAAAACGTCTTTAAAACAAGCCCGAGTCACCGACTTTTTTGGCCTAAAAGTTTTTTTTTTTAAATTTTAGACTTTTATTTGTGGTATCTCACACGGAATGTCTAGATTGAAAAAGAAGATGGCGGCCGAAAACATCATAACATCTCCTTTTCAGGAAGTCGGTTATTTAGAATAACAGGCTAATTTAGGCCATCCAAAGAAAAAAAGAAAAAGAATATATCAAAAGAATTTTAAAATTTTGTAAACTTTTACACAAAAAAAAATCGGTCGATATTACAATTTTCTCAATTTGCAGGATATTAACAGGTTGTAACTTTTACTAAACGACGACTCCAAAACATAAAAAAAATACCTGCGACACGGTAAGGCTAAATTATTCACGGTAAACTTATAATCTAGTAAAATTTGACACAAAAAAAAAAATCGCTCGAAGTTACAATTTTCTCAATTTGCAGGATATTAGGCAGTTTGTCATACATTAAAATGAACATCTTTTGCTAAAAGATGACTCCAAAATATTTAAAAAATACCTGCAACACGGTAAGGCTAAATTATTCACGGTAAGGCTAAATTAATCACGGTAAGGCTAATTAATCACGGTAAGACTAAATTATTCGAAATGATATCAGGTTAAATTTGTCATTAAATCAATTAATCCCAGCATTCATAGTCCGGATCATCTTTTGGCAGATATTCATGCTCGAATATCGGAGTAGGAGTGCTCAGTGCCCCCGCTTTATAGACCCCCGCTGCCTTCGCTTTGGGTCCCGGAATTTCCTTCGGCTTACTAGGACAATTCAAACTATGATCTGTGATCTCTGCACTGGGAAACCTAGAAAAAAAGTTATAAATCATTTTCAAATTGGTGTAGAACAACTGTCTTTTTTAAACTTTCACGATCAGAACACAGTATAACACAAACTTTACCTTTAATAAGCTCGACGTGTCTTCCCGCAACCACGGCTGGTGCAATGCGGTCGAAACGTCGGGCTTATATTAAAGGTAAAATTCGCGATAAATACCCGTTTACGTGTGTGTTATAATGGTGTAGAACACTTTTACACAGCATAATTAAATAAAAAAAAAAAAAAAAAAAAAAAAAAACATTTGTTCATTAAATAAATTATTATTATTATTATTAAAGGGTAGATGACAAAAAAAATCTAATTAGTCCGTCAGATAGATTTCCAAAAAATATTTGGACAAATTTTTCTTTTTTCACTTGAACAAAACATGAAGACGATACAGTATACAATGCGTCGACAACTCGTGTGACGTAACATTTGAGTACATTTTTAGGGTTCCGTACCCAAAGGGTAAAACCGGCCAAGTGCGAGTCGGACTCGCACACGAAGGGTTCCGTACCAATGACTATATTTAGTATTTGTTGTTATAGCGGCAACAGAAATACATCATCTGTGAAAATTTCAACTGTCTAGCTGTCACGATTCATGAGATACAGCCTGGTGACAGACAGACGGACAGACGGACAGACAGCGAAGTCTTAGTAATAGGGTTCCGTTTTTACCCTTTGGGTACGGAACCCTAAAAACGGAACCCTATTACTAAGACTTCGCTGTCTGTCCGTCTGTCTGTCACCAGGCTGTATGTCATGAACCGTGACAGCTAGACAGTTGAAATTTTCACAGATGATGTATTTCTGTTGCCGCTATAACAACAAATACTAAAAACAGAATAAAATTAATATTTAAGGGGGGCTCCCATACAACAAACGTGTTTTTTTTGCCGTTTTGTCTAATGTATAGATAATGGTACGGAACACTTCGTGCGCGAGTCCGACTCGCACTTGGCCGGTTTTTACTCAAATGTGATGTCACAAGCAACTCATGATCTTTGACAGGTTTTTATCTTCGTCATTTTTTATTTATTAGATAAAACAAAAAACACGTATCCAATATTTTTCGATAATCTAACTGACGGACTAAACAGAATCATATTTTTGAAGTAAAAACTTCTTTAGGCGCGTTGAGCACTTTATGGGGTGAAGGAAAAACATTGAACTCATCGTCACGTAACGTAACGTGCGGTCACGGTTCGTAGCCGTTCGTAGCACTCGTAGCATCCGCTATGTAGCACCACATAGGCATGCGCGGGGCATTAACAGTGCTAAGACTGGGGAGGGGCTTGTGTACTTTTTGTTTTCACTTCTAGCGGCAGTCCCCAAAGACTGCTTCGATTTTTTTTTAGTCCGTCATCATCCCTATTGAGGAAAATGTTTGTGTGATGAGCATGGACATTTTTGTTTCTGAGTCATGGATCTTTATGTTTATAATAAGCAGTGATAGGAATAGGTAGTGCTTATTAGCCTAAACTTCGAAGAAGAACAGAGAAAAGAATCGGAGACTTCCTTAGACTATATTTTATTATGCGACCACGGCGAGTTTTTTTTTGTAAATTCTAAGAGTGCGTACCTAAGAGAGCGTATCATAGTTTTATGATGAAGAAGTCGTTTCCAAAATGTTCTTAAAAATAAAACTTTCAGAAATTTTGATGGTTGTAACGACTGTGTTATGTTATGTCTAGTCGCAAAGTTTAGGTAAACATAGACCAATTACTTATTCCAAATAACATTAATTTTTGATGTACTTACGTGATGTCCCGGAAAAAAATATAGTCTAAGGAAGTCTCCGATTCTTGTCTCTGTTCTTCGAAGTTTAGGCTAATAAGCACTACCTATTCCTATCACTGATAATAAGTATGTATTTACAAAACAAAAGTATCTATGTTGTATATCAACTATCTGGTGTACACGATACAAGCGTCGTTTCTTAGTCTGGCACTAGGTGTCGCTGTGTGTAATGTCCAGCGACATTTACTATTATTATTTAGTATCCTGCCTGGTATTTTCCCAACTAACTTGGGGTTGGCTTCCAGTCTAACCGGATGCAGCTGAATGGAGTCGTTCCTGTTGTGCACAAGCTAAACTTAATTTAGGCTATTGTTATCTTTTTCTCTCTAATAAAACGAGAAAGAGACGGACGTCATTTAGAGCTGTCAAATTTAGTTGGAACTAATATTTCCATACAAATGAAGGGTGCACGTAAAAACATGTCGACTAAAAACACGATGAAGTGCAAGGCGTAAACTAGTTTGACATCTCTAACTTAGTTCATAGCTAAAGCCGTCCTTTTCTCGCACTGCCTTTTAGTAAAATATAGCAATAGCCTAAATTAAGTTTAGTTTGTGCGCAACAGAATCGACACCAATACCAGTTATTTACATGGAGCGACTGCCTATCTGACCTCCACAACCCAGTTAGTACTGGTTACTTACCTGGTTTCTAGTTCCTAATTCAAATAGAAAACATCCTCATTCTTACCTGTGTGTGGCGTTATAGGGGCATATCGCGAGCTTGGGATAGACCTTCTCGCATTTAATAAGGTGTCGCTGCAAACGAGACCGTGGTACGCGATGACATTTGTCATAGGGGCATGATACATATGGGTCGTCATCATATTCGGCAGCATCCATTTTGGTACTGGAATTAAAAAACGTTTCGGATTACATCGCATTTTCTAAACATACACACATATATTAAGGCCTTTTTAGGGTTCCGTAGTCAACTAGGAACCCTTATACTTTCGCCATGTCTGTCCGTCCGTCTGTCCGTCCTCGCCTTATCTTTGTGACCGTTAGCACTAGAAAGCTGAAATTTAGTACCAATATGTATATCAATCACGCCGACAAAGTGGTAAAATAAAAATTGGAAAAAAATGTTTTATTAGGGTAGCCCCCCTATATGTAAAGTGGGAAGTGATTTTTTTTTAATTTCTACCCTAACGTGTGATATATTGTTCGAAAGGTAATTAAAAATGAATAGGGGTTTCCTAAAATCATTTTTTGATAATGTCAATAATTTCGGAAATAATCGCTCCAAAAGTAAAAAACAATGTGCCCCCCCCCTCTAGCTTTTGAACCATAAGTTTAGAAAATATGAAAAAAATCTGAAAAGTAGAACTTTATAAGGACTTTCTAGGAAAATCATTTTGAACTTGATGGAAACAACAGTTTTTGTACAAAAAAGACAAAAAGTTGTACAAAATAATTTCTGGACTAAGTTTGTAGTATATTCGTATATGCAAGCATTTTTACATAATGGATACCCCCACCTTTAAACTCATAAGTGGGAACACTTATTGTGACGGACGGGAAACTACGGAACCCTACACTGAGCGTGGCCCGACACGCTCTTGGCCGGTTTTTTCAATAGGGGTGGGCCGGGTGGGCAGGACTACCTGCTAAGATCGTCATTTTTCCTCATCCATATATGAATCAAAAACTGGAAGATTTTTTGAACATTTTGAACTCAATTTCATCATAAACCTGTAACAATCCAGATTTTTTATCAAAAACCTGAACTAGTTTGGGTTTATGATCAATCTGATACACATTTCCGTTGACAGGGACTTAGGGACTTCATAATTGGATTGAAAGAGGAGAATATTGATTGGATCATGAATGTAAAATTTTGAAAAATAAATAATTGTTTTCTTTCTACTAAGTTGCAAATGACGGATTGTTTTATTTATTTCAATTAAATTGATTTATCTATACTAATATTATAAACAGGTAACATTTGTTTGTAAGTTTGTATGTAGGGGGTAATCTCCGGAAGTTATGAACCAATTTTAAAAATTGTTTCACTGGTAGAAAGCTACATTATTCGTGAGCGCTATACTTAGGCTATATTTTATTCCCATACTCCCACGGGAACTACGCGGGTGAAACCACGGGACGTCAGCTAGTTTGTCATAAAACAAAGCAAACCCGTGATTTTGACAAGAACTATATCATAAACCCAAATTAGTTCAGGTTTTTGATCTAAAATCTGAACTAGTCTGGATTGTTACAGGTTTATGAAGAAATTGAGTTTACAATGTGTCTAATTTTATGAAAAACCTGCGACATATATACCTCTTACATGGACACCGGCTTCTTTTTTGGGACAAACCACTGTAACTCCTGAAAACCAGAATCAAAAGTGGCGACCACCAGAAAAGCGCCGACACAATGAAGCTCGAAGAAGTCCCAGAGAAACAATTTAACTGTCTTGGATCCCGCAACAAAATTAATCAGAAAAGTATAGCGGAGGAGTAGGAAAACCATAATTTTCACTTCCTTCCATATCAGCAGGAGACAGAATTAAACGAGGCCAATAGGCACAAAGGGACGTTTACAACTGGGATAAGAGCACAGTTGCCTAGCAACGCAGATAAACAAAAATGGGTCCTACGGCATGAATGCACGGTAATGTCCTGGTTTCTACAATGTCCGTATAGTAAATAACTCCAGATGTAACCTGTACACTATCCAACATAATATTGAATTTATTTTTCCAAAGACTACACTCTCATTAAATTCATTGGCCACAGGGTCACATAAGGTCAGTGTATGTCCTTCTATGGTGTCGCCTCGGGGTATTGCCAGTCACATCTGCCTGCACTATACCATAATCCACCATACCAGCAGTACAGAATGGTAGATATCACAAATGTCATTGAATTTTTGACCCATCACAAGTTTTGCCTTAACAAGTTTGAGAGCAGTGCTAATGAATGAAATTACACTAATAATAAAGAGCCTAACCAGTACTAACTAGGTTGCGGAGGTCAGATAGGCAGTCGCTCCATGTAAAATACTGGTATTCAGCTGCATCCGGTTAGACTGGAAGCCGACCCCAACAAAACTTGGGAAAAGGCTAAGCAGATGATAATGAATAATGAGCCTGCTTGGTCATTCAAATGCCAAAGATCTATGGAGAGAAGCATGCTGGGTATAAAACTAAGCGATCAAATTAGTATGTAAACAGAAACAAAGCTACAGATGTACTTTTTCGCATTGACCATTGTATTATTTATTTATTTAAACTTCATGTACAAGAGTGGTACATAGGCGGACTTAATGCCACAAGGCATTCTCTACCAGTCAACCTTTGGGTTAAATAAGAAAACATAGTGATAGGGTACAAAATAATGTCTAAAAAACTAACTTCTTGTTAACGAGAATGTATATATAAAAATGAATGAATGAATGTATGTATTGTTCACTATCACTACTTATCACTGGCTCACTACTACACACAGGCAAGGGCTCAAGCGTACGTCCTACTCCCCACATGTACATGAGACAATGTATATATATTATATCTATTGAATAGATACAAACATTACAACCATCATCGTATCCATTAAGTGTGGCTGGACTGTGGACAAGCTACGCTGCCAGACAATGAAATGGAGCAAGCAGGTCACCTCTGGTATCCTGGAGATGGTATCAAAAAACAGGGACATCCAAGGACGAAGGTGCAATGCATGCATTCGTGCATTGCTTAGTGATATTCAGAATTTCATTTAGTTTCGTAAAAACACTTTCCTACCTATTGAACGATGAAATCTAGATCAGATTTGAGTTGTTTTGTTATATATCAAGATTTAACTCAATGGTGAAGACTGCTTCTTTTGAATTTAGATTAATTGCATCGTTCGTTTTATAGTGCGGGCCTCGAGATAAGGCAAAGCAATAAAACTTCGAAAACACTATACATCCTGTTATCCCATCGTCTGTCAAGTCCGTATGAGGAATTGGTGTTTATTATTATAAACAAAATAATGAGCGCTATGTATGCTGCGCCCTTTAAATATTTGTGGGGCAAAAGTAATATAATGCTATTTAATGAAGAGGAACTTACTTGTGTTGAAATTATATTCTGACTGTACGACAAGACAAATTAATGCAGAAATACTTTTGTTTATTATTAGCTTTTTGTAATGGCCGGTCTCTCCCACAGAATATATTATATATATACCACAGACAAAACTATATTGAAAACAAATATAGGTACCTACCGTCTCGCGTTTCTCCCACAAATTATAGTACTCTGTGGTCCACAATCTCCACAGAGTACTTTTATATATACGACAATCTCCAACCAATCCAACCACAGAGTACAAAATAAAAGTATGGACTCAAAACTTCAAAACAAAAGTCAGTCATTTTTATTTTATTTTAATTTACTCCGAAGGGAAGGCTATAATCACAAGCTGTCGCCTGCCTTGATCGCCTGTCTTTCGACCATAAATGCATAATCACGTCCGTGATAGGTTTTCTATCGCGTTTTATTTTCGTCGATAGAGATAAAATGTAAAAAAATCACAGATAATTTCAGAACGTACATTGATACTTCAAAATTCACAAATGTCAATTTCAAATTTGAAAGCTGCCAAGCTAGCGAAAAAAAAATATTTTGTAAACTTTTGAAATTGTTACCTATATCTACCCGAATATGACTACTCCAAATAAAAGAAAAGACGCTATGGAAGGTAATTCCAAACCAAATAACCAAAATCCGAGACAAAAATCGTTCAATAACTTAAAATTCCGATTCAATTTTAACAAACCAACAATATTGTCTTTTTCAGATAACAAAACAGCTAAAAGGCCTAAAATGGAGTGTCCTTATGGAGATAAATGCTTCAGACTGAATCCTATTCATTTTAAAGAGTACAGCCATGAACATTGTGAGTAAATAATAATTTATAAGAAATGACGGGTATGGGAGTCCTAAACTAAGTTAGTTACTAAGTAATTCCCCTTGAAATGATAGAAAACTGTGTTGGAAACTTGGAACTATGTCCCGTAACTAAATGCGCCTTCAAAAGTGTTTGTATCAATTCATAGCGGCATATTATTAACAGACTAGCACTTTGCTCACTACTTTGTCTGCATAAATTGTGATAGCTCGGCTGATTCATAGCCTATAGCTGCACAAATAATGTAGCTTCCTGACAGTAAAAGAATTTCTAGAATAGGATCATTAGTTCAGGAGCTTGTGTCTAAATAATAACAGCTGCTCGGGTCGATCTTTGGGTTAAGCCGTGCTTGCCGAGGTTGGTCTGTAGATGGGTGACCACCCTTACATACCGAGTTTCCTCTGTGCCTCGAAAAGCATGTTAAGCTTTTGGTCCCGGCTGTCATTTATAGATCTTTGACAGTCGTTACAGGTAGTCAGTGGCCTAAAAAGTCTGACAACCAGTCTTACCGAGGGGTATCCCGTACTAACTGGGTTGTGGAGGTCAGATAGGCAGTCTCCATGTAAATTACTGGTATTCAGCTGCATCCGGTTAGACTGGAAGCTGACCCCAACATAGTTGGGGAAAGGCTAGGCAGATGATGAGGATTATTAGTTCCGGAGATAACCCCCTACATACAAACATACAAACAAATTTTACTTTTTTATAATTTGTATAGAATGACAGATTATGTAAGGGTGAATTTTAACAAACGCCATTTCCTTTATCATATCGGTGTACTTTTCCAACCATATATTTTTTGTTATTTTTTTCAGGTTTTATGCAATTTTTAGGATATATATATCTCCAAATTGGGTATATTTAATATCCTAAAGATTACATAAAACCTGAAAAAATAACAAAAAATATATGGTTGGAAAAGTACACCGATATGATAAAGGAAATGGTGTTTGTTGAAATTCACCCGTAAAGCTAAACTGCAGTTCTCACAGTTATTTATCCTTTTAAAGCTGCAATCAATAAGCAACCTTATTGCTTTGTAAATAAAGTTCACTGTAATGAGGGATTTTCTTTTTAGCTCTTCCCTAGTCGCTGGATAGATGGCACTAGGAGTTAGTATGATAATGCAAGGAACGGAACCTAAAAAATCTGATTTTAACAGAGCGCGAGAAAACTAGGTTATATTCGGAAGGTTAAGCAAATAAAAGTGTGAAATATGTGACGTGACACAATGTTTTTTTTTCCAAGCGTTTTGGCTTTGGCACCAACTATCATAGTAAGTTCAACGCCATCTATAGAGTTTTTGGAAACTACGTTTTTTTTTTAATACCTCAAAAAGAAAACCTCTCATTTGATAGATTTGTCAGTGGCTTGGCTTTAAATTTGTTTCAGTGGAATCGATCCTAGATTCTTACACGGGTACCGGAGACTTCCCGATACCGTTGAAGCTGACCAGTCAGAAGCAGATGTATGTGGATCAGCTGAAGATGATCATACACAAGCAGCTGTACACTCCGGGTAAAAACTTTGAGAGTGAGCCGGGTTGTAGGTGAGTATTTTAATGATATTCCTTATATTATTATTTTATACAATATAAAGCTCGATTACCACTCACTGACTGACTGACTGACTGTCATAATTGTTCTCCCAGATGGTGAATGGGAAGGGGGGGTATATTTTGGCAGATTTTTAAACAAGTAACTCTCACAAGTAGGGGAAA
Organism: Xestia xanthographa; assembly: GCA_905147715.2. Classification (NCBI taxonomy): domain Eukaryota; kingdom Metazoa; phylum Arthropoda; class Insecta; order Lepidoptera; family Noctuidae; genus Xestia; species Xestia xanthographa. The sequence goes on from LR990671.1 coordinate 5,225,097, forward strand.
AGTGCCAAACCTCCCTTTTTCGCCCCCCCCCCCCTTCCTCCCCCTCCGTAACGTATCTCGGAAACTAAGAGACCCGTATTTAATTTTTTTTTTTACGGATTCGTGTAGAGGAGGCTCGGAAAAGTAAAAACCGGTTTTCAAAGTTGCCCCTTTTGCCCCCCTTCTCCCCCCCTTTAGGTGGATCTCGGAAGTTATGAGTTATGCGTTAGTCAAAAACATTTTTCAAAACTAACCCTCTTTGCTGTTTTGATTAATTTGGCAATATTAACTGTATGGAAATAAGAAATATGGCTCTAGAAAACTAAAATAATCAATATGAAATGCCCAATAATTAATATTATAACACCAAATAATAATCAGTTTTAGATGTAAAAAAATTATTTGGAAACTTTCCAAATGCCTTTTCTACACCTAAAACAGTTACAACATCAAATTCAGTGTTTTAATTGCAATTGACTATTAATATTCTAGTCCACTAGTTAGCCATATTTCTTATTTTCATACAATATTGCCAAATTAATTAAAACAGGTAAATATTTGTAAGTTATTTGCGACGTTGCCAACTTTTTGGATGAACGCTCTTAATACATTCTTAAATATTCCTCTAAACTAAATAGGGGGAATATGCACGTAATTTTTTCTTCACTTAAATCAATAAAATACAGTACTATCAACCCAAGAAAAGTATTAAAAGTTAAGTTCAACTACTGCTTGTCGCTCAAAAATAATATTAAATTCCCGCAATTTTCTACGACAGTTCAAACGTGCGTAGCTGTCGCGGCCATGATGTGACGTTATTATCCACAATCTGCCTTGTTAACATTCAATTTTTTTGGCTTTAATAAAATAATTTTTATTAATTGTAAGTATATGCTTTATTCAAGTAAAAATTGCAATAACAATATTATAATAAAAATTTACTGAAACTTGAAGCACTTTTCAAATAAAAGTGCTTTTTTGATACAATGAACTGGCAAATGCATTGTTCTCGGTAACGCCGATATTGACGTCAAACGTCAATATCGGCGTTACCGAGAACAATGCAACGAACAATTTTGAACTTTTGAGGGTGCGTTCCGTTTCACCAAAAACATGCTACATAAAACAGTAAATTGTAAAATAAGTGATGTATTAGCAACTTAAACAAGTGTACCACAATGTTTTTATGCGCCAATACAAGGCATTTTTCATAAATAAAAAGAGTTTTGTATTTCATGCATATTCCCTATTGTAATAAACACAAAAATATACTTTCAGCACATCTTCTGCCAGTCAAGAAGATACTCCACAGCCAGAACAGAAGAACCCAGAAGATAAATCAAGATTAGCAGTTAAACAGAGAGAAAATAGTAAATCACCCTTAAGTAGGAGTGGAAAGAGTAGTAGAGGAGAGAGTAATCACGGAGATAGTAGGAGAGGAGAGAGTAGTCATGGAGATAGTAGGAGAGGAGAAAGTAGCAGGTCATCTGATAGCCGAAGTGGAGGCAGTAGGGCGTCGGACAGCAGAAATGGTGATAGCAGTCAAGCTTCGTCTAGTGGAAGAGAGAGCAAGAGAGGTAAGAGTTTGTGCTAACTATTGTTCTATAGTATTATTTTAAACATTTTTACAGAATTTTAGAAATATTACAGACTTTTATATGAAAGTAAACATAACGGCACGTAACTCTAGCGCTGAACGAAACGTGGAGGGGATAGTTGCGCATGTTGTACGACTGGAGAGCCAATCGGCGCAACGCACGCCCCAAGACATTCTTATTTTTTACTTCTGCGCAATAACGGTCAGCGCTAGAGTTTCGTGCCGCGACTTGTACTTAGGTTTACGGTACTTATAACAAAAAAAATAAAAAAAAGAACCTTCGGAAAGTAAGAATAATTTATTGTAAGCGACGCTCAATTTCTTGTTCAAATTTGTTTGTCCGAATTTGAAGGTACTTTGTTTTCTGTTTTTATTTCGTGTACCTCAAAATTGTAAAAATGAGTCGTCAACCATTTATCCATGTAATGTGTCGCGTTCCCGTGAATAAATCGTTTAAAAAAGACTGAGTGCGTTTTGTGTGTTCTAAACACCACCCTTCACCAGCTACAGTGTCCTTCGGCCGGATTATATGTTTAGAACACCAGGCGCGCCGCGAAAAATGGTTAATACGCGTAGTTCAGCGCGGCACAATCGCGACCGCGACGAGGCGGAAAACGTCAAACCGGATGGTGACCTGCCGCTATCAAAACCCCAGGACCCTACTTCGACATTGAAAACTACGAAGACGAAAGATAGTGATACGATCAAGAATCCTATTTCGAGTCGAACAGCTATGCCAGCTAGCAGTATCAAGTCGGAACAGCCGCCGCCCCTGCTACCCGCATCACGTAAAGATGAACGTCGGAGCTCGAAGTCATTGAAAAGTTTCACTTCGTCAATGCGGGCGAGACGGCAGCAGCTTATTCTGGAGGCAGAAAGGCAGAAGGCGCAGATTCGCATGGACCTAATAAATAAAAAGCTAGATGCCGATCTTGCTAGCCTAGACGAAGAATACAGTTCACACGATGGTAGCCAAAGTCGAAGCCGCGTTGAAGAATGGATGGAGCGCAGTTATGAGGAACTGACCCAGGGCCTGCCCGCCCCCGATGAAGGTTCATACACGGGTGAGCAGTGTCAACAAGCTGGACCGCCGGCGGCGCCTTTTATACCGCCGGCACAGAAAGCGCAACCGCCGTGTGTAGCACCGCCCGCGCCGAACCCGGCTGGCCCGCCTGCGCCCACACCGGCGCTGGCCGTCACCGCCAGCACAGATGGTACAGTCCAGATGCTAGCCAGCGCGCTGAGAGATCTCGCCGCTGCTTCCACCAGTCACGCGCCGAGCACGAACCTACTCAGCCGTATATGCACGCCCCGGGAGCTCCCTGAGTTCTCCGGTGATCCTTTGGAATGGCTGCAATTCAAACACGCATTCGAGGAATCAACGGAGCTGTGTAGTTTCACCCCTAAGGAAAATATGTGGAGATTGAGAAAGTGTCTTCGTGGAGCTGCTAAGGAAGCCGTATCAGCTTTGCTCGTGAGCGCATCAACTCCTGAAACTATTATGTCTACATTGAAGCTGAGGTTCGGTAACCCTGAGTACATCTTATCGAAGCTCGTGCACGAAATTAAAAAAGTTACAACCTATATCTCAAGATTACCACAAATATATTGTGTCCTTCTCGGTTAAAATACAAAACTTTATGAAAGCTGTACGCGCAGTCGGCCGAGAGGAATACCTACAAGGTATCAGTATTGTATCGGTAATTTTAGCGAAACTACCTACGATTCTATTATCCAAGTGGGCAGACTACAGTTTCGTACCGATAACAGAAGGCAAGAGGTCACGATTGGTAATATTATCCGACTTCCTGAAAGAAGAAGCTATTAAAGTTTCTACTACATCGAATACCTACTTTGTGTCTACGCGCAGCGATCAACACAAACATAAACATAACGAGTACACCCAATCTCGCTCACAAACAGTATTGATGCACACTAACGAAAGCGATGAATGCTTATTCTGCAAAACAAGCTCGCATAAAAAGATTAAATTCAAGAAGGCTCTTCGCAAAGTTCGTTGGCAATTTGTAAAACGTAGTGGCTTATGTTTTAAATGCCTACTTTCATGTCATGACCGAGATACCTGCCCAGCCCCAAACTGCGATAAAGATGGCTGCGGACAGCCCCATCACCCACTGCTGCATTATCCCACGTCTACCGAGCGGCGCCCCGAGTCCCAGCGTGCGGCGCCGCCGCCAGCCGCGCCCGCGCCGCAGGAGCGGCAGCCGGCGCCGGCGGCGGCGGCAACGTCGGTGCCTACGTCCGCCGTCCCCAGTTCTAGTGCGGAAATCGTGTCGAACATAAACGCAAGTGATAGTGAGTGCAAAGTGTTATTGAAGGTAGTACCTATAAGTATACATAGTGCTAACGGTATAATAAACTCTAGCGCGTTACTCGACGACGACGGGTCGACCGTTTCATTGATAAGTGATAAACTAGCTGAGCGCGCGGGTTTGCGCGGCCAGCCCGAAACGATACGTGTACGCGGAGCCTGGAATGATGAACTATCTTGTGCATCGATCATCACGGACGTGAGTCTTTCTGGTATGGACAATAAGAAATATACTATTAGAGCTCGTGCTGTAAAGAATTTAAATTTACCTGTACATAGTTTGTCTGCAGTAGATTGCAATAAATACAAAAGTCTGTCTGCTATTAAGCATTTGTTATGTTCTACCGATTTGAAACCTGAAATATTACTTGGTCAGGATAACTATCACCTAATTTTACTGATAGAAATTAATATAGGTAGTTCTTTTGAGCCGTTCGCTACACTCACGCCCCTAGGTTGGTGTGTCCATGGTAAGTGGCATGTGCCGCGGAGCGCCCGGAGTCCCGCGCCCGCTACTCACGCGACACTGGTGTTAGACGCGGCATGCTGTGCAGCGCCAGCGCCCGCTCCTTCGTGCCAGCAAGACCGGCAGCTACAAGACCTACACGATGAGGTAAAGCGCTCATTCGCGTTGGAGTCGATGGGTGTTTGTGGTAAGCCTCGTCAGAATAAAAATGATTTACTTGCCGTAGCTAAGTTGGAGAAGACTGCCAAACTAATCGATGGCCAGTGGTGGGTTGGATTGCCGTGGAAGAACGACGATTGCCACATGCCTGACTCCTACCCAACGGCGCTGACAAGGCTGAAAAGTATAGAGAGGAAGATGGAAAGAGACCAAGGTTTTTCAGAAAGGTACAGGGATAGGATTAAACATTTATTAGAAAATAATTTTGCAAGAGAATTAACAGAAATTGATACTACAGCAAAAACATGGTATTTGCCTCATTTTGGGATTGATAACCCCAATAAGAAAAAATTACGATTGGTGTTCGACTCGGCTGCAAAGGTAAACGGTTTATGTCTTAACGACTACCTACATACAGGCCCGGATTTGCTGCCGTCACTATTTGGTATAATGCTGCGCTTTCGGGAAAATTTAATAGCAGTTTCAGGTGATATCAGGCATTTTGTGCGGAGGTTGATTGGGTAGGACTTTCTGCCTGGTCGTCCTTTGTTTTAATAATATTATTTTTATATCAATGTTACTAACACTAGAATATAAGCTGTGTGTAATACTAACAAAATATGGATCTTTGTTGTCTGAATTAAATGAATTTTTTTTTTTTTATTTTTTTTTTTTTTTTTTTTTTTTTTTTTTTTTATTATTATTATTATTATTAAAGATTTCTTTCTCAGGGTCAAAGTTCAGCCGAGCGACCAGCATGCATTTAGATTTCTGTGGAGAGACAGTCCTAAAGAAAAGGTAAAAACCTACATCATGACATCACTTGTATTCGGTGCAAACTGTTCTCCCTTCGTAAGTCAGTACATAAAAAATAAAAACGCTACGCGCTATGAGTCATCTATGCCCGAAGCTGTGCGTGCTATACAAAAGTCGCACTACATGGACGACTATATAGATAGTTTGCCCGATGATAAGAGTGTTATTGAGATGGTGAAAAATATTTCACACATCCACCGACAAGGCGGGTTCCAGATTCGTGATTGGACCAGCAACAGTGTTCAAGTTTTGAACTCTGTCCCTAAAGATACTTTAGGTACGGCCGCGGTCAGATTTAAAATAGATCACCAGTCGGAAGGTGAGCGTACACTCGGTCTCATGTGGTTCCCTGGTACTGACGAATTGGGATTCGATGTGTCACTGAAGAAAATTCCAGAACACGTTATTCAAGGTAAAGAAATACCTACGAAACGAATAATGCTTCAGGTGGTCATGTCCATTTTTGATGTGTTTGGTTTTTTATCGCCCTTCACTATTCAAGGACGAATACTGTTGCAAGATTTATGGCGGCTACGGATCAGCTGGGACGACGTCGTACCTACTGATATTTACGAACGGTGGTGTAAGTGGGTTGATATACTTAAGGTAGTAGATAGCATACGCATACCTAGGTGCTACCATTCAACGAGACGCGTAAACAAGGTTGGAGTCCACTGTACGGCGGGCACGCCCCCCGGTCACCCGCACACCCCGCAGCCCTCTCTCAGCGAGTCAACAGCTGCGCACGCGACAGCAGAACCGAACTCACCGCCTCGCTATAGTCACCTACAGTTGCATGTTTATAGCGATGCATCGTCGAAAGCTATGAGCGCCGTAGCATATTGGCGCTGGATAGATAAGAATATTATTCACGTTGCATTTATTGCGAGTAAGTGTCGAGTCGTACCTGTAAAACCACTGACGATACCTCGTTCGGAATTACAAGCTGCGCTTCTCGCTGCTAGATTAGCAGACACCATTTTGAAGGAGCATAAGTTACCAGTCGAGAAAAGGGTATTTTGGTGCGATTCGACCACAGTTTTACATTGGATTCGAAATAATACGCGTACGTATAATATCTTCGAAGCCAACCGTTTGGGTGAGATCGACGATATCACACGTATAAATGAGTGGAGATACGTACCTACTAAATTGAATGTTGCGGACTTGGCCACACGAGAGGATTTCGATTATACTATTTTTAAAAATGAGTGGTTTTCAGGACCTTTATTTTTGTACCTAGATGAGTCATCGTCGATGTCTGCCAACCTGAAACAAATGAAACACATGTTGAAAATGTCATGGTTACAAAAGACTTACCTGTACTAAGTAACTTACCGGTTCCGGATCCCCTCCGGTTTTCTTCATGGCTCAGGTTGCTACGAAGTACGGCAGTAGTTTTGATGTTTGTTGATAGATGCAGAGGGCGCACCACCGACTTGGATTGCCTCACTCTCGAGAGGGCGGAGCATCTTCTACTACGCCGAGCTCAACTTGAGACGTTCGCCGAGGAAATATCTGCAATAAAAAATGGTAAAAGTGTATCGAAAACTAGCAAGCTGCTTACCTTATGTCCGTTTCTCGACGAACACGACGTTCTCCGCGCTAACGGTCGCATCGACGCTGCTGCCGAAGTAAGCCTGGAGGTAAAGCAACCGGTAATTCTAGACGGCCGGAACCCTATAGCTCATCTGATTGTTCGACATTACCATGTCAAAGCAGCTCATGGCAATCAGGAGACCGTGGTCAACGACCTTAAACAAAAATATTGGCTAATTAGGCTTAGGCCTACAGTTAAGCATGTGGTATCAAAATGTATGCTTTGTAACATACGCAAAGCTACGCCTCGAGTACCCAGAATGGGTGACTTACCTCCAGCTCGGGTGGCGCATCATCAGCGCCCCTTTTCCTTTTGTGGGCTCGATTTGTTTGGGCCTATGGAGGTCACAGTAGGACGTCGCCGTGAAAAACGATATGGTGCTCTTTTCACGTGCCTCACTGTCCGAGCTGTGCACGTTGAATTGGTGCAGTCACTCACCACGGACTCGCTCATCATGGCTCTGCGACGGATGGCGGCCAGACGTGGTTGGCCCCGCCATCTTTACTCCGACAACGAAGAGCTGCAGAAGTCCATGCAGGATTTAGACAACGAGGCACTGAAAATTGAAGCGGCTAACAACGGGATGGTATTTAATTTTATACCGCCGCTTAGCCCCCACTGGGGTGGGGCGTGGGAACGTCTCATACGAAGTGTGAAAACTACCCTTAAGGTAATTTTGAATGAGCGGGCTCCCAGAGAAGAAGTCTTGAGCACACTGATGGCCGAGGTAGAAAATATAGTAAATAGTCGTCCCCTTTCACACGTCTCCGTAGAACCTGGAACTGCTGAAAGCTTGACTCCTAATCATTTTCTTCTTGGTTCAGCCTCGGGTCTTCCGGTCATTGGATCGTTCGATGACTCAGACCTGTTTTTGAAGAAACAATGGCGGAAGGCTCAGAGGTTGAGTGACATGTTCTGGCAGCGATGGCTTAAAGAAGTTCTCCCACACCTGCTGCCAAGAAGAAAATGGAACGAGGAGCAGAAGCCTCTAAAGGTAGGTGACTTAGTGTTAGTGGTTGATCCAGCCTCCCCCAGGAACGTGTGGCCGAAAGGTGTTGTCCAGCAGGTCATTCGCTCTAAAGACGGCCGCATCCGGCAGGTCGACGTGAAGACCCGGACGGGTACCTGGCGGCGTTCCGCGGCTCGCGTCGCTCCTATTTCATTTGGAGATGAGTGCTGAGCAGAGTCAGCACTAGGGGTGGGAGTGTAAGCGACGCTCAATTTCTTGTTCAAATTTGTTTGTCCGAATTTGAAGGTACTTTGTTTTCTGTTTTTATTTCGTGTACCCCAAAATTTTAAAAATGAGTCGTCAACCATTTATCCATGTAATGTGTCGCGTTCCCGTGAATAAATCGTTTAAAAAAGACTGAGTGCGTTTTGTGTGTTCTAAATACCACCCTTCACCAGCTACATTTATTATAAAAAGTATAACACTAAGTGTACATTTAGACGCAGCAGTATCATTTCTCATAGAATGGTGTTCCCAGCCGTGCCTCGTGAGGCACAGTGCATTGTTATTTTAATTGTGTATTGAAGTGTTAAAGTTAACTAAAAATGTTTAAATAGTTGCAAGTTATGACAATATTGAATTCAAATGCAACTTACCGAATCTAGGTTTATTTTAAACCTGTGTTTGAGGCGTAAAGTAATAATTTTAATTATATTATATTTTTTGGTATATTTTCTCACTAAACTTTATTTAGGCTATTGCTATCTTTTTCTCTCTAATAAAACGAGAAAGAGACGGACGTTATTTAGAGCTGTCAAAAATTGGAACTAATATTTCCATACAAATGAAGGGTGCACGTAAAAACATGTCGACTAAAAACTCGGTGAAACGCAAGGCATAAACTAGTTTGACATCTATATCTTAATTCATAACTATAGCCGTCCTTTTCTCGCACTGCCTTTTAGTAAACGATAGCAATAGCCTAAATCAGTGTTTTTCAACCTTTTTCATGACACGACCCCCTTAGTATGAAAAAATATTTGGCGACCCCCTTCGCTTTTTTTTCATGTATTTTATTATGTTACAAATATTAAATCTATACAAAATGTTATATTTATAAATGTTTTTAACTCATTTTTTTTAATTTGGAATTCGATTTAATTCTCAAATTCTTAATGTAGCAAAAACGGATGCACGATGGGAAAAATTAGGTAATGACAAACAAGCAAAAGTTTTTATTTTGTTAATTTGTATGACCATACAAATGTTTATATCCTAATATTTTTCTAGACTTTATTGTATTGTTTATTGAGGTAGTTTTCGCGACCTCTTGCGACTCCCCTATAGAGGCTTCGCGACCCCCCAGGGGGTCGGGTCAGGTTGAAAAACACTGGCCTAAATTAAGTTTAGTTTGTGCACAATAGAATCGACACCAATGACGTTCAAGTATATTTTCTCACTCCTAGACAGTGACTACCGTCCCATAGCGCAGCCGACGCGCCGCCCCGAAGATTTCTTATCTGTGGTGCGACCTAAAGGCAAGATGGCCGCCAAACACGCGGCCAGCGCCCCCTACCACATATTCTACACAACCATCACGGATAGCAAGGAAACGCACTCACAATCGTACTCTATCACTTTTCAAGGTAAAAAACTCTTTCTATAAAACTTTTACTATCAACTTATAACGTCATTACACAATTTATATGATATAAAAGCTTGTCGCGAGATTTACATAGGTACTCGTATTTACTTAATATGTTTTTATTTTATTTTATTAAAAGCAATTAGATCAAGTTATTTAGTTTACTTGTTTATCTACACAGGTAAATCTTGCGACAAGTATCGGTCACACCGTAGTTCCCATCGCCACTTTCCAGCTCCATCATCAGATCAGTTCCTTGTTATAATATTGCATTGTCTCGCGATACATATATGCGTGCAAAATTTCAGCTCAATCGGCAACCAGGAAGTGGATCAAATTTAACTTGCAAGATTTGATTACAGACAAACACACATCGGGACAGGTGAAACTAAATAAAAGCTTGTAAAAAGCACGCACTTCTGATTTTTCGGATTCATATTGTGCATATTGTATAATACGATAGATGACACCATATTAAAACAATAATTCCAAACCGTTTCCGGTCGAAACGTCGGGCAAATATTAAAGGTAAAAATTCGCGAAAATACCCGTTTATATGTGTTTTATAATGTGTTTTGATCGTGAAAGTTTAAAAAAGACAATAATTCCAAGACATCAATCTCTAAAAAAAAAACGTTATTTTGGGCCTGAAAACCCGATTTATTTTTAAATAATTACCAAATTAGTTTTTTAGTTGCTTTGAAATCAATAAATAGTTGAGCCATTGAGCTGACCAAACAGTGACGTCACAGCGTGCTATTGCCATACCATATGTACTCAAATGTGACGTCACTTGAGTTTTCAACGCACTGTATCGTCTTCATTTTTTGTTTACTAACGTGAAAAAAGAAAACATTATGTGTCCAATATTTTTTGGACATCTATCTGACGGACCAATTAGATTTTTTTTCATCTACCCTAGTCTTGTCGTGCACGGTCGGTCGCGTACGAGTATACATTGGTGCCGATTCCCTTGTTCACAAACTAAACTAAATTTAAGTTGAATGCATCTTTTTCTTTCTATTTCATTATGAAAAGGACAGAAGATAAATATTAGTTTAATCCTGTCAAATTAGTCAGCACCTGACGTAATTTGATGTAATTTTAGTAGTCAACTTTTTAATCGTGTCTAAAACTTGTATGGCGCTGACTAATTTGACAGAACATAACTAAAATTTATCTTCTGTCCTTTTCTTAATGAAATAGAAAGAAAAAGATGCACTGAACTTAAATTTAGTTTAGTTTGTAAACAAGGGAATCGGCACCATTGTGTTCTTTATTGCCACCATACTGCGACGCTGACGTCAGCGGCGACCGACTACCGTATTTTGTTCTCGCTGACGTCACGACCGACCGTACGCAACCGAACGTCAGCGTGACAAAAATTCAGGTCTTAGAAAAATAAAACTACTATCAAAGAAACAAAATATAAGAAAGAAAATATTTTATTTATTTATTTTATAGTCATTAAAATCATCAATACTACCCTCCAAGTTCATTTAATCATATTGAATGACTGTTATATAATATTGTATTATAAAGGGTGTAAAACACCTCTTAAAGAAGCCGAAAGGCACTTGTTCTCGTCATTGCGATCATTTTTTTGTTCTACAACATACCTAACCTTCTAGTTTCGGAGATATTGGGGGTCAAAGTTCACAAGTTTTTTTTTAAATACAAGTTTTTAATGTAAGATTTTTACTTTAAACACCTCCACGACCCCCGTACTATTTAATCCATCCATCAGCACAATGTTTTGAACGCGTTACATTGAGTTCTACCACAAAACATGATTTTTCACCCCAAGAAAAAAGTAGTTTCCCAGCAATAATTTTTGCGTAAAGTTACTTATTTTGATGTACAGAATGCTTGGTTGACGGCTTCGTGATGAGGTCTTTTATACTGTATATATTATATTATATATATTAAAATATAAATATTATATTATACTACATTATACTATATAATTATACTATATATATTTTTCAGAAATTCTAGATCGCAGTCTAGGCGAGCTAAAATGCTCACTTCAGATCAACTTCATGGTGGAAATTGGATGGCTCCTAGCCCAATACTACTTCGCCGGTTATAGGTATGTATAGGTATAGAGCGCGCAAAATTCATATCAATGAATCAATACAATTTTCAAGAAGTGCTAGTAAATTATAAATTAGTTTATAATTTACTAGCACTTCCTGAAAATTGTGTTAACTCGGCTAATTAGCATGATATCAATATAATTTATAGCTTATGTTACTCGGTAAAGATGTAGCTTTCTAATGGTGAAGGAGTTTTTAAAATCGGTTTAGTAGTTCTTGAGTTAAATCGTAACAAACACACAAACAAGAAATCAAGTCTTACCTCTTTATAATTATAATTTAGATAAACAAGAATAGGCTTGTGTCCTGAAAAAATCCAATTAGTCCGTCAGTTAGATTATCAAAAAATATTTGACACGTATTTTTTCTTTTGTTACGTAAACCAAAATTGACGAAGATACGACGCTTTTAAAATTCTCAATACGTCACGCCGTGCTATAATTTTTAGTGCGTTCTGACGTCACGAGCACCCACTCTCGAGTTTTGATGCGTTTTATCTTTGTCAATATTCACTGATTTACAAAAACAAAAAATACGTGCCCATTATTTTCCAATACTCTAACTGACGGACTAAATAGATTTGCAATCTAATGATGGTGGAAATTAGCATATTCTAAACAAGGTTAATTTTTTTCAGTGAGAAGAAACTTACAATTCTTTACGGAGAAGATTGCTCAGACCTCAAACATATAAATAAGAAGAAGCCTCAAGTGGATGCGCATTACGTCACAATGTCCACGCCCTTCGGTAAACATCACACGTAAGTACTTCTATATTAAGGGGACTACAGGAGCTAAACGCGAGTTTTATAATGTAAAAAAGCATATGATTCACTGCAATAAACAAAACCAAAAAATATATGATATTCTTCAGGATATATGCTAGTATGATAGTGTTTTGAAAACATAATACAACTAATTTTATTCGATAAAAAAAAAACACGAACTTATCTCTAAAAAATCTTTTAACGAGTAAAAACCATACTAAAATACATGCGATCATTCTGATTTTTTGGCAAATAATTCTACAAGCAACATATTAGCATCATAGTGTTTTACTTTTTTAGTCTAATCAATAGATTTTTTGCAAATCGCAAAAAAAGCACTCATTTCGCACTATTCTGCCCGCAGTGACTGACGTAACAACCGCTTTGTTATAATAACTGCCACTCGAGTCAATCTTTAGGTTAAGCCATGCTTGCCTAGGTTGGTCTGTTGATGGGTGACCACCCTTACATATCGAGTTTCCTCCGTACCTCGGAAAGCACGTTAAGCTGTTGGTCCCGGCTGTCATTTGTAGATCTTTGACAGTAGTTACAGGTAGTCAGTGGCACAAAAAGTCTGACAACCAGTCTTACCAAGAGGTATCGTATTACCCGGTACTAACTGGGCGGTGGAGGTCAGATAGGCAGTCACTCTATGTAAAACACTGGTATTCAGCTGCATCCGGTTAGACTGGAAGCCGACCCCAACATAGTTGGGAAAAGGCTAGGCAGATGATGAGTATACCACAAACATTCTGGTTTCAGTAAAATGATGATTCTGTGTTACGAAGACGGTTCTCTCCGAGTGGTCATCTCCACAGCCAATCTGTATCTAGATGATTGGGAAAACAGGACGCAAGGGTGAGTATTATTATGTCCTATATTTTTTAATTTACCCTTTAGAACACCAGACCAGCTGGCCTATTACGTATCTCTGTTGACAGCTCGAAATGATAGTAACTGGGCTCAGTGTCCATCAAATAACTGTCAAAAGGTTAGTTTCGTATTATGTGTGACCAGTCGCGATCAAATATGACGTCTTCGGTGCCCATCGTGGCTGATAGTCACCGTTTTGATACACGCTTTCGTATCGATTTTTTAAATATTGCGATTATGTAAGTATAGTGGACATCAAATTGATGATAACTGAGTTTGGGGGTGGCTTTCGTGAAAGACGTTACACCGTACCCGGGCTGTTAGTCACCGTAAAGTGATATCCACTCAGTGTAATACGTAATACTTATGACATTCTCGGTTTTCATCAAAGTTCGGTGTACAACCGAAGCTTGATAGTCACTGGAGATCAAAAAGATACGTAATAGCCCTACTGAAAACGCACGCGTGCCCTTTACGCCATGCCACAATTTCACCGCATATACCTACAAAAAGAATAGAGATTCCGAAACGATAAAATTGTTTACTTCGTGTTATAGTGCACTGCATATTTTTTTGTCACATATTTGTGTCGTAAGTCGTTGGCGTACAGGGCATGCGCTTGCTTGTCTGGTATATGTGAAAATGGCGTTCAAAATGTTAAGGATCCACACGTCACATTTGAGTAAAAAACCGGCCAAGTGCGAGTCGGACTCGCGCACGAAGGGTTCCGTACCAATTATTATAAAAAAATCACGTTTGTTGTATGGGAGCCCCCCTTAAATATTAATTTTATTCTGTTTTTAGTATTTGTTGTTATAGCGGCAACAGAAATACATCATGTGTGAAAATTTCAACTGTCTAGCTGTCACGGTTCATGAGATACAGCCTGGTGACAGACAGACGTACAGACGGACAGACAACGAAGTCTTAGTAATAGGGTTCCGTTTTTACCCTTTGGGTACGGAACCCTAAAAATGTACTCCAATGTGACGTCACACGAGTTTTCGACGCACTGTTCTTGTTTAGGGTTCCGTACCCAAAGGGTAAAAACCGGCCAAGTGCGAGTCGGACTCGCGCACGAAGGGTTCCGTACCATTATTATCAAAAAACCGGCCAAGTGCGAGTCGGACTCGCGCACAAAGGGTTCCGTACCATTATTATCAAAAAATCACGTTTGTTGTATGGGAGCCCCCCTTAAATATTAATTTTATTCTGTTTTTAGTATTTGTTGTTATAGCGGCAACAGAAATACACCATCTGTGAAAATTTCAACTGTCTAGCTGTCACGGTTCATGAGATACAGCCTGGTGACAGACAGACGGACAGACGGACAGACGGACAGACAGCGAAGTCTTAGTAATAGGGTTCCGTTTTTACCCTTTGGGTACGGAACCCTAAAAAGGGCAAAAAAATCACGTTTGTTGTATGGGAGCCCCCCTTAAATATTAATTTTATTCTGTTTTTAGTATTTGTTGTTATAGCGGCAACAGAAATACATCATCTGTAAAAATTTCAACTGTCTAGCTGTCACGGTTCATGAGATACAGCCTGGTGACAGACAGACGGACAGACGGACAGACAGCGAAGTCTTAGTAATAGGGTTCCGTTTTTACCCTTTGGGTACGGAACCCTAAAAACGGAACCCTATTACTAAGACTTCGCTGTCTGTCCGTCCGTCTGTCTGTCACGAGGCTGTATCTCATGAACCGTGACAGCTAGACAGTTGAAATTTTCACAGATGATGTATTTCTGTTTCCGCTATAACAACAAATACTAAATATAGTCAATGGTACGGAACCCTTCGTGTGCGAGTCCGACTCGCACTTGGCCGGTTTTTTATTTACGTGAAAAAAGAAAAAATATGTTTTTGAAATCTATCTGACGGACTAATTAGATTTTTTTGAAGTGAAAACATCTTTAGGCGCGTTGAGCACTTTTTGGGTGAACGAAAAACATTTAACTCATCGTCACTTGACGTAACGTGCGGTCACGCTTCGTAGCACTCGTAGGGGATCCGCTATGGCGTAGCACCACATAGGCATGCGAGGCACAACCAGTGCTACGACTGGGGCGGGGCCTGTGTACTTTTTGTTCCATAGACTGCCCCGATTTTTTTTTGTCATCTACCCTATTCAAAAGAGCTCTCCTCCTAGACTATGGTTCAGTCCCGCCTGCCCGGAGCTCCCGGCAGATGCCATGCCGCACGACGGGGAGTCTCCCACCTTGTTCAAGAAGTGCCTACTTCGGTATCTGAACCACTACCATCTCCCAAACCTCGCCTTCTACGTTGAGAGGGTCAAGAGATGCGACTTCAGCCATATCAAGTGAGTTTCTTTTGCGTATTTATTTAAGCTTCGTTTCAAAGTCAAATTCAAGAGAAGCTCGTGGCTAAATAATAATAGCCGCTCGGGTCGATCTTTAGGTTAAGCCGTGCTTGCCTACGTTGGTCTGTGGATGGGTGACCACCCTTACATACTGGGTTTCCTCCGTGACTCGGAAAGCATGTTAAGCCATTCTTTGACAGTCGTTACAGGTAGTGGCCCAAAGAGTCTGAAAACCAGTTGTACCAAGGGGTATCGGTGTATCGTATTACCCAGTATAGTTCGGTTCAAACTTAATGGCGGCTCGGAAGTTAGCTGCGAGTGACAGTCTGCGCAGGAATAACGCTTTAAACTTTATGACGATTCGGAACATCTAATGTTAGGCTGCGAAGACAACAATTTTAGCAATAATTTATTTTTTAACAATTTTTTTGTTACACAACCCAAAAATCCTTGCAAATGAGAAGCACTACTCTATGAGAATGGTTCGGGAAGCGATTGAGATCAAGAAGTATCCTAATTTCAATCGCGAAGACAGCTTCAGACACTCTCCCGCTTGGAATCCAGTGATCACTAAGTGTACTCGTCAAGTGAAATCATCTCAGTATGCGAACACTGTTAGTGTAGTGTGCTGTCCTAGTGTGAACCGGCCCTAATTAACATTTATGAAGATCAAGTGAGGGTAGTTGAATAAACACCTTCGCTTTGCTGTGGCGGTACCTCCAATACTTCAGTCTTCCCGCGACCACGGCTGGTGCAAGCCGGTCGAAACGTCGGGCTTATATTAAAGGTAAAAATTCGCGAAAATACCCGTTTACATTGTATTATAACAATTTTAGGTATCAAAGGGGCGCAGATGACGCATCGTTTTGTCTGTTTAATTCGCAGAACATCACTTGCAGCTGACTTCCGAGCCGCCATTAAGTTTGAACCGAACTATACTAACTGGGTTGTGGAGGTCAGATAGGCAGTCGCTCCATGTAAAATACTGGTATTCAGCTGCATCCGGTTAGACTGGAAGCCGACCCCAACATAGTTGGGAAAAGGCTAGGCAGATGATGATTTAGAAACAAAAAGTATGTAGTATATCAACTATCTGGTGTCCACGACACAAGCCTCGTTGCTTACTGTGGCGCTGTGTGTAATGTCCAGCGACATTTATTTATTTGTAGCGTATTTCTCGTGGCGTCAGTCCCGGGGTCGCACTTCGACCTGGACTGGGGTATGACCCGGGTGGGCTCGCTGCTACGACAGCACTGCGCTGTGCCGGCGGAGCAGGCGCGGGCCTGGCCGCTCGTGGCTCAGGCCAGCAGCATCGGCAGCTATGGGAAGGAGCCCAAGGTTTGTTATCACTAACATAGAAAATAGTACATCTTTACATCATCATCATAAGCCGTGTAGTAGATAGAACCAACCCATTACACTCACGGGTGTCGTATAAGGCGACTAATGTCTGAGGCAGAACACCTTGCGC
Organism: Xestia xanthographa; assembly: GCA_905147715.2. NCBI lineage: Eukaryota > Metazoa > Arthropoda > Insecta > Lepidoptera > Noctuidae > Xestia > Xestia xanthographa. The sequence goes on from LR990671.1 coordinate 5,242,173, forward strand.
CTCCGTAGACCAGAGAATGGGCAGCAGCGTTTTCTGTTAGTCTTTCATCACTGCGATCTCCAATCCGCCTGCCAAGCGTGGAGATTACGGCAAATTCCTCCCATCATGGGAGAGGCTTATGTCCAGCAGTGGACGTTATGGGCTGTTGTTGTTACATCATCATTTCTGTCGAAAGACGTCCACTGCTGGAAATAGGCCTCCCCCACGTGTCGCCACATGTCTCGGTCCCGTGCGACTCGCATCCAGCGGATCCCCTCCACCTTCACCAGGTCACCGCTTCACCTAGTGGGAGGTCTTCCAACGCAACGTCTTCCAGTTCGCGGTCGCCACTCCACAACTTTTCGTCTCCATCGGCCATCCGTTCTGCGAGCAATGTGCCCTGCCCACTGCTACTTATGTTTGGCAATAGGCTTGTGTCCTGAAAAAAAACTAATTAGTCCGTCAGTTAGATTATCAAAAAATATTTGACACGTATTTTTTATTTTGTTACGTAAACCAACATTGACGAAGATACGACACTTTTAAAATTCTTAATACGTCACGCCGTGGTATAATTTTAGTGCGTTGTGACGTCACGAGCCCCCATTCTCGAGTTTTGATGCGTTTTATCTTTGTCAATATTCATTGATTTACAAAAACAAAAAATACGTGTCCATTATTTTCCAATGCTCTAACTGACGGACTAAATAGATTTGCAATTTATTGATGGTGGAAACTAGCCTATTCTTCGGGCTACGTCGGTAAACATGGTTCTCTTAACATATTTACATAGTACATATAAAACAAAGTCGCCCCCGCTGTCTGTACGCTTAGATCTTTTAAACTATACAACGGATTTTAATGCAGCTTTCAGCAATAGATAGAGTGATTCAAGAGGAAGGTAGCTTTGTGGCTTTTTTTTTTACCTTTTCATACAAACACATACTTATAGTTAGAACACACAGCATAAAACTGTTTTATGTCCGTAACATCACCATCTCAGGTCCAGTTGAAAACCAGCGTCGGGCACTAGTTGCTCGGCAGTTTGCTGAACTGGGCCTATTTGGCGTAGCCGTGAGACACACAATATCTTCTTTTATTCCGTTTAGTTTTACGGTTTTTTTTTGTGTACTTCGTTTTAAGTTTCTTATTTTTTATTTTATTCTTATTTTGTTGTGTACTTGCGGCTAAAGCCAAATAAATACGTTTTCTTTTTTTTTATATCTACATTGCACTTGTGCGAAGCCGGGGCGGGTCGCTAGTTTTGATATAAGTGAGGAAACTGAAACTTTGTTATTGCATTCGAGGCGGAATTCACACCCGAGCCGCAGGTGAGGTTGTTATGGAGCAAACTGCAGTAACAAATGCCCACGTGTAGTGTATCAAACGACGTTTTTCTATACACTTTCAAAGAAATAAAATGATAAAACGAAAAGTATTTGAGGCTGCGGTCATCTTCGTTATTCCAGCTTTACATCAACAACAGCCCATAACGTCCACTGCTGGACATAAGCCTCTCCCATGACGTGAGGAATTTACCGTAATCTCCACGCTTGGCAGGCGGATTGGAGATCGTAGTGATGAAAGACTAACAGAAAACGCTGCTGCCCATTCTCTGGTGTACGGAGGCGCAAGGTGTCCTGCCACAGACATTAGTCGCCTTATACGACACCCGTGAGTGTAATGGGTTGGTACTATTCTACTCTGCCGGATACCACACGGCTTACATTCCAGCTTTACATTGTGTTCTAAATACTATTTGCTTGCCACAGTTATGGCTGACCGGGGATTTCCTCCACAATTTCACAAAAATCAAGAATCAGTCTCAACTCCTATCAAGTCCGCCAGAATTGAAGATTGTGTATCCATCTTTAGGTAAGACTTTTATCGATTTTATACACCTAGCCTTTATAGCATGTATAAGATTTTGTAACAATATTTTGATTTAAAAGAGTCCATGGAGTTTCTTGCCCGTTCTTCTCCATAGAGATCTACGCTAGGGAATGGGCAACTACAGTACTTTGACAAGTTTTTATGCATTGTGACTGGGACTGTAACTTTGTTTTTATTTTGCATTTTTGACATTCAAAAGGGCCGTAATGGTCTAATTGAAATAAATGCTTTGAGTGTTTAATAAACCCTAAATAATTCCTAAAAATACTAACGAAAAGTCTAATAAATAGGTTGTGGAGGTCAGATAGGCAGTCGCTCCATGTAAAATACTGGTATTCAGCTGCATCCGGTGAGACTGGAAGCCGACCCCAACATAGTTGGGAAAAAGCTAGTCAGATGATGATGATGTACATTTAATTGTTTTGTCAACAGAAAACGTGAGACAATCCCATGACAATCTGTTGGGCGGTGGATGTCTGCCTTACGCTTCGGACGCGCACGCCAAGCAACCGTGGTTGAACGATTTCTTATAGTGAGTGAACAACTTAACGGAACATGTATAATTTTTATGAACTTTATAGGGTAATAGCGGACGTCACGCGGTTTCACCCGCGTAGTTCCCATTCCCGTGGGATTACGGAGATTAAATATAGCCTATGTTACTTGCTGATAATGTAGCTATCCTTTGCTGAAAGAATTTTTAAAATCGGTCCAGTAGTTTTAGAGTTAAATCGTAACAATCAAACGAAAAATCAAATCTTCGCTCTTTATTCCACGACCAAAATAGCGCAGCGGTAGTGAGGTTGCCTTACGTTCTTAGAGTCACGGTTTTGAATCCCGGTAGGAGCAAATGTTTGTGTGACGAGCATGGACATTTGTTTCCGAGTCATGGATGTTTATATGTATAAGTTTGTATTTACAAAAAAAAAGTATCTGTGTAGTATATCAACTATCTGGTGTCCACGACACAAGCCTTGTTGCTTAGTATGGTACTAGATGGCGGTGTGTGTAATGTCTAGCAATATTTATTTATGTTACAAACCAGTCACAATAAGAAGGCACATAAGTATATTTTCACAAATCTGATTCTAACCCCCAAACTAGGCTTGGGCCTATGTTTTAGGGATCAGCGTTTAGCCATGGATTCTAAAGGATCTTTCAAATAGGGCGGGTCGATGTTGACAGTTTGTGGCGGCCATGTTGTTTTGGCGGCATCTGTCAAATGCGTTGTTATTTCTTCAGTTACTGATGCCAAATCACCATGGCAAGTTACACGATTGAGCAGCACGTCTACATGTATATTTTTACATTCTGCATGACGGTTCGAGGGTAGGATTATCTCTCGCAGAGGAGACGTGAATTCCACGTGGCCACCAAGACGTGCGATTTGACCCCGCTAGACTTTTTCTTGTGTGGTTTTCTCAAGTCGCAGGTCTATGCCAATAATCCACAATCAACCGATGCCCTGAAAGTCAACATCACGCAGGCCAACGCTCAGATTCAGCCGGATCTATGCAGTAGAGTAATTGAGAATTGGACCTCTCGGATCCGTGCCACCGTTCGAACCCGCGGTGGACATTTAAACGATGTCATATTTCATAAATAATGGCATAAATGGGCCTTTCAAATAAAAAAAGGAAATTGGAGTAGTCTTTGGGGACTGCCGATAGAAGTGAAAACAAAAAGTACACAGGCCCCGCCCCAGTCGTAGCACTGGTAATGTCCCGCGCATGCCTATGTGGTGCTACGCCGTAGCGGATCGCCTACGAGTGCTACGAAGCGTGACCGCACGTTACGTCAAGTGACGATGAGTTCAATGTTTTTCCTTCACCCAAAAAGTGCTCAACGCGCCTAAAGAGGTTTTCACTTCAATAATTTCTTTAATATCTCACATACAGGTTGTTTTTATTTAATTTCAACATCGACCCATCCTTGTTGAAAGACCCTTACGATTCAATCTAACGGTAAAGAAAGAAAGCATATTTTATTTCAACTTGGCCCAGGCTCTATAACAACATAAATAAGACCCTACATATTTATCATTTACCCCGTAGTCTCTTGAGAACTTGAGAAGGAAGTTGACTGAAAGGTTGAAATCAGTGTCATATGACGCAACTGAAAAGATTGTGGAAACTTAACTAGCAAAAACACTTACACACACACAAACTCACTCAGACACTGATACACCCCACACTCCACACAACCACACACAGACTTTCACACACTCCCCCTCATGCACACCCACTCACACTCACACACACACTTCCACCCCACCCCCCTTTTTTAAATTAAAGCTTACCCCAATGTTGGTTATATTATATTTATAGTTTAAGTCTGGAACAATTGTTTTCTTGTTTATATGGGCGTTGATAGTTGCGACACAGTTATTAACTTTTGTAGCTATCATCATTTCCACTGTAATTGTGCCAACTGTCTATGTTCCAAAAGAACACTTTTTACTTTTTTTTTAATTTATTTTTTCAGCCAATGGCAAGCAAAGTCTACTGCTAGGAACAAAGCGATGCCTCACATAAAGTCGTATACGCGGGCTTCGAACAACAAAGCCGCGTACTATCTGCTGACGTCAGCTAACGTCAGTAAAGCGGCGTGGGGTCAGCTCAACAAGGGGAACAGAGCGCTCAGGATCATGAGCTATGAAGCTGGAGTACTATTCTTGCCTCAGTTTGTGGTGAGTTGGCCTGGATTTTGGTATTTTTGACCTTTAGAACGGCATTGTCACAAATGCGAGACAAGCAAGCTCGTGCCCTGTCCAGCAAAGACACAAATATGTGACAAAAAAAATAAACATCTCGGTTCTTGTATCCCTTGCTCCGCTCAGGATTCTACTCTAGAATCCTTCGCTGCTCTCGGGATCCAACTTAGACCCTTGAATTAAATTCTCCCCCTCCCCTTCCCTCTCCTCTCCTCCTCTTCCTTTTTTTTTTCACTTGTTGTAAAATCTACTATTATCCTACTCCTCCGCTATACTTTTCTGATTAATTTCGTTGCGGGATCCAAGATAGTTAAATTGTTTCTCTGTGACTTCGTCGAGCTTCATTGTGTCGGCATTTTTCTGGTGGTCGCCACTGTTGATTGTGGGGCACAGAAGTTACAGTGGTTTGGGAATAGTGTGGCGAACTTGTCGGGTACAACAGTTTAAGGGCCTATACTATCTCAAATGGTTTAGCACGATCCTCCGTTACGCCTAAAATACTGCAGCATTAATTTTGAAATAAATTTATGGTAAAGTTGAGGATTAATGCTAAGTCCTATGTGTGACGAAAACACGATTCCATAAACTCTTCTCGATAGAAAAAAAATTCAAAGTTACCTCCAAATCCAACAATAAACCGCTGGTATTCAAAAAGTACTTCAAATTAGATCATGACACTTTGCATACTAACTGAACTAAATAGAAAGCAGGTCTTATGTGTTTTATTTTTTTAGTCCAATCAATAGATTTTTTGTAAATCGCAAAAAACCACTAATTTCGCACTATTCGGCCGCAGTGACTGACGTAACAACCGCTTTGTAGTGCAAGCTGATTAGAACTTTATTCTAACAGTATTTCAAACGAAGTTTGAACTACCAAATAAAGAGTTGCTAATTTGAGGTAGTATAGGCTTCACACTCTCAAGATATTGACTAATAGTCAATATCTTAAGGGAATTAGGAATTTTGGAACTATTGTTTTATGATGTCATCTACTCTATTAAATATTTTTGTTACAGATAAAAGAAGATTTCTTTCCTCTACAAGAGAATGCGAAGAATCGACTAATCATTCCATACGACTTACCACCCACCAAGTATACGCCAGACATGTCCGTCTGGGTCCAAGATTACCTAAGATAGCCCTACGAACCTAGCTCAACATAACGCTTGTAATACCAGAAGGGATTGGCAGAGGTGGTCTTTATTTTGACGACCCGAATGGCGCAGCGGTAGCGAGAATGCCTTATGTTCTTAGGGTCCCGGGTTCGAACACATGAGTAAGTAAACGGACCAGAGTATAAGCTTCATACAACTGCGCGAATCGGTTGCACTACTACAAGCACGCGGAGCATGTGTGCGTTACCACTGGCCGCTTGTCACGTACGCGGCGAGACTGGAAAAAACCGGTTTACGCTGTCACAGCCAGTTGACAATCTCAGGGTTGTCAGGGCAACAAACGTTGTTTTGTGACGAATATTTTAATGTAAAAACGTGGTATTTATTAATGATGGTTGTTTTTTGTACTGTGTGCATGAATAATACAAAAAAAAAAATTAAAATATATCATACTTTAATTATCCCAAGGAGTACAATAGGTAAGTAAATATTTGATTATTACTTTTTCAAGTAAGGACCTTTATTTTATTGTATGATCCTTTTTTTAATAAGAAGGGTGTACTAAACGGTGTGTTTTTATCTTTTTATTATTATTATTACAAGCTTTTACTAAACATTTGTTGGTATGTGGGCGGGTTGGTATGTAGTAGGTATTAGGTATGTGTGTTACGTTCAAATATTGAAATTAAGATTTGAACCAATCCGATGTCTGATTGAGAACAAAAACTATTAAAACTATTTCAATTTTGTTTAATTTGTCTTCACCTATTGTGACAACCCTATCAAAATAGGTAACAATTTTGCACGTTCTTAAGAGGCATAGACTCTGTTTCGTTTACTTACTCATGTGGTTCAAATCCCGGTCGGAGCAAATGTTTGTGTGATGAGCATGGACATTAGTTTCCGAGTCATGGATGTTTATATGTATAATAAGTATGTATTTACAAACAAAAAGTATCTGTGTAGTATATCAACTATCTGGTGTCCACGACACAAGCGTTGTTCCTTAGTGTGGCGCTAGATGACGCTGTGTGTAATGTACAGCGGGCCTAAAATGGCCGCTTTAGCAGAATCTTAGTATGAATCACGTTAAAAAAAAAAAACTTAAAATGAACTTTATGTGCGTAACCATAAAGTCCTTATTAGGAATTTTATATTTTTAACGTGATTCGTATTACGATTCTGCTAAAGCGGCCATTTTAGACCCCCAGCGATATTTATTAATTATTTTTTGCTCAGTTAGTACTTGGTAATACGATTTAACCCATTGAAAGTCATTCAATGAGGTTAAGGTGAATGCTTCAGGGTAGCCCGCGAAATTCAAATTTTCTTATGTGTTTTGCAATTTGCAGGCCAGTGCTAGGTTGTATGTTGATTAAAATATTATTTGCGGTTGTAAGACGTATGTAGTTACAGAATTATAATAATCAAAATTATCAATACAACCCTCAAAGTTCATAAAGGTGTAGGAAACAAAAAAAAAAGCAGAAAAAGTCTTTTCTACACCTTTATGAACGTGGAGGGTTGTATTGATGATTTTGATGATTATAATTCTGTAACTACATACGTGTTACAACCGCGAATAATATTTTAATCAACATACAACCTAGCACTGGCCTGCAAATTGCAAAAAACGTAAGAAAATTTGAATTTCTACCTACCTATAGGCTACCCTGGAGCATCAGCCCAGGGGTGGAAAATGGTCAGTAAAGTCAGTAAAAGTCAGTTTTTTCGATTTCATGTTGACAGACCAAGGGTCAGTTTTCTAGAGATTTGGTCAGTAAATGGTCAGTATTTTAGAGGGTTTTAGTCAGTAAAATCAGTATTTTTGACCATGGAATCAGTTTCCCACCCCTGATCAGACTTAAATGTGTGAAAATTTGAATTTCGCGAGCTACCCTGGCGTTTGCACCTTAAGATCCACGTAATAAGGTGTGAACCTATTGTCTAAGAAATTCGGACTGAAATTAAGAATTGAACTTTTTGTATTACGGCCACCCATCCAATGAATGGCCTCGATAAATGTTGCTTAACTTTGTGATTCCACGTCAAAAGTTTATAATTGCTATGTAAGTTGTAACTGTTAATATTTTTGTAAAATTATGATTATTGAAATGTATTAAATCATTAGTTTTTTGTATGTTTGTCGTTTTATTTTACAAACTACAGGTTTAGTTTTCAATGATCACAAAAAAATAAAATTAAGATCTAGATATCAGACCAACAGTGCATTTTGAATATTATTGTCGAAAAATATAAAATAATAGCATTCATTTGAAAGTGTCTTAAAAATTTCCAAAATCATAAACCTAGTGGGAATCAATGCACTTGTGTGCGGGCATGCACCGTCAGATGTATGTGTGTGCTAACTGCTACCTATTTAGGTTGTTGAACTGAATGAGGGATTTTCTTTTTAGCTCTTCCCTAGTCGCTGGATAGATGGCGCTAGGAGTTAGTATGATAATTGCAAGGAACGGAACCAAAAAAAACTGATTTTAACAAAGCGCGAGAAATGTAGGTTATAATCGGAAGGTTAAGCAAATGAAAGTGTCAGTCAACGAGAGTATGTGACGTGACACAATGTTTTTTTTCCAAGCGTTTTGGCTTTGGCACCAACTATCATAGTAAGTTCAACGCCATCTATAGAGTTCTTGGAAACTAAGTTTTTTTTTAAAACCTCAAAAGGAAAACCTCTCATTGTGTTGTTGTACCTAATATCCACACGTTCGCTTTTTAGTGGTGGACAGGAATTAAAATTACTAAAAAAAAAATTTTTTTTTTCATTGCATCGTAACTATTATCGATTCTAAACCATCTCTGAAACTTTCGGCCGGTCACTTAACTTTCACTTGATTCATAGAAATATCAAAGAAACCTTTTTTGTGATGTTTTGTTACTAACGGTCCGTAAACTAAATGACAGAGATACCAACTTTCCGTTACATGATAATGGTGTCGAATAGTGTCGATTAAATACTGTTGTGCACAAACTAAACTAAACTTAATTTAGGCTATTGCTATCTTTTACTAAAAGGCAGTGCAAGAAAAGGACGGCTATAGCTATGATCTAAATTAGAGATGTCAAACTAGTTTATGCCTTGCACTTCACCGTGTTTTTAGTCGACATGTTTTTACGTGCACCCTTTATTTGTATAGCACAGCAGTGTTTGACAGCCCTAAATTACGTCCGTGTCTTACCGTTTTATTATGAGAGAAAAAGACAGCAATAGCCTAAATTATGTTTAGTTGGTGCACAACAGAATCGACACCAATGACGATAATGATAATTATACCACCATATAACGAATGATGATAATTATAAGTTGTTGAAAATAGCCGTTAATTGCGGAGATATCGTCGTATCCTACGAATAGTGCCCTAACGAACATAAGGGCTTTCTTTTTTTTATTGCATAATTCAATTCTGCTCGTCATACCACAGATAACCAGTTTAACAAAACAATTAAAAACCGCACAGGTTATCAAATAATTAGGTTTTCTAAAAAGCCACAATTTTAAGCACTACGTTTTCAACGAAGAAAAAAGCCACAACCGCTGTCGCGCCTTCGTTCTACGCGAGTAGTGGGGGTGCGGGGACGCGGCGCGTTCGTCTTAGCGCCGCTCGGCTAGTATTCGGCGGAACGCGGAGATTGTTAGTTGCGGCGAGCGTAAACTAATTTTTAAATAAAAAACTTTTAAGTCATTTTAATTACTTATTCATTTCCAATATAGGGTACATAGAAAAAAACCCTCATGGTGATTGTGGCCGTTTTCTATGGAATGACTAAATTGCGTATGTATAGTAGAGACGAAGCCCTAATTACGTTTGTGTCTTTCTTCTACGTCTTCTAGGATTTAAGGGACAAAATGCGTATAAACTATAAGAGATAATTTATTGAAAATAATGCTAACCAAACCATAAAATACCAATACACATTATATTAAACCACCAATACATATTTTGTCACATTTAATTTAATTAAACACAAAAAAGTGTCTCCTGAAAAGTAGCTATTATGCAGTTACGCCCCTATTCGTAGGATACGACGATATTGGGGTTCAAAGTTCCCTCTTTTTTATAAATTTTGTTCGCGAGAAATGGATATAGTAGACAGGCTTTTGTCCAGGAGTGTGACAGAGTCGGCTAAAAAAAAATACATTATATCTTCTTTCTTTATCGTGTGGTTAATTAGACCTGCATAGCTATTCACAACCCTTTGATTCGATTTTCGATTCGGAAAGTCGTATGTCTATCTCGCTGGATTTCGTAATGTCAAAAAAAGATAGACATACGTCTTTCCAAATCGGAAATCGAATCGAAGCGTTGTGAATAAGGGGCCTGGTGTCATAGTTTGTATGCCGCCTATGGCCTCTGACTTAGCTTAACATGCCGTCGAGAAATATCTCTCAGGCATGCTGGTTTCCTCACGATGTTTTCCTTCACCGAAGCAAGTTATAATTATACAATACGCACAAGGAAAAACCAGACGTGCTCACATTCATCATCGTTTCAGCCGAAAGACGTCCACTGCTGGACATAGGCCTCCCCCAAGTGTCGCTACATGTCCCGGTCCCGTGCGACTCACATCCAGCGGATCCCCGCAACCTTCACCAGGTCACTGCTCCACCTAGTGGGAGGTCTTCCAACGCAACGTCTTCCGGTTCGCGGTCGCCACTCCAGAACTTTTCGGCCCCAACATGTGCTTACATTATTATAAAGAAATCTCAATGTTTGTCCAATTAAAAAACTCGTGCGATGCACGGGCGAGTTACTAGTTTAGCTGTAAAAAACCGGCCAAGAGTGTGTCGGGCCACGCTCAGTGTAGGGTTCCGTAGTTTCCCGTCCGCCACAATAAGTGTTCCCACTTATGAGTTTAAAGGTGGGTATCCATTATGTAAAAATGCTTGCATATACGAATATACTACAAACAGTCCAGAAATTATTTTGTACAACTTTTTGTCTTTTTTGTACAAAAACGGTTGTTTCCATCAAGTTCAAAATGATTTTCCTAGAAAGTCCTTATAAAGTTCTACTTTTGAGATTTTTTTAATATTTCCTAAACTTATGGTTCAAAAGTTAGAGAGACACATTGTTTTTTACTTTTGGAGCGATTATTTCCGAAATTATTGACATTATCAAAAAATGATTTTAGAAAACCCCTTTTCATTTTTAAATACCTTTCCAACAATATATCACACGTTAGGGTTGAAATAAAAAAAAAAACACTTTCCACTTTACATATAGGGGGGCTACCCTAATAAAACATTTTTTTCCAATTTTTATTTTACCACTTTGTCGGCGTGATTGATATACATATGGGTACCAAATTTCAGCTTTCTAGTGCTAACGGTCACAGAGATTAAGCGAGGACGGACAGACGGACGGACGGACGGACAGACATGGCGAAACTATAAGGGTTCCTAGTTGACTACGGAACCCTAAAAATGACGAAAAAAGACGACTCAATTATTACTCGTTACTTAGTAAACCAGCTCCACCTTACATTGATAACTTACATCACTCTGGTATAAGTAACAGCGGAAATAATAAACAGGATGTGAATTATTGATTAGTCTATTAAACGTATCGGTTAAAACTATGTAACAGTTAATTGGTTATCTAGTCTGTAATCACTTTCACACGTTAGTAACGAACTCTTTAACATCTGTGATCTAGGTACCTAGCCTTTTCCCAAATATGTTGGGTTTGCCGTAATCTCCACGCTTGGCAGGCGAATTGGAGATCGCAGTGATGAAAGACTAACAGAAAACGCTGCTGCCCATTCTCTGGTCTACGGAGGCACAAGGTGTTCTGCCTCAAACATTAGTCGCCTTATACGACACCCGTGAGTGTAATGGGTTGGTTCTATTCTACTCTGCCGGATACCACACGGCTAACACTGGACAAAATAAGGTAAACTCACAAGTATCGTCCGTCGCGTGTTCCGACAGTTGCGTTCAACTTTAACCAGGATAGAACAACGCGGTCAGGTGACCGCACTGATTACTGCGTTACATCATATCTTCATACTTCTAATTATGCAGGGTGAGTAGGTGTATCTACCTGCGTAGTAGCTTAGCTTGATTGACAATTAGTACCTCGTAATTAGAGCAGCGATGGCCCAGTGGTGACGGCCTCGTCTTACGTACAGTAAGTCGAGGGTTCGAAGCCGAACATCGTCATCATCAGCCTAATAATGTTCCCACTGCTGGGACACAGGCCTCCGCTCTATGAGAGGGAATGGGCTATAATTCACCACGCGAGCCCAGTGCGGGTTGGTAGATGTCACATGTCTTTGAATTTTTTTGGTTCTAGGACATTCCGGTTTTGAGAGCAGTGGTTATGAAATAAATTACACAAATTAATGCGCCTATCTGGGTTCGAACCCACGACTTACTGCTCGTAAGTCGGGGCCGCCACCACTGCTCTAGGTAGGCGCATTACTTTGTGTAATTTATTTCATCACCACTGCTCTCAAAACGGTAAAGGAAAACATCGTGAGGAAACCGGCATGTCCTAGAACCAAACATTCGAAGACATGAGATATCTACCAATCCGCACTGGGCCCGCGTGGTGGATTATAGCCCATTCCCTCTCATAGAGAGGAGGAATGTGTCCCAGCAGTGGGAACATTATAGGCTGATATGGTCCGCCTTATAATCACTTCACTTTCACACTTATAAGACTTTTATTACCCATTTAACCGATTAAAGATTCAAAAAATTAATTGGATAATGTATAAAAAAGTAAAAAGTAAATATCGAACCGGTTGGCGAACAACCTACCTAGATAATTAAATTAATCAATTATAATGTTATAGTTATTCGTGATACGAATCTGAACTATACAGGATGTTCGAAGGCAGGTAGTTAGATATAGTCTGTTCTGTCAGTCTGTTCCAGGGATGTTACGAAGCTTCGACTCCGACTCCGATACGTCGGAACTTCCGATTGATTTTACACCTCCGGTTCTGACTTCGGTTCCGATACTTTTAAATCGGAGGTCGAAGCATAGCAGATAGCGGCGGGCGGCGGCGACGCGACGACGCGCGGCGGCTGTGGTCAACGTGTACGAACAGGTTTATGCATATCGCTCGGGGAGCACAGCACGCGTTCTGTCATCGATCTATAATTCACTATTTTGTTTTATTGCCTGCCCTGAACACATTTTTCTTCTGCCACTATTTCCGACTCCGCCTCCGACTCCGGTTCCGGTTCCGACTCCGACTCCGACAAACCAATTTTAAAAACTTCGACTCCGATTCCGGTTCCGATAAAACCACCTCCGTAACATCCCTGGTCTGTTCCGACAACTTTTTAACCGACTTCTCAAAAGGAGGTGGGATGGAGAAGGTTCTTCTACATAAAGGGTGTAACTAAACCAGACCCTTAACGAAGCCGAAAGGGACTTGTTCTTCCCGTCATTACGATGTTTTTTTTTTGTTAAAACTCTAACTCAAAGCATTTATTTAAATTAGACCATTACGGCACTTTTGAATGTCAAAAATACAAAAAAAAATCGGAGCAGTTTTTGGGGACTGCCGATAGAAGTGAAAACAAGAAGTACACAGGCCGCGCCCCAGTCGTAGCACTGGTTATGCCCCGTGCATGCCTATGTGGTGCTACGCCGTAGCGGATGCTACGAGTGCTACGAACGGCTACGAAGCGTGACCGCACGTTACGTTACGTGATAATGAGTTCAATGTTTTTCCTTCACCCAAAAAGTGCTCAAGGCGCCTAAAGAAGTTTTCACTTCAAAAACAAAGCTACAGTCCCAGTCACAAGGCATAATAACTTGAGAAAGTACTTTATTTGCCCATTCCCTAGCGTAGATCTCAATGGAGAAGAACGGGCAAGAAACTCCATGGACACTTTTAAATCAAAATATTGTTACAAAATATTGGTTACACCATTTATTTTGAGATTATACATTATCTGAGAACGATGTAGAAAGACGTGCACATTAAGAGCGTCCAGAGTAAAAGATTAGAGCTAGACTATACTACTATAATATCTAGACTGACTGTTCTAGACTTTACCTGGGAACTTTTTAGTTTCGGAGATATTGGGGGTCAAAGTTTATCTATTTATTTATGCACACACAAAACACTTATCAGAACATTATATTAAGATAGAAGAGCACAAAGGTACTGTTTCAAAAACTTCAAGCAACACAATGAAGTCCAAGTTCCAACTTTTTCACAAGTTTTTTTTTTAAATACGGTACATGTTTCTAACGTAAGAACTACTGTAGACACCTCCACGACTCCAGTACTATTCAATCCATCCATCAGCATAAAGTTTTGAATGCGTTACATTGAGCCATAACGTAAAAAAAAATGATTTGTAAGTTACCATCATACCACAACTAAAAAAGCTGAAATAAAAGTCTGTTTTGTAAAAAAATAATCGACTTCCAAAAAAAAAAACACTTCTGGAAGTCAGTGGCAAAAAAGTCAATGAAAAAAAAAACATAAGTCACCGACTTCCGGAAAGTAAAGTTATTTTCGACATTTCAGTGTTTGTTTTTGAAATTGGTTGTTTTTTTTTTTTAGTTCATCGGTCGGTTTAGGTCTTACCTCCAGTCTGAACTCCTGGACTGTTAGGTATAGGACACGGCCGATACACACACATCCACAAATATTCAGTTTCTGTTTCTTGCTGCTCAATTAATGTAGTGGTCCTGTAGGCCTATTACGTTTCTTTCTGATATCCGGTGACTATCAAACTTCGGGTGTACACCGAACTTTGATGACGCCGAGAATGTCATAATATTGGTATTACGTATCGCACTGAGTGGATATCACTTTACGGTAACTATCAGCCCGGGTACGGTGTAACGTCTTTTACGAAAGCCACTTCAAATTCAGTTGTCATCAATTTGTTGTCCACTATGCTTAACTAGTCGAAATAAGGACTCGCATCCAGCGGATTCCCGCAGCCTTCACCAGGTTATCGGTCCACCTAGTGGGAGTTCTTCTAACGCAACGTCTTCCGGTTCGCGATACGAAATCGTCTGTCAAAGTAAGTTACGGTGACTATCAGCCACGATGACAACCAATGCTTATTTGCTTATTTGAATTTAATAATTTTATTTTTGAATTGTTTTTGTTTTGTTTTTACTATGGACACCTTTAACGTGCACATCTTGTTACATTGTTCTCACATAATGTACCATCTCAACATGAATGATGTAACCAAGAATTTGTAAAAATATTTTGATTTAAAAGAGTGTCCATGGAGTTTCTTGCCCGTTCTTCTCCATAGAGATCTACGCTAGGGAATGGGCAACTACAGTACTTTCATAGTTTTTATGTCTCGTGACTGGGACTGTAGCTATATTTAATTTTCATATTTGTCTTGACAATTCAAAAGTGCCTGTAACTGGCCTACTTGAAATAAATGCTTTGATTTTGATTTTGAATGACGTCATATTTGATCGCGACTGGTCATACATAATACGAAACTAACCTTTTGACAGTTAATTTATTTATTTATTTATCAGGAACAATTTAAATTGTGTTTGATACATTACATACATCATAATTAATAATAATAATATATAAATTCAAAAGTGACATCCAGAAAACATGCAGCAAAAATTAAAAACAAAACATACAAGATTAAACAAAAAATACATGATTACCAAAAACAATAAATAGCATTTTTTTATAGAAAATTGGAATTATAAATTAAAGTTCGTCTATTGAGTACAAATTTTTATCCAACAGAAATGCTTTTAGCTTAGCCTTAAAAGAGCTAGTATAAAACAAGATTTTTAAGTCCGCTGGCAGTCTATCAAATATTTGTACAGCTTGGTAATGAGGGCTATGCTTGACAATGTTGAAATTAGGTACTAGTTTATTTTTAAAATCCTTCCTACGAGTGTTTTCCCTGACTGTTCTTTCTTCCTCAGACTCGAATTCATGGGCATATTTTTTAAAACTAACTAACAAAACAAGTATGTATAAGCTGGGCACTGTTACAATATTTAAACGCTTAAAATGAGATCGACAGCTTTCTCTTTGTGAAATTCTGACAAAAGTGACGAGTCAACGAAGCTTGCAAATTATGGAAACTGTCGAGTTGACGCAACTGTCGAATTCACACAACTGTCCAATCAGCGAAAGTGACGAATCAACGAAAGTGTCGAATGAAATAAAATGACGAGTGAGGAAAACTGACCAGTGTTACGCGGACTCTTTTTTTGAGAATGAAGGCTCGTTGAGGATTATAACCGTAGCTTTTCCCCCAGAACACAGATGGACACTGAGCCCAGTTACTATCATTTCGAGCTGTCAACAGAGATACGTAATAGCCCTACTGAACTCCTATTGGTGGGGTGAATTGTCGTTAGGTTACACCATCAGAAATGTCTCAGTAGTAAACCTGTAGAGTCTGAATTTTGCTCCTGATCGAAGCCAGGATAGGGTATGGTAGGTTATGGAATTAAGACATAACTGGAGAGATTTATGAGTGTACCTAACTATAAAGGTGAAATCAAAGTAACACGCACAGACTTCAGGAAAGCTGTAGGGAAACCAGTACTTTTAGAAACACAAAAACAAACCGCCGTGATTCCGACCTCGCCATTGAGGTCTGACGCGACGTCCCTGTCCACGCCCCCGTCGACCCTTGCTCGAGCCAGCCCGCGATGCTGGGCCAGTAGTTTTAAATCATCCCCTAAATAATCTCACTCAGATCCAGCCTGTCCCCTTACTACCCTCCCAAGCGACGCCCTAAGCCGAGGTTCGAATCCCACAGGGGATCCCCTTAGCGCGCTGTCCCTGAGTCTATAAGTTAGTTGTCCCTGGTTCGAGCCGCTGGAGGTCTTAAAGGCTAGGCTATCCTGTGATATCCCGGTATAGCAGAAGCGCTAAACCAGCCGACCTGTTTGAGCTTTGCGGTAAGGCTCCTGCGGACCCTAAAGTGAGCTGCTAAGCCGAATACAACGGTACCGGTGTACATTTCCCGATTGAATTACACCACTAAAGCGGAGGACATCGTGGAGTACGTGCGCCAAAAGACGAGGTGTACCGAGGGTGCAGTAACTGAAGTCGCGCTGCAACGTCAACTTCAAGGCGTTCGTGGTGCGAATACCGAATTGTTAATCTGCCCAAAGTGATGGGGAAAACTTTTGGCCGCAAGACGTAGTGTTCCGTCGCTTCCGCGAACAAGTTCCACTGGACAGTCAACACAAGTGAAGTGTGACTCAGTGAAGTGCTACTAACATAGTTTTAGGATTGACACAAGTCTTTATATTTATGTTAGTTTATAAGGTAAGTATATATTTATGGGCCCTTGTACCCTGAAATAAATTGTTGTTGTTGTTATAGACTCTTATGCTACACAACACGCTCAGCTCAGCATTTTCTTGCATCGTAGCCAGTTACCCTGTATATCTATAATCATCTGCCTAGCCTTTTCCCAACTATGTTGGGGGCTTCCAGTCTAACCGGATGCAGCTGAATACCAGTGTTTTACATGAAGCGACTACCATATCTGAACTCCACAACCCAGTTAGTAGGTACTGGGATAGTCGTTACCCCTTTGTAAGACTGGAGCTACCCTGTATAAGCGATTAACTAGGAGTAAAGTAACTAACATACGACCCTGATTTTCGTCCAAGAAATTGTAACATGTTACTAGAAAAGTAAATACAAGAAAGTCTAAAGCAATGTCTTACTACAAAATTTCAGGTTTAGTATTTTAGGGGTATAAAGAACAGGGTGTAAAGTCCTTCATCCCCCATAGAAAAGGGAGGATCCTCAGACGAGACGGGTGTTGTATCTGGTGGGCCACTGCCCGACGGTTATAGACAGATTTTTCTTCTTCTTCAATCGGTCCCTCATTTCTGAGAATCGTGGTCACTGGGCCCCTTTAAACGGACAATCTGCCTCCATCAACTGTGGTCCAAAGTTGCCATCACCACTTGCTTAAATTTGCTTGAGGACGTAGCTTTTTCTACTTGGTCGGACCATCGTAATTACAAATTTCAAACACAAGTGTTAGTGCATATATTTAGAAAGATTTGGTAGTAATTACTAATGATGTCGTTCTACTATTTTATTTCTTCGAAAGTGTATTGACAACAACGCGTTTGATAGACGTGGGCATTTGTTACTGCAGTTCCCGGCTCCATTACACCCTCGCCTGCGGCTCGGTTGTGAATTTCACCTCGACTGCAATAACAAAGTTTCCCCACTTGTATCAAAATGTTCTGTTGTTAATTAACCGTTGTTTCTACACACACACACACACACTCGGACTCCACATTTATTCTTTTCACCACTCAATTTACGTTTTTCTTTTATGTTTTCTCTACATAGTTTAAAATTATCCTGTTTTCTTTTACACCATTTGGTTATTGTTTTAACGTCCTGATTTATTTATTATACTATGGCTTGTTAGTTATGGAGAATCACTAACTCCTAAGACACAGGCACTTACACCTAGTTTAGGAGTCCGGGAATTAAATACTGGTGCCGATTCCCTTGTTTACAAACTAAACCAAATTTAAGTTCAGTGCATCTTTTTCTTTCTATTTCATTAAGAAAAGGACAGAAGATAAATTTTAGTTATGTTCTGTCAAATTAATCAGCGCCATACAAGTTTTAGACGCGATTAAAAAGTTGACCACTAAAATTACATCAAATTACGTCAGGTGCTGACTAATATGACAGGAATAAACTAATATTTATCTTCTATCCTTTTCATAATGAAATAGAAAGAAAAAGATGCATTCAACTTAAATTTAGTTTAGTTTGTGAACAAGGGAATCGGCGCCATTGTGTCCAATGACGTATTATATATAGACACGTCATGAACCAACATCGCGGCGCTTAAAAACGGCGAAAATACTAGAACTACTTATAAGCGTGAAGAAAGAGAAAGAAAATATGACACCGAACGGCGGGATGCCTGTTGCGAGAGGGAGATAAATATACATCTTCAGTCACGTCACAGGATTTATTAAATTATAAACAAACGTAGCGTCGCGCGACAGGTTGGTGCGTAACTAAGCGCGATGTGGCCAATTGGCTTCATTTCATGTTATCATTTTAGAGTGCGGACAACGTATCTATAGTTTATATATCATTGATTGTGTCCTAGTTATATGCTCTTAGTTTTTGGTCCTTGTTAACTATATGATGGCTTTTGGTGAAATAAAGAATTTATTTATTTAATTTAACCTTCTGCATTTCCCTTTTCACGATAATTTCGCTACGATCTTCATCCATTCATCAACAGGTTTCGTCGTGGTCTATTGGTCTCCTTACCACACGACTGTATATGTACGTGCAAGTATCATGATTGTATCGCATTGTCTGTCTGTCTATCAAACAAAGAGGTCGCTTATACTGTATCAAAAATGAGGGTGAGTGATTTTTAAATCTAACAGGTTTAAGGGGCTCCCCTATGGCACACTAGCGCCACTTTAGTAAAAAAATCAGAACTCGTTAAATACACAATTAATATAAAGTCTGATTGACAAAATCAATGCTTTAGAGTTCTAGATTATTGACGTCTGTTGAATTCATTAAAATATACTTCACTGTAGTTACAGTTAGAAAAATTGCTAAAAACGGCCGTTTTTTTCTATTTTGTATCTGTAACGACAGCGAGCTATGTTTCAATGAGTTATGCAGACGTAAATAATTTAGAAGACTAAAAGATTGATTTTGTCAATCAGGTTTTTTATTAATTGTGTTCTAACGAGTTCTGATTTTTTTACTAAAGTGGCGCTAGTGTGCATGGGGGAGGGAGCCCCTTAAGAAAAAGTATAGTTATAAACACCAATATGTAAACACTTAACAACTAAAAGCGCTTTTCTCCTACCTTTCTGATTAAAATTTCATGTTGTTACGAACTTAGTATTCTAGAACTCGTATTTTTATGAAAAAGATCTTATCTCCAAGTTACAATCGTTATTTCTCGTGAAAATTGTTTTTAAATTTAGGAAAGTGTTCACTTAAAGGGTGTAAAACACCTCTTAACGAAGCCGAAAGGCACTTGTTCTCCCCGCCATTGCGATCATTTTTTTGTTCTACAACATACGTGGGAACCTTCTAGTTACGGAGATATTGGGGGTCAAAGTTACAACTTTTTGACAAGTTTTTTTTAAATACAAGTTTTTAATGTATGTTTTTTACTTTAAACACCTCCACGACCCCCATACTATTCAATCTATTCATCAGCACAATGTGTTTAGTGCTTTACACTGAGTTCTACCACAAAACATGATTTTTCACCCAAAAAAAAAGTCGTTTCTCAGCAATAATTTTTGTGTAAAGTTACTTAGTTTGATGTACAGTATGCTTGGTTGACGGCTTCGTGATGAGGTCTTTTACACCCTGTTTTGGTTTTCGTGACTGTAGGTATGTGTGGTTTGTATTGTGTTAGCCAGTAAGACAGCACTCCCACCCCACCCCGTACTCCCACGGGAACGTACGCGGGTGAAACCGCGGGACGTCAGCTAGTACAAGATAAAACAAAACATAACTTATTTATGTTATTTGTTTCAGTTAATATGTTTCTGGTGTTTTCTCCTGGCGGCTGTTGTCCGCGCACAAAACAATGGATATTACGCACCACAGACTTTTAGACAGGTAAGTGTTCTAAAAGTCCTTTCATTGGTATTGTTCGTCGTGTCGTAAGTCGAGCTACACGATAACTGACAAATGCTTGCACTGACTAGACAGGTCCACCCAAATCTGTGTGATTCTTTCTTCAAAAGACACTAATCTGCATAGTCCTCATGTGACATGTGACCAAGATTATTTATGGACCTTAAAAGAGACTATGACCTCTGAGTTTCTTTCGGATGTTTCTTATCAGAGTAGTCACGAACGAAAGACAGGCATTAAGTTAAAAAAAATGACTAAACGTGTTTGTTTAAACGTCATTGCGGAATAAACATCATCTATCTATAACAAATGTTTGCACATAACTTCGGGCGCGACGAAGCAACATATCCTACAGCTCGATTAAAGTGTAGCTTTTCATCGCATTGCATTTTAATGCAACATCCAAGAATTCAGGCCTAATAAAACCATTTCTGATAACTATCAAATACTATCAGTAGCCCATCAGCTTCTAAACCTCAGCAACGGTTGCCTAACCCTTAATTGGAGCACTTACGAACATTGCAGCGTTTGACTAAATAGCTGGTGGACTGTAACACATAGTGTGCGTTCAGTCGGGTGAAGCGGTTAATTAAGTCTTGGGCAATTATTGTAGATTCATTAGTCGATTAGGGTAACTGGACTTTGGGGGCAAGCCCTATAAAGGATTTAAATAGACTTTTAATAACGAAGCCGAAAGGCACTTGTCCTTTTTTTTAAACTTGTTGTTTTTTAAATACTAGTTTTTAAGCATAATAGTACATTATGATATAAGTGCGGTAAGTTGAAAATTACAGCCGAGGCGACATTGCTAGCACGAGCCGTAGGTGAGGGCTACAAAAAAGCAGAGCCTGTAATTATCAAAGCGCACGTATGTCATACGACGTTTTATAACATATTTGCGAGGAAATATATAGAAATCTGACTTTCTTAAACGAATAAATATTTTACTTGTTCACAAATTAGCGATGCGCGCGCATCAGCGCTTTTTTTAGGGCAAAGACACAAAAACAGCCAGTATTACTAATAAAGTAAATTAATATTTTTGTGTTTTTGTTACAGTTATATGGTAGTAATTTATTGTCAAAATTAATTAAATTAAAGAATTAAATGATTATTTATTATATTAATTAAATCCCAAAGTTAATTTTATTCATAAAATGTTAACCACTTTTCTGACATAAAAACTCTTTGCTAAGCTTAAAAAAAGTATCGTTCGTTTAGACGGAGCATCTTGAAAAACCGTGCATTTTACATTACATTACTGCACAAGTACCTACGTAATGAGATACAATACGATATTGAAATGGGTGAAATAAGAGACCCTTTACGAGCAAATGTGTTATAAAACGTCTTTACTGTATATACCTCCATGACCCCCGTACCTACAATTCAATGCATCCATTAGTGTTTTTACTTTTGTTTTATGGGTGTTTCCAGGAGATTTATTTTTATCAATTATAGACACACGTTCAGTTGAGACTCCATTTAGAATGCCATTTATTCTAATTAATAATCATTTGACAGATGGATGACAGATCGGCGTTGACACTTGACAGGTTGTGTGCGTTCATAGACTAATCATAGATAATACAACAATTAGCACAATGGTTTTGAGTGTGTTACATTGAGTTTTACCGTAAAACGTAATTTTTCACCCAAAGTCGTTTCCCAGCAATAATTTTTGCGTAGGGTTACTTAGTTTGATGTACAGAATGATTGGTTGACGGCTTCGTGGCGTCCTTTTACACCTTGTAGGTAGGTAGGTAGGTCCCTACTTGACCCTAGAGGATATACTAGATACCCTATCTAGTATATCCCTAGTCAATGAAAGAGATAGCCTAAGTTTAATGTCCCAAGTACTAAGTACATTGGCCTAATCAAAGAAGGAGATCTATGCAAAGGGGTTTGAAGCCAGTCCGCGGGCCTGTGGACGGTGGGCTATGGGCTAGCTCGCCGTCCGTCCGTCTCATGACGACAGGCCGTGTCGACAAGCAGGAGTGTTCCACGCGCGCCTCAAAGAGAGTCAGCAAAAAGGAGGGGGTGCCTGCCGGGGCTGCGGGACTGCTGCGTGGGAGTACGGGGTTAAAATATAGCCTAGGTTACTCAGGGTGAATGTAGCTTTCTAATGGTGAAAAATTTTTTGAAATCGGCGCAGGAGTTTTTGAGTTTATTCGTTACAAACATACACACAAAAATACAAATCTTAGATTAGTGTGATAGTGTAACTATAAGAGTGTATGGTGACCCCCAGGTTGAGCCAGTTCTCTTCAAACCGCTGGACAGGCCTTGGAACCAAAAGATTCCAGTAAGCATAACTTGTATATAGCTTAAGGTCTTTAGACCTGGGGATAGTTATATGACCTATCCTTCAAAATAACTAGTTACTTACTGCATCTAAGAACTTCGCCTTGTTACAACCACTTTTTCATGCAATAATCCCAATATGTGGTTGGTGCAGCGTTAATCTTCTTCTTCCCTCCTTCTCTGTTAGCGTCAGTTCTCTCTTTCGTCTGTTATCGTCTCAGTATTCACACTAGTCACCTCCCACAAGTCAATCACAATAAAATTCAGGGTGTAACAGACAGCCCTCCGACTGACACATCCAGTTGACAGCTCCTTATTTTGAATAATCATCATCATTTCAGCCGAAAGACGTCTACTGCTGGACATAGGCCTCCCTCAAGTGTCGCCACATGTCCCGGTCCCGTGCGACTTGAATCCAGCGGGTTCCCGCAGCCTTCACAAGGTCACCGGTCCACCGGTCCACAGGGGGGAGGCCTTCCAACGCAACGTCTTCCGGTTCGCGGTCGCCACTCCAGAACTTTTTGGCCCCATCGGCCGTCCGTTCTGCGAGCGATGTGCCCTGCCCACTGCCACCTTAGTTTGGCAATTCTTCGGGCTACGTCGCGTCGGTAACCTTGGTTCTCTTGCGGATGTGTTCATTTCTGATACGATCTCGCAAGGAAACTCCGAGCATAGCCCTTTCCATTGCCCTTTGGGTGACTTTAAGCCTTCTGATGAGGCCCATTGTGAGCGACCACATTTCGGTCCCGTACGTAATCTAATCACTGGCAACACACACTGGTCATAGACTTTCGTCTTGAGACACTGCGGTAGGTTGGACGAGAAGATACCGCGCAATTTCCCGAACGCTGCCCAGCCGAGTCGGATTCGACGATTGACCTCTTTCTCGAAGTTAGACCTACCTAACTGGACCGTTTGTCCCAGGTACACATAAATTTGAATAATATTTCACCGGAATTTCTCTCTGTAAAATTTTATTTTTTTACTATTCCTTTATTTCAATGTAAAACTACATTCTCTGTAAACATTCCATAATACGGCAGAAATAACAAAATCCAACAATGTATGTTGAAGTACTATAAAGAACGACGCGTGAAATCAGCTGTTCACTTCCTCCCTAACTACAAAGTTCATCAAACTCGTCGTCGCACATGCCGTTCGCTACGTGCGTTTTGCCACGGTTACAATACATTTCGTATGAGGAACTAAAAAAAATCCTGAAATAATTTCTTGTACCAGTCATCTTAGTATGATATACTGAATTCACCCAGTCAGTCTGCTGTCCTTACACCCTGGATAATAACTAATAAGTGTCCGTCGTTATGCTGAACCGGGCCTATTTGACGGTGCCCTGTAGGGCCATTACGTATCTCTGTTGACAGCTCGAAATGATAGTAACAGGGCTCAGTGTCCATCAATTAACTGTCAAAAGGTTAGTTTCGTATTATGTATGACCAGTCGCGATCAAATTTGACGTCATTGGTTGTCATCGTGGCTGATAGTCACCGTAACTCATTTTGACAGACGCTTTCGTATCGATACTTATATTATTTCGATTATGTAAGCATAGTGGACAACAAATTGATGACAACTGAGTTTGAAGGGGCCTTCGTGAAAGATGTTACACCGTAACTGGGCTGTTAGTCACCGTAAAGTGACATCCACTCAGTGCGATACGTAATACCAATATTTTGACATTCTCGGTTGTCATCAAAGTTCAGTGTACAACCGAAGCTTGATAGTCACTGGATATCAGAAAGATACGTAATAGTACACTTTATTAGTAGTAGTATACTTTATTTTTTTACTTCATCATAGCTATAAAGTAACCTATGTTTGTTCGACAGAATGACCCGTATCAGAGGTCGCTGTTCTCTCCGGCCCCCAATGACGTCAACGCACAAAGTACTACTGTTGTGGACCCGTGGAGACCAGCCCCAGTGAACGAGCAATGGAAAGGAAATCAAGGTATGAAACAAGTTCCTAAGCTTTTGGCTTAAGATCAAAAATATCTCATTACTATAGTTTTGAAAATTATATGGGGACTGCTTTAAATAAATTCTGTCTTTATTTTTACACAGCTTTTTCACATTCTTTTACGGTAACTCGAGGCATTTTTTTAAACTCATTAGCATCAAGAGTTAAAAGCCCTGTAGAATTTATAAAGATCGTTTCTTTGAAGCGGTGCCCATACAGTTTTCAAGAAGCTTTAACTCGAAAACTATAAAGAATACATTTCTTATCCCACTTTCCTCTCGCAGGTCTGCTGGAAGAAATAAGCAGTACCTTTGTGCTCTTGTATGTTAATATATTATCCTGTAAAGTGTATTTTGTGTACACAAATAAATAAATAAAAATAAACAAGAATCGCGGAACATACATGGGGTATTTTTGGAGACCCCTGGGCGTGAGGAATCTAATAGTTTTTAGGGTTCCGTACCCAAAGGGTAAAAACGGAACCCTATTACTAAGACTTCGCTGTCTGTCCGTCTGTCCGTCTGTCCGTCTGTCCATCTGTCCGTCTGTCCGTCTGTCCGTCTGTCCGTCTGTCTGTCACCAGGCTGTATCTCATGAACCGTGACAGCTAGACAGTTGAAATTTTCACAGATGATGTATTTCTGCTGCCGCTATAACAACAAATACTAAAAACAGAATAAAATAAATATTAAAGTGGGGCTCCCATACAACAAACGTGATTTTTGATAATGGTACGGAACCCTTCGTGCGCGAGTCCGACTCGCACTTGGCCGGTTTTTTTATGACGCCACTATTTGGACCACCCAGTATACAAATAGAAATCACTATCTGCCGTAGCTATGTATTGAAAAAATAGCATTACAATAATAGGGAATATGCACGTAATTTTTTCCTCACTTATAATCAATAAAATACAGTAATAACAACCCAAGAAAAGTATTAAAAGTTAAATTCAACTACTGCCTGCCTCTCAAAAATAATGTGAAATTCCTGCAATTTTCTGTGTGAACACAACTGTCACTGGCGCGGCCATAATGTGACGTCATTTACCTCAATCCGCCATGTTTACATCCAATTTTTTTTTACTAATTGCATGCGCTATAGTCAAGTAAAAATTGCGATAACGATATTATAATAAAATCTTAGTGAAACTTTAATTACTTTCCAAATAAAAGTTTTTTTTGACACTTACCCTTTGACGTCACTACCGGCGTTATCGAGGACGACGCGTTTTGAGAGTGCGTTCCGTTTCACCAAAAACATGCTACATAAAACAATAAATTGTAAAATAAGTGATTTTTTAGAAACTTAAACAAGTGTACCACAATGTTTTTATGCGCCAATACAAGGCATTTATAATAAATAAAAAGAGTTTTGTATTTCTTGCATATTCCCTATTGTCGGGCGGTAGCCCATCAGCCACCATATCGCATCGTCTCGTCGGAGGATCCTCCATTATCAACGGAGAACCCAGTTTCTGTAGATCAAAGCACGAAATCCGAAGTTTCAGCCGAAGTTACGGTCGTTTCCTACTCCGCATCACTTACGGACATAAGATTCGTTACAGGCCCGAACTAATAATGAATGACAACTCGATTGGTCATCTGTCCTTACTCCCGATGTGTTTTCAAAACTCATAAATCCGAAAATATTAGGGAGTAGGGTTCATTTCAAAGTATAAGCTACTTTCGGATGGGCCCCGTATCTTTGTTGACGGACTTAGAGAGTAGACCCCCTGACCCATATAAAGGGTGTAAAAAACCTCTTACTACAGCCCATAACGTCCACTGCTGGTCATAAGCCTCTCCCATGATGGGAGGAATTTGCCGTAATCTCCACGCTTGGCAAGCGGATGGGAGACCGTAGTGATGAAAGACTAACAGAAAACGCTGCTGCCCATTCTCTGGTCTACGGAGGCGCAAGGTGCCTCAGACATTAGTCGCCTTATACGACACCCGTGACTGTAATAGGTTGGTTCTATTCTACTCTGCCGGATACCACACGGCATATTTTACTGTGCCGGATACCACACGGCATATTCTACTCTGCCGGATACCACACGGCATAGTTTACACATATTTTTCTAATTATGTATTATTCTACACCCTGTATACCCGTATTCAGATCGCAACATTGGCTCCACCACAGGTCCTGTCATCCCCAAGGCTGAACCCTGGCGTCTCCCGTACGGCGGCCTCACAAAGGAGCAGCAGGCAGCAATCCTGCATCACAAGCAGTCTTTGACTTCAGGTAAGAAATATTGCTGTTACACAAGGCGTAAACGATATCGACGACACTTAGAAATTTTAGATTTCAGTAGGCCTATTACGTATCTTTCTGATATCCAGTGACTATCAAGCTTCGGCTGTACATCGAACTTTGATGACAACTGAGAATGTAAAAATATTGGTATTACGTATCGCAGTGAGTGGATACCACTTTACGGTGACTAACAGCCCGGGTACGGTGTAACGTCTTTCACGAAAGCCACTTCAAACTCAGTTGTCATCAATTTGTTGTCCACTATGCTTACATAATCGAAATAATTTATGTATCGATACGAAAGCGTCTGTCAAAATGAGTTACGGTGACTATCATCAGCCACGATGACGACCAATTACGTCATATTTGATCACCTCTGGTCATTCATAATACGAAACTAACCTTTTGACAGTTAATTGATGGACACTGAGCTCAGTTGTTTCAAGCTGTCAACAGAGATACGCCCTACAGATTAGTCCATTTGCGTCTTAGGCAAAAATCTCCTGTTTTCCAAAAAAAGAGTATTAATATAATAGTCGACCAAGCCATATTCGGCACAGATTTATTCCTAGACGCCTTACTTTCTTTAAGGGACAATTACGTTGTGGTATCGCGCGTAGCTATAGAAAAGTGTTTACAGCGTACGTGATTGTTTTTTTTATCTGTTGCAACATTATGAGGGCCAACTCTGTGCGGTAGAAACCAAGCAAATAAGGTGCTGGCTCGAAACAGATTTGTATGATTGTTTTCAAAATTGTGCAGGACAACGGTTTCGATTATGTTGCGCACAAACTAAACTTAATTTAGGCTGTTGCTTTTACTAAAAGGCAGTGCGAGAAAAGTACGGCTATAGCTATGAACTAATCGAAATAATAAAAGTATCGATACGAAAGCGTCTGTGACTATCAGCCACGATGACAACCAATGACGTCATATTTGATTGCGACTGGTCATACATAATACGAAACTAACCTTTTGACAGTTATTTGATGGTCACTGAGCCCAGTTACTATCATTTCGAGCTGTCAACAGAGATACGTGCCTTACAGGACAGCTGTTTTATTTTCCCAACTCAAAGTTGGAGAACTTTAAACTCTGTTCAAAACCTTTTTGGGTAGGTATTTAATTTTCTCTCCTTGTCAGATGGTGCCTTCCGCTTCGAGTACGCGTCAGACAACGGTCTCGCGGCTGGTGAACAAATAGAACCTGATGGCTCCAGGGTTGGCGCCTACCAGTACAAGGACCCTACAGGACAGTTGGTCAAACTCAAGTACAGAGCCGGCAAGGATGGTTTCCAGGTAACATCATCATCTGCCTAGCCTTTTCCCAACTATGTTGAGGTCGGCTTCCAGTCTAATCGGATGCAGCTGAATACCAGTATTTTTTATGGAGCGACTGCCTATCGGAACTCCACAATCCAGTTAGTACTGGGTAATACGATACCCCTGTAAGACGACGGTAAGACGGATATATGGGTGTAGCAATCCCCTTAACGAAGTCGAAAGGTACTTGTTCTCCCTGTCATTGTGATATTTTTTTTGTTCTACACCAATACCTGGGAACCTTCTAGTTACGGAGATATTGGGGGCCAATGTTCCAACTTTTTCACAAGTATTTTTATTTAATACATGCTTTAAATGTAAGATTTTTACTTTAAACACCTTCACGACCCCCGTACTATTCAATCTATCCATCAGCACAATGTTTTGAGTGCGTTACATTGAGTTTTGCCGTAAAACGTGATTTGTCACCCCAAAAATAAAAGTCGTTTCCCAGCAACAATTTTTGCGTGTCAATAGTTACTCCAATTTTTACAAGGTTTTTTTAAAGAACAAGTTTTTAATGTTATATTTAAATACCTACAAGACTGAATCCCACAAAAACCCTGAATAAGGATATTTTTGTATTTTCTTTCTAACTACGGAACATGTCTGAGCTTCGCGATCTCTGTTTCTCAAAATCAAAATCAAAGCATTTATTTCAAGTAGGCCAGGCACTTTTGAATTGTCGAAACAAAGATGAAAATTAAATGTAGCTACAGTCCCAGTCACAAGACATAAACACTGTGAAAGTACTGTAGTTACTCAGTCAGTCAGTCTGTCATTTCAGCCAAAAGACGTCCACTGCTGGACATAGGCCTCCCCCAAGTGTCGCCACATTGACCGGTCCCGTGTGACTTGCACCCAGCAGATCCCCGCAACCTTCACCGCTCCACCTAGTGGGAGGTCTTCCAACGCAACGTCTTCCGGTTCGCGGTCGCCACTCCAGAACTTTTCGGCCATCGGCCATCTGCTCCTCAATAGAGACTTTAGGTTCCTATTAATAATGTATTATTTTCTCCTATTCTTAGATTCTGGAAGGCAGCCACTTACCCAAGAGCCCGGAGCCCGTTGCTCCTAGCAGCGGAGGTGAGTATCAGTTCCAAATGTTATAGTTTCCGGACATTATGAGGTCCTAATACGTTCGCGGCAGGGCTATTACCAGTGGCGTAGCTAGGGGGGGGGCGGCAGGGGCGGCCCGCACCGGGTGTCACCCGCTTAAGGGTGACACCCGACCGTGAACATCACTAGTACCACCTATTAATAAAAACCGGCCAAGTGAGAGTTGAACTCGCGTGGCGAGGGTTCCGTACAATACCAGTCTTATATTGAGTTTACAACTTTATTATTTTTTTCAATTGATAGAATTTTCTGTATAAATCGACAAAATGATTCCTTGTATGAATAGACAAACGTAATTTTTATTTTAACTGTTTTGATTGAGTTTTGGGGTGACACCTACAATATCCGCACCGGGTGTCACCCATGCTAGCTACGCCACAGGCTATTACGTACAGTCGACTTCACAATGTGGGTACCCCCTTGAAAGCACCTACGTACAAACCCGGGGTACTGAGGTAAACTGGGGTACCCAATTGATGCAGCCCACCGTGCATTTTCTTTATCCATACTTGGATAATGCTATACTATTAACAGCCGTTTTCGATACGAGTAACTTACTCACGTATAACTGTCAGTTAATATAGGGCCACGTCCGCAGCTATCGGTGCGTCTATGAACAAATCTAGCTTGAAATATCCTATCCGCGTCACCTACCTGTCACTTGATTCATCGAAAAATCAAAGAAAGCTTTTCTGTGACGTTTTGTTTCTAACCGTCCGTAAGCTAAATGTCAAACAGACAGATATACCTACGGATACCCGTCACTAAGTTACTGAAAATGCCGTAAATGAACAATATTTTTATGGATATACAGGGTAGAAACTTTCAGTGGGGTTTTAAGAGACTATAATTTCGTTAAATTTTGATTACCTTTCAAAGATTTAAAAAAGAAAATAGATTTAGCAAGAAAATGGCCATTTTGCACGATTTTTTAGGGTTCCGTACCCAAAGGGTAAAAACGGAACCCTATTACTAAGACTTCGCTGTCTGTCCGTCTGTCTGTCACCAGGCTGTATCTCATGAACCGTGACAGCTAGACAGTTGAAATTTTCACAGATGATGTATTTCTGTTGCCGCTATAACAACGAATACTAAAAACAGAATAGAGCTCCCATACAACAAACGTGATTTTTTGCCCTTTTTTTGATAATAATGGTACGGAACCCTTCATGCGCGAGCCCGACTCGCACTTGGCCGTTTTTTTTATTGATGCCAATCGATCCTGTTTCTTACACTGATAAAACCTTTTATAGGACCAACCCAGGTTGGAATACAAGTAAAAAATGAGAGGTTTTCTTTTTGAGTATAAAAAAAACTTAGTTTCCAAGAACTCTGTAGATGGCGTTGAACTGACTACGTTACTTGGTGCCAAAGCCAAAACGCTTGGAAAAAAAAATTGGTTGCCTGTAAAGTCGGTATACGGGCGAAAGTTTTACGTGACAACGACTTTGAGTGGTAAAATAAACTTTTTATGTCTGTCTCTCTCGCTCTTAGGCGGGACGCGTGCCTCTCACTCGCTATCATTGTGAGCGCATAACGTGAGCGGAGCGTAACGCAGTTTCTTGAAGTACATCCGGCAAACCAATTTATAAGACGTTGTCACGTCAAAAACATTGTGTCACGTCACATACGCTCGTTGACTGACACTTTCGTTTGCTTAAGCTTCCGAATATAACCTAGTTTTCTCGCGCTTTGTTAAAATCAGATTGTTTACGTTCCGTTCCTTGCAGTAACTTCAGCGCCATCTATCCAGCGACCGGGGAAAAGCTAAAAAGAAAATCCCTCATTGCAAAAAACTTTTCGTTCTCGAAAACAGCTCTATTTCGATGGAATTAGCAATATAGCAGTCTATGGGGATCTAATTAAGCCTCATTAATCTGGGACAGTTAGTTTTTCTCTATTTTTAACCGAGTAAAACTGACCCACTAGTTGGACCAATGACCTGGCTCAGGTGTGGCGATCCGCTGGATGCGAGTCGCTCGGGACCGGTCAATGTGGCGACATTTGGGGGAGGCCTATGCCCAGCAGTGGACGTCTTTCGGCTGAAATGATGATAATGAGAGCTGACCCAGGTACTAGTACATTCAAGATTGTGAACACCTCTTCCATTTCAGACAACTACTACCAACAGGCGTACGCGCAACAGAGACAGCAGTACAACTTGCAGCAGCAGTACAACCAGCAGAAACCTGAACCGCAACAGCAGAGCTGGGGACAGAATCAGGTAAGATCATCACACCTCTGTAGGAGGAGGTAGGCAGAAAAGTATAAAGGGTGTAAAAAGACACTAAATGAAGCTGTAAGGCACTTGTTCTCCCCATCATTGCTATATTTTTTTTGTTCTACACCATACCTGGGAACCTTCTAGTTACGGAGATATTGGAGGTCTAAGTTCCAATTTTTTGACGTTTTTTCCAATCCATCTATCATTATTCTGACATTTCATCATTGTTCCAGGGTCCCGTAGGTGAACAGCGACCGGCCAGCAATCAGTACTTCGTATCCAATTGGAGACCTCAAGCGGGAGGCGAAGATGATGGCCAGGTAAGACTTCATCTAGTCTGAAACCTTTTTATAGGGTTCCTTAGCTCAAAAGGTAAATGAGGCCAAACGAGCGTAATTTCGTGAGTCGTGAGTCGCAGAATTTCGGTCGCAGAAATTCTGCCTGGCAGAAATTCTGTTAGGATGCCAGACGAGCGCATTTTATTCAGTTACTATCCAACGTTTATAGCGGATGTTTGTGTCGTGCAATGGTACCGTTGAAAATTTTGTGTATTTACGAAGCATGTTTAGAAGACGAAGAAGTAGATAATGCCAGAAAAAGATGCTGGGTAAATCCGCTTAATAGTGAAAGACTGATGCTTGGACAGTTCCACACTTTATATGAACGTTTATGTGCAAATCCAGATATATTTGAAAAGTACTATCATTTGCCGTGTGGTATCCGGCCGAGTTTGCCGTGTGGTATCCGGCAGAGTTTGCCGTGTGGTATCCGGCAGAGTAGAATAGAACCAACCCATTACACTCACGGGTGTCGTTTAAGCGGACTAATATCTGAGGCAGAACACCTTGCGCCTCCGTAGACCAGAGAATGGGCAGCAGCGTTTTCTGTTAGTCTTTCATCACTGCGATCTGCAATCCGCCTGCCAAGCGTGGAGATTACGGCAAATACCTCCCATCATGGGAGAGGCTTATGTCCAACAGTGGACGTTATGGGCTGATGTAGTAGTAGTAGTAGTAGTATCAATTGCCATTACATGTTTTTTCAAGAATTATTACAACTCTTAAAACTTTTTATTAGTAAATCAAACACAAACATGAGACTAGCCATCAGTCCGGAGGAAAGACTGATAAATAGAAAGTAAACAAACGCAAACTCAATTCGGTCCGTATAATGCGTGTGAGTCGGCAGACAACTCATTTTGCATCGCCGTGTGAATGAAACAGGACTTTTGTATGAAACCGAATGAAGCAGAAATTACGTAACCGAAATTACGCAACTCACAACTTAAAAACTTACGCTCGTTTGACTTCAGCCTTACAAGATTACTTTCTTGTCCGTCCGTCTGTCACCACCGATTTTCTCAGGAACGGGTATACCTAGCGAGTTGAAATTTATACCAGATACTGAGGTCTATATTAGTCACCTAATAGGGTATGACTTTTATACCCTATTAGGTGTATAAAAGTCACAAAATAACTGTTTTGCGATGTTGTTAGTTTGCAAAAAATTATATATTTTTACCTTAAGGATTTTTTACATCGTGCATTTGAGCTCTATTACTTCAAAGACGATACTAAGTCTATTACGTCTAATCTACTACGAGTCTACGAGTATATTAGGCATCGTACAAAATGAAAAACCTGCCTTAGTGCATTTTCAATGTACCCGAAGATCGTGTAGAGCACGAGATCTGTGATTTTTTTTTTAAGTCAAAAGACTTAATAATGGGTGTTAAAAGTCGCTTCACGAAGCCGAAAGGCATTGTTCTCCCCGTCAATACGATATTTTTTGGTCTGGACCAATGATATTCTACTATACAGATATGTTGTGAGCGCGCAGCAATCGTGAAGATTCGAAAACCGGCCAATTGACCTGTTTTGCCTTTATTCTGCTTCACTGCGTGTATGTGAGCTGGCTCTGCCCCGCACTCTTTTCGGTGGTTTTGTAGGTGTATAACATATCTGTTTGTTAAAATATCATTGGTCTGGACCATACTTGCGAACCTAACATGTTATATCTTTACTTTAAATACTTCTGTAACACCTGTACTATTCAATCCATCCATCAGCACAATGTTTTGAGTGCACTACATTGAGTCCTATCGTAAACCGTGATTTTTCACCCTAAAAGTCGTTTCCCAGATTTTTTTTTTGCGTAAGGTTACTTAGGTTGATATAAAGAATGATAACTACACTACTACAACAGCCCATAACGTCCACTGCTGGACATAAGCCTCTCCCATGATGGGAGGAATTTGCCGTAATCTCCACGCTTGGCAGGCGGATTGGAGATCGCAGTGATGAAAGACTAACAGAAAACGCTGCTGCCCATTCTCTGGTCTACGGAGGCGCAAGGTGTTCTGCCTCAGACATTAGTCGCCTTACACGACACCCGTGAGTGTAATGGGTTGGTTCTATTCTACTCTGCCAGATACCACACGGCAAATACAGGCATACAGAATGATTGGGTGGGTCCGTTTAAATCTTGTATTTTTATTTCAGTACCGTGAGAACGAAGTGGAGAACCAGAACAAACAACCGCACAGTTTTGGAGAAGGCTTTGCGTTCGCGTTTCAAGGATAACATTATGGCGGCTGATAAATTATAAATTATAACTAACGATACTTATGCAAGTAAAGACGTTCTTTTGTGCCTATTGGCCTTGTTTTGTTCTGTCTCCTGCTGATATGGAGTGAAGTGGAAATTGTGGTTTTTCCTAGTCCTCCGCTATTCTTTTCTGATTAATTTCGTTGCGGGATCCAAGACAGTTAAATTTTTTCTCTGGGACTTCGTCGAGCTTCATTGTGTCGGCGTTTTTCTGGTGGTCGCCACTGTTGATTCTGGCGCACAGGAGTCCCAGTGGTTTGGGAATAGTGTGGCGGGCTCCCAATGCAAGAAAGTGAAGGCACGGGAATAGCTGAACTTTAAATGCGAATTTCAAAACTGAAACTGAACACACACCGTCATGGCAGTGGACTCTTATGAAACGCCAAAAGATGGGAGTACAGTTTGGCTTGATCGTTTCCCCTGGTGAAGAATCTGCAAGAAACTCCATGGTGACTGTTTAAAAATAATTGCCATGGTTTTACAATGTTACTGTGTTACAATGTTCTTGAATGCACCCAATGCTGGGTATAGTCTGTTCTCTTGAGCTAATCTCGACGGTCCATTTTTTTTTTTGGTCACGGTGAAAAGTCCCTACGCATACGACTACGGACGGTACACCATCCGGGGCGACGGCTTGGTTATGTGGGGCTTGCACCCATTAAAAAACCTTGTCGTGACCCTACTGTCGCCTTGGCGGATGGGCCGCGAGAACTGCTACGCATAAAATTTGCGACCCATCCACCGCACCCCGCTTCGGGCTCCAAACTCCTTTGGCGATGTCCGAGCTCACCTGAGACATCGCCACAACTCATGAGACTAGACTCCTCGATCTATCGCTGGCAATTCCTAGGGCGGCATCAGGTCCTATGCAAGCCTCTTCCTGGTTTTTCCCCTGATGGCAACTAATATCGTCTAGTCGATTATGTAAGTGGGTACTTAACATAATTAACCCTTCCAAGGTTTTTAATGAGTAGTAAATCCTATCGACACCTGACATGGTCATTAACACGGAAAACGGGACATTTACCATGTTTACTATTTGTTTCGAGTTTCCGATATTTTAGCGCTGTTGCAAGCAAGCTGAACTACTGAAGTTATAGCGGTGCGTGTTTATGAGCAGACATATCGGTCTACCCTCTTTCTTGTAGGTTTTTTGCGCTAGGTATCACTACCACTGTCACTCACAATTCGATTCTGTTCCCGACACACGAAAATCACTGACCGCTCGTGAACTTTTATCGGCTTTTTACACGACTGCCAAAGAAGCAGGCGCGGATACAGGAGGAGGGCAATGGGTGCAATTGCCCCCCCCTGAACCGGACCAAATACGTCATTAGCCAAGCTTTAACTAGTTTGACGGAATTTAAACTAAATATTCTAGTTGTATATCTTGTCATGGGCGGCGCCAGGAGGAGACAGCTGCCCTTGCCCCTAGAGGCTCAGGATTTTTAAAAGTTGTAGCTTTTCCTGCTTGATGCCATAGAGAATGGTATTATAGCATAATTATCTCTCTTCTTCTCTTCTTCTTCTTCTTGTCTGAGGCAATGTTGTAAAAAATTTCGAGCTCGTTATGCTCGCTCTTGAAGCCTAGTTTTTCATGAGTCTTAACTTTGTCTATAAGAGGCCCAGGTAACTCCAGTAAGTCGGTAGGAAAAGTGTTAACATTTTCGAGCTCGCTTCGCTCGCTTTACACACTACTTTCTCTTGAATTTATCTACAATTCGACGAAGTAACTCCTCTTTGAACGTTCGAAACCATTCTAACCTGTCCAAGGCAAGGTGTCGTAAGAATTTCTCGCTACGCTCGCTCCCCCCCTGACTCAAAAGCTAGCAGTATCTACTTGTATCTTGCATATCATGAATTTCGGTAAAGAAACGCCCATTTATTATTTTTTATGAATTTTCCAAAAATTGTCCCCCCTTAGAGGAAATCCTGTATCCACCCCTGCAAAGAAGTTTCTGTATTTTTCGCGCGTATCTTGTTTAATACACATGTTTGTTTTTTGAAAATTTCTTTATAACCTCATATTTTGGCTCTATCAAATGGCTGGATGGATTTCGACGATTAAGGTATCATTAGATTTGTCTCAAAAACCCAAGTGTTAAGGAAAAAAAAGACAAAATGGCGGATTTTTGGCGCTAAATTTTAAGTCGTAATTTCTTTTTTCAACCAAGCCTTTCGAGTAGGGTATTAAGAAAATTAAAGGGAGATTACAAAAACAATATACATTATACAATTTGTAGCCAGTTTTTTCAATTCTTTTAATTAAATGTTACATGTTCTCGATTTGTCTGCTCATAAAAACCCAACAACAATGGTGCCGACTCCCTTGTTTACAAACTAAACCAAATTTAAGTTCAGTGCATCTTTTTCTTTCTATTACATTAAGAAAAGGACAGAAGATAAATTTTAAGTATGTTCTGTCAAATTAATCAGCGCCATACAAGTTTTAGACACGATTAAAAAATTGACTACTAAAATTAATAACTAAAAAAAAGTATTTATTTCCCAAAAAACATAGCACTTTGCACTGTATACATTGTTTGAAAATTGCATCAAATTACGTCAGGTGCTGACTAATTTGACAAGATTAAACTAATATTTATCTTCTGTCCTTTTCGTAATGAAATAGAAAGAAAAAGATG
Source organism: Xestia xanthographa (assembly GCA_905147715.2). Lineage (NCBI taxonomy): Eukaryota > Metazoa > Arthropoda > Insecta > Lepidoptera > Noctuidae > Xestia > Xestia xanthographa. Next base: position 5,278,959 of record LR990671.1, read on the forward strand.
CATTCAACTTAAATTTAGTTTAGTTTGTGAACAAGGGAATCGGCACCAATAACTTGAGTTTAACTTTAAACACTGTTTTCCAACATAGAATGATGTCGTTAGTTATAATAGACTTTTAACTTAATGCACTCTATTACTTAAGGCTGTACTTAAATAAATTAAGTAAATTATATACTGAATACATTTTTAAGTGTTTTTTTTTATTATACTGACCCAATACCCAGAGCGGATTGGTAGATGTCACATGACTTCGATTTTTTTGGTTCTAGGACATGCTGGTTTCCTCACGATGTTACCAATCTGCACTGGGCCCGCGTGGTGGATTTATAGCCCAGTCCATAGAGAGGAGGCCTGTGTCCCAGCAGTGGGGACATTAATAGGTTGATGATGACCCAATACCCGATGACGATACGCTGGCTGTTCTGCCACTAGACAATGATGCAATGACGATTTTAATTTCCTAAATTAAAATGTTAATTCTAACATTTTTTTAATTACAATATGGGCCTGCTCTTGACCTCGTTCACGCCTGATGAAAAGCGATGGATGAGATCTATGATGGAACAAGCGTGCCCAGAAGATGCCTGTTCACTCTTGCTTTGAAGGCAGGCGGGTTAAATGTGGGTGGGAACACAGACGCAGGCAGAGAATTCCAGACTTTAACTATGCGCATAATAAAAGTGGAGAAGCGCTTAGTACGACACATCGGGATGTCAACCAAGTGCGGATGGTACGCCGCAGTATGTCTGCTAGTCCGGTGGTAAATGGGTCATGGTGGGATCAGGTCATGGAGCTCCTGCGCACACTCACCGAAGTACAGCCTGTAGAAGACCGACAGGCAGGCAACATTACGCCGATGAGCTAGGCTGTGAAGCGAAGCTGCCAACGTCTCGACATTTTGACTGCCAGAGAATATAAACGCACGCGCTTGCCTCCACGCCTAGCCACAATTTCACCTACCATCTTGTCAAATATTTAAATAATAAATAAAAAATAATATCTATGATTTAAGAAGTTTTTAGTTGTAGGGTAAGTCTATGGTAACAAAGAATGTCAAAAAGGTTTGTAAAAGACACATGGTAAGGAAATTAGAAATAAATAGAACAAGTGCATTTAGCAACAATTTATTATTCCTCGACCCTGCAAAATAATTAACAGAATGTTGATGTCTGAATGATGTCTATCGATCAAACTTACTTACAATTTTGGAAACAGAAACACCGAAACGATATCTTGTAGAAATATATGAACAAAACAATATTGTTTCGAAATAAATTAATATCAAAAAATATTGTCATTAAATTTTTACAGCAATACGCAAATAATTTTATAAAATCGTGACGGAAACATTATTTCTAAACGTGGTTATGTTATTGTGTTCAATAAATGTTTTATTAAATAATATTATTAGGAATCAGAAGTAGAAATGAATAAAAAAAATAATAATCACGCAATTTTCACTAATTTTATTAACATTAATTTAATCAAAATAAACACAACTAAAATCACACAAGCAAACAACCGTTAATTTAAATGCACACATACAATAAGATAAAAACAAGGCAAAAGAAAGACAGATAGTAAATAGCGTCGATCACCTGACAACCTTCCCGTACGAGAGCCGACCACGAAATGGCCGATCTACTCGCTGAACAGCGCTTTTATAGACTAACCGTCAGGTGACGTCGCCAAATGCTACCTGTCATGGCGTTTCTCCTAATACGGCCTCTCCTGACCGTGCGCCGTCCTCGGGCAGTTCGGGCACATCTTTGCTGATGCCTCTGTTGCAGTCAGCTTGGGCTATGGAGTTCTCAGGAGCTGAAGATGGTCCTGCTTCTGCGTCATTAATGTCATCGTCATCAGTATCTAAAAAAAATAAAAATGTTATGAGCATTCATGTTAAATGACAGAATTCCTATTCTTTCATACATCTCTCGTTCAAGGCCTTCATTCGGTCTGACACACACTAATATTTATTATCGTACTTCTAATCTTTCATCATCCAAGCACACTTCGTCGAACATAAATTTCATTTCGATCATTCTTCTCTCCTATAATGTTAGAGTGTACCAGAACAACTTCACACATTGGTGTTTGTGTAGGACCGTCGTCCAAGGCACATACACCATGTGTCTGCAGGATCAACGTCCAATACACATAAAATGTGTCTGCAGGACTAATGTCCAATACACATAAAATGTGTATGCAGGACCAACGTCCAATACACATAAAATGTGTCTGCAGGACTAATGTCCAATACACATACAAAATGTGTCTGCAGGACTAATGTCCAATACACATATAAAATGTGACCAGTAGCCAGCCATTCAGACTAAGCTTTTAGTCTCCTGCTACACACCAAGTATGCATTATTGAATACCTGAAACATATGACAACATATAGCAACAGTTTACTTACTCTCAAAGAAAACTGCACAACTCTCGGGACACCACTCTCCCTTCCATGGCACCATATATTGGGCTGCCGCCTGTGTGGTTTTGCCACGAGCACCAGCCAACAGCTTTAGCTCATAGCGGTCGCTTGGCAAGACTTTTACCACACGGTAAGGGCCTCTCATTCCAGAGTCCATCTTTCCCGTTGACTGTGAGTATTTTATGACGAATACCAGGTCGTCAGCTTTGAACAATCTGGGAGGGTGTCGGTGACGATTGACATAGGAATCTTGTTTATCTTGATTTACCTTAAGCAGGTCTTTTGCTCGACTCCTACAGATTTCTCGCCATGCTTCGCGATTAGGGTGTGCATTTTCGACTGCCACATCACGAATCAACGCACGGATAACAGGAGTGGTCGCATCAGTACCAATTAATAAATTTAATGCCGACAACTGAGTAGTTTTTTGTTTCGTTATATTTAGAACAAGTTGAATTTTCCAAAGTGAGTTAGACCAAAGTACATTTTTATTACGACATTCAACACGAATTAAATTTAACACAGTGCGTACATAGCGCTCAGCCTGGCCATTGGCATGATGCATTTCTGGAGTTATGTGGTGAATGTCCGAGCCCAGTTCCGATACCCAGCTAATAAAACCAGAGGCTTCGAACATACGACCACGGTCGGAAACTATTAATTTAGGGACACCAAATAAAGAAACTGCGTTACTAAAAACGCGCTTGAGCTCGCTCGCGTCTTGGCGATATATGGGGTAAAGTAGGCAAAATTTTGTAAACGAATCCACCAACACAAAGACGAATTTATAGCCGTTTGATTCCGGCAGTGGGCCTAACACATCAACATGTATTGTGTCGAATGGGACTTCAGACTTTTCCCATGAAGTGATAGGTTGATGTGAAGCTCTTGGAACACGTTTTCTGGAGATGCAAATTAGACAATGTGAGGTGTATTTGCTTACAAATTGTTTGAGACCGGGAAACCAAAAATGCTTTAGTATGAGATCTAACGTTTTATCAGCACCGATGTGCTCATGTTCGTCGTGGAATAATCTTAACAGACTAAGGCGATGTCCCTTTGGAACAAAACATAATAGCCTTGACTCCTCACCGACTGGTGAGTAACGGTAATACAATAACTCATTTTTACATTCATAACGCCGTGCATCTAATTGTCCGTCTCTTAATTTTTGTATAAGATCCTTAGTCTCATTGTCGGCTGCCTGGGCCATTTGTGCCCAGTTCAAAGGTCTTTCGATTTGGTTGACCTGCACGGCTGGTGGATTTCTGCTCAAGTAATCAGCATGAGTCATCATTGAGCCTTTTCGATATTCGATATTGAAATTAAAATCCTGTAAATAAATCCACCAGCGTGCTACGCGTGGAAGCAGATCCTTCTTGCGCTCAGTGGCTTTCAAAGCATTGCAGTCCGTTATGATTTTAAAATTAACTCCAATGAGATAGTGTCTAAAATTCTGCAATGCTCTGACGACTGCCAGCGTTTCCAATTCATAAGAATGGTATCTGCTTTCAGCGCCCTGGGTAACCTTGCTGAAATAAGCAACCACGCGTTTGCTGCCATCCCCATGTACCTGCATTAATACAGCCCCATAACCTACGCTACTCGCATCGGTGTGCAACTCGGTAGGCAGTTTGGGATCGAAAATTGCAAGTATAGGCTCACTAGTCAGCTGTTTTACCAAATATTGCCTGACCTCTTGTTCTGGTCCCCATTCAAACTTAACGTTTTTTTTTGTGAGTTTTGAGATACTTGCAGTTTTCATCGCATAATTTTTAATATACCGGCGAAAGTACCCCGCTAAACCTAAAAATTGTCTAACCTGCCTAACATTGCCTGGTGTGGGGGTGTCTGTTAACGCTTCTATCTTTCGAGAGCTCGGCCTAACCTGACCATGGCTTATAACTCTGCCTAGATACTCCACCTCCGTAGTTAGAAATGAACACTTACGAAGATTAATCGAAAACCCGGCCTGAGATAGCGTTTCTAGAACATCGCGCAATAATTTGATGCCTTCTTGAACTGTCATGCTCATCAGGAGTACGTCATCCATGTATACTAAGACATTTCCGGAATCAATTAATCTTCTAAGTGTTTTATTGATAATCCGTTGATAGACCGTCGGGGCGTTACACAACCCGAAAGGCATTTTTAAGTACTCGTAATGCCCCTCCGGTGTTACGAAACCAGTTTTATGTATCGAGCTGTTATCAATTGGAATTTGATGAAAACCCGAGGCCATATCGAGGCCAGTAAAAAAATTCGAACAACCAAGACGGTCTATGTGGTCTTCTATTAGAGGAAGAGGATAGCGATCCTTAACGGTTATACGATTTAAAGCGCGAAAATCAACACACATTCTATCTGCACCGTCCTTTTTTTTTACTAGAATGATGGGGCTCGCATACTCAGAATTGGACTCCCTAATAATATTTTTGTCTAGTAGATCTTTTACTATTTCCCGTACTTTTAATTTTTCCTGGTATGATAATCGATAGGGATGATAGGCGATGGGAACATCACTAGTTAAGTTAATTTGCATTTGTCCCGTTTGGACCGTTGTGATAGCGGTGCCAGATATTAAATAAGGTAGGAAATCGTCTATTACGGCTAACAATAACTTCAAATCTTCGCCTTGAAGAGGTGTGTTGACTTTAGCATCGGATTCAACAACATTTACTTTAAACACCTGAGAGGAGTGTGTCAAATATTGCCCGTTTTTAGTCCTAACAAAAGTTACTCCGTCCCTATTGAGGACATCTGTACCGATTATTATTGGCGTGTTCATGCAAGAGGCGGGTACAATAACGAAATCGACTTCAAGCGCGATGCCACTAAACTCGACTGTAAGCGTAACATATTCGCGAGCAAGGATCCCGTCGTAACTAATGCCTTTCAAAACGCAATGAGTTGACTTACGTGAGCAGGAAAAGAATTTGACAACATTTGACGATATTAAGGAAACATTAATAGCACCACTGTCTATCAAAATATCCACTGGTATGCCTTGTATCACAGCAGTACTAATGTCACCACTATTAGCAGATTGGATTGACAATTCTTTACAGAGGTTAACTTTTCTTTGATTGCTATTTTGTCCCTCTGAGCGTAATTTCGTAAAGCACTCACTTTCTTTATGACCGTTCTTTTTACAGAAGGTGCAAGTAATTTTTGTGGAACTATCATTTGGGCCCTTACGCTTTTTGGGACAATTAAAAGTTTTATGACCAGTCTGGTTGCAAGTAAAACACTTAATTTCGGGGCGATCTATATTTCGCTTTTTTGTTACACCACTATTAGAAGATCCGCGATTGTCAATTCTACCACGAGTAGGCTTGGTGTAAATAGCTAAAAACGAAACGATATTTTCGGTTGTAAGATCGGCATTTGCAGCCGCCGCACGAACTTGTGCATCAACTATACCGCGTATGATTATTTGAACCATTAGTTCCTCACTTATACCCTTAACAATGCGTAGTCGCAATAACGAATGCCGGGCGTACTCCGCATAAGTTGGAAATTTATCAGACGTTGTATTAATGGTCTCAAACAGTATATTGGCGTAATCGAGTCTTCGCGGACACAGTGACATAAATTGTTTTGAAAAGTTAGACCACGAACGATCACTTGTTGTCCACTCATTCAACCAAGACCTAGCGTCGCCCTTAAGACAATTAGCAACTCGCGACAAACATTCTAAGTCGGTCCAATGATTCATTAACCTAGCACGTTCCACCTCATCACACCACACCTCAAAGTTGTGGATAGCGGGATCAAAATTTGACACATAATAATTCTGTGGTTTCGTTTGGATAGCAACAAGCGCATCAGCAAGTACTTTTGCTGTGGATGGCGCACTATTACCCGGTTCATCTCTTTGAGGTGTGTTGCCATGATCAGATGGCAAAGGTGTACGTGAAACACTCGCGGTGCTTTCCTCTATAGCTCTTAATCGCGACATAATCGTACCTAACGCCTGTTTCACGGAATTATCACGACTACAAGACCGGACGCGACGCGACCGAGACCTACGGTGGTGTCGACGCGATTTACTCTGCTTCTTATCCGATCTATGCGGTGGTGTTTCACTTGAACTACTGCGCGAACGAGATGGTCGAGGCATGATAGATTTTTGAATTAACGGCTGTTTTGCTTGTTCAACGGATTTTTAATTTTAAGTGGGTTTAGGCCAATCCCACTTCTGATATTAGGAATCAGAAGTAGAAATGAATAAAAAAAATAATAATCACGCAATTTTCACTAATTTTATTAACATTAATTTAATCAAAACTTTTTTGCCAAAAATAAAACCGACTTCAAAAAAAAACAACAAACAAAAAAAACACAAAAAGAAAAGGACAAAAAAATACACTAAAAGAAAAACAAAAAAAAAAACACTAAAACAAAACCACAAAAAAGTGAAAAATAACTTTAGCTTCAGATGCCGGTGAGAAAAACACCAAATCAATCAAAGGTCAAGTTTCAGAAGTCGGTAACAAAAACACTAAATCAATTAAACAAGGTCACCGCTGCGCTCCACCATATGTGCGCCGGCCCTTAGGGATCAGCTGATTTCTTTTTGAGCGATTGCTAATTTGATTCCTTAATAAAAGATGTGTATATACTGACCTTTCCATTGATTTAATTGATTTTGTCATTTCATTTTTAACATAAACACAAAAGATAAATGACATTCAGATCTTATTCTAAAAGCATTAAACATTAAGATTAGGTGTTTTCAGTGGCGTAGCTAGAGGGGGGGCGGGAGGGGCGGCCCGTACCGGATGTCACCCGCTTAGGGGTGACACCCGACCGTGAACATCACTAGTGCCACCTATAAGAACCGGCCAAGTGAGAGTTGAACTCGCGTGGACAGGGTTCCGTACAATACCAGTCTTATATTGAGTTTACAACTTTATTATTTTTTTCAATTGATAGAATTTTCTGTATAAATCGACAAAATGATTCCTTGTATGAATAGACAAACGTAATTTTTATTTTAACTGTTTTGATTGATTTTTGGGGTGACACCTACAATATCCGCACCGGGTGTCACCCATGCTAGCTACGCCACTGGGTGTTTTGTGCAGACTATGGTGCCTATTTAAAAAAAATTACGAATACAAACAATATGTAATGTAAAAAAACTTATCTAATTGATATGAATCAGAAGCATCTTATTACTTTTTACTATTTTTTTTTTTTTTTAATAAACTGGCTATATACATTTTTATTAATTGTCAATTTATTTTATTAGCAATCCTGATCTAAAGATATTATCTTCATTTATCCATCGCAATATATTGCAATCAACATTTTCTCACCATCCACATTAGTCATGTCTAGGCAGGGCTGCTCCATCGCCGAAGCCAAATAACTTGGCTAATGGTTTAAATTTATGTCTTGTGCCGCGAATGCACATGCTAGTGGCTCGGGTTATTGAGATGATGATTCTTGATCTTAACCAACCCATCACTACGCTAAAGATTGCGGTTCCAAGATACTTTACGAAAGTAGACATTTGTGGAGCGAAGACTCCGTCAACGGATGTAACAAGAGGGGTGAATGTAGCATGTCGCAATTCACAACCGTTTGAATATTTTCTTATTATTTCATCTTCGGCGGATTTTAGTACAGAGGCGACAGGACGTGAAATATAAGAAGGAGCGTCAGTGTCTACAACACGGATATCGATTAATGCCTCCCTCTGAGCATCCCAAACACCACAGCAAGATAGGTCTCCATCGGCATCTTATTACTTACGGTAAACAAATGTCGAACTGTACAGCGCGATGATTAGACACAAACACTACATAAACTACATATTTTATTAAAGATTGTTACAATTAAAATTTATAACATTACGTACGTAGTATAATAATATGTAGGTATTAAAAATGCAAATGAGCTTCCTCTACTGAGTATGGATCTTTCCATTGGTTTTCGATAGGTGCTCAAAAATTTGTTAAATTGTGCATTTATTCGATAATTCCCGTTCTTTTTCGCCCTTCTTCTTCTGACACGAATGGTGCGCAAAAGTTATAGAGAAAACTTTTTCGATATGTACGTTTTATCGATATCTTTTGATGTAAAGCTAAGACTAATACCTACAACACTATGCGTCTTCCTGTAGACCGTTCGGCAGTTCTATATTCAGTGGATTTCATAATTTTAATCCGTTCTTCTGCCATCCCTTTACTAGTTAATATTTCATAAACTTGACCTACTTTACTCAAACTTAAGATTGATTCCCGAGTTTCATCGGTAATGTCACTCTTCAATAGATCGTCAATATATTCAGCTGCGAAGTATTCCGCGATCAGTCTGTGTATAAACAGCGGGATATCGCCTGCTACACTGTGTATAAAGCCTGATTTTTCTGTTCCTAACTTAAGCATATCAATGTTTTCCATAACTTCTTTTAATTCATTATCATTAAATATTAAATCTTTATTTGAATACAAAATAGCGTACGCTCCTAACTTTTTAAGTTTAGATAAGACATAATCTCGCTCTCTCGCATTAATCGAAATGTTGTCTGGAATGGATATGTCGATTTTATTCTTTTCTTTGAAACGAATTTTTTGGAGTTTGGTTTCAACAAACTGTCGGTAAAGCTCAAAGGCAGTAATTTCAATAGACACCGACATATTATCCCCGAAAACGCCTATGTCTACGCATGCAACTAACAAGTGTAGATGCAGCGGAGTTGCGAAAAAGTCGTTCGTATGGTAAGTAGTGTTGATGTCATCACCGTCAAAAGTATAAGAAGTTAAGATGTCATTTCGCCACACCGTTTTGGAATTAGAAGTGGATAGGTTGGCTTTATCTACGTAGCTATCTAACTCCAATTTCAAGATATCTTCGAGAGTCAAATTAACTTTAAAAGAAGGCACAGTAGTCTGTTCATGTATATGGTAGCGAGTTAAATAAAGCGGGTGAAGACATGGTGCTAATATCTTACTACTTCCAGTTCGCTCTAACTCTCTTATAAGTTCATAATGTCTCTTTATCCAAGATTTTTTTAAGTATCTTGCTTGTTCAACATCCGAAAAGCCTTCTAATTCATACGATCGTCCGAACTCTTGTTCTAAAATATCTTTAATGTCATTATATGATCTGCTTGTGATCCAGATCTTATGCTGCCGAGGGTAACTCCTGACGATCTTCATCAATGAGAGCGCTTCTTTCGCATAGTGCGGGAAGATCTCATCAAAACCATCGAATAGAAATATCAGTGTACCACTATTGTAGAAATGTAAGAACATTTCAATCCCAAAAGTAATTGATGCATCACCTGAGCAGGATTTGAGGGACAGAACATTGTTTTCTGTTTGCAGCTCGGCTGTAATATCTTCTTTTGCCACACCGAGACCTACAACGCACATGAAATGTAAACTCAGCATATGGTCGATGACTATTTCGTCTCTCTGCCACTTATTGAAAATTTTCGAGTACTCCGACAGGTTTATTCTTATAATCCATGTGTTTGGGTCGAGTTCCTTTGTTTTAATTGACAAATGTGTAAGTAGAGTTGACTTGCCCATCCCAGGCATAGCAGTTACTAGTATCACATGATCTTGTAAATCGTACAGCGTTTGTATTAATTTATCTTTGACTTCATGAAACGCATCCTCTTCCGTTTTCCTGGTGCGACTGACGCGTCTATCAGTGTACAAATCTTTGAATTCATCGTAATTCTGGTTTCCTATCGGCATCCCGATTTTAAAGATTGTGTTTTCAAGCATTTTATGGAAAATCTCTCCTTTTATATGTTTCCTTGCCTTTTCGTCTTTTACAAAGAGACCTAAGCTTACTTCTTCCCCTTGAAATATCACATTTGTGTTCTTTGAGAACGTTTGCTGCGATTCATCGCTCAAATCAACTAGATTATTTGCAAAATCGTGTGCATAACTATCAATATTATTTGGTTTTACTTTTGTAACAATAAATAATCGAGCTTCAGCTGCTTTTACGATATCATTAAATCTGCCACACCAGTTTCCATGGTTTACAAAAATTACAGTTTCCTTATTTTCCGCCAATTCAGTGCGTAAAGTTTTATAGTCTTTCGACAGTAGATTTGAAATGGATTCTAGGTCTAAAACCACATGCTTCTTGTCATTTAAATAGTTTGTTAATTTAACAACAGTATAATTACAGTTGTCTGTAACAATAACATTGAGATTTGTCTTACATTGCTCTTCCAACAAAAATTTGAATGCCCTGATGGCAGCTGCATTAAATGTATATTTTATGTTTTGCATATTAAACGTATGTATCATGCTAATGGCATATATTAGTGATTGGTTCATAATATCTTTTATTGCATTTGCAAAGTGTTTACTTTGTTTTGTAAGATATTCCGCATCATTAGGATCTATCCACCAATCTTGGATTGCTTTGTGATATTTTAAGAATACCGCGTCAACTTGTGCTTGACGAAGGCGTTTGCCATAGTAAAGATTGTTTCCTATTTCTTGTTTTAAAATTCCATCAATTTCTTTTTGGTTTGACTGATTGGTGAAAAATATCAGGTGTCTTAAGAAGTCTTTCACCAAATTCTCGTCGTGTTCTCTGCTGTGGAATGAGAGCTTCGGAAACTTTTTTACCTTCACATTTATTTTGTACTCTCTTAAGTTATTTATTTCGTTTTGCAATTTTAGATACAATCTTTTAGCAAGATCGCCTTTTATAGATTGGATATTATCAGCAAATTTCATCAGTTTAGAGTTAACATCGGGAACGAAAACATTGCCGACTAAACCAGCCAAGCCACCGTTAACATCAAGGAGTGAAGCAGGTTTAAGGGACTCGTCGATAGTAATGATAGTATTAGGTTTTGCATCATTAATCAAATCTACTATTGTTGAAAACAGTAGATCCAATCTTCCCTCTTCCTTACCTTTTCTTATTGTTAAATCCTTATTTCCGAACGAACGTGGGACTTTGAACGTCGAGTGTTCCAATTCTTTTCTGGCAGCTTGATTAATGGCTTCACCGACTGTGGATTGAGAAATGCTCACTTCTTTCAACTTTCGTTTTAAATCTTCAGTTATGACTGAAGATTTCTTAACAAATTCAAACTTGCCATTTTTGTAAGCAATAACAGTTATAATTAGTTCACTCAAAACTTCAACGTCAGACAATCTGCTGAAGAATTTATCTAGAAGAATCAATAATTTAGGCTTGTCAATTTTCCGTCTCATAAGTACCTGCTGGCAGAGGGTATTTTTGAATATCAGAACGAAGTGTTCGTTTGTATCAAAGAAGTCATTTCTGAAGCTGGCGGTTCGAAGTCCTTTATCATTAACGATATCAGAAATGTCGAAAACATTTTGCTCCAGAATATAGTGGTAACACGACACGGGCTCATCCATAAGAACTTCTTTATTAATAAGTTTCGCGAAATGCTCAGCAAGTGTTACGATTTCTTCTTCCAAAATGACTTTACATAAAATCTCAACGTCTTCGGTCTCGTATGTAGGTTGTAAGTAAGAGCACGTTTGATTCGTTCCCATTAAATCTTTCAGTTTGGTAGTGTAGTCAGTCTCGATAAATTCATTGTTAAAGTCATATTCAGCATTTGTATACATAACAAATAGGCATTCTGTGTCGCTAAAGGTCCCTCGAAACAGTTTGTCTTTATTTTTTGTGCCGAATGCTCGTCTAATTTTTAAGTAACTTCCAAAGCATCTTGTCAGATCATGTTTGATACTAAGTGATAAAACTTTATCCGTTTCCCTATGTTTGGTTTGAACAAACACAGCCATTTCCTTGGCAAAATTCTTAACTTTGGTCCTTATGCATATGTCGTCAAATTCTCCTATTAAATCAACATTTGTAGCTATATAAAATTTTTCGATGTCGTCGTCATGTTGAGCTCTAATATTCAGTAAGCTGAGCATTTTAGACTCAAAGAACTGGCCCTGTACACCAGCAGTTCCACGGCGCTTCTTATACATTACAACTACTGTCCGCTTTCGTTAGGGCGATAAAGTAATAATATAGTCAATCAGGTACAAGTACGATTCTTCCTCGGGCAATAATCAGATTGCTTGTAAAACAGTATCTAACTTCGAAGATTTTTGTGGACTTACATTTTACCTTAAGCTAACATGAACAGTATAGCCACCACAGATTAATTATTCAGAAAGGTAAACATAAATATAAACTTAGAAATAAATAGAGCGCAGCCTGGACAGTGAGCCACGGTACCACCTTGCCAGCTGGCTAATACTTTCTCTCGGCATGAACTGTTCTTCCGTTCGTGACGCTACACGTGATTGTGTTTGTGGTTCTTGGGATAAGGTTGACAAGTTCAAGTAGATATTCGATGTTCTGCGACCTGGAATATCACAAAGAGCTTTGCTTAAATAAATTGTGCAATATGTGGAAACATGACGTACCTAATGTTGTTAGAAGGTACAAATGAAGGTACAGAAAAATTAGTACTTGTATTTACGTAAATATGTATTGTGTTTGTATTAGAAAATGCTTATTTCAAATACTAAAATTTTAGTTACTAAGATTTTTTTTAAACATTATTTACACATTTCAAAACGCATTTAAGCCTGTGCACCCGGGGATACTGTAGCTTCCCATTAGTGAAAGAATTTTGGGAATCGTATCAGCAGTTCCGAATATTACCTCCTACATCCAAACTTATGAACATACAAACTTTACCTCTTCATAACATTAGTTTACAGATGCTCGTGTCTTTACCTGATCTTCAGCAATGTTGTGGTCGATGATGGAGCTCGCTTGCCGAAAAGTAATCTTTACTCGCGACTTGATGAGCCGCAGTTTGTGCTATCAGGAAACGCACACAGCTTTCCGTCGTGGAATCCACTCCTACAAAAAAGATGTGGTGTAATAAAGTCACTGCAGGTACACTTCCGAGGGTGACAGCAGCCGCAAGCGACAATGTCGCTACTACTACAACTTGGACGGCAGCGGCACTTCTTCCGTTTTGCGATATAGTCCAGTAAACGAGGATAAAATAGAGTGCAACCTCCGAATTATTTCACTGTAGACCTATTTTTCTGAAAATTTGGAATTAAGCTCAAAGTTATATGGTCCTGAGGTGTGCTTTTTATTTTTTAGGAGTGAAAACACCCCTTACCATAAAAAAAATGGGAAAATAAAGATTTGGGCATTTTATTGATAAAAATCTTATTTGAACATATAGAATTAATATTATTCAACACTCTGGCTTAAAATTAACATCAACTTTATGTTATTTCAACCCTTAGAAACAACCCTTAATTTTCTAAAAATAAGAAAATTTCATTTCCCGGCGTGACGATCTGATCATGTTTGGGGGGCTAACATGGCCGGAGATCGCTTAAGATAGAGAGGTATGGAAGGAGAAAGGGGAGGGGAAAGGGGACACTATTTAGGCTAGCAAAACAAAAAAGTAATAAAAAATTGATGTTTCAACCTTTCAACCAACATCGTAGCCATATGTTGTTAATTGTTAATTCATATATTGGAGCCGAGGTATTATTTTGTCCCACTGGCTGTGGAAACCACTGGTTGCTGGGGGTCCGACGCTATCAAATTTGTGGCCGAGATCGGCCGGCGACTTAGAGATAGGGGCGGTGACCCACGCTCTGGTTCTTTCCTGGTGCAGAGGCTAGCCCTGGCAATTCAGCGCGGAAACGCTGCAAGTGTCATGGGCTCCTTTGCACCGGGAACGTCTAGGGACTGTGGACTTCTCATGACTTAAGGTTTTTTATAAACCGGCTTAAATTATTGGACATGATTTGTGTTTTAATTTGATTTAATTTTGTAATAATTTTAATTTGTGTTTCTAAATAAATAAAGTATACTTGTCATTAAAAAAAAATATAGAATTTAAACCTTTAAAATCCTCCTTTAATGACCGAATTACTAAAAGAAAGTTTTTTTTTTTCACATTTATTTATATTTTTATTATATATTATTTATTATTTTATATATTATTTATGTTTTTTGAACAGTGTATGGTGATGTATTTACTAGTTTTACAACCCTTAAAAACTACCCCCTGAGAAAAATTTAACAAAATATTTTAAATTTTATTTTTACCTTTATGGTAAAAATAAGATTTAAATAACTAATTATTTGAGTTTTGAGGTTACCGATATAAGTAAGTACATCATTGATATAATTTAATGCATTATTAGGGAAACTTAACAGTTTTGTAATTGAAATAATAAGCACTTTCATTTTTATAACTGAACTATAATTTGCGTGGGTGCGCGAGCTGCGCAGCTCGCGGGCTTCGTGTTTTTGAGAAGTATTCCTTACCCCTAAAAATTTTTGAGAATCCATAGAAATCCTTAAATGAATTGGAAAATCCATTAGAAGTACCCCCAAATCAGTATGAAAACCTTTAGGAACCCTTAAACATTCTAAAAGCTAATTGAATAAAAAAAAGAAAAAGTATTTAAAAAAATGAGAATTCATTACGATCATTAAAAGAATTTTAAAATCCAATAAAGCACTTTAAAGATTTTGAAACCCCTTAAAAACCTTTAACAAAATCTAAAACCTTATTTAATAAAAAAACTCTGACTTTTCCCATTAAAAAAACATTACCCTAAAGTTTGCTTGTCGTCGCCCCTGAGTTACGCTTCACCCACTCAACCTTCTTTACGCTACGAAGGTCGCCGGCTCGCTTCGCTCGCCACCTCCCACCCTTCGCTCCACTCAGGACCTACCTACCACCGGAAAGCTATCGTGACCTTGTCCCTACGCAACGGGGACTCGCTTCGCTCGCCCTTCGTTTTACCGGTACCACCACCGGACAGGTTTCGACGCCTACTATAATATTTGTTTAAACACCTAACGGCTATCTCTAACTGTTATGAAGTTACAGCCCTTTCAATTTTAGGGGAGGTTGGGGAGGGGAGGGTATACAAAAAATTCAACGCCCCTGAATAGTTTTAAGGAAGAATTAAAAGATTTTTCAGTAGTAAAAAAAGGGGTGAAAAGGAGGGGGGGGGGGTGAAGTGGGGGAGAGTGCGGAGTTTTTCGAAAAATGATTTTGCCTAACGCATTTCCCCTTTATATAGAATCTGAAAAAAAAATGGTCTAAGGGCCAAGTTTACCGAAAAGATAACAGTCTGATTATCTAAAAACAGCTGTTTAAAATACATTTTTGTGCATGAAAATGTGTTTTAAACAGCAATTTTTAGATAATCAGACTGTTATCTTTTCGGTGAACTTGGCCCTCAGTCACTTAACCTCTGTGATCCGCCTAAAGGGGGGGAGAAGGGGGCAAGGGGGACAACTTTGAAAAATGGTTTTTACTTTACCGATGTTTTTACCGAGGTTTTTACTTTACCTTTGTTTTTACCGAGCCTCCTCTATACAAATCTGAAAAAAAAAATGTTCCAAGTCTCTTGGTTTCCGAGATACGATAGGAAGGGGGAGAAAGGGGGCGAAAAGAGGAGGTTTGGCACTTTTCCCATACTCGTGAGAGTTACTTGTTTACGAATCTGTCAAAATATACCCCCCTCCCCATCCACCATCTGGGAGAACAATTATGTCAGTCAGTCAGTGGTAATCGAGCTTTAGGTATATAGTAGGTATAATAACTTTATTATATAGTGTAATATAATATGTATACTTTTTAAGCAAAAAATATGAACGATATCATTGAGATAAGGGCTCGAGGAACATGGGTCTCACATTAAAATTCATACTTCTAACAGTGATATCTCAGCCAATTTTCATCCATCAAATATACAGTAAAAAAAAACCGGCCAAGAGCGTGTCGGGCCACGCTCAGTGTAGGGTTCCATAGTTTCCCGTCCGTCACAATAAGTGTTCCCACTTATGAGTTTAAAGGTGGGTATCCATTATGTAAAAATGCTTGCATATACACTGCAACAAACTTAGTCCAGAAATTATTTTGTACAATTTTTTGTCTTTTTTGTACAAAAACTGTTGTTTCCATCAAGTTCAAAATAATTTTCCTAGAAATTCCTTATAAAGTTCTACTTTTCAGATTTTTTTCATATTTTCTAAACTTATGGTTCAAAAGTTAGAGGGGGGGGGACACATTGTTTTTTACTTTTGGGGCGATTATTTCCGAAATTATTGACATTATCAAAAAATGATTTTAGGAAACCCCTATTTATTTTTAAATACCTTTCCAACAATATATCACACGTTAGGGTTGAAATTAAAAAATCACTTCCCACTTTACATATAGGGGGGCTACCCTAATAAAACATTATTATCCAAGTTTTATTTTACCACTTTGTCGGCGTGATTGATATACATATTGGTACCAAATTTCAGCTTTCTAGTGCTAACGGTCACAGAGATTAAGCGAGGACGGACGGACAGACATGGCGAAACTATAAGGGTTCCTAGTTGACTACGGAACCCTAAAAATTAGAAAAAAGCTTAATTTTTGTGTTCTAGTAAAATTTAAGTATCTAAAGGGTGTAAAACACCTCTTAACGAAGCCGAAAGGCACTTGTTCTCCTCGTCATTGCAATCATTTTTTTGTTCTACACCATACCTGGGAACCTTCTAATTACGGAGATATTGGGGGTCAAAGTTCCAACTTTTTGACAAGTTTTTTTTTAAATAGAAAAATTTAATGAAAGATTTTTACATTAAACACCTCCACGACCACCGTACTATTCAATCCATCCATCAGCACAATGTTTTGAGTGCGTTACATTGAGTTCTACCACAAAATACGATTTTTCACCCCAAAAAAAAAGTTGTTTCCCAGCAATCATTTTTGCGTAAAGTTACTTAGTTTGATGTATAGAAATTGCTATGTTGACGACTTCGTGATGAGGTCTTTTACACCCTGTATGTATGAAACCGAAATTACGCGACTCAAAAAATTGCGCTCGTTTGGCCTCAGCCTTAGGGGTTTTAAGAATTACATACAGTGTCGACCAAAAGTCCAGTGGCAATCTCACAAAGCAATAGCTTTACGTTAAGTTTGACTTACGACCTTCTACTTTCAAGAAAATAGACATTGTCGTCTACAAGTAATTGTATTTCAAAATTTCAACATGCAAACATAAGTCAAGATAGCCTAGCGGTTAGGCACGTGCAGATCTATGAACGAATCAGTAAGCCGTGTGTTCAAATTTCACATCGTTACTTTTAGACTTTTTGTAAGTTTTTACCAGTTTTTATACTCAATTGGAAGTAATGGAACAGAAATATTATATTCTTCTATCTTGTTCGCTTTGTTCACACATTCCGTGAAGTTGAAAGGTAGATCATAGAAAAATAAGTAAGGAGTTTAGATTTATGTGAGGTAGACATGAGATTTATGAATATTTAACTTGACCGGAATGAATGTTTCGTTTGGTTGAAGTTGTTGGTTAGTGACGTGTGGTTTAATAGATAGCGGTATTGTTGTTGCAAAATGCAGGCAAATATTAATATTGAGGCGAGGGCTACTATTTATCTCGCTGCTTATGTGGTCTTAATAGAACACAAATATCTGAAGAAACCGGACTTTGTGAGTACTTTATTTATGAATAATTGTAACTTAAACTTTTATTAGAAATTAAAATCTAATATTATTGTTAATTTATTTAGTGACAGGACTAATTAATTGTTTTTTATTGTAACTTAAACTTTTATTAGAAATTCAAACCTAATGTTATTGTTAATTTCTTTGGTGACCTAAGGATTAATTAATTGTTTTTTTAAATCCATCATGAGGCCTAAAAGATAAATAATTAGTGTTTATTTATAAATGCAGAGTGAATGATCACTTTAGTATTTTGTTCTACAGGTGCCTAACAATACTTTTTTTTTGTTCTAGAGGAATATTGTAAGTCGTTGGATAAAAAAGTATGAGGAAGAAGGGAGCCTTGCTAGTCGACAGCGAAGTGGAAGGCCGTCGCTTGTTAGCGAAGCGCAGCGACGCCATAATAATATGGTAGGCCAGTATGAAACAAATGGTTTCACGCCTACGACACACTTTGCGGAATTATTTGAATTGTTAACAACACATTGCATGGCGGTGTGGGAAAATTTAAGAGGAAGGAACCGGAATATATCAAAATATTGTGGCCAGTCCAGGCGCAAACGTCTACTTGACTGCATCGAAAATAATGGGAGTTATACAAAATTTAAATCCTAGTGTTTTAATTTGAATAAGACGTGTAACAAAATATTATTTAGTAGTTAATGTTGAGTTGTTTACTTATCCGTAGTAATGATCTTAAATTGAGGTTTAGTTTCAATCTTCTTTTCTTCAAGAAAATGAACACTTAAACTATAACCTCAATGCGAGTTACATTTATTGTGACGTCACATAAAAAAATATGTTCATAAAGTCTAAATCATACTTATATTAGTTTTCAATAAACTCTGCTAAATACCGATACCTATTAATAAATGGGTATCAACAATTTTATTTATGAGATTAGAACATCATTTCCTTGTTATGTTATTGTGAATAGTAAGTGGGTATACAATAAAAAAATCGAACGATTACAAGAGAACTTCTTGTAACTAGGTAGGAATGTGACGTTAAAATTCTCATTTAAGTTTTTTTTATAATTTTATAAATAAATAAAACGAATAAACATTTTTGTTATCATTTAACACGACTTTTTTGTTTGCACCTTCTAACACCGAAAAGATAATAAACAATCACTTAAATGGTTAAATAATAAAACGATGGGTTTTTAATTAATATTTAACTTCTTAAAAAAAAAAAAACAAAACACCTAACAAATTTTTGCATAAAAATACAAATATAAATATGGTTACAAAGAAACAAAAGACCCACACATTGGTAACGGGATTCGAACTCGGACCTCGTTAATCGTAAAGCCACTGCTTTACCCAAACAGTTATCAACACTTATTAATTATGTGTGAATTTTAGCTATTCTATGGTAAGAACAGGTCGCCACACAAATAAGAGTGTTTGCTGCGTGTATAACCAAAAGAGATGGAAATATTTTTTTTTGTTATGTGGAGTGCGACGTGACGACCTGCGACAGTGGGCGAATTCTGGTGTGCGTACTGTATTGAGACCACTTACACATACAGACGCACGGTCGCTCGACCGTGCGTTCACAGCAATACAATCCTTAGCGTGCCTCTGCACTTATCAACGCTTACTGTACATTCCTTTATTCGAGTTAACACATATTAGTTACGTTTTTAAATATTCAAATATAAAACAATAATATAAAAAAAAAAAAACATTTAAAAATAGTACCCCGGCTGGGTACTATTTTAAAAACGTTAAATATTTAAAAAATGTAATGAATTTGTACAGAAATGAATAAAGTAAATAATAACAAAATGTTTATTGTGTCTCAAATGCTTACATACTATACATGTGTTGAGACAGCCCCAGTAAGTAATCAGAAACACTTGTGTTGGGGTTGACTCGCTACTTCCCTTAATTAATAAAATATTAAAACAAAACCGAGCTAAGAAGCAAAGCCGGTGGAAATATGTGAATAATATAGTTTCTATGAACTTATTCTATGCATGCATGCTTTGTGTGTATATGCGCGCGCGCGTGTGTGTGAGTGAGTGTGCGTGTTGTTAAGAGCGGCCAACCCACCATACTTTTCGCGAGAATTTTGACTATAGCTCGTGCGTGATTATGCCGTTGTTAGACATATATCTTTGAATTTTTTGAAGTAATAGGTATCTTGTGGACTATATCTAGACTTCTATCGAAGCAGAAAATATTTTTTTTTTTGAAAAAATTTCAGTATAAGCCTCCAAAAATTGCTGTTTTTCACAACTTTTACCATAACTTTGACCGTTCATAATGTACTATGGGGGTCTTTTCCGCCTGACCATTTTAAATTTTATTCGCTTAAATCATGCGGAGGTGCCGAGCCACGCCCCCTTAAAGTTTGGGCCTATTAGGAAAGCGTCAACTTTGGCGCGCAAAATAAAAATAACTCTCGTTTGGCGTGCGTCGTCAGTGCGCTCGGCCGATTCGGTAACTTTTCATTCATTTTTTCTACACAAAGTCAACGGGGCCGGGCTAGAGAGCGTTTTTATGTTGCGAGTGCAAGCAAAAATGAGCTTAGTGGTGGTCAGGCGGGAGTGTCCTCGATAGTACTTATAAATTGTAAAAGTAAAGAAAGCATCCTGATAGAAGCCTTGCAAATGTAGTGGAGATTCTAAATAACAAATATTTATTTCACATACTTGTAAGACTAATTCAAAAACACGTATTTCCTGGAACAAGTTTTATATCGAACAATATTTTTAGTTCAATGTCCCCGCGTCAAGCGGTATGAGGCAAAGAGTAAAGTAATATATAGAGGGAAAAGAGAGCCCTCTTACGTGATAAAATTGCAAACTTATTTGACAGTGCGCCATCTACAAATTGGCCCGAAACTAATCACATACACACACATACCTACATAATTAAGCGTACGTTTGTGTGTGTTTATTCATGTTACCGGGTGAATTTCAACAAACGCCATTTCCTTTATCATATCGGTGTATTTTTTCCAGGTTTTATGCAATTTTTAGGATATTATATATCTCCAAATTTGGGTATATTTAATATCCTAAAGATTACATAAAACCTGAAAAAATAACAAAAAATATATGGTTGGAAAAGTACACCGATATGATAAAGGAAATGGCGTTTGTTAAAATTCACCCGTACCAATAACCCACTATATATTACTTTACTCTTTGCAATAACCGTACCGTAGCGTCAATATCGCACAGTAAATTATAACAATTTAGAGTAAGGTCACAATAGTAAGGGTGAGGAACATAACATAAGGCTCAACTCCACGCACTTATTTATTTTACTTATAACGAAATACAACAATACAGATCGGGAATTACAAAATGCGCATACACAGAATGCAACAAAACAGTTAATTTAAATTTGATATTTTCAGTTCACGAACTGTCACTTTATACATCCTGAGTAGAATCTGGCACCAGGTCTTTTTAAATAAAGTTAGTATTTGTACTTTAGCAAATTTTATTTCATTTAAGTGTCTATTTCAATTTATAAGAAGATTTTAAGATTTTTCTCAAACTTATCTCCATTTAATTTTACATCAATCATTTTATTTAAAACAATTTTTTTTTACAATGATATAGCGCCATCTATTGATAATTTAATGTACCCGGTAGACAGTAAATAGTACTCGGGCCAACTTCTAGATGGCGACTCTTTCTTTACTTCGCTGTCAAAATGTACGTAGTGTCCTCCCCCTGGTATGAGGTACGCGGGAGGCAAGTACAGGGGAGTTGAAAGAATACCACCGCTGTGGCTCTGGATGAAACAACAAGCTTTTCGACCCTGCTCGCGTTGACGAAAGGCGGGCCGGGAAGTTTGAGTACCTACCTACTATAAGCAACCAACCCAAATGTCCTTTCTTTGGTATTGTTCGTCGTTTCGTTGAGCTCCTTGAGTTATAAGTCGAGCTACACGATAACTAACAAATGCTTGCACTGACTAGACAGGTCCACTCAAATCTGTGTGGTTCTTTCTTCAAAAGACCATCTCAGACACTAATCTGCATAGTCAATCATCGTGAATTAAGCAAGATTATATTTGGACTTCAAAAAATTTAGTTTCGGCTGAGAGTAGTCAGGTACGAAACACCGGCCTCATCTAGTTTTAAAAAAATGGCGTGTAAAAGTGTTTGTAAAAACCTACTTGCAAGATAAACATTATATAACATTATAATTTATCAATATTTCTATGAGACCTACTTGGGAGTATAATCTTTCATTAAAAACAATTTTTAAAATCGATTCACATCTGACTGAGAAATTAGTGAACATACATAAAAATATATACAGGGTGGAATTTTGTAATGCCACCTGGAGGGAAAGTACTCTTAATACTGCAAATAGCAAATTTTACTCAAAGGAAACATTCCTTTATTTTTAAAAAGAAATTAATCTGCATTCAAAGATTTTGAAAATTCGCGTGCCACACTCGGGAATCGAACCAGCTAAATTCCAAAAAAATAACATCCTGTACTTTTATGGCACCAATCGATAGGGCCAATCATAAGGATCAAATCCCTCTAACAAACATGATAAATTAAATGAAAGGAAAACCATGAAATCTTAACTTGTAAATTCAATGGGATAAGATAAAGCACTTTTACCTAAAGGTCCATCCAATTATTTATGTTAGAATCTAATAAACAATTATCTTTTGACGTAATTTATTGACTAAAATGACGAAGAACTATTTAGATAGGAAAATTGCAATTTGCACAAACAAACACATGCAAATTTCAATCTTCTTTCTTCAATTGTAAAGATCCATCCTTTGAATAAAAGTGCTTTATCGTATTGAATTGATCCCATTGAATTTATAACTTTAGATTTCATGGTTTTCCTTTCATTTAATTTATCATGTTTGTTAGAGAGATTTGATCCTTATGATAGACCCTATCGATTGGTGCCATAAAAGTACAGGATGTTATTTTTTTGGAATTTAGCCGGTTCGATTCCCAACTGTGGCAAGCGAATATTAAAAATCTTTGAATGCAGATTAATTTTTTATTCAAAATAAAGGAATATTTCCTTTGAGTAAAATTTTCTATCTGCAGTATTAAGAGTACTTTCCCTCCAGGTGGCATTACAAAATTCCACCCTGTATATACAGTTGAATATAGAACCTCCTCCTTTTTTGGAGTCGGTTAAAAATATGACTTCCAGAATACTATGTAACAACACGAAATTTTGATCACAACAGTAGGATACGCCTGTGGATCATTAAGATTAACGCGATTGCCACTATTGCCGTGCTTGCCTAGGTTGGCCCGTGGATGGGTGACCACCCATTACATACCGACTGTCCTCCGTGCCTCTGAATGCACGTTAAGCCATTGGTCTCCGGTGTAGTTTGTAGATCTTTGCGAGCCGTTACCTACTCAGTGCCCGAAAATCTGACAACAGTTTTTACCAAGGGGTATCGTATTACCCAGTACCAACTGAGTTGTAGAGATTGGCAGTCGTTTCATGTAAAATACTGGTATTTAACATCTTCAGGTTAAAATACAAGCTGAACGCAACATAGGTAGTTGTGAAAACGCTAGGCAGATGATGAACGAGGTCAGCCAAACACAATGTATGCGTAGTTTCACATGTATAATTATATAGGTACTATTAATTGTCAGGTGCCGATTCCCTTGTTTACAAACTAAACCAAATTTAAGTTCAGTGCATCTTTTTCTTTCTATTTAATTAAGAAAAGGACAGAAGATAAATTTTAGTTATGTTCTGTCAAATTAATCAGCGCCATACAAGTTTTAGACGCAATTAAAAAGTTGACTACTAAAATTACATCAAATTACGTCAGATGCTGACTAATTTGACAGGATTAAACTAATATTAAAATTTATCTTCTGTCCTTTTCGTAATGAAATAGAAAGAAAAAGATGCATTCAACTTAAATTTAGTTTAGATTGTGAACAAGGGAATCGGCACCATTAGCTACTTACATTACATTTATGTTGTAAAAGAATTCCAAACACAACTCTGATAAGGTTCTGATCACAATATGTTAACAACGTACGACACAAGAGGACGACTGCTCAAACACTCGATGACTCGCATGGCACAATAACTATGAAATATGAATTACTGAATTATTGCATGTGTGACACATGTTTGAGCAAATAATTATTCAGTTTGTCTTATATAATTATTTATAGCGCGGCACGCTAGCATTAATGATCTCATCCGTCGTGCTCTTGCCACCGCCGGGGTGCCAGCTGTATTAGAACCCACTGGCTTGGCACGCGTCGATGGCAAGAGACCAGATGGTATGACCATAATGCCATGGAAGTTGGGTAGGCCTTTGGTGTGGGACGCAACTTGCGTCGACACACTGTTTTTTTTTTTTTCGGATGGGAAATCATCAAATAACTCCTCCCGCTCTGGGCGGAGCAGGAGGGAGTGTCAGACTTTTAGTGACTAAAACCCATCCATGTTCCTTCATCGCCCTTTGTATTCCGGGGCCGCGGTATCTCTTTCGAACTGTCCCGCAACCCCGGCAGGCATCGGTCCTTACGGACCCCTTCCTTTTTGCTGATTCTCTTTGAGGCGCGCGTGGAACACGAACGCGCCGTCGACTGCGTCGATACCCTTGCGCCATCCCATCTTCCTAGCACAGTGTGCTGCGCTGGGGCGGCTGCTGCTGGTGCTGAAAACCTCAAACGGCGCAAATACAATAATTTAATTGGTAATTATGTGTTTGAGCCGTTTGGGGTTGGGCACTCTGACCCCATGGCCCTAGTGGCCGTGGGGTCCGAGTGCCCACCTAGTTTTTCGAGAAATCGCCAAACGGTTAGTCGACTCTTCACGTGACCAGAGGGCAGGCCTATTTTTTGGCCAAAGAATCAGCATTGCCATCCAACGTGGCAATGCTGCCAGCCTTCTGGGCACTTTTCCTGTTGACAGCGATGTGGACGAATTTTTCGGCGCCCTGTAACCCTTTTTGATACTTGTAAATATTTTTATTTCTATTATAGAGTTAGTATGTAAATAATGTAAATGTGAGACTTATTTGCACGCCATCTAGCGGGTAGTCAAAAATCTATTGGCAAAACGAAATTACGCGGGAAATTTTAAGAACTATCAGTAATTTCGTACACAAAAATCTGGCCGAGTGCAAGTTGGACTGGCGCACCGAAGGTTCCGTATAATATATTGTAGGTATTTTGTTATTAAACTACATGTTTACGGTTTTCAGATTTTTTTCACCTTTACATGTGCTGTAAAACATTGCTTCTTGCCAAATTTCATGATTCTAGGTCAACAGGAAGTACCCTAGTTTCGATTCCCTTGAGAGTGTCGAAATGTAACAATAATCGGCCGTATCTTTTTTTAACTTAACTTAGAAGGTTGATTTTTTCACAGGGACCGTAGATTTAAATAAAATAATCGATATAATAATAATATATTTATTCAAATTTAGAATTATCTTAAAAATAATATTGGTATAACAGAGTTCGATGCCTGTACTAAGTTAAACCTGTATCACAGGCGGCATGTTTCTAATAAATACTATTTGGACAATGGATTTCTTAACAATATAAAACATAATAGTGAAATAAGTTAGTGTGGGTGTGGTGTGGGATATTATGATATACCTAATGTACTTAAACGCTATTCTAAGATACGAACAACAAATAATAATTAAGGTCACACATGTATATAAATCTAAGGAAAACAGTTTGTACCACTTATTTGCTAATACTAATATGATTGTCAGCAGTATTAAACAAGTAAACATTGCAAAAAACACCGTCAAGGTATTTTTGTTACGGGCGATAATTTGCTTAGACAGCGAAAGATCAACGTCTGGCTTGAAGTATGACGTACTAAGTGCCCTCATAATCGACGGAGTTTATAAATCGGTGTTCCGCTATTTTTCTAGCAGGGCATTCAGCGTCTCCCGTTTCGTGGTCACTGGGCTTTTTAAAGCGGGAGCAAGTCACGCATTTCGGAGTGTCAGCTTTCTTCGCGCAATCGGACATCATAATAATAATAATAGTCTCCGCAGTGACCACAAGTAGAAACTAGTTCTCTGCAAGATTTGGCTGCATGACCGTACTGCTGGCAATTATAGCACCTCGTAACTAACGTGAAGTCCCTGACAGGACATGATGTCCAATTTATAAAAATCCTAGATTGAGGTATTAAAATTTTTCGTATGTTAGCCACAACTTCAATAACGAAGTTACAAGTCGCAGCTTCTCTCTTCCATGATTTGTGGCTTAATTTTATCAAGGTCAAAAAGGATTCTAGAGATATCGCTGGTAACTTGTCGGCTATACTTTGCTCGAAAATGCTCTTGAAGACCTCGTTTTCAGCCAAGGTAGTCGGCACTCCTACAACCACGATCCGAGGTTTGCGCTTGTTGGGTTCGTCGGCGGTAAGTCCAGATGTTGAGAGCTGGACTGCGTTCTTCAGCTTATCGGCATTTCTGACGCATGGAACACCAAAGTGGTTCACGCATCATTTTTCGTCTCAACAAAACACAAAACACAATCGAAAAGCTTGTTTTTTTTAATCAGCCTGTTTATGTTTCCGAGAACAAAAAAATTGTATACCAATCTACTTTGTTAAGAAAAAATAAAGTATCAATTAATAAAACATGCAGTTTCTGTAAAATTATGCGTGTTGTTTGTTGGAAATAATTACAACAATGATGTTGGCAATTTGGCATGTGCCTAATACACGGAGTTCGTATTATGTCCCAATATAAACCCTGGTAGTATAGCTTCTAGACAGATGTCACTGTTTAAAAAAAGTAGTCCACGGAATAACCAACATTGCTTAGACTTTTTTAAAGTGTGTATGTCTGAATGAGTTTTGTGCATTAACCTATACCTATGCACTCTTTTATTATTGTACGTGACACATGTTTCAGCAAATAAATACATATATCTTGTCAAGAGACTTATTTGCGCGCCATCTAGCGGATATTTAAATGACAAAGCGAAAATACGCGGGAATATTTTTGTTTTGTACGTGACAATCATGTTTGAGCAAAATTATCTTGTCTTGTCAAGAGATTTATTTGCGCGCCATCTAGCGGGTAGTCAAATGACAAAACGAAATTACGCAGGTAAAGAACTATCAGTCATTTCGTACACCAAAAGGAAAGAGCAAGTCGAGATAAAGTGGCAATGGGTCGGCCATATAATACGAAGAACCGATAACTGTCGGGGTAGACGTGTTCTTTCTTAAGGCGACTACAGGAGCTAAACTAAAAACTCTATTTGTGGTGGTTCAAACTTCATTTGAAATGCTGTTAGAATAAAGTTCTAATCAACTTGCACTATATAGTGGTTGTGTCAGTCACTGCGGGCTGAATAGGGCGAAATGAGTGGTTTTTTGCGATTTACTAAAATTCTATTGATTGAACTAAAAAAATAAAACGCTGTCATGCTAATATGATGCTTTTAGAATTATTTGCCAAATATATCAGAATGATCGCATGTATTTTAGTAAGTATGGTTTTTACTCGTTATAAGAAATTTTTAGAGATAAATTCGTGATTTTTTTTAAAGAGGAAAATTAGTTGTGTTAGTTTTCAAAACACTATCATACTAGCATGTAGGTATCTTTTTTTTTCGGATGGGAAGTCATCAAATGACTCTTTCCGCTCTGGGCGGAGCAGGAGGTAGTGTCAGACTTTTACTGACTAAAACCCATCCATGGTCCTCATCGCCCTTTGTGTTCCGTGGCCACGGTATCTCTTTCGAACAGTCCCGTAGCCCCGGCAGGACTAGCATAATATCCTGAAGAATATCATATATTTTTCTGGGTTTGTTTATTGCAGTGAATCAAATGTTTTTTAGCATTATAAAACTCGCGTTTAGCTCCCGTAGTCCCCTTAAGTGGAGACCGCGAATCGGCAAACGTAAGGTTGACGCCCTCAGGTGAGCGTGGAGCGACGATACGAGCAGGGTGGCTGGTGGTAACTGGATGAGAGTTGATGAGAATCGAGTTGAGTGGCGTGCGATATAGAAGGCCTATGTATGTCCAGCAGTGGACTGCTGTAGGCTGATGATGTTAAGGGTAAAACCGTGTTGCACCGACCCCAAGTAACATCTAGGGCATGAAGATTATATGATGAATCTTCATTCAACCTAAAACCTTCTAGTCCAGGATATTTTTAGAAGAATTTCTCAAGATCGAAATAAAATAAATTAATAAATAAATAAGTAAATTTCAATCTATTCGCGCCCTATCCACGTTCCCGCCGACGCCTGTTGAATGTTTAGATGCGGTTTACATGTAGACGAGAATAAAATAAAATATATAATAATAAAATACTGGTATTCAGCTGCGTCCGGTAAAACTGGAAATCGACCCCAAAATAGTTGGGAAAAGGCTAAGATAAAGGGCGTAAAAATTCACTTCAACAACAACAGCCCATAACGTCCACTGCTGGAGATAAGCCTCTCCCAGAATGGGAGGAATTTGCCGTAATCTCCACGCTTGGCAGGCGGATTGGAGATCGCAGTGATGAAAGACTAACAGAAAACGCTGCTGCCCATTCTCAGGTCTACGGAGGCGCAAGGTGTTCTGCCTCAGACATTAGTCGCCTTATACGACACCCGTGAGTGTAATGGGTTGGTTCTATTCTACTCTGCCGGATACCTGCACACGGCTTCAAAAAAAAACCACTTATTAAAGCCGAAATGCACTTGTTCTCCACGTCATGGTCTAGAATCTAGACCATACCTGGGAACCTAGTTATGGAGATATTCGGGTTCCAACTTTTTCGCAAGTTTTTTAAAGATTAGGCTTATTTTTACATACCTCCTATACCCCCGTTACATTCAATGAATCCATTGAGTCCTGCCGTAAAGCATGATGTTTCACCCCAATAAAAAGGGATCATTCCCACTAGTTCTAGACAACCCGAATGGCGCAGCGGTAGTGAGACTGCCTTACGTTCTTGGGGTCCCGGGTTCGAATCCTGGTAGGAGCAAATGTTTGTGTAATGAGCATGGACATTTTTTTCCGAGTCATGGATATTTATAATAAGTATGTATGTATTTACTAACAAAAAAAAGTATATATGTAGTATATCAACTATCTATAGTGTCCACGACACAAGCCTCGTTGCTTAGTGTGGCACTAGATGGCGCTGTGTGTAATGTCCAGCGATATTTATTTATTTAGTTCTACTCGTTTCCGAGCAATAGTTTTTGCGTAGAGTTACGAGTACTTAGTTTGATGTACAGAATGCTTGGTTGACGACTTCGTGAACGGTTCGTTTACACCTTGTAAGTATGTTTACCATGGATTCTTAAAGAAGAAGTACTTCTATCTATATATATATAACGTACAATATATATATATATATATATATTGGTCCCGATATTAAAATAAAAAAAATATATATATATTATATATATATTTTTTTATTTTAATATCGGGACCAATCTACTAAAGAAATTTAAATGACATAAAAATAATAATTTAGTAAACTGATCCCGCGGGATCCAAATAAGCGGGATCAGTTGACTAAAGAGCCAACAGAACGGTGCTAAGTAGTACTTCTTCGAACAACTACCTCCGCAAAAAGCTATGAATATTAACTAAGTTATCGCCATGTGAACCGCGCTGAACTGAAGTGCTCCGCATTATCCTTAGTATTTGACCTCCCCTCCGGCCAGAGACTTAGATATAGATATGACACTTCTTTGAAAGAAATAAGCATCCGAGCTTTTTTTTTTTTCGGATGGGAGATCATCAAATGACTCCTCCCGCTCTGGGCGGAGCAGGAGGGAGTGTCAGACTTTTACTGTCTAAAACCCATCGATGTTCCTTCATCGCCCTTTGTGTTCCTATAAAAAAAACCGGCCAAGAGCGTATCGGGCCACGCTCAGTGTAGGGTTCCGTAGTTTCCCGTCCGTCACAATAAGTGTTCCCACTTATGAGTTTAAAGGTGGGTATCCATTATGTAAAAATGCTTGCATATACGAATATACTACAAACCTAGTCCAGAAATTATTTTGTACAACTTTTTGTCTTTTTTGTACAAAAACTGTTGTTTCCATCAAGTTCAAAATGATTTTCCTAGAAAGTCCTTATAAAGTTCTACTTTTCAGATTTTTTTCATGTTTTCTAAACTTATGGTTCAAAAGTTAGAGGCGGGGGGGGGGACATTGTTTTTTGGAGCGATTATTTCCGAAATTATTGACATTATCAAAAAATGATTTTAGGAAACCCCTATTCATTTTTAAATACCTTTCCAACAATATATCACACGTTAAGGTTGAAATGAAAAAAAAATCACTTCCCACTTTACACATAGGGGGGCTACCCTAATAAAACATGTTTTTTCCAATTTTTATTTTACCACTTTGTCGGCGTGATTGATATAAATATTGGTACCAAATTTCAGCTTTCTAGTGCTAACGGTCACAGAGATTAAGCGAGGACGGACGGACAGACATGGCGAAACTATAAGGGTTCCTAGTTGACTACGGAACCCTAAAAAGGGTTTGTATTAGGTTTTTCTATCAGGGAGTTACTCCGAGAAAACCATGGTAGAAAACACATCTGGTGTAATTAATACGGGGAAAGCAGGCAATCATGTTTATTGTCTTTATTACCAGCCTAGCCTTTTACCAACTATGTTGGGGGCGGCTTCCAGTTTAGTGCTTTCCAAGGCACGGAGGAAACTCGGTATGTAATGGATGGTTATCCATCCATGGACCGAGGTTGGTCGTTTTGTTAATTGTCTTTATAACACATTTGCTCGTAAAGGGTCTCTTATTTCACCCATTTCAATATCGTAATGTATCTCATTACGTACTTGTGCAGTAATGTAATGTACAACCACAGAGTATCTATATAGACGCACGGTTTATCAAGATGCTCCGTCAAAAGGGAACGGTACTTTTTTAAATCTTAGCAAAGAGTTTTTATGTCAGAAAAGTGGTCAACATTTTATGAATAAAATTAACTGTGGGAGATGAAATATAATAAATAAACATTTAATTCTTTAATTTAATTAATTTTGACAATAAATTACAACCATTTCTCTGTAACAAAAACACAAAAATATTAATTTACTTTATTAGTAATAGATACTGGCTGTTTTTTGTGTCTTTGCCTTAAAAAAAAGCGCTGACGCGCATCGCTAATTTGTGAACAAGTAAAAGATTTATTCGTTTAAGAAAGTCCGAGTTTTATTTATTTCCTCGCAAATATGTTATAAAACGTCGTATGACATACGTGCGCTTTGATAATTACAGCCTCTGCTTTATTATAGCCCTCGCCTACGGCTCGAGCTAGCAATATCGCCTCGGCTGTAATTTGCAACTTACCACACTTATATCATAATGTACTATTATGTTTCCAAAAACCGATTGATAGTATTTTACCTAACTCCCCATCTGTACTACGCGCTCTATCCCCCAGGGGGTTCAATTATCATCCCCTTTTATTACCAGTGGCTGTGGCAGACACGTTCAATTTCATCCCCGATAGCCCCCATTGGGGTAGCCAGGAATATATTAGGAATGCTTTGTATTCCTCCCGGGCGCGGAAACGGGGGTATTATTATTTGAACGGTGGTAAAAATAAGAGTTTTGGCTTGCGTAGAATGATGGGAGAGGAATGGTATTAACTCTTTAGTTTTTAGAGGGTTGTTAAAAGATTACAACAAGTTTTATCAAGGGGTATCGTATTACCTGGTACTAACTGGGTTGTGGAGGTCAGATAGGCAGTCGCTCCATGTAAAATACTGGTAGTCTTTGTGTTAATTAATTTTAAATACTTTACACCGGTTGACTTTTTAATCACTTTCCCAAAAAATGGGTATATTAGGCGAACGGAGTAGAAGCGTATGGCATACCTACCTAGTTTCTTTTTTCCACAGCTTAGAAAATAATTAATCCATCATCAAAACACGCTACAAATTTCAAGTAAACTTTTAATAATAGAACAAAGAAAGAGAAATTTTGAAAAATAAAATGTTAAATATATAATGGCATTTTTTTTTTCGCAAAAAAATAATAATATGCCATTAGCTTCATTTCCGTTCACATATTAGGTATAGGTACCCATTTTTTTTGGAAAGTGATAAAAAAGTAATCCTGTATAACATTTATTAATATTATTATTTCTTTATTTATTTTCTGTATACATTAATTTACATTTTTAAATACTCCTTTATAAGAACAATATTAATAAACACATTAAAAAATACAAAAAACTAGCGGACGTCACCCGCGTAGTTCTCGTTCCCGTGAGAGTACGGGGATAAAATATAGCATAAGCTACTCTCTGATAATGTAGCTATCCATTGCTAAAAGAATTTTTCAAATCGGTCCAGTAGTTTTTAAGTTTATTCGTTACATACAAAAATATAAATCTTTCCTCTTTATAACACGCAAACTCACACTTTTATCAGTGACGCACACGGGTGTAAGCGTTGGCTTGACCACTGTCTTGTTACACAGTCGGCAGGAAAAACAATTGTAAGCATTAAAGTTATTTACGATTCGTTTTGGTCCGATCACTTTCCTTTAAAAAATAGAGTGTGATATTAATGTTATTAGAGTGAAAACTAATGTAATTAAGTATTTGTATAACGGTGTGTGTTGGGGGGAACGAAAACCAGAGGAAATCAGTCAATACTCTTCTTTATGTAACGATAAATTAAAGAAATTAGATTTTCCTAAAGAGTTTGAACTTTGTGCCGATAAATTTTGTGATAATACCCACCATAATTTTTTATTGGATAAAATGTATAGTCAAATTGTGTCTATATTAAGTGAAGCTGCTAGTATAAGCAGAACCCCAAAAGGCATTATAAGAAAAAAGGGTATAAAAGGGTGGAACAAACACGTTAAAGAATTTCACACACAGGCTAGAATTAAATTTAAATTATGGATGTGGTATGGTCAACCGAGTAGTGGTCCAGTTTTTGAGGATATGACGTTAAGTCGTAAAATATTTAAATCAAAATTGAAATGGTGCATTAAGAACCAAGAAAAAATAGAAATGGATATTTTGGCTTCACTCCATTCAGAAAAACGTTTTTCATCATTTTGGAAAGGTACTAAGAAATTACATAATACTCCAAGCCTACCAGTTAGCGTGGATAGTAAAAACGATACCGCTGAGATAGCCAATTGTTTTAAGACCATTTTAAAGTTAGTTCACCTCTTCAGTCTGTGTCGAGGGTGCTCGATGCTGAGACATGTCGATCAGGATCACCCCTCTGGTTTCCATGTAAAGAACTAAAATCTGTGATTAAAGGCATGAAGAGGGGTAAATCACCTGGTCACGATGGGCTTAGCATCGAGCACCTTCAACATGCTGGTTTACATCTGCCGAGAGTGTTGACTATGTTATTCAATTTGTGTTTGGGACATTCCTACCTACCTCAGGAGTTACTGGAT
This sequence comes from Xestia xanthographa, assembly GCA_905147715.2. Lineage (NCBI taxonomy): Eukaryota > Metazoa > Arthropoda > Insecta > Lepidoptera > Noctuidae > Xestia > Xestia xanthographa. The sequence continues at coordinate 5,312,287 of LR990671.1, forward strand.
ACAATTTTTGTACCTATTGTAAAGAATCGGACAGGGGACATAGCAGACAAAGGTAACTACAGGCCTATTTCACTGGCAACTGTGATAGCCAAAGTGTTTGACAGTGTGCTCGACTTACACCTCGGTAGATACACCCAGTTACACGACACACAGTTTGGTTTCCGTGCTGGGCTATCCACTGAAAGTGCTATACTTGCGTTGAAGCATACTGTCAAATATTATAATGACAGGAAAACACCTGTGTATACTTGTTTCCTGGACCTTTCTAAGGCCTTCGACCTGGTTTCTTATAGTGTCTTATGGGAGAAGCTTCTGGAGGCGGGCGTTCCTACTGCATTAGTGTCAACATTATCTTTTTGGTATGACAAGCAGAGGAACTTCGTCAAATGGTCTGATTCATTGTCTGACCCGTATAAACTCGAGTGCGGCGTTAGACAGGGAGGTCTAACATCCCCGAGGCTTTTTAATATTTATGTCAATAAGCTGCTTGTTGAGCTCAGCAGCACTCATGTCGGATGCCATATAGATGGAGTATGTCTAAATAACTTAAGTTATGCAGACGACATGGTGCTGCTTAGCCCTACTATCAGTGGAATTAGAAAGTTGCTCTCCAATTGTGAACGATATGCCGAACAGCACGGGCTAAGATATAATCCTACAAAGAGTGAGCTGTTGGTGTTTCGTGGTAGGAATAAAAGTCCAACTTTTGTCCCTCCTGTGAAGCTGAATGGTTCACTTTTGCAGAGAGTTACCCACTTTAAATATTTGTCCATATTGTCACCGAAGAGTTAAAAGACGACTGGGATATGGAAAGGGAGCGCAGGGCACTGGCTATAAGGGGGAATATGATATGCAGAAGGTTTTATGGCTGTTCAGTTCCCGTGAAGCTAACTCTTTTCAAGGCCTACTGCCAAACTTTTTACACCAGCAGCCTTTGGGATAATCATACCCTAAAATCAGAAAATGTCCTGCGCATTCAATACAACAATGCCTTCAGAGCGCTGTTGAGGCTTCCACCTTACTGTAGTGCGTCAGGTATGTTCGCCGATGCGCACACTGACGATTACTTTGCGATAATGCGGAAGAAAGTTGCCTCAGTAATATCCCGAGTGAGGGCAAGCAGCAACAGCATTCTGAAGGTGTTTGCAGAGAGGCTGGATGGGCCTACAATGGGGAGGTTTACTAAGCTACACGTTGGCAACAAAGCTTGATAAACCTTCCTGTGGTTGTGATTTTTCTGATTCTTTATTTTTCTTTTTCTTTTATTTTTCCTGCATGTTACTAATATAGTCTTTAAGGAAAATGTAATACTAACACCCTATGGGCCTTGATGCCTGACAATAAAATATTTTTATTTTTATTTTATTTTATTTATTTTTATAATATTAGTATAGAGGGTGTAAAACACCTCTTAACGAAGCCGAAAGGCACTTGTTCTCTTCGTCATTGCAATCATTTTTTTTGTTTTACACCATACTTGGGAACCTTCTAGTTACGGAGATATTAGGGGTCAGAGTTCAAACTTTTTGACATTTTTAAAAAAATACCAGTTTTTAATGTAAGATTTTTACTTTAAACCTCCACGACCCCCATACTATTCAATCCATCCATCAACACAATGTTTTGAGTGCGTCGCATTGAGTTCTACCACAAAACATGATTTTTCACCCGAAAAAAAGTCTTTTCCCAGCAATAATTTTTGCGTAAAGTTACATAGTTTGATGTACATAATGCTTGGTTGATGGCTTCGTGATGAGGTCTTTTACACCCTGTAGATAGTAACCAACTAGCATCTAGAACAGGGTCCGAGCTCCCGGAGGTCAGAGCTCTTGAGAGAGGAACCTCCTAAGGAACCAATATACAGACTACACCACATTTTTAAAATGTTGTTCACTACAGAACTGCAATACCTACACGGTCAAGATGTACCGAACAGCTGTTTTTAGGGTTCCGTATCCAAAGGGTACAAACGGGACCCTATTACTAAGACTCCACTGTCCGTCTGTCTGTCACCAGGCTGTATCTCTTGAACCGTGTTAGCTAGACAGTTGAAATTTTCACAGATTATGTATTTCTGTTGCCCCTATAACAATAAATAATAAAAATTAAAAGGAGCTCCCCTACTATGATAGTACGGAACCTTTTATGCGTGAATCCGACTCGCACTTGGCTGTTTTTTAGGGTTCCGTACCCAAAGGGTAAAAACGGAACCCTATTACTAAGACTTCGCTGTCTGTCCGTCTGTCCGTCTGTCCGTCTGTCTGTCACCAGGCTGTATCTCATGAACCGTGACAGCTAGACAGTTGACATTTTCACAGATGATGTATTTCTGTTGCCGCTATAACAACAAATACTAAAAACAGAATAAAATTAATATTTAAGGGGGGCTCCCATACAACAAACGTGTTTTTTTTATAATAATTGGTACGGAACCCTTCGTGCGCGAGTCCGACTCGCACTTGGCCGGTTTTTTTTTAATTACCATGTAATGAATACATGGTAGCCGTTTTAGCGTCTTTGTCAATGGTGTCGATTCTGTTGTGCACAAACTAAACTTAATTTAGGCTATTGCTATCTTTTACTAAAAGGCAGTGCGAGAAAAGGCCGGCTATAGCTATGAACTAAGTTAGAGATGTCAAACTAGTTTATGCCTTGCGCTTCACCGTGTTTTTAGTCGACATGTTTTTACCTGCACCCTTCATTTGTATGGAAATATTAGTTCCAATTTAATTTGACAGCTTTAAATTACGTCCGCCTCTTTTTTTATTAGAGAGAAAAAGATAGCAATAGACTAAATTAAGTTTAGTTTGTGCACAATAGAGTCGACACCATTTCCAAATCAAATCATTTATTTCATAGATCATACTATCCAATTTGTTAGTTATACATACACATCTTAAACACGAGTGTTAGTACGTATATTTGAAAAAAATAATGGTAATAATTACTAATACTTAATGTCAAAATCATCCTTACTTCCTTATCCTTACTAATAATATTATAAAAGTGAAAGTATAGTACATTTTGATACAAGTGGAGAAAGTTTGTTATTGCAATCGAGGCGGAATTATAACACCCGAGCCGAAGGCGAGGGTGTTTTTGAGCCGAGAATTGCAATAACAAATGTCCACGTGTATCAAACGACGTTTTTCAATACACTTTTGAAGAAATAAAATAAAATAACGAATAATATTTTTGTCACGAACTATGAAACTATGATTTAAATTTTCTTTTTTTTCGCGCTTTGGTCTCGCCAGGTTGAAAGAGAGGCTATGGTATAAAGCCGTTAAACAGCCTAATATAAAAAATAGATTTATTTTATATTTTTGAATTCAGAACACAAATAAATGTTAATTTGTGTATAAAAGTAACTATTAGTTTTAAATAATCATGTTTATCCATGATATTCTATTTATAAACACAATTAGAATATTCAAAAAATATTTATGCCGTAAAGACGCGTAGTGCTTTGCAAAAATGAAAAAAAAAAACATTCACCTCAGACTATAGGCATTGAACCAATTTGGACTAAGTAAAGGTATAGTTATCTGTGGCAATTTTCATTCCCGCACACGTGCGGGAAAGTGGAAAAAATCGCATGCGTGTGAAATACATTGCATGTTGTACCTAATCGTAGTGCGTTAAGGACCAGTTTTCGAGGAAGTGTATTGAAAAATTTGTTTATTACCTTTTTCACGCCTAAACCATTGAACCGATAATCATGAAATTTTGCATACTCGTTGTCAAGTGTACAGAAACGGACATAGATAGGGTATTATATTATTACAAGCAGAGTACAACCCGAATTGATTTTCAAATTCTAAATTAATGCGAGCAAAACCGTGTGTAAAAGCTAGTTACCAATTATGTTAAAAATCACCATTAATTAATCATCTCAAAATTAGGAGCTCGTGGATAAATAATAACAGCCGCTCGGGTCGATCGTTAGGTTAAGCCGTGCTTGCCTAGGTTGGTCTGTGGATGGGTGACCACCCATTACATACCGAGTTTTCCTCCGTGCCTCGGAAAGCACGTTAAGCCGTTGGTCCCGGCTGTCATTTGTAGATCTTTGACAGTCGATAGGTAGTCAGTGACCAGAAAGTCTGACAACCAGTCTTACCAAGGGGTATCGTAATACCCGGTACTAACTGGGTTGTGGAGGTCCGATAGGCAGTCGCTCCATGTAAAATACTGGTATTCAGCTGCATCCGGTAAAACTGGAAGCCGACCCCAACATAGTTGGGAAAAGGCTAGGCAGATGATGAATCATCTCAAAATTATGTATTACAGTTGAAGCTATTAAAACCGTGTTAAAAACAAAATTTATATAAATTACAGGCTCGAATCCTCATAATGCAGCCGAAAGGCACTTGTTCTCCTCGTCATTGCGATCATTTTTTGTTCTACGCCATACCTGGGAACCTTCTAGTTCCGGAGATATTGGGGGTCAAAGTTCCAACTTAAAAAGAAAAAAAAAATTAAATACAAGTTTTAATGAAAGATTTTTACTTTAAACACCTCCACGACCCTCGTACTATTCAATCTATTCATCAGCACAATGTTTTGAGTGCGTTACATTGGGTTCTACCACAAAACATGATATTTCACCCCAAAAAGTCGTTTCCCAGCGAACAGTTTTGCGTAAAGTTACTTAGTTTGATGTACAGAATGCTTGGTTGACGGCTTCGTGATGAGGTCTTTTACACCCTGTAGATTACAGTTTAGAATATTATGTTAAAAACATATTTCTCCACAAACAAGGACTTCATAAAACACTTATACGGGTAGTAGTATTTATCACATCTACTACACTACAACAGCCCATAACGTCCACTGCTGGACATAAGCCTCTCCCATGAGGAGGAATTTGCCGTAATCTCCACGCTTGGCAGGCGGATTGGAGATCGCAGTGATGAAAGACTAACAGAAAACGCTGCTGCCCATTCTCTGGTTTACGGAGGCGCAAGGTGTTCTGCTTCAGACATTAGTCGCCTTATACGACACCCGCGACTGTAATGGGTTGGTTCTATTCTACTCTGCCGGATACCACACGGCCATTTATCACATACTTATACAGAATATTATATTAATTCGTCCCACACATACAGGGTGTTCATAACACACTTATACAGGGTGTGCGTGGGGGTATCGCCGTAACATTCCTGGCGCGCACATTGGCGCGTCGGGCGCACGACGACTTTATTAAATAACTGACGGCGCGCGAATTCTATTGAGCACCCACTGGTCAGGGGGACATGGTGTGAGGAAAATGTAGGACGGTTTTGTTTTCGATGATTTTTCAAAGATTTTCTGTTTTTAGCTTCTCGTGATGGGATACCAACCTGTGCTGGATGTCAGAACGGGTGAGTCTCATAACATCTGCGACGATAAGCTCGCTTGGGACCGCCGGAGCCCCGCAGTGCCGGAGCCGTGACAGAAACCATGCCTGCTGCATGTTGCATGCTTGCTGCATGCTTGCTTGCATTCTGCATGCTTGATTGCATGCTGCATGCTTGCTTGCATGCTGTATGTATGGTGTATTCTTGTTTGCATGGCTGCTGCATGCATGGTGTTTGCTTGTTTGCATGTTTTTTACGGGGAAATTAAAATCATGCGTTTAATATAATCATCATATATGTTTTATGTCTTTTGAGTGGTGTATCAAACGATTTTATATTCAATGTAGGTTATGCTTATAAAAATTAGTAACTTTAAAATTATATCAATCGTTTATTATAACTGATCGTTATATCGAATAATATTATAGATTCAGTTGTGTCTTGTAAATATTAGAGATTTTGTAATATTATCATATTACTTACCCTGTCAGAACTAATAAGAAAAATAATTTCGCTGGACATTACACACAGTGCCATCTAGTGCCACACTAAGCAACGAGGCTTGTGTCGTGGCCATCAGATAGTTGATATACTACACAGATACTTTTTGTTTGTAAATACATACTTATTATTATTATTCATTTATACATCCATGACTCGGAAACAAATGTCCATGAACATCACACAAACATTTGCTCCTACCGGGATTCGAACCCGGAACCCAAAGAACGTAAGTCAGATTCACTACCACTGCGCCATTCGAGTCGTCGGAACTGGCAATAACGACACTATTGCTTTGTAAATTTTTGCTACGGCGTAGCACCGTAGCTATGACGCCTACGAGTATTTTACTACGGCGTAGCACCCTTTTAATTTCAGTCTGCAACTATGGCTACGGAGTCGGGCTCGCCCATGAAGAGTTTTGTACCATCGTAGTACCAGCCCCCTTTAATTTTTAATTTATTTTTATTGTGTAAGCAACAGCATAAACACACATTTTATCAACTGTCTACTTATTTACATCTACACTAATATTATAAAGAGGAAAGATTTGTATTTTTGTGTGTGTGTGTATGTTTGTAATGAATAAACTCAAAAACTACTGCGTCGAAGTCAAAAATTCTTTCACCATTAGAAAGTTACATTCACTTTGAGTAACATAGGCTATATTTTATCCCCGTACTCCCACGGGAACGGGAACTACGCGGGTGAAACCACGTGACATCCGCTAGTTATGGATGATGAGATCAAATATAGCCCGCTGATGGAGACGGACATACGGACGGACAGTGGAGGTTCCATTGGTTACCCTTCGCTTACGGAACCCTAAAACGTTACGCTAGGCTGTTACGTGGTGAGCACTCTGTTCCCTTCGCGTGGGGAACACCCACCCCCGCCTATGGCTCCGCCACCTGCGGTGCTGGAAGCGGATCATCAGGACGACGACACTCCGGAGGTGACTGGGGTAGACCTGAGAGTGGCGGTACGCAGGCTCAGTGCCAAAAATACCGCCCCGGGACCCGATGGCTTGCCTGGCAAAGCCTGGGTCCTGGCCTCGGAGGCTCTCGGGCCCCGACTGGAGGGGCTCCTAAGCGCATGCTTGGAGAGAGGCCAGTTCCCGCTTCGTTGGAAGACGGGGAAGCTGGTCCTCATCCGGAAGCCGGGGCGCCCTGCGGACTCTCCGTCCGCATACCGGCCCGTGGTGCTGCTCGACGAGGTGGGCAAGCTCTTTGAAAGAGTCATTGCAAACCGCCTCGCCGAGCACCTTGCGGGGACTGGGCCGGACCTTGCGGAACACCAGTTTGGTTTCCGCAAGGGGCGCTCTACGGTGGACGCCATCATGCGCGTGAGAGCCCTCACGACGGGGGATGCGGTGTCCAGGGGTGGGGTTGTCTTGGCGGTGTCTCTCGACATCGCCAACGCCTTCAACTCCATGCCCTGGAGCTGCATTAGGGAGGCACTCCGGTATCACCGGGTGCCGACCTACCTCCGTCGAGTAGTCGGGGACTATCTGACGGACAGAGCCGTCATCTACCCCGGTCGCAGCGGAGAATGGAACCGGCGAGAGATGTCGTGCGGTGTTCCGCAGGGATCGGTCCTAGGGCCGCCCTTGTGGAACATCGGTTACGACTGGGTGCTGCGCGCCGACCTCCCTAGTGATGTCAGCGTAGTTTGCTCCGCTGACGACACACTGGTGCTGGCCCAGGGGAGGTCGCACGAGGCGGCGGCCGGAGCGATGACACGCGGGGTTGCGACAGTCGTTGAGAGGATCCGGCAACTGGGTCTCGAGGTGGCATTGCACAAGTCCGAGACCATGTGCTTTCATGGGCAATGGAATGCGCCACCTCCGGGATCCTTACTCACGGTAGGAGGGGTATCCATCGGTGTCGAGTCGACTTTGAAGTACCTAGGACTCGTCCTCGACAGCCGGTGGAACTTCGTGGAGCACTTCCGACGTTTGGCCCCCAAACTGGAACGGACTGGGGCTGCCTTCAGGCGGCTCCTGCCCAACCTGGGGGGGCCGAACGCCTCCTGCCGGAGGCTCTACGCGGGAGTCGTGCGGTCCATGGCCCTTTACGGGGCCCCGGTGTGGGCGCGTTCTTTGAGGCGGCGTGCCGCCCACTACCTGAACGCGCCCCAAAAGGTGGTAGCCGTAAGGCTGGCCCGGGGCTACCGCACGATTGCCCGCGAGGCGGCGAGCCTCCTTGCCGGATTGCCGCCATGGGATCTGGAGGCGATAGCCCTCGCGCGCCTACACGAATGGCGCGCGGAGGCGCTACGCCGGGGGGAAACTCCACTGCCGCGACAAATTGTCGCTCAGCGGACAGACTTCCGGCGGGATCTCATGGCGACATGGAGAGAGCGACTGTCGCAACCCCGTGCAGGGCACGCCACGATAGTGGCGTTAAGTCCCCTCTTTGAGAAGTGGCTTGAGAGACGCCACGGCGTCCTCACCTTCCGCCTGACCGGACACGGAGTGTTCGGGAGGTTCCTGCACCGAATCGGGCGGGAGGAAACGCCCGGGTGCTTCCATTGTGAGGATCGACCGGAGGACACGGTGGAACACACGGTGGAGGTGTGCCCCGCGTGGGCGGAGCACCGCCGTGTCCTCGAAGCGGCGATCGGCGGCGGCGACCTCTCGCGTCCGGCCCTGGTGCAAGCCATGGTCCGGAGCGAGACGGAATGGGACGCCGTCACCTCCTTCTGCGAAGCAGTAATGCTAGAGGAGGAGGTGGCGGAACGTGAGAGGGAGAGAACCTCTCAACGTCCCGGCCGCCGCGGGAGACGCCCCGGGCGTCGGGGGCCACCACCACGTGGCTCCCGGCCACCGTAGGCGCGGGCCTGTGGACGGTGGGCTATGGGCTAGCTCGCCGTCCGTCCGTCTCGTGACGACAGGCCGTGTCGACGGCGCGTTCGTGTTCCACGCGCGCCTCAAAGAGAGTCAGCAAAAAGGGAGGGGTCCGTAAGGACCGATGCCTGCCGGGGTTGCGGGACTGTTCGAAAGAGATATCGTGGCCCCGGAACACAAAGGGCGATGAAGGAACATGGATGGGTTTTAGTCAGTAAAAGTCTGACACTCCCTCCTGCTCCGCCCAGAGCGGGAGGGGTTAATTTATGATTTCCCATCCGAAAAAAAAAATAAAAAAAAAGGCTGTTACGCTTGGTTGCGGGACTGTTCGAAAGAGATACCGTGACCCCGGAACACAAAGGGCGATGAAGGAACATGGATGGGTTTTAGTCAGTAAAAGTTTGACACTCCCTCCTGCTCCGCCCAGAGCGGGAGGAGTCATTTGATGATTTCCCATCCAAAAAAAAGGCTGCTACGCTTCTACGCTTCAAAAGAGACTATGACCTCTGAGTTTGCTTCGGCTGTTTCTTCTCAGAGTAGTCAGGTACGAAACACCGGCCCCATCTAGTTTTAAAAAAATGACGTGAAAAAGTGTTTGTAAAAACCTACTTGCAAAATAAACATCATTTATCATGGTTTAATTTAATGACTCATTATCATTTAATTATGATTACAACAATATCTCATTCGAAGCGCAAATCATTGCTACCATAACCCGACCCAATGAATTGACTACCATCGACAAATGATATCCAACCCTTACTTGACATGATAAAGTCTCTTTTCCTCTATGAATATTTTCGACTCACTGGCTGTGAAGAATTTTGTTGAATTGACGATGTATTTTGGACTCTTTTAGCTTTAGAAATATGGTTGAGTTTGCATTGTATAAATGTAGGGGTCGAATTTTGTATATATAAATGTATTTAGATGTACAATCAAATTGATGCTGGAATAAATTCAATACTACGACGATAATGATCCGGGAAATATGTATTCGATTATCTGGTGCAACACGAGAATAACTCGTGTCGTCTGTCTAGCCTTTCTCCAATTTTTTTCTTTCGGATGCAGCTGAATACCAGTATTTTACATGGAGCGACAGCCTATCTGACCTCCACAACCCAGTTAGTACTGGGTAATACGAATACCCCTTGGTAAGACTGGCTGTCATACTTTTTGGGCCACTGACTACCTGTAACGACTGTCAAAGATTACAAATGATAGCCGGGAGTCGGGACCAACGGCTTAACGTGCTTTCCGAGGCACGGAGGAAACCCGGTATGTAATGGGTGGTCACCCGTTCACAGACCAACCTAGGCAAGCACGGCTTAACCTAAAGATCGTCCTGAGTGGCTGTTATTATTTAGACACGAGCTCCTCCTCAGACAGAATAGAACGCGAACGTTTTAAAAAATACAGTCAGTTCACTACTATTGTGTATTCGACGACCCGATTGGCGCAGCGGACTACCGCTAAGCGTAAGGCAGCCTCACTAGAGGCTGCCTTACGTTCTTAGGGTCCCGGGATCCAATCCCGGTCGGAGCAAATGTTTGTGTGATTGCATGGACATTTGTTTCCGAGTCATGGATGTTTATATGTATAATAAGTATGTATTTACAAACAAAAAGTATCTATGTAGTATATCAACTATCTGGTGTCCACGACACAAGCCTCGTTGCTTAGTGTGGCACTAGAAGGCGCTGTGTGTAATGTCCTGCAATATTTATATTTATTTATTGTCATTTTAAATCATAACTCACAATATATCGTTACGTGTATAGTTTTAGTTTCTCATGGTTTTATCCCTTTGTAAGACTGGTGGTTAGATTTTCGGGCAACTGACTATCTGTGACTATGAGTACAGGGTGTGAACAGACCCTTTACGAAGTCGCCTAGCATTCTGTACATCAAACTAAGTACATAACTCTACGCAAAAATTATTGCTGGGAAACTACTTTTATTGGTTCCCTATCCATTTGCATACAATTTTAAGACCTAATATAACTTGGCATACTTTTGTTACTACTAATTATATTTTCGCATAACATTATTTACGCATAACAGCTTACGCATAATTTTTTTAAGCATAATTTATCTAATCATAATAATGATTAAGCATAACATTGTTAGGCATAACTTGATTTACGCATAATGATACTAAAACATTTTTTATAGGCATAACAAAGAAGCATAATCCTAAAATGTGAGACATACCCTAATTGGATATACCAATTTATTTTGACGATTGGAAAAATCCATCTCTCCGAAGCAGATAATACATAACATATTTGTTTTGATCATAGTTGATTGTGAACATATGTGAGTTTTTTCCCTGTAAGAAGCATGCAAACAAGCATACACCATGCATGCAGCAAACATGCAGCTTGCAAACATTTAAACAAGCATACACCATGCATGCAGCAAGCATGCGTGCAGCAAGCATGCAGCAAGCATGCGTTCAGCAAGCATGCAGCATGCAAGCAAGCATGCAGCAAGCAAGCATGCAGTATGCAACATGTAGCAGGCAAGGTTTCTGTCACGGCTCCGGCGCTGCGGGGCTCCGGCGGTCCTACGCGAGCTTATCGTCGCAGATGTGTTACGCTCACCACCGCAGCTTAGGCTACGGCGGCGAGCGTTAAAACCACCTGCTCCTCAACTCGCAGGTCGCCTCGCCCCTCCGCGCCTACGCGGGCTTAGATTACACTCTAGGGGTAGGGCAGACAAGACTACGTGGAGTCGGTTTTGCAGCTATTCGTTTCTGTCACTAACTTTTGTAGCACAACTTAATGAATTTTTAATTCAAAATAAATACGTAAAAATAACTCAAATTTGATTCCGATATTTGTATTATTTGTATGCGTAAATACTATTATGCTAAAAGTCATTATGCCTAGTAACATTATGCAAAATTCAATTTATGCCAAAACAAATTAGCCTTCAAGATGATTATGCCAACATAAACAGTACGCCAAAAAAAATTTTGGCAAAGTATTATTATGGCAAAACAAATTATGCCAAAACAGTTATGCCAAAGCATATTAGGAAAAAGAAGATTATGCAAAAAAAAAGGGATCCCACTTTTATTTTTGGGGTGAAAAATCACGTTTTACGGTAAAACTCAATGTATCGCACTCAAAACATTGTGCTGATGGATGGATTGAATAGTACGAAGGTCGTGTAGGTGTTTAAAGTAAAAATCTTACATTAAAAAATGTATTAAAAAAAAACTTGTGAAAAAGTTAGAACTTTGACCCCCAATGGTGTCGATTCTGTTGTGCACAAACTAAACTTAATTTAGGCTATTGCTATCTTTTACTAATAGGCAGTACGAGAAAAGGACGGCTAAAGCTATGAACTAAGTTAGAGATGTCAAACTTGTTTATGCCTTGCGCTTCACCGTGTTTTTAGTCGACATGTTTTTACGTGCACCCTTCATTTGTATGGAAATATTAGTTCCAACTAAATTTGACAGCTCTAAATTACGTCCGTCTCTTTCTCGTTTTATTAGACAGAAAAATAAAGGAATAGCCTAAATTAAGTTTAGTTTGTGCACAACAGAATCGACACCAATATCTCCGTAACTAAAAGGTTCCCAGGTATGGTCTAGAATAAAAAAATGATCGCAATGACGAGGAGAACAACTGCCATTCGGCTTTATTAGAGGTCTTTTTACACTCTAATGACAGCCAGGACCAACTTGGTTATCCCGTCGAAATGGCTAGAATATTCACTCCTAAACTGATTCCGTTGCCAAGATTGGTCCAATCTACGAGGAGGCACGCACGTTGCTAAGCAACCGTGAGGTGTACTTAAAGTTGATCTGTACTTTCGACGCTCATAGATTTTTATTATGTTACTATTTTCTGTTCATTTTATGGTCGGGCTGGCAGTCTCTGGCTCTGAAGGGTAACCAACGGTACCCTATTACTAACGGCCATTTTCAAGGTATCGGTAGGGTGCTATCTGTTTGTTTGACGTTTAGCTTACGGACGGTTAGAAACAAAACGTCACAGAAAAGCTCTTTTTGATTTTTCTATGAATCAAGTGACAGGTAGGTGACGCGGATAGAATGTTTCAAGCTAACTTTGTTTATAGTAGAGGGTCGCCCTAGAAGGACCTACACTGACCTTATTGGTGAGGTTCTTCAGAACGGTCAGGACGGGTAGTACTCGCAGCCGGCGTGCGAGTCTGACCAGATGTAAGAATGTGGACGAGGCAAAAGGGGATAATGTTAAATGATAAATGATGTTTATTTTGCAAGTAGGTTTTTACAAACACTTTTACACGTCATTTTTTAAAACTAGATGGGGCCGGTGTTTCGTACCTGACTACTCTGAGAAGAAACAGCCGAAACAAACTCAGAGGTCGTAGTCTCTTTTAAAGTCCAGACATAAACTTGCTCAATTCACATGAGGACTATGCAGATTAGTGCCTTAGATGGTCTTTTGGAGGAAGAACCATACAGATTTGAGTGGACCTGTCCAGTCAGTGCAAGCATTTGTCAGTTAACGTGTAGCTCGACTTATAACTCAAGGAGCTCAACGAAACGACGAACAATACCAAAGAAAGGACATTTGGGTAGGTCGCTTATAGTACTCAAACTGCCTCAACTCAACTGTTAGGATCGTACTTAGCAGGTGTCGTACTGTGGTTACTGCCTACCCCACGGGAAAAAGGCAAAGGTGAGTTTATATATTGTCGTGTTGATTTCAATTTTTACATTTTAGTTTGACTTATACAGGGTGTAAAAGACCTCATCACGAAGCCGTCAATCAAGAATTCTGTACATCAAACTAAGTAACTTAACGCAAAAATTATTGCTGGGAAGACTTTTTTTTGGGATGAAAAATCATGTTTTGTGGTAGAACTCAATGTTACGCACTCAAAACATTGTGCTGATGGATGGATTGAATAGTACCTAGTGAAGGTGTTTAAAGTAAAAATCTTACATTAAAAACTTGGATTTAAAAAAAAACTTGTCAAAAAGTTGGAACTTTGACCCCCAATATCTCCGTAACTAGAAGGTTCCCAGTATGATGTAGAACAAAAAAAAAAATGATCGCAATGACGAGGAGAACAAGTGCCTTTCGACTTCGTTAAGAGGTGTTTAACTCCCTTTGTATGAGCAGTGGTGGCCCATTGGTGGCGACCCCGACTTACAAACAGTAAGTCGTGGGTTCGAACCCAGACAGGCACATTACTTTGTGTAATTTATTTCATCACCACTGCTTTCAAAACGGTGAAGTAAAACATCGTGAGGAAACCGGCATGTCCTAGAACCAAAAAATTCGAAGACATGTGACATCTACCAATCCGCACTGGGCCCGCGTGGTGGATTATAGTTATAGCCCATTCCCTCTCATAGAGAGGAGGCCTGTGTCCCAGCAGTGGGAACATTAATAAGCTGATGATGATGATGATGAGTTTGACACATGATTGACAATCGAACTTGAGGTCCTAGATTCGAATCCCGGGCCGGATAAAGAGACTTTTTCAGCTGTCACCCAAAATTTGGAATAATAACACCCGAATAACTTCAATAGGCTCACTCTTTTACATACCTGGAGAAATGTGGGTGTAATATACACCTCTGCTTATCCCTTCGGAGACTACAGGCGTGATATCTTATATCTTCAATCTATAAGTAAGTATATTATAGTAAAGCAGAGGCGATGATTAGTCGTGAAGAGAAGTGCAGATCAGTGTAGCGCCCAGTCGTGACGGCACAGGGGAGCTGTGAAGTCGAATGGTGGTGGCTGTGGTTGTTTTCATTTAGCGCAGCATCATGCTGAGATAGGAGCCTTTTTGGCCTCGCACAGGTTTTCTTTTTGATTTAGTTGTAGATTCTTTTTTTTTTTTTAATATTATTTTTTATTTCCTGTGCTTGTCCCAAATAAATATTTTTCTTTCTTTCTTTCTTTCGAATATGATGTCGATGTTGCTTCTATTATACAGTTTGGGCCCAGTGCACCTAGTGGCGTACTAGCAGTCGCTCCATGTAAAATACTGGTATTCAGCTGCATCCGGTTAGATTGGAAGCCGACCCCAACATAGTTGGGAAAAAGCTAGGCAGATCAGGTGCAGTGGCGTACTAAGAAGGGCGGCCTGCCCCGGGCCTCCGGACCTCCGGTCTTGGGGGGCCCCCAAATGCCTCCGCGTTCCCCTGTTCAAATCCTAACCAATACTTTAAAAATGTGCTTAGTACCTACATAATTTCATCAAGATCAAAACACTACAGCCATGTAGACTTTTTACGCGGTACTAATATTCTTTTAACTTTGCTGAACGCGTCCAATACGCTGGGGGAATTCCCGTCTTTATAGCGGGTACTTCCCCTGGAATCCCTGAATGAATGAAATGTTAATAATTCACTCTTGTACGCCTACATTTACATTCACTACATACTATCTACGTCTAAAAATAAACAATAAAAAGCTTGTAAAACTACTTTTATTTTAAAGCTGCGGGGCCTCATTCAGCTTTGCCGCCCCGGGCCTCTGACGGGATTAGTCCGCCACTGAGTAGGTGGCCACGTTTATTGCAGCGGCAGAGGCGCTATACAATACGCTGCAATATGTTGGCTCGCAGATTTGCGAAATGCTCGACGAAGTAAAGGCTACACTGTTCACAGCGTACTGTCAACTACACGCAGAGGGCATACATCACTCTGCGCGTACAATATAACAATGCGTTCAGGGTGTTGATGGGGTTGCCGCGCTACTGCAGTGCTTCCGGCATGTTCGCAGAAGCGGGCATTGATGGCTTTCACGCCATCATGCGCAGGGTACGCGTCAGCCCCAACAGCATCCTGAAAACTATAGCTGACAGATGGGACAGTCCCATACTGCGGCATTGGATGCGCCTACATGCCACTGTGGCGCATAATTAATAATTGTTTTGTTTTTGTTCTTCGGGTAAATATAAGTACTAACACTAGTTTATAAGTTGTGTGTTGTACTAACCAAATGGACTTAGTCTGAATAAAAAGCATTTTATTTTTATTTTGTTATACAGGTCGTCAAGAGTGCAGGTAAACAGACACATGAGACACTCCAGCAGATGGGACATAGTTTGTTCCGGAGCCCCGCACTCGAACTAAATGTTGGAGGAACCAATAATACCCCATTTTGCCAGATTGTGTTTGCAGCGGCCTACTTGAAAACGCAATCAAATCTATACTAATATTATAAAGCTAAAGAGTTTGTTTGTTTGTTTGTTTGTTAGTTTGAACGCGCTAATCTCAGGAACTACTGGTTGGAATTGAAAAATTATTTTTGTGTTGGATAGCCCATTTATTGAGGAAGGTTATAGGCTATATAACATCACGCTACAACCAAAAGGAGCGGAGCATAAATGAAAGATGTTGCAAAAACGGGGAAAATGTATTCCTTTTTTAGCTTTTTCTCTCTTATGTGACGCAGACGAAGTTGCGTGGGTCAGCTAGTATGATGATAATATTACGTATGGGCTGTAGGGTGTAAAACACCTCTTAATGAAGCCGAAAGACACTTGTTCTCCCCGTCACTGCGATCATTTTTTTGTTTTACACCATACCTGGGAACCTTCTACTTACGGAGATATTGGGGGTCAAAGTTACAACTTTTTGACGTTTTTTTTTAATACAAGTTTTTAATGTAAGATTTTTACTTTAAACACCTCCACGACCTCCGTACTATTCAATCCATCCATCAGCACAATGTTTTGAGAGCGTTACATTGAGTTCTACCACAAAACATGATTTTTCACCCCAAAAAAAAAAAGTCGTTTCCCAGCGATCATTTTTGCGTGAAGTTACTTATTTTGATGTACAGAATGCTTGGTTGACGGCTTCTTGATGAGGTCTTTTACACCCTGTATAAGAATTTCTGTTGTCAACATTTTGTTCTTTACACCAATATGGGTTCAGGGTGTAAAAAAAATATCACACATCGCCGCATCACATTACATCGCTGTTGACTATGCATTTTGTACTACAAAGTGTTTTTGTGAAAAATGCTGTTTACCGTCATGTGTATGTAACACAAAACATTTCGCTATCAACTAAAGATTATTTTATAAATATAAAAAAAACTAGACCAACGACCTAACGACCTATATTTATCTAACACTGTTTTAAGCTAGCTATTTTAAGTTTATATGAATCTATACTAATATTATAAAGAGGTAACATTTGTTTGTAAGTTTGTATGTAGGGGGTAATCTCCGGAAGTAATGAACCAATTTTAAAAATTGTTTCACTGGTAGAAAGCTACATTATTCGTGAGTGCTATAGGCTATATTTTATTCCCGTACTCCCACGGGAACGGGAACTACGCGGCGCGACGTCCCGCGGTTTCAACCGCGGGACGTCAGCTAGTCTAAAATAATATTATAAAGAGGTAAAGTTTGTGAGGCTGTAGGGAGTAATCTCTGGATCTACTGAACCAATTTTGAAAATTCTTTTACCGATAAAAAGCTTCGTTATTTGTGATCGTCCGCGCTATATTTAAACGTTCTCGTGAAATAATTCCCTAACAAAACGCGAGCTAAGCCGCGGGCAATAGTTAGTGTAAGATAAATAAGTAGTAAAGTAATACTTCATATTTATCTTACTACTATTATTACTTTCCAAATAATATTAACCTACCTACTCCATACCATTCTTGTCTGTCCGTCTGCCCCTAAAGGACTTTAAGTGCTAGAAAGAGCAAGGTGTAAAGCTAGAACGAGAGAGAAATAGATCTTTGGCTTAGGGGTAGGGTGACTATCCATCATGGCTTTATCAGGAACAACCACACCAAGTAGCAATAGAGTTATTTCTGAAGGAGATAGTTCGGAGAAGTAAGCATGAACCATGCATTATGTACGGACGGCTACATTAATTCGTTACCCCTTTTATTAAGTGTCTTAATGCGGTGCGGATACCTAATTAATTCAGCTGACTCTATGCAAAAAATGTTGGGATACGACTTTTTTTTGGGTGAAACATCACGTTATACCGTAGGACTCAATGTGGCGCACTCAACACATTCTGATGGATGTATGGAATAGTGCGGGGGACGTGGAGGTATTTAAAATAAAGTTTTAACATTAAAAACTTGTATTTAAACGTTGGAAATTTAACCCAGCATATATCTCCGTAACTAGAAGGTTCCCAGGTATGATCCTGAACGAGCAGCGGTGGCCCAGTGGTGGCGGCCCCTACTTACAAACAGTCGTGGGTCCGAACCCAGGCAGGCGCATTACTTTATGTAATTTATTTCACCACCGCTGCTCTCAAAACGTTGAAGGAAAAAATCGTGAGGTAACCGGCATGTCCTAGAACCAAAAATTCGGAGACATGTGACATCTACCAACCCGCACGTGGCCCGCGTGGGGGATTGTAGCCCATACGCGAAATACGCGCTTTGACGTGGAGTTGCGGACACCAGCCCGTTATACAATACAATGGTCGTAAAAAAAAAATGATCTCAATGACGGGGAGAACAAGTGTCTTTCGGCTTCGTCAGGTTTATTTTACATCCATTATATGGTTGCCCTACAGTATGACTTCAGAATAGATATCACATTACTTGCTGTCTCTGCGTAGACTTCTATTTACAGCTTACAGCCGTTTCATCCGATTTCTTATCGGATCAGATTATGAGATTCAAAGATTAATTAATACCATTAGCTTTTAATTTAAGTTGGTACTGTAAGATTTGCTTTTCATTCCTTTTTTTGCGCCACAAAAGAGATAAGTGAAAGGCATTTCACTGAGATGAGAATGCTAATGGGGGTGTGTCGTTGTCACGCACATGGATAAAATAAGAAATATAATATTATACTATTATTTTTTTATTACCAATCAATTATTGTATTAATGTTAATGAAGATTTTTGAAAATAATCAAAGATGAACGGAGTAGAAGCTTATGGCATACTTACCTAGTATTTTTTTTCTTTTTTCCACAGCTCAGAAAAAAATGATCCATCATCAAAAAACGCCACAAATTTCAAGTGAAATTTTCATGTTAGAACAAAGAAAGAGAAATTAAAAAAAAAAAAACATGTAATACGCGTATGATTTGAATTTCGATTTTTTTTTTTTTGCTCTTTTTTTTCGCGGAAAAAAAAAAAGAAAAGTAAGTATGCCCTTTGCTTCTACTCCGTTCACCTATTATACCCATTTTTTTTGGAAAGTGATAAATCAATCATCCTGTACGTATATATTATAGATAAGTATGTATTTACTCTATTTACAAACTACTATATAGATACTTTTGTATCTATATAGTGTAACAACTATCTGGTGTCCACGACACAAGCCTCGTTATTAGTGTGACACTAGATGGCGCTGTGTGTAATGTCCAGCGATATTTATTATTATTATTTTTGACTTTAAATCATATGGTTTTCCTTGCTTCAGTTAACCTACAAGCGTAATGTGTGCAAGTTGTTATTTTGCCTTCATTGATGGGTGACATTGAAGTCTTGCGTAGGTAAGGAACAAGTGACCATTTGTCACTATTTTGCAAAGCAGGAACATCTCATTACCAAATTATCTACTTATAGCATTGCAGTGAACGGTTAATACACGAACTTGACCAAAAAATAACAATGCTTGTACGAGTAGTTTACCGACAAAGATATTTGGAATACTATCGAGATATCCTGATATTTATTTATTTAGATTATTCCGCCAATGAAAAGTCACTTTATCACAGAAGCTGCTTTCCAATGGTTATAAGGATATATAACAAACTACCAAAATTATATAGGGAACTGCCAATCAATCGATTTAAAACAGCGTTATTCAGATGGCTTATAGACAAGACATTTTATTCTGTGAATGAGTATCTTAGCCTTAAAGATTCAGGTTGACATTTTCCTATTATTAGTTAAGTGAAAAAATATTGACATTCATACAACTGACATTCTTATTATTGGCATTATTATTATTGATATTCTTTTTGTTGACATACATAATATTATTACATGCCAATTATTACGTTAAATTCATGTGTTCATATATATTCTTAAATTTTGCATGCTAGTTTTAGCGAATTGTGTAAGTAACTGTAATAAAACTCGACCATCTATTTATATACTACAATTCTAGCAAATAAATTTCATTTAATTTCATTTCATATCGAAAGAAATATCTTAGAAAAATTGTAATTCCGAATTGCAGTGAAGTCTGAAAGCAAAATATTAAGGGGACTACAGGAGCTAAATTAGCAACTCTATTTGTGGTGGTTCAAACTTCGTTTGAAATACTGTTAGAATAAAGTTCTAATCAGCTTGTATTAAAAAGTGGTTGTTACGTCAGTCACTGCGGGCCGAATAGTGCGAAATGAGTGGGTTTTTGCGATTTACAAAAAAATCTTTTGATTGGGCTATAAAAATAAAACACTACGATGATAATATGCTGGTTGTAGAATTATTTGCCAAAAAATCAGAATGATCGCATATATTTTAGTATGGTTTTTACTCGTTAAAATATTTTTGCAGAGATAAGTTCGTGGTTTTTTTAGATCGAGTAAAATTAATTGTATTATGTTTTCAAAACACTATCGTACTAGCATATATCCTGAAGAATATTATATATATTTCTGGTTTTGTTTATTGCAGTGAATCCATATACTTTCAGACGTTATAAAACTCGCGTTTAGCTCCTGTAAGTTTGACGTCCACAGAGTACGAGTGGCACACAGGGCTATGGAGCGAGTCATACTCGGTATAACTCTCTTAGATCGAATGCGTAACACCGAATCCCGCCGTCGGATGAAAGTCTACGACTTCGGCGACAGGGTGGTGCGCCTTAAGTGGAACTGGGAAGGACATCAGGCCGATGGAGCAAGGCTTTGATCGAGTGGTGGCCAATATTAGGCCAAAGAAACCACCTATGGCTCGGCGCAAACGCAACACCAACCACAGCAACCGGTGGTTGTCACGCGCTACCGCGAGTCGCCGACACAGCTGTAGCGAGTGGGAAAATGTATGAAAAAGTGTGTGAACTGCTTGTCGCTGGCTACCGGTGGCTGTGGTTGGTGGCCCGTTTCGCCGAGCCTAAAGCTCGTTGGGTCGATGATATCGTTAAGTCGCCGTTTCCCTTTGTCGAAGTCAATTTAGCCCCAAAAGATCAAGCATTTTATCGTCATTTTTCTGACCTCATCCTAATTTATTTGGAAGAACTCGTGGCTAAATAATAACAGTCGCTCGGGTCGATCTTTAGGTTAAGCCGTGCTTACCTAGGTTGGTCTGTGGATGGGTGACCACTCATTACTTACCGAGTTTCCTCCATGCTTCGGAAAGCACGTTAAGCAGTTGGTCCCGGCTGTCATTTGTAGATCTTTGACAGTTGTTACAGGTAGTCAGTGGCCCAAAAAGTCTGACAACCAGTCTTACCAAGGGGTATCGTAATACCCAGTACTAACTGGGTTGTGGAGGTCAGATAGGCAGTCGCTCCATGTAAAATACTGGTATTCAGCTGCATCTGGTTTCCGGTAAGACTAGAAGAAGAAAAGGTTAGTCAGATGATGATGGCCTCTAGTATAACTTCTTTCAAGGTATAGGTCGAGTTTCCCTATCATCCTGTTTATAGTTCATTTTTATTTAAAACAACATTTCAGATATGTTTAACTAAGCGCCCTAAAATAAAATTATTTACGTAGAGACCTAGGCCTACGCTATCGTAGCAATTATCGCTACGCCGTAGCAGTGATCGCTACGACGTAGCAGTGATTGCTACGCCGTAGCAAACGCGTAGCGTCGCCAAAGGGTAGCCCTTTGCGAACTATTACCCAGTACTAACTGGGTTGTGGAGGTCAGATAGGCAGTCGCTCCATGTAAAATACTAGTATTCAGATGCGTCCGGTTGGCATCCGCGGGGGTACGGTCCGCAGTTTGATGGGTGTATAAAATGTACAAAATGTTTGGTCCTAATTAAATGATTTATTTATTTATTTTGACTGGAAGCCGACCCCAACATAGTTTGGAAAGGGCAAACCCCAATTTATTTGGTGACACCAAATAAGCATGTTTTCTTTTTCCATTAATATAATTTTTTTTTTGCTTTTTTTGTTTTAATTTTTTTTTTTGGGTGAAATAATTTTCTCTATTTCTCGTCACGTTCAGCGTAATCAACCGGCATGTCCTAGAACCAAAACATTCGAAGACATGTGACATCTACCAATCCGCACTGGGCCCGCGTGGTGGATTATAGCCCATTCCCTCTCATAGAGAGGAGGCCTGTGTCCCAGCAGTGGGAACATTAATAGGCTGATGATGATGATGATGATGATTACTCGTCATCTCATCAGGCACTTCCTAAGTTCCTAAGCCAGTTTTCCCTGTAGCATAGTTTGTAGGCTATAAATAAACAGTGTCATAAAACTACCACTATTATTTTATTTAATGCTATCGTAAAGTCTTTTTAAAACGACTGTGCCAACATTCCAACATAGTTGTGGTATTACATTGTAATTACTTAACCAAAAATATGAGTATTAATCAGCGTAATATTTCTCCACTGCTGGGACACAGCCTCCTCTCTATGAAAGGGAATGGTCTATAATCCACCACGCGGGCCCAGTGCGGGTTGGTAGATGTCACATGTCTTCGAAATCTTCGAATGTTTGGTTCTAGGAAATCTCGGATTCCTCACGATGTTTTCCTTCACCGTTTTGAAAGTAGTGGTGAAATAAATTAAAGCTTTTTTTTCTACTAAAGAGTTGTCAGTATTTTTATTGGTCCCTCTACGTCTTCAATAGTGCAACAAGGGGATTGACACCACGAATAGGCTAGTTTCTACCGTCAATAAATTGCAAATCTATTTAGTCCGTCAGTTAGAGTATTGGAAAATAATGGACACGTATTTTTTCTTTTGTTACGTAAACCAAAATTGACGAAGATACTTCGATCTACAATTTGCTAATTGTTGATCGAAGTGAAGATACGTCGCTTTTAAAATTCTCAATATGTCACGCCATGCTATAATTTTTAGTGCGTTGTGACGTCACGAGCCGACTCCTGAGTTTTAATGCGTTTTTCCTTTGTCAATAATCATTGATTTACAAAATCAAAAAATACGTGTCCATTATTTTTCAATACTCTAACTGACGGAGACTAAATAGACGCGTGGGCACAGATAAGCATTACATAAAAAGTAGAATACTTCTTCTCTCCTAAGACCTACTAAATGGTAAAAAAACTAAGTATTAGCACCGATCTAGAACAAAAGATCCAGCGGCTTTTAAAGAATAGAATGAAAGTTTGAAAGCCACAGAAAATAAAATGAAAGACTGCTTGAAGAGTTCGACTTTGCGTTAGAGAGAGACGGAGAATAATAGCGTTGAAGGCAGTCAATCTGTCTATCTGTTTGTCTGGAATAACCAAAGAATATTCATCTTCATCATTTCAACCGAAAGACGTCCACTGCTGGACATAGGCCTCCCACAAGTGTCACCACATTGACCGGTCCCGTGCGACTCGCATCCAGCGGATTCCCGCAACCTTCACCAGGTCATCGGTCCACCTAGTGGGAGGCCCTCCAACGCAACATCTTCCGGTTCGCAGTCGCCACTCCAGAACTATTCGTCCCCATCGGCCATCTGTTCTGCGAGCAATGTGCCCTGCCCACTGCCACGCAAGTTTGGCAATTCTTCGGGCTACGTCGGTAACCTTGTTTCTCTTGCGGATGTCTTCATTTCTGATTTGATCGCGAAGTTGTAGACGATTATGTGTACCTGGGGCAGACGGTCCAGTTAGGTAAGTCTAACTTTGAGAACGAGGTCAATCGTCGAATCCGACTCGGCTGGGCAGCGTTCGGGAAGATGCGTGGTATCTTCTCGTCCAACTTACCGCAGTGTCTCAAGACGAAAGTCTATGACCAGTGTGTGTTGCCAGTGATTACATACGGGACCGAAACGTGGTCGCTCACAATGGGCCTCATCAGAAGGCTTAAAGTCACCCAAAGGGCAATGGAGCCAATGGGCCAATGGGCTATGCTCGGAGTTTCCTTGCGCGACCAAAGAATATTGTCATACAATAATTTTAAGCCGAGTTTGCCTAAGTTGGTCTGTGAATGAGTGCTCACCCATTACATACCGAGTTTCCTCCGTGCCTCGGAAAGCACGTTAAGCCGTTGGTCCCGGCGGTCATTTGTAGATCTTTGACAGTCGTTACAGGTAGTCAGTGGCACAAAAAGTCAAACAACCAGTCTCACGGGTAACGTATTACCCAGTACTAACTGGGTTGTGGAGATCAGATAGGCAGTCGCTCCATGTAAAATACTGGTATTCAGCTGCATCCGGTTACACTGGAAGCCAACCCCAACATAGTTGATAAAAGGCTAAGCAGAAATTGAATAAGCTCAAAAATTATCTCACAAGCAAAGCCATGTGTAAAAGCAAGTTATATTACGTCAAACGCATGGACTCGGACTTCTAAGTGATGAGAGAGACAGCGATATATTCTGTAACGTGACAGACAAGTACGGAGCGAGAAATTAAGTACCGGGCGACGCTTTACAGGGAAAAGTGAGAAAGTGCACTTTTGTAAATGGAAAGTATTTTTTTATGTTTTATTTTATTCTAGCCTTTTCCCAACTATGTTGGGGTCGGTGAATACCAGTATTTACAAGGTTAATATTTACTAGGAGCGACTGTCTATCAGACCTCCACAACCCACTTAGTACTGGGTAATACGATACCCCTTGTTAAGACTGGTGTTGTCTTGTCAGACTTTTTGGGTCACTGACCACCTGTAACGACTATCAAAGATCTACAAATGAGAGCCGGGACCAACTGCTTAAAGTGCTTTCCGAGGCACGGAGGAAACTCGGTATGTAATGAGTGGTCACCCCATCCACGACCATCAACCTAGGCAAGCGCGGCCTATCCTAAAGATCGACCCTAGCGGCTGTTATTATAGCCAAGAGCAAGCTAAGTGAAACAAAAAATTGTGTAATCCGCGATAATGGCACGCATAGTTTAACTTTTCAATAAAGAGCTAGAATATTAGAGCACACTGAAAGGGTTTGAGTTAAGTTGTAATTGGCCATATTATCAAAGTCAAAGTCAAAGATTTATATGCCGATAAATATGGTTACAGAAGTAAAACTAAAACAGAAGTTAAAGTATTACTCACTGTCTGTAAAGCTGTAAGTTTTCCTAAAAATGAAATGTCTTTATCGAAAAGCGAGCAGAGCGAGCTCGAAAAGTTGGGCCTTTCTGGACAGTGACAATTTATAGAAGAATATTTTGAGATTTTTTTTTCCTGATCAAGGGTGCCTGTTACTCGGGGGCCCGTATCATTGATACGGCCGATACCTTTCTGGACAGTGATAAGATTTATTTTCTTTTAATCTTTTATCAAGAAGAACATTTTGAGGTAGTGGAGAAGATTTTGTGAGTTTCTTCCTCATCAGGGCCCTTGTTACTCAGGGGCCCGTCTCATTAATACAGCTGATACCTTTCCTTTTTGGTCAGTGAAAAGTATATTATATATATTTTCTTTTTAATATTTTAACAAGAAGAATATTTGAGGTTGTGAGAAGATTTTGTGAGTTTCTTCCTCATCAGGGGCCCTTGTTACTCAGGGGCCCGTCTCATTAATACAGCTGATACCTTTCCTTTTTTTGGACAGTAATAAGTTATATTTTCTTTTTAATCTTTTATCAAGAAGAATATTTGAGGTTGTGAGAAGATTTTGTGAGTTTCTTCCTCATCAGGGGCCCTTGTTATTCAGGGGCCCGTCTCATTAATACAGCTGATACCTTTCCTTTTTGGACAGTAATAAGTTATATTTTCTTTTTAATATTTTATCAAGAAGAACATTTTAAGGTATTGAGAAGATTTCGTAATGTTTTTCCTGATCAGGGGCCTTTGGGCCGTTACTCAGGGGCCCGTCTCATTAATACAGCCAAATCAATACCTTTCCTTTTTGGACAGTGTTAAGTTATATTTTCTTTTAATCTTTTACCAAGAAGAATATTAGAGGTTGTGAAAAGATTTTTTAAAGGTTTTCTTCATCAGGAGCTCTTGTTACTCAGGGGCCCATCTCATTAATACAGCTGATACCTTTCCTTTTTGGACAGTAATAAGTTATATTTTCTTTTTAATCTTTTATCAAGAAGAACATTTTAAGGTATTGAGAAGATTTTGTGCTTTTTTTCCTCATCAACAGCCCTCGTTACTCGGGGTACCCGTATCAATGATACGGCTGATATGGCAGTAGCTACGCCCCTGGTCCAAATTCGTAAACTGATAAAAGGCGATGTAAAGATTATAATCAAGCGAAAAACCCGAATTAAATTATCAGCGACTATCAGGCAGAGCTGCTAACTGTACAGGGATTATAGGTGTGATGTTATGTCCATTATATTCGTGGAGATAAAGCAATAAATCAAAGCCTAACAAAAAGTACATTTACCCCATCTTCCTTGATAACGCTGCGCGCGTTTTCAGCGGAAACTTATCGAAAACCTGTAGCTTTTGAATTGACTACAAGTCAATTTCAACGTTATTTCTTCGGCAAAACATCTGAAAATCCCTTGTAATATTCAGTTGTGTTGGAAAATTCATTGAGGCCACGAAAATTGAGACTTAAACTGTGACTAATAGGGTACAGATTTGAGCGTAGCCGTCTTAACAAGCTGATAAGACGTTACCAGTCATCTCGGAACCCCCCTTCCCCCTGTGACGTCAACTATTGACTTATATAAGAGGGGATACCATAGTATAAGTCATGGTCCAAAGTAATTTGGTCTGTGTGTTCGAGGAACGCGTATCTGTGGCTCTTACTCAGTCGCTCCGCGGACATTGCGCGGCGCGGACGTCAAAAACTAGTTAGTATTAATTTTACAAATTATTTTTATTAAATATATTGCAGAATATTATATTTTAATTAAGTTTTTTAATCCAAAATGTCGGTTGGTGTCTTCAAGATTTATATTTAGCGTGAGTATTGAATATTACTTATTTATTTCGTACGTAGATATTTTATTGAGAATTTTATTCGATTTCAAAAACGATGTTAGAATTGTCCATCTCTTTGTTAATATACTTCCTTTGGGTCATATAAACGTCGAAAGAATCTTTCAAAGATAATAAGATTTTAGATCGTTCCTAAGACTAAAATTACAAAGCGATATTCGGATAGTCAAAAATATATAGGTAAGTCTGACATTAGCTATCGAAAAGTTTATTTCGATCGGCTTGAAATTTACTATAGAAATACGAAATGGTTTTAAACTGATTGTCGTTTGTCCTATGATATTACACAGATATACTATATTATGTTTCTGCGACGCACAGAAGAGTAAATTGGCAATAATTGACTGTCTTTGTGATTTTGATCTCTGTGTTAAGTTAGATGTACGAGTGAGGAGTTCCTGGCTAAATAATATCGGCTCAGGTCTATCTTCAGGTTAAGTCGCTCTTACCTGGGTTGATTTGTGAATGGGTGACCACCCATCACCCCCTTTACATACCGAGTTTCCTCCGTGCCTCGGTAAGCACGTTAAACCGTTCGTCCCGGCAGTAATTTGTACTTACAACTTTGACAGTCGTTACAGGTAGTATTACCCAGTATTAACTGGGTTGTGGAGGTCAGATAGGCAGTCGCTCCATATAAAATACTGGTATTCAGCTGCATCCGGTTAGACTAGAAGCCGATCCTAACATAGTTGGGAAAAGGCTCGGCAGATGATGTTAAGTTAAAAGTGTTATTTTTCCAATTCTAGCTTTAGATAATCTACGGCAAACTTATATGGTAGGTAGATCATTTTGTACAAATTATGTTTTGATTCGTTTAACTCGTTAATCTAATACATATTCCGAAGACGTCCTTTAAGCATTCTGTACAATTTTTAAAAGCGTTTCAATTTTTGTTTTAAGTGTACTTTTGCAACCTCGAGGTCAAGCGTAAACTTTTTAAACCAGATGTCATTTGTTTCACTAGTCGACGTACAAAGGGAATCGACGTAGAGGGAATCATCATCATCAGCCTATTAATGTTCCCACTGCTGGGACACAGGCCTCCTCTATAAGAGAGGGAATGGGCTATAATCCACCACGCGGGCCCAGTGCGGATTGGTAGATGTCACATGTCTTCGATTTTTTTTGGTTCTAGGACATGCCGGTTTCCTCATGATGTTTTCCTTCACCGTTTTGAGAGCAGCGGTGATCAAATAAATTACACAAAGTAATGCGCCTATCTGGGTTTGAACCCACAAATTACTGTTCGTAAGTCGAGGCCGCCACAACTGGGCCACCGATGCTCAGTAGAGGGAATGATTCCATCAAACTAAGAAACTCTACGCAAAAATGATTGCTAGGAAACGATTTTTTTTCGAGGTGAAATATCATGTTTTGTGGTAGGATTCAACGTGAAGCACTCAAAACATTGTGCTGATGGATGGATTAAATAGTACAGGGAGACGTGGTGGTATTTATAAAAAGTAAAGATATTCGTATAACATTTAAAACTTAAACCTTTTTTGTTTTTGGTCCTCTATTATCTATAACTACATATTATAAAACAAAGTCGCTCACCGCGTTAGTCCCTATGTATGCTTAGATCTTTAAAACTACGCAACGAATTTTAATGCGGGTTTTTTTAATAGATTGAGTGATTCTAGAGGAAGGTTTTAATATATATTTTGCGGGCGGGCGAAGCAGCGGGCATTAGCTAGTTCTTAAATATTTCCCTACTAGAATGTTCCATGATGGTCTAGAACAAAAAAAAAATAATGCAATGACGAGGAGAACAAGGTGCCTTACGGCTTCGTTAACGGATCATAATATTTATTTATATGTTATTCTGTAAGGTGTATCTATGGGCCAAAGTAGCCTGAAAATAAAGGTTTAGTTATTATTATCTCCTTTATTCATCTTAACATCTTATTATTTACATTTAAAAATATTTAAAAAAAATAGTAGTCCACCGGTGTCGGGAGCAGGGTCCATTATTATTATTATTTTCTAAGCATTATTTATAGCTCGTTATAAATCAAAAATTATCCTTAACCCTAGTAATATTTGGAATTCGAAATCTCTATTTGACCGTACATATTCTTTAACAACTTAATAGATTTGACACACCTGCAGTAGAGCAAAAGCTTCCTCGTTGGTTGAGTGGTTGCAAACACGACTGCTGAGCATGAGGACCTGGGTTCAATTCCCGGGTCAGGCAAAAGTGTTATTGAGTTTTTTCAACAGGAATTTCTCAGTAGCAGTCACGAAGTTAGGATTTTAGCCCGTTTGATGGCAATAGGCGCGCCCCCTATAACATGAGCCGTGGCCGATAAACAGAAACAGAGCCAAAACCCAACCGAAACCGAGAACCCGAAACACACGGACGGCATGGAGGAAACCGAGTTTCCTCCGTGCCTCGGAAAGCACGTTAAGCCGTTGGTCCCGGCTGTCATTTGTAGATCTTTGACAGTCGTTAGGTAGTCAGAGGCCCGAAAAGTCTGACAACCAGTCTTACCAAGGGGTATCGTATTACCCGGTACTAACTGGGTTGTGGAGGTCAGATAAGCAGTCGCTCCATGTAAAATACTGGTATTCAGCTGCATCCGGTAAAACTGGAAGCCGACCCCAACATAGTTGGGAAAAGGCTAGGCAGATGATGAAACAGAAACAGAATAATTTTTGAACATGTTTTTTCGTTAGATGCATTGAGGCGATTACAAGAGCAAAATTAGCAACTCTATTTGTGGTGGTTCAAACTTCGGCTGAAATACTGTTAGAATAAGGTTCTAATCAGCTTGCACTACAAAGTGGTTGTTACGTCAGTCACTGCGGGCCGAATAGTGCGAAATGAGTGGTTTTTTGCAATTTACAAAAAATCTTTTGATTGGACTAAAAAATTAAAATACTATGATGCTAATATGTTGCTTGTAGAATTATTTGCTAAAAAAATCAGAATAATCGCATGTATTTTAGTATGGTTTTTATTCGTTAAAAAGAATTTTTTAGAGATTAGTTCGTGTTTTTTTTTTCTATCGAATAAAATTAGTTGTATTATGTTTTCAAAACACTATCGTACTAGTTTAGATCCTGAAGAATATCATATATTTTTCTGGTTTTGTTTATTGCAGTGAATCATATGATTTTTTGCATTATAAAACTCGTGTTTAGCTCATGTAATTGCCTTAAGTAGCTTATGCCGGCAGCTTTGCTCGCGTGTAGTTCGGTAACTGTCCCACGGGATCGTACCACCAGGGATAAAAAATATCCTATGTGTTAATCCAGGTTATAAACTATCCGTGTCCTAAATTTCATTCAAATCCATTCAATAGTTTTTGCGTGAAAGAGTAACAAACGTCCATATATATATCACAAAATTCCACATTTATAACATTAGTAGGATTTAGGAATTTGTGGAGCGAGCTAACTATTTAGAGTTAGTTACGGAAAAAGATTATTAGGAACAAAGATTATATTTCATGATAACTGAGGTCAAACACTCACATTTGAACTCTTCAATTGAATTTTTATTATTTTTATATTTATCTTAAAACAAACAAAATGATAAACTGACATAATTTCTTTATTATTTATTTCATGATTAGGGTTCCGTCAGTCGGCAAAAACGGAACCCTATAGGATCACTTTGTTGTCCGTTTGTCAAGACTCTTTTTCTCAGAAACGCGTGGAAGTATCAAGTTTTAAATTAATGTCGAATACTCAAATCTGCTACCCCTTGGAGCAGTAAAAAATTCAAACTACACTGGCCTGCAAAAAAACAATATATATATTTTTTTTTTCTAAAACAACACACAACAATTTTTATCAGCTTTATTAGTTTTTATGTACAAAATTAAACTCTTTTTCGAGTCGTTTTTGTTTCGAAAGTATATCTTGTGTACTTAAAAAGTTATTACAATTTTAAAAGTGTAGTAATCATTTTTGCAGGCCAGTGTAGTAAGTCAACGAAATCAAAAGATATGACCGTTAATGTCGCATATTTTGGAAAGCTCACGGTGTCGAGGAAGACGACTGCTCCACTACATTTACAGCGATGTAGAGTTAGCTCTCACAAGGAGTGCCCAATCGCAGATATGTAGTGAGCCGGAAGGTTGTGTCACTACCACAGTGCCTACAGACAGGGTGTAATACGGACTCGAGCCGTCAACCAAGCATTCTGTACATCAAACTAACACGCAAAAATGGTTGCTGGGAAACGACTTTTTTGGGGGTGTAAGATCACGTTTTACGGTACAACTCAATGTAACGCACTCAAAACATTGTGCTAGTGGACGCATTTAATAAGTACTTAAACGGTATGGAGGTATTTCAAGTAAAGTTATAATAAGGTCCAGCGTACACCACTGGAGGCGCAGCGGAGCGCATTTGAAGAAAACAATTTAAACTAAACCTTAACTACCTTGATATACGGTCGCGCGCATGCTCTTGTAGTAGCTTGAGGGCGCTCCGAGTACCGCGTGCGAATTTATTCTTATATTGACCTAAAAACAAACAAAAAACCCGACTGCTGAAAAATCTCGCTCTAACTAAAATCGGAGTTTACAAAATAAAACCGACTCCTATTCTTTTTGAAGTCTGTGGCAAAGCGGATACTCGGGCCGATCTGTATCCGGGCAAGCCACTTTTCAGGCGTCCATTTCGAGATTTTTATCAAATAGATAAGACCCATTCAAATCACAAATCATTACCACAAAAATATTCTAAATTGGGTCTCCCAATTACTTAAATAAAATCTCTTTTGACATTTCCTTTTGAGATTTTCTTATTAATTATAATGTTTTACGTTCCGACGCCTTTGGGTCTCACAATTGTAAAAGCCTATTAAATACAGGATGGATA
Source organism: Xestia xanthographa (assembly GCA_905147715.2). Taxonomy (NCBI): domain Eukaryota; kingdom Metazoa; phylum Arthropoda; class Insecta; order Lepidoptera; family Noctuidae; genus Xestia; species Xestia xanthographa. The sequence continues at coordinate 5,343,773 of LR990671.1, forward strand.
TGAATGAGTCGTCTTTTTATTCTATTGTGGGATACTAAAATGTTAAGGTTTTCGTTTTTGTGATATAGCGATTGAATAAAACAGGAGTTATTTTTTTTTAGAAAAAACGAAATGTCTGTAATTTCTAATGTTCAGCTTTAAATTAAATTTGATGTTCTCTTTGCTGTTCCAATTATTTTGTTAAAAGATGTTATTAAATACATTATTACTATATGTTGCTCGTGACTTCGTTTGCGTGGAAATTTTGATGTGTATGTGTGAGAGTAAAAAATAGCCTACGACCTATTCTCAGACCTAATAAATATTCACAAAAAAAAACATAAAAATCGGTCAAGCCGTTTCAGAGCAGTTCGTTGACAAACACTGTGACACGACATTTTTACATATTAGAAGATTAACCTTTTAAAATATATACAAAATATATAAAATACGTAGATTACCTTTTTGAATAAAATAATAATAATAAAAAAACGAACTTCACGTACATTTCCTGTATACAAAATACAAGCTCTTTCAACGGTTTTAAATCAAAACTATCAAAGTATTTTCTTTGCTTAAAAGGAGGCTCCAATCATCAACTTGTTGTTCTGAATTTGGTTAAGAAATAAACATTTTTTTATTTTTATTATTATTATTATTTATCACTATCATCAGAATCACTACATATTATAAAACAGTCCCCCACCGCGTCTGTCTGTCCCTATGTATGCTTAGATCTTTAAAACTACGCAACGGATTTTGATGCGGGTTTTTTTAATAGATAGAGTGATTCAAGAGGAAGGTTTTAGTATATAATTTGTCAAGCGGGCGAAGCCACGGGCATCAGCTAGTATAACTTAAATTAAAAATACATATCTGTACTCGCTAAATGGACAGTTTTCTATACCAAAAAGCCTTTTTTGAAGCACTTAAAATAGCCAGAACTCAATTTTTACAACCCAGTTTCGATACGGAACCCTAAAAAATATATAATACCGCCATTAAACGAACGCTGTGGTCGAAGATTGATTTCTCCAGAGATATAACTCGTGGCAGAGATAGAAAGGGCTATTAAGAGATTAGGAGTAGGTTGATAGATAAGCTGAAATAGTTCTCATGTATTTTAGTAACAGGGTTTATTTTAGCTTTTTGATTTGTCGCTCTTGGAGTACCTACTTTCGTTTCTATTTGTCTTATTATCTGAAGATGCTGATATTATTTGTTCAAGTATGAAGCATTACACATTTTCAAGAATTAAAAATGGTAAAATAATATTAATTATTATTATCGGTAATTATTTATTTTGCGGGTGAATTTAAAAAAATATATATATATTTTGTTTTTCGTAAATTTTATTTACGTTACGAATTTAATTTTTATTTAGTATTATTATTTGTTATAAAAAAAACATCACCTACTTAGTTAAGCATGCCAAAATTCATCATGTAATACTATATTTAAAATTCCGACAATGTTCTCAAGTGAAATCCTTGTAATTTTTTACTGAGATATTTTCTTTAACCAAAGAAAAGACATAATGATAGATTTGTAATTTATTGATGGTGGAATAAATTGCAAATCTATTTAGTCCGTCAGTTAGAGTATTGGAAAATAATGGACACGTATTTTTTGTTTTTGTAAATCCATGAATATTGACAAAGATAAAACGCATCAAAACTCGAGAGTGGGGGCTAGTGACACCACAACGCACTAAAAATTATAGCACGGCGTGACGTATGGAGAAATTTAAAAGCGTCGTATCTTCGACAATTTTGGTTTACGTAACAAAAGAAAAAATACGTGTCAAATATTTTTTGATAATCTAACTGACGGACTAATTAGAATTTTTCAGGACACAAGCCTATTGACAATAAGGAAATTGTTATTTTAAACTCCTTACTTATAACCGTTGCTTTAGGTTGAGGTGGATATGTTTTTACCCGACTACGGCAAAGCTAAAAGGGAGGGTTATAAGTTTAACAGTCTATGTCTGTTTGTTTAGCGCCTAAACTATTCATCCGATTTTGATGAATAAGGTGTAAATCGATTCGATAGTATGGCCGCAAAATTTTAACCGACTTCAACAATAGGAGGAGTCCATTTTACCTTACAAACCCCGAATTTAATAAGAGCGTGATTTTTCAGGTTTTTACCCGTGTGGTATCCGGCAGAGTAGAATAGAACCAACCCATTACACTCACGGGTATCGTATAAGGCTAAGGCGACTAATGTCTGGGGCAGAACACCTTGCACCTCCGTAGACCAGAGAATGGGCAGCAGCGATTTCTGTTAGTCTTTCATCACTGCGATCTCCAATCCGCCTGCCAAGCGTGGAGATTACGGCAAATTCCTCCCATCATGGGAGAGACTAATGTCCAGCAGTGGACGTTATGGGCTGTTGTTGTTGTGATTTTTCAGTATTCGGGTTTTTTAGTTGGAATATACAACACAAATTCTTGTTATTATTGTAGGATAGGATTGTAAAAGGAACGTATGAAAGTGTGTGAAATGGAATTTTGCGGTGTGAGTGAAAGGAACATGGGATGAAAGGGAAGAAAAAAGAACAAATGAGAAATGATAGAAGAATGGACGACGGGTAAAAGAGTAGAAGTTGATTTAAGACGGAATTTTATTTAAGAAGATATTTAAAGTTTTATTAATTGTGAGCCTAGGGTGTCCACTGTGCCGTGTTAGTATTAGTAATTTAATTCAAACCATTGAATGGTGTCAACTGGATATTTTTACTCTTGTTTTGTTCATTATTGTAATTGGTGTTTCTATGTTAATTATTGTAATTGGTGTTTACCGTTTTAATTAACTATAAATAAAGAAATAAACAACATGTTCAATATCTAGGCATTTTATTACCACGGTCCCGAATCTACATTATTATCGAAGGCTGCATCCATAAAAACAGACATAAAAAATACAACTAATTTGAAAACGTTCTTCTCTTTTTGAAGTCGGTTAAAAAGAAAAAAGAAATTCTCCGTCCGAATATAATTTCTATGCTGATCCATCACACATGTAGGTCATACCTACGTGACCCGGCTGAAGATTGATATAAACATGAAAAGGGTTAAAGGTTTGAGTTAGGTCAACCCCTAACCCCTTACCTTTTATTCAGCTTCAGTGTGTCTAGATTTAGCTTAATATTCGAATCCGTTCGGCGACGCATCGTTCTAAAACCGGGCACGCGCGCTTCGGAACTGAGCGGGGGACTGGGCGTCTGAGCGGGGCGAGGATTGCTAGCTTATAACTTAAAGGACGTAAACGACAAAATAGTTTTTGTTATTTAATTCAGTTGGGAACGATAATTTCAGAAATTTCTTCTACAATTTTAAAGAGTATGTATAGACTCATCTACGGAGAAAGTTTAGAGGCTTAAATTGGTCCCGTTTGCCCATAACATGCGAATCTCTTTTTAAAAAGAGGTATGTTTGATATTTTTTTCTCTGTTACAAAAGTTACTTAATCATGTATTGAAAACTATTAAAATAAGTAAGTAAGTTTTTATCATGAATTATCAGGTCACCAACTTATATTTTCATTTTTTTTGTAATTACTGACAAAAATTGAGATCATTGACTCCATGATTTCCAATGCGTCCTCTTAACCGAGCTACAAAGTATAGGTCATCACCTGCCGAGCCTTTTCCCAACTATGTTGGGGTCGGCTTCCTAGTATATATAGTAGGTTATACTAGTATTTTACATGGAGCGACTGAGTATCTGACCTCCACAACCCAGTTAGTACCGGGTAATACGATACCCTTTGGTAAGACTGGTTGTCAGACTTTTTGGGCGTCTGACTACCTAACTACTAGAAATTGAACTGTTATGCTCTTGCATCCAAGTCGAGGGAGACCCAGTCGACGGAGCCCCGTTCAGCGGGGCTCCTACTTCTGCAAGGTTTATAAAAAAATAACCACGAAGGGTATGGCGGGGTCTATTCCCTCGCTTTGTTTGCTCATTCGATTCTCGATTCGGGGTGCCCCAAGGCGGCCTAGGCAAAACTAGTTTGATGTCAACCACCTCATTGAAATTTGGTGCTCAATTTACTAAATTTGGTGATCAATTGATATTTTAGGTAATAGACTAAGTTGTCACAAAGTTATTTTTGGTGGTCTTACATTTTCCCCCATAAATTATCACTTGCTTTAGTGAAGGAAAACATGTCTGGACGGCATGTAAAGCCAAGACAGAGGCCAAAATTGTCAACGAATGAACTAAAAAAAATCCGATTTAAAAGGGAAGTTAATTTTTTTTAATAATTTCACGCGTCGAAGGTCGCGGGGCACAGCTAGTAGGTAAATAAAAATAATTGAAAGTATTAAAAAAACGTTGAACTTCGATGAGTTTCCAAAGAGACTACCTTTTTGCGACGCTACGCGCTTGCTACGGCGTAGCGATCACTGCTACGGCGTAGCGATCATTGCTACGGCGTAGCAATAGTTGCTACGACAGCGTAGGCCTCGGTTTTTACGTAAAGAATTTTATTTTAGGGCGCTTTGTTAAACATATTTGAAAGGTTGTTTTAAATGCAATTCACTATATACAGGATGACAGGGAAACTCGACCTATTCCTTGAAAGAAGTTATACTAGAGGTCATCATCATCTGACTAACCTTTTCTTCCAGTCTAACCGTATGCAGCTGAATACCAGTATTATGCATGGAACGACTGCCTATCTGAACTCCACAACCCAGTTAGTACTGGGTAATACGATACGCCTTGGTAAGACTGGTTGTTAGACTTTCGGGTCACTGACTACCTGTTACAACTGTCAAAAATCTACAAATGACAGCCAGGACCAACAGCTTAACATGCTTTCCGAGGCACGGAGGAAACTCGGTATGCAATGGGTGGTCATCCATCCACAGACCAACCTAGGCAAGCACGGCTTAACCTAAAGATCGACTCGAGTGGATGTTATTATTTAGCCACGAGTTCGTTAGAGGTCATTAGCAACAAATTAAGCCTAGTTAACTAGGGGTCAAAACTATATATTTAACGAGCTGTATGAGGCCTAAAGGCCCCAAAGTAATACAAGGTGTAAACAATTAAACTCTTCATGAAACCGTCAACCAAGCATTCTATACATCAAACTAAGTAACTCTAAAAAATATTGCTGGGAAATTATATTTTTTTTGGGGTGCAAAATCATGTTTACGGTAAAACTCAATGTAACGCTCTCAAAACATTGTGCTGATAGACGCATTTAATTAGGTGCATTTTTGACAATTTTGGTGAAGAAATCAATCTTTAGTTTTCTTAAAAAATAAGGATTTGGTATAACAAAAGAAAGTCCAAGCTCAAAGAATCTTCAAGAGGTCCAAGAATATCTCGATAACTTTTTAAGATATTTAAGTTTAAACTGTAGTGTGGCAAACAAAATTGATAATCGCCCACCAAAATCGAAAGTGCCCACCACGCTTTGATATTCACCCAATGAGAGGTTTTCCTTTTGAGGTATTAAAAAAAAACTTAGTTTCCAAAAACTCTATAGATTGCGTTGAACTGACTATGATAGTTGGTGCCAAAGCCAAAACGCTTGAAAAAAAAAACATAGCGTCACGTCAAATACGCTCGTTGACTGACACTTTCGTTTGTTTAACATGTGACTGTTCCTAAATTACCCTAGGCTGATAAAATTTTCGTTTTTCCTAATTCATGCTAATATTAGTATTTTGGTGAGTTTCCCCCGGACCTTCCGAATATAACGTAGTTTTCTCGCGCTTTGTTAAAATCAGTTTTTTCAAGTTCTGTTCCTTGCATTATCATACTAAGTCCAGCGTCATCTATCCAGCGACTAGGGAAGAGCTAAAAAGAAAATCCCTCATTGTAAACGGGTTATGGAGGTTTATTTAAAATAAAGTTATTACGTTAAACATTCATATTTAAAACATTAATATTTAAATAAAACTTAAGAAGGGTTGGAACTTTGACCCCCAATATCTTCGTAACTAGAAGGTTCCCAGGTATGGTCTAGAACTAAAAAATAATCGCAATGACGGGGAAAACAAGTACCTTTCGGCTTCGTTAGGGTCTATTTAAACCCTTTATAATGTTTTTAACTTCGTCCCTACCGCAACCACATTGTTGTTTCATATTCCAAATATGCTTAAAAATGCTCGCTTTGCCAACATTTTCATGGCATTAAAGAACAGACGGATTCTTGTAAAACGTTCTAGTTTTTACAAAGGTTACATTTTTGGTTTTCGTTATGAAGTATGGGCGCGTTTTCCACCATCTTTCTTCGTTTATTTAAGCAGGGAAGTATGACTATAAATAAAATCTAAGCAGTGATAGCCTGGTGAAAGTCGGACTGACAAGTCATAGGTTTCGAGCTCGAACCCAAAGACACGCACCACTGATTTTTTGGATTCTTGTCCATTCCTATGTCCAATTATCACTTGCTTCGGTGAAGGAAAACATCGTGAGGAAACCAGCATGCCTGAGAGATATTTATTTTAATTTTTTTTCTTTAAAATGTCTGGAAAGCGCTACCTTTTGGCATTAAAAAAGCTGACAGAAAAATTCACTTTCAAAAGAAAAGTTTGTAAATACTTTTTAAGTCAGACTAAACAGCTCTCAATTTGAAGTCTAGTCACATCATCATCACATCATCAGCCTATTAATGTTTCCACTGCTGGGACACAGGCCTCCTCTCTATGAGAGGGAATGGGCTATAATCTACCGCGCGGGCCCGGTGCGGGTTGGTAGATGTCACATGTCTCCGAATGTTTGGTTCTAGGACATGCCGGTTTCCTCACGATGTTTTCCTTCACCATTTTGAGAGCAGCGGTGATCAAATAAATTACACAAAGTAATGTGCCTGTCTGGGTTCGAACCCGCGACTTACTGTTCGTAAGTCGGGGCCGCCACCACTGGGCCACCGCTGCCCTAGTCTAGTCATAATAATAATTATTAGGTTTCTAGTTATTTTTCTGTTTAATTTTTGGTATTTGATAAAATATCTATTAGCTTATTTTATCTGTATATATGTATTAGTATCAATCTAGGTATATATAAACTATCGTTAACAAGAAGTTAGTTTTTTTAGACATTATTTTCTACCATATCACTATGTTTTCCTATTTAACCCAAAGGTTGACTGGTAGAGAATGCCCTATGTACTACTATTGTTCATGAAGCTTAAATAAATAAATATTTCTTGGCGGTATATAAAGCGAAAAAGCACATGCAGGCTCACCTCCTAACTATACTGATGAAATGTATATGTAGTATTAGGTACCATTAGCTCAGACGAAATCTAACCATGTTTTAAACAAAATCCCGTGGACACGATGTCCACATCTGTTTACCACTCGTATTGTATTGTATTTTCATTCTTTCGCCCCTTTTGAGGGTTCCTTAGTCAACTAGGAACCCTTATAGTTTCGCCATGTCTGTCCGTCCGTCCGTCCGTCTGTCCGTCCTCGCTTAATCTCTGTGACCGTTAGCATTAGAAAGCTAAAATTTGGTGCCAATATGTATATCAATCACGCCGACAAAGTAGTAAAATAAAAATTGGAAAAAAATGTTTTATTAGGGTAGTCCCCCTATATGTAAAGTGGGAAGTGATTTTTTTTAATTTAAACCCTAACGTGTGATATATTGTTGGAAAGGTATTTAAAAATGAATAGGGGTTTTCTAAAATCATTTTTTGATAATGTCAATAATTTCGGAAATAATCGCTTCAAAAGTAAAAAACAAGGTGTCCCCTTTTGAACCATAAGTTTAGAAAATATGAAAAAAATCTGAAAAGTAGAACTTTATAAGGACTTTCTAGGAAAATCATTTTGAACTTGATGGAAACAACAGTTTTTGTACAAAAAAGACAAAAAGTTGTACAAAATAATTTCTGGACCGGAACTCTACACTGAGCGTGGCCCGACACGCTCTTGGCCGGTTTTTTCATTAACAAAGACAAGGGATCAGATGCTGCGATGCTATTGGTTGATGAGCGTACATAAGCGCTTCAATAGCAGCCGCATGCTGCAAACAAAAAGAGCCGTATCGGTGGTATGATTTCGTCCGTTGAGACTGTACATCTCTGTTTAACCCTTTGGAGATTATAGGCGTGATGTTAGATTCCTATGTTAAGTCTCTCTAATCTCAGATTATAGTAGCAATTACGCAAATCATTCCAATATGACTATAACTTCAACCAAATCAAAATTAATTATTCAGACAAAAGCGCAGACGGGCCGGAAACGGCGCCATATTGGTGGAAACGGCTCGTTACCGCCGTCGACTTACTTCCGTGCGCCATCTTGAATACGTCACCAGCCTCATTGTGGCCATTTTGTAATTATTAATTGGGGAGATGCTGCTAATGGGGAATTTTTAAGGCTCTTTTCATATTTAAGAATTAACCTGTTTAAGGCGACTACAGGAGCTAAACGCGAGTTTTATAATGCAAAAAAGCATATGATTCACTGCAATAAGCAAAACAAGAAAAATATATGATATTCTTCAGGATATATGCTAGTACGATAGTGTTTTAAAAACATAATACAACAAATTTCATTTGATAAAAAAAAAATCACGAACTTATAACTAAAAAAATATTTTAACGAGTAAAAACCATACTAAAATACATGCGATCATTCTGATTTTTTGGCAAATAATTCTACAAGCAACATATTAGCATCATAGTGTTTTACATTTTTAATCCAATCAATAGTTTTTTTGCAAATCGCAAAAAAACCACTCATTTCGCACTATTCGGCCGCAGTTACTGACGTAACAACCACTTGGTAGTGCAAGCTGATTAGAACTTCATTCTAACAGCATTTGAAACGATGTTTGAACCACCACAAATAGAGTTGCTAATTTATCTCATGTAATCGCCTTAAAATATCTCTGCTTTTATGTGTAAGAAAGCGGTGGTATGGCCGTCGAACAGCTAAGTCATAGGTCTCGACTTAGAACCCGAGACACACACTTCTGATTTTTCGAATTCATGTGCGTATTGTATAATTATCACTTGCTTCGGTGAAGGACAACATCGTGAGGAAACCAGCATGCCTGAGAGATATTTCTCGACGGCATGTAAAGCTAAGTCAGAGGCCCTTGAGCGGCATAACAACTCTGACACCAGATTAGATACTAACTACACGATAAAGAAAGCAAACTGATGACTTCAGGCATTTGAGAAAGCCTATGGGAAGTCATCAAATGACTCCTCCCGCTCTGGGCGGAGCAGGAGGGAGTGTCAGACTTTTACTGACTAAAACCCATCCATGTTCCTTCATCACCCTTTGTGTTCCGGGGCCACGGTATCTCTTTCGAACAGTCCCGCAGCCGGGTGATGACTTCAGGCCTAAAGTAGTGTTATTTTTTCTTCTTACAGAGTTCAACTAAACCATCAACATGGGCGTCGCATCAGACGGCTTTACCAGCCGGTGGAAGGCGAAGATAGCTGCCTTGAGGGAGTCCAGGAAACTGGTCCTGGTCATTGTTGCCATCGCTCTTCTGCTTGACAACATGCTGTTGACAACTGTCGGTAAGATTAAAAATAATAATAATCAATTTATTTCAGGTAACAAAGACCCTTACATAAATACCTTAACCTAAAAAAAGTAGGAAATAAAGGTCATTAACCCTCATACATTTATTCAAATACATAATTCCGAAAACAGAAATAATGACATAAACTTGTCCCGAAACTACCCTTATCGTGATCCTTGACTTTTTCTAGTAATAAACAAGAGCGTGTCGGGCCACGCTCAGTGTAAGGTTCCATAGTTTCCCGTCCGTCAAAATAAGTGTTCCCACTTATGAGTTTAAATGTGGGTATCCATTATGTAAAAATGCTTGCATATACGAATATACTACAAACTTGGTCCAGAAATTATTTTGTACAAATTTTTGTCTTTTTTGTACAAAAACTGTTGTTTCCATCAAGTTCAAAATAATTTTCCTAGAAAGTCCTTATAAAGTTCTACTTTTCAGATTTTTTTCATATTTTCTAAACTTATGGTTCAAAAGTTAGAGGGGGGGGGGGGGGGGACACATTGTTTTTTACTTTTGGAGCGATTATTTCCGAAATTATTGACATTATCAAAACATGATTTTAGGAAACCCCTATTCATTTTTAAATACCTTTCCAACAATATACCACACGTTAGGGTTGAAATTTAAAAAAAAAAATCACTTCCCACTTTACATATAGGGGGGCTACCCTAATAAAACATTTTTTTCCAATTTTTATTTTACCACTTTGTCGGTGTGATTGATATACATATTGGTACCAAATTTCAGCTTTCTAGTGCTAACGGTCACAGAGATTAAGCGAGGACGGACAGACGGACGGACGGACGGACAGACATGGCGAAACTATAAGGGTTCCTAGTTGACTACGGAACCCTAAAAACGATTCTTAATGTATTGTCGGGGTACCTACGCAGAGAAATTAAGGAAAGAGCAATGACCTTTAATTCCTACTTATCTGGCACTAACTATAATAACAATTTTTGTTAGTATATGCAACTTAAAACTATGTTAGTATAGCACTTAACTTGTAAGATGTTTTGTGCGTTCTTGTGGAATTTGTCCGCGGAAGCGACGGAACACCACATCCTGCGGCCAAAAACTTTCTTCCATCACCAAATGGAGCATACACGTTGGGATGCGCACCACAAATGCCTTAAAATTGACGTTGCGGCGCGACTTCAGTAGCTGTAACACGCACCTCTGACCTCTGATCTGTTCTTCTTTGGTGCACGTACTCCTCGATGTCCACTGCCTCAGTGGTATAATGTAGGCGAGATATGTACACCGGGGTCTTCGGCTTAGCTTCATCATCAGCCTACAGCAGGACATAGGCCTCCTCAATCGCAAGCCACCTCAACACAATTCTCTGCAGCTCTCATATAGTTGCTACCAGCCACCCTGCTCGTATCGTCGCTCCACACTCGCCTAAGAGCGTCCCACCTTACGTTTGCCGATTCGCAGCCTCCACTCAAGTACACGTCTACCACAACGGTCATCGGTTCTACGGCTAATATGACCGACCCATTGCCACTTCAGCTTACTTATTCTGTGAGCTATGTCGATAAGATAAGATTATGTATCGTAGATTTATTGGAACGGGGTTAGCTTTCGGCGACTTCATTACCAAACGTATGAGAACGAACTGCATTGATAGAATTGGGAATCGCTTATGAGAAATACAATATGAGTGTTTTACTCTATCAATAACTAGCGGACGTCACGCGGTTTCACCCGCGTAGTTCCCGTTCCCTTGGGAGTACGGAGATAAAATATAGCCTATGTTACTTAGGGTGAATGTAGCTCTCTAATGGTGAATGAATTTTTGAAATAAGAGCTGTAGTTTTTGAGTTTATTCATTACAAACATACACACATACAAAAAAATACAAATCTTTCCTCTTTATAATATTAGTGTAGATTACTTGGAACCTCATTTAAGTGTCCCACACAATTCAAAAGCGAACTTATTAACCGACTTCAAAAAAGGAGGAGGTGCTATGTTCGGATGCATGTATTTATTTATGTACCTATGTTCATTGATATTTCTGTCAATTATGGACCGATTTACGAGAAGTTTTTTTTCATCCCATCTATTCGAAAAGGACGACTTGGTTCGCCTTTAAGTGCACCCAAAGGTGGTGTTTTCTATAAGAAACTTTTACCGGGCAGTAATGAGTTTTTAATCCTCTTTATAGATGTTCCAAATTCAAAAAGTGCGCCGCAAAGATAATTGCGGCGCACTTTTTGAATTTGGAACATCTTAGTGTTCAGCGCCGAAAGAAATCGAACGCAAATATTGTTTGAATAAAGACTGGCTGGTACGACGGCCCAGTCGCACCGCCGCCGGCCGCCGCGCTGACTGAATAAAAAAAAGAAATCAAATTAAAAACGCGCGAACTACAGACCGCGTTTTCGTCAATTTTCATGAATTGTTAGAAATTCATGGTTTTGTTTTGAAAAATGAGTTCTTCAAGTGACAGTGAATAAAAAACACAATAAAGTGAAAAATAACTTTAGATCTTCAGAAGTCGGTTACCTTTGTTTGATTCATTTAGTTTTTTTTTTTCACCGACTTCTGAAGCTAAAGTTATTTTTAACGTTTTTGTGTTTTGTGAAGTCGGTTTTATTTTATGCAAAAAAGTTTTTTTTATTTTGCCATTTTTAGTTGTAATATCCTATCCAAATATTAGATATGCATTTATTTTACATGTTGAAATTAGACCACACGACTGAAGTAAAAATGTTCATAAAATGAAAACTACTGGGCCAAACTATGTTAAATTTTTATAGGACCAAATGGCAACTATTCCGCATCAAACTAAAGAATAATCACGTCAATCGGCTCATAAATATCAGCGTAATCGGTGTAAATACATAAAAAGAACAGTCGAATTACCTCCTTTTTGAAGTCGGTTAAAATTATGAGGCGCCTTTTATTTTCTCATAGTGGGTGATGAAAAGTAGAGTGTATCACTCGGGCGCAAAATATATTTTTGGCTCGGGCGACGTACTTTGAATCCCTCGCTACGTTCAGGATTCTAATAAAGAATCCCTCGCTACGCTCGGGATTCTACTCTAGAATCCCTCACTTCGCTCTGGATTCAAAAAAGCGCCCTCGCCGTAAAAATATTATTTTGCTCCCTTATGATACAATCTACTATTGTGGTGGTCCCATTTTATTAACTTTGTTTGGGTAGTTTATGAGTTAGCATATAATACTTATATTTTCTTCTAGGGTTTAAGTTATCGATTTCCTAATATTGTCTAGTTACAATAGAAAATGAAGACATGACAGGAATTTGTGTGGAATGCTTTAAAAAAGTAAAGGGGAAAAAGAAGCCGACTTCAAAAAAGCCTTTAAAAACTCATAAAACGTACTTTTAGAAGTCAGTAGATAACATCTTATGTCAATAAAACAAAAAAGACACCGACTTCCTAAAGTAAAGTTATTTTAGACTTTTTTTGAAAGGCGTTTTTTTTAAGTGAAAACTTCTTTAGGCGCGTTGAGCACTTTTTGGGTAAAGGAAAAACATTGAACTCATCGCCACGTAACGTAACGTGCGGTCACGCTTCGTAGCCGTTCGTAGCACTCGTAGCATCCGCTACTGCGTAACACCACATAGGCATACGCGGGGCATAACCAGTGCTACGACTGGGGCGGGGCCTGTGTACTTTCTGATTTCACTTCTATCGGCAGTCCCCAAAGACTGTTTATTTATTTTTTACACGACTGCCCAAAAAAAGGAGTGTTATGTTTTCAGGGTTCATGTATGTATGTATGTATGTATGTTTGTGCGTTTCTTTATTCCACTATAACTTCTAAACGCCTAAACCGATTTCGATGTACGTGGTATCGTTAGAATCCTTGTATTACTCCGGGTAACATAGGCTAGTGAATAATTAATTAATGTATAATTACACGACTGCCCAAAAAAAGGAGTGTTATGTTTTCAGGGTTCATGTATGTATGTATGTATGTTTGTGCGTTTCTTTATTCCACTATAACTTCTAAACGCCTAAACCGATTTCGATGTACGTGGTATCGTTAGAATCCTTGTATTACTCCGGGTAACATAGGCTAGTGAATAATTAATTAATGTATAAACTACTGCTATAAAATCTAAACATATAAAAGAAGAAACTGACTGACTGACATCAACGCACAGCCCAAACCACTGGGTCTACAGATTCCAAATTTGGCAAGTAGGTTCCTTATGTAGGTTAGGGGTGCACTACGAAAGGATTTTTCAAAACTCACCCCCTAAGGGGGTGAAACGGGGCTCCACAATTTGTATGGGGAAACAAGATTAGTTAGACTATTATATTTGAAACTTCACAGGAGTACTCATATTTTTAAATGAGTAGAAACGGGTTTCAAAGAGGGGGAAATGGGGTGACAAAGTCTGAAAATCTATGCACAGCCCAAAACGCAAAGTCTATTAAGTATTCTAAATTTGGCACATAGGTTCCTCATGAGGTTTAGGGAAGTACTAAGACGTGATTTTTCAAAATTCACCCCCTAAGGGGTTGAAACGGTGGTCCAAAGTTTACATGGGGAAATAAGATTAGTAAGACTATTTTATTTCATCACAGGAATATTCCTATCAACAAAAGAGTAAACATTTGTGTTTCAGGATTTTTCAGAAATCAACTCCAAAAGGGGAATGGGGTGACACAGTCTGAAAATCAACATGTTACTCAATACTCAATTCTTTATTGCATTCCAAAATGTACGCTTAGGTGGTAAACATTTCTTTGGGAACTGTCGTGGACCCTGTGAGGCACAGCAAAAGTAAGATAGTGTGGAGAGGACTTATTATTTAAGTATCTTATAAATCTAACTTATTCAATAAAACATTATTTTAGTGTTTGTATGGTGTATCGGGTCGGCTGTATTACAAAAACAACGATTTTAAGATTTAATGTAGCGGACCAGAAATACCATCATCCCCTGTTGGGGTGTGTAGTTGAAATATCTTAAAATCAATATGGGTGTCGATTCCGAGATTATCAGGGGTACTGATTACGAATATGGCATTTATTTTGAGATCCAGAAGATGGCGGATTCGACTTCTTTACAGGGTTATTTTTTATTTATTGTAATGATTGTGATAACGATAATGATGATTGTGATAACGATGATGATTATTGTGATTACGATGATAATGATTGTGATTACGATGATGATTGTGATAATGATGATAATGGTTATGATAACGATGATGATGATTGTGATAATGATGATGATATTTTGATAATGATGACTGTATTGTGTTGAGCCCTCGTGTTAATAAACGAAGTCTACTCAACGGTATCTTTCATTCCAACAAACATAACAATTACGATGATAATGATTGTGATAACGATGATGGTGATAGTGATAGTGATAGTGATTGTAATAGTAATGGTGATAGTGATTTGTGATTGTGATAGTGTCAGTGATAATGATGATGATGGTGATTGTGATGATTATAATTGTGTTGATTATGAAATTTGGCACATAGATAGTTTATAACCTGGATTTACATGTAGGATACTATTTATCCTTTCAGTATGATCCTGTGAGACAGTTACCGAATTTCACGCGGGCTAAACCGCGGGCAACAGCTAGTAATTTAAATAATAATAATTAAACACTGCAATATGGGTATCAAATTAAAGGGCTCATCATGTGGATTTGAAAATAATATGCCATGACCATTTTAATGAAAAAAAACTCAAATCTCAAAAAACTCAAAGCATTTATTTCAATTAGACTATTACGGCACTTTTGAATGTCAAATATACAACAAAAAAAACAAAGCTACAGTCCCAGTCACAAGACATAATAACTTGAGAAAGTACTGTAGTTGCCCATTCCCTAGCGTAGAAAAATGTGTTAATAATTATTTATCTATACAAGATACGCGCGGATGATTATGTTAGTAGGTTTGTGAACTTTAAAGTGATAAATGTACACCAAAATAAATAAAATGCGAAATTCTCCATCTTATTATAATCGTAACTAAAAAGTGTAAAATAAATAAAATAATTAAAAAAATTAAAAAACCCGACTGCGTAAAAATAACTAGGTAATAACTTTAAATAAAAACTGAAAAGAAAAAAACAAGTTCAATAATAAATTCTAATACGGAACATATTGACTGCAACAGTCGGGACCCATTAAATAATCTAGACTAAAATCATTACATGCAATATGGGTCCCGACTGTTGCAGTCAATATGTTCCGTATTAGAATTTATTATTGAACTTGTTTTTTTCTTTTCAGTTTTTATTTAAAGTTATTACCTAGTTATTTTTACGCAGTCGGGTTTTTTAATTTTTTTATTTATATTTCATCCTCAACACCTAAGTTTTCTCACCAATAACTGTTCAAATACTCTTTTATAGTCCGAGCGAATTCGTTAAGTATTTCCCAGGGATTCTTTCCAGAGGAAAGATGTGCTATTACGCGATCTAATGAATTGCAGATGAGGTAGAGCACTCTTCTGATTGTACTCCGCCATCTTGGATTGTGTCTGGCTGGATAGGAAGCCGTTTAGAACGGTTCTGATTTTGAATTGGAAAGAGGTAGAATAGAATACAAGGTGTAAATGGTCCTTTTACGAAGCTGTCAACCAAGCATTCTGTACACCAAACTAAGTAACTTTACGCAAAAATTATTGCTGGGAAACAACTTTTTATTTTAGGGTGTAAAATCACGTTTTACGGTAGGTCTCAATATAACGCACTCAAAACATTGTGCTGATGGATGCATTGAATAGCACGTGGAAGTTTTTAAATTAAAGTTATAACATTAAAAACTTGTATTAAAAAAAAATGTGAGCCGTCACGGGACGCCTGGCAGATGTGAAACATCGAAATTATTTTGTACAAGTAATATGCTTAAAAAAAAACAAACAAAATAAAATAAAAACAAAATTACTCGATTCACAAAAAGAAAATCCTTAGGCTGGGATCGAACTCAAAGTCACGATATTGTAACCTAGCGCTGTGCCCCGAGACCAGCTGGCTTGTTGTAAACCGTGGTGAATATGTAGATTATATGCTGCTTCAACAAGTTGATAATGTTCGGGATTGTTCGGGCTGGATTGACAACTTGACAGTTCCACGCGTCGCCACGGCATGCGTCGCCACGCCATTTTTAGGGTTCCGTAGTCAACTAGGAACCCTTATAGTTTCGCCATGTCTGTCCGTCCGTCCGTCCGTCTGTCCGTCCTCGCTTAATCTCTGTGACCGTTAGCACTAGAAAGCTGAAATTTGGTACCAATATGTATATCAATCACGCCGACAAAGTGGTAAAATAAAAATTGGAAAAAAATGTTTTATTAGGGTAGCCCCCCTATATTATGTAAAGTGGGAAGTGATTATTTTTTTCAACCCTAACGTGTGATATTGTTGGCAAGGTACTTAAAAAATGAATAGGGGTTTCCTAAAGTATTTTTTTGATAATGTCAATAATTTCGGAAATAATCGCTCCAAAAGTGAAAAACAATGTGTGTGTCCCCCCCCCCCTCTAACTTTTGAACCATAAGTTTAGAAAATATAAAAAAAATCTGAAAAGTAGAACTTTATAAGGACTTTCTAGGAAAATCATTTTGAACTTGATGGAAACAACAGTTTTTGTACAAAAAAGACAAAAAGTTGAACAAAATAATTTCTGGACTAAGTTTGTAGTATATTCGTATATGCAAGCATTTTTACATAATGGATACCCACATTTAAACTCATAAGTGGGAACACTTATTGTGACGGACGGGAAACTACGGAACCCTACACTGAGCGTGGCCCGACACGCTCTTGGCCGGTTTTTTTTTGGTTTTACCCGCGCCTATAGATGTTTCACATCAAAAAGTTGGGACTGTTGTTTTTTTTTACTCTATATATGACCGTGATCACAGAGGAGCTCGTGGCTAAAATAATAACAGCCGCTCGGGTCGATCGTTAGGTTAAGCCGTGCTTGCCTAGGTTGGTCTGTGGATGGGTGACCACCCATTACATACCGAGTTTCCTCCGTGCCTCGGAAAGCACGTTAAGCCGTTGGTCCCGGCTGTCATTTGTAGATCTTTGACAGTCGTTAGGTAGTCAGAGGCCCGAAAAGTCTGACAACCAGTCTTACCAAGGGGTATCATATTACCCGGTACTAACTGGGTTGTGGAGGTCAGATAGGCAGTCGCTCCATGTAAAATACTGGTATTCAGCTGCATTCGGTAAAACTGGAAGCCGACCCCAACACAGTTGGGAAAAGGCTAGGCAGATTGATATGACCGTGATCATATGAAGTAAAAGTATATATACTATTAAAATCCGTCTAAATCTAAAATTCAAAGTTTTTGTGACTGGATACCACACACCATATTAATCTGGTAGAAGTAATAGATTTATTTTGACATTGTATGCTAGGCCGAAAGACTTATGCTCTACCGCCCCTTGACCTCTATAACATTAGTATCACTACATATTATAAAACAAAGTCCCCCGCCGCGTCTGTCTGTCCCTATGTATGCTTAGATCTTTAAAACTACGCAACGGATTTTGAAGCGGGTTTTTTCTATAGATAGAGCTGATTCAAGAGGAAGGTTTTAGTATATAATTTGCGGACGAGCAAAGCCGCGGGCATCAGCTAGTACTTAATATTATAAAGCTGAAGAGTTTGTTTGGTTGAACGCGCTAATCTCAGGAACTACTAGTTCGAATTGAAAAATTATTTTAGGGTTGGATAGCTTATTTATCGAGAAAGGCACAAGGCAAAGGCGCAAGGCTTATAACATCACGGTACGACCAAAAGGTGCGGAGCATCAATTAAAAATGTTACAAAAACGGGGAAAATACAATTTTTATAATAATTTCCCGCGAACAAAGGCAATGTAATACTAGTTAATTATAAAACAAAAGAATAGTTGTAATGAAATATGTCTCACATCTTAAACACGCGATTCTCCTCTATACTGAACTCGGTATAGTACGGAAGCTGGGGCAATTTCCCCGTCGCTGAGATCAAAGTGAAATTCACTTAGCCGCCTCATCAAAAGAGCCGACTCCTAGTGTTGGGGCGGCGCTTTAAGATTGTCGATACAATTTATTGTAGTACACTAAGGAATATGCATAAATTTTCTTTTTTTTTATTTCGATACGGAATGTTAAAGTACTATAAAAATAATGACAAAAAGCGAAAACAAGACATAAATCGGCCAAACAACACAAAAGGTATAACCATTTAAACTTTTGTTTCTATCTCTTTCTAGATAAACGGAATTTAGTATGGATTTTGTACGTCAATGCAGCGAATGACATCATTCGCTGTATCGGATCTCTCTGTCTAATCAGCAGTTTAACCTGTACTTTTTTAGGAAAGCTGGGAAACTAACCTCTGAATATAATAAATTCATATTTTTTCCTTATTCTAGAGTGGTTTTTATGCACACAATAAAAAATAAAAATGTTTGACGTTTATCGTGACATTTATGCGAGGTTGTAGATATGACGTTTACCTAATAATTCAAAATTACATTTTGATTCAAATTTACGGCCCTGCAGGCCTATTACGTATCTCTGTTGACAGCTCGAAATGATAGTAACTGGGCTCACTATCCATTAAATAACTGTCAAAAGGTTAGTTTCGTATTATGTATTACCAGTTGCTATCAAATATGACGTCATAGGTGCCTATCGTGGCTGATAGTCACCGTAACATATTTTGACAGACGCTTTCGTATCGATTCTTCTAATATTGCAAATATGTAAGCATAGTGGGCATCAAATTCAAGACCACTGAGTTTGAAGTGGCTTTCGTGAAAGACGTTACACCGTACCCGGGCTGTTAGTCACCGTAAAGTGATATCCACTCTGTGTAATACTAATACCAATATTTTGACATTCACGGTTGTCATCAAAGTTCGGTGTACAACTGAAGCTTGATAGTCACTGGATATCAGAAAGATACGTAATAGGCCTGCTGGTCAGTTGTTATGACTTCAGGAACCCCAAAGCGGGAAATCCACCTATTAGTGAAAGTTTCAGCTGTTTCTTCTGCAGTTATCCCAGCCATTGGCCAAACTTCAGGCCACCGAGTCCATCTATCAACAGCTGTTAAACAATATTGGAAACCCTTGCTTATTGGCAGTGGGCCGATGATGTCGATGTGGACGTCAGAAATACAATTACAAATACAATCAAAATTACATTTTGGGTTATTCGTTCAGAAGCAAACTTCAGAAAAGTAAAATAAAACACTTTTATTTTGATCAAGACTGATCCTTCCCTATATTTCTGATACTGATACTGTTAGCGTGCGTCATCCCACTGCTGGGCAAAGGTCTCTCCCCATGACTACCCTTTGTTTCGATCCAGGCCCAATGTAGACCACTGGTCGTTGGTTTTTTTCCAACTCGTCCCGCCATCTTCAACGAGGTTGCCGCGACGCTTTCTTCCTATATTTCTATGGGGGAAAATATAATGACCACCAAAAATAACTTTTTGACCACTAAAATCTATCACCTAAAATATCAATTGATCTCCAAATTTAGTAAATTGAGCACCAAAGTTTAACGAGGTGGTTGATGACAAACTAGTTTTGCCTAGGCTGACTTGGGGCACCCCGACACGGATAGATTAGTTTAGAAGTTAGTTCGCTCGCTCATTCGACCCCGCCACACCCTTCGTGGTTATTTTTTTATAAACCATTCAGAAGTAGGAGCCTCGCAAAGCAGGGCTCCGTCGACCGGGTCTCCCTCGACTCGGATGCAAGAGCATATCAGTTCAATTTCTGGTGGTCATTAACTAAAAAAAAATGTTTGGTTCTAATTTCAAGATAAAATGGGGATTAATTTTGGTTATCATTTACTAATTTTGGCAACCAAAAGTGATTTTTTTGCCGTTACATATGGCTAAATCTGGTGGTTCGGTAATTGTATGCCTATTTCTATCGACAGTAAAAATTATCGACACTGCCCCCTCACTAGTCAAGACAAGGTTCTCGTCGTCGCATTTCAAATCATATTTCGTCGAGTTTTCACCCTTTTGGTCCCGGGTAGCATTTAACTTTGTTAAATAGTTGGAAATTGCCTTTTGGCTTGCTCGACTTTATTATATAACCCGCACACCGGGATATTATGAGTTTTGCTTTTGAAGTCCGGTCTACACGGTCTTACAGTGTCCATTCAATTTTGTGTTTTATGAACTGTTGTCCAAGAAATGTTATTCATTATTTATTTTTGTCCTAGAACCAAAAAAATTGAAGACATGTGACATCTACCAACCCGCACTGGGCCCGCGTGGTGGATTATAGCCCATTCCCTCTCATAGAGAGGAGGCCTGTGTCCCAGCAGTGACTGTGGGAATATTAATAGGCTGATGATGATGATTTATTTACTTTAGCCATCCTTTAAAAGAACGTTCTAATAAGAAGAACACATTGAAGTTATGGAAGGTGTAAACGACCTCATCACGAAGCCGTCAACCAAGCATTCTGTACATCAAACTAAGTAACTTTACGCAAAAATTATTGCTGGGAAACAATGACGTATTATATATAGACACGTCATGAACCAAGATCGCGGCGCTTAAAAACGGCGAAAATACTAGAACTACTTATAAGCGTGAAGAAAGAGAAAGAAAATATGACACCGAACGGCGGGATGCCTGTTGCGAGAGGGAGATAAATATACATCTTCAGTCACGTCACAGGATTTATTAAATTATAAACAAACGTAGCGTCGCGCGACAGGTTGGTGCGTAACTAAGCGCGATGTGGCCAATTGGCTTCATTTCATGTTGTCATTTTAGAGTGCGGACAACGTATCTATAGTTTATATATCATTGCTGGGAAACGACTTTTTTTGGGGTGAAAATTTACGTTTTACGGTAGAACTCGATGTAACGCACTCAAAACATTGTGCTGATGGATGGATTTAATAGTACGGGGGTCGTGGAGGTGTTTAAAGTAAAGTTATAATATTGAAAACGTTTATTAAAAAAAATGAATTTGTGAAACAGTTGGAACGTTGTAACCCTCTGTTGGAACCCTCAGTCTCCGTAACTAGTAGGTATGGTCTAAAATAAAAAAAAATATACGGGGGGGGTTTACTCCCTTTATAGTGCTGAATGATCCCCGGGAGTTTTTAATAATAAATTCTTTAATAAATTTTTGGTTATAATTCGTGAAATTGACTAGTACTTATTTTGAAGAAACAATTTCCAGTACTATTTCTATATTTACACAGTCGGCCTAGAAGTAGGAATAAAAAAAAATTGCTGTTTCCCACAAAAAAATACAGGTGAAAAATTTCTATAGGGCCTCGTTTTAGGGTTCCGTAGTCAACTAGGAACCCTTATAGTTTCGCCATGTCTGTCCGTCGGTCTGTCCGTCCTCGCTTAATCTCTGTGACCGTTAGCACTAGAAAGCTGAAAGTTGGTACCAATATGTATATCAATCACGCCGACAAAGTGGTAAAATAAAAATTGGAAAATAATGTTTTATTAGGGTAGCCCCCCTATATGTAAAGTGGGAAGTGTTTTTTTTTTTTTAATTTCAACCCTAACGTGTGATATATTGTTGGAAAGGTATTTAAAAATGAATAGGGGTTTCCTAAAATCATTTTTTGATAATGTCAATAATTTCGGAAATAATCGCTCCAAAAGTAAAAAACAATGTGTCCCCCCCTCTAACTTTTGAACCATAAGTTTAGAAAATATGAAAAAAATCTGAAAAGTAGAACTTTATAAGGACTTTCTAGGAAAATTATTTTGAACTTGATGGAAACAACAGTTTTTGTACAAAAAGACAAAAAGTTGTACAAAATAATTTCTGGACTAAGTTTGTAGTATATTCGTATATGCAAGCATTTTTACATAATGGATCAGCCACCTTTAAACTCATAAGTGGGAACACTTATTGTGACGGACGGGAAACTACGGAACCCTACACTGAGCGTGGCCCGACACGCTCTTGGCCGGTTTTTTGAAATTTATCATCGGTATTTTTTTTTAATCAGCTTTTCAGTTTGTGTGTCGAGGTCCCTTCCTTTTATTTTCTTCTTATAAATATGGCGATTATGATTTCTCTCTGATCCTTTATTTATTTACTAATGTTCACCTACAGCACATACATACACTTACATAAACTAAATCATACGGTAACATTCTACTAAATATGCCAATTACAGGTAAACACAACATTGACAACAAAGACGCCGCAGATTACCGCTTAGTTGCGGTGAGAATAGCGGTCATTGACCCACCTACATTTATTAAACTTCTTAACTTTGAAAACCAAAAATAAGACTGTTCAAGCCTGGCGTCATCTATCGTGATCTTCAACATTTTTTTATAATGAAAACGATACATGGTTTATTTGTTTTGGTTCGTACGGAAAGATATTATGGAAAGGGCAATGACCGCTATTCTCATCTTAACTGGCACCAAATATAACTTAAGTCTAGGTGTACAATCTATTAAGAAAAGAAAAAACGGATAAAATGGAAACAGAGTAATTCATTAATTAACAGTAAATTAAATTTTGATTATGTAAGTTTCATTGGTGTGTAGGGAGGCCAAGATTCTTGATTTAAACTTCACCTTACTGCATTAAATTAAATATATCTGCTACGGGTACGGATTAACTAAATGAATTATGGTTCCTTATTTCATGAGACCTGCTACATCCGATTATTATATTTGTAAAACCTTGACTGAAATTAAAATTATATTATCTAATAAAATCAAATTGTAATACCCATTTATTTATGTGACATGTAATCTTCTTATTTTTATATTATTTTGATTCCATTTTATGTTTGTATTATTCTGACATTGTGTACTCTTTTGTTATTATAGTGAATTTTCATTTAAATTGATAATAGATTTTAAGTATGGACTTAATTTGTATGCTTCAACGCAAGGCATAGATGGACTCGTTATTAATATTTATTTGGAACACCCCTGTACAACCTATGTCTACAAATAAAGCTTTCATTTTCATTTTCATTTACATGATCCTTGTTCTTGTCTTTGGTTGTTGGGAGCCTTGTTTCAAACGTACACCAAAACAATGAAAATTCATAGATTTCCAGTTACCAAGCATATGAATTCATTACGAAATAGCACCCGATCGACATTCCGAATTTGAAAAGCCCTTCTGTCCGTCAAGGGTGCCTGAAACGACAGTTAATTCCGAATATTCCCGAGTATGACGCGGTCGGCTTTCGACGGAAACTGCCGAACTTTGCCGAAGTACTCGTCGGGTTAATGGGTCGGAGTGAAGTACTAGGGATGCAGGTTTAATGAGGACTTTATTAATAGGTGTTGAATCGTTGAATTGAGATATTTTGGGACGTTTAACTTAAAAAAAAATTGAAGTGTCTGAAGAAAATCTAGCCAGTGGTTACAATAGGAATACAACCCTTAATTGGAGATTACCACTTTTCTTTGTGGAGCAGCGGTGGCCCAGTGGTAGCGGCCACGACTTACGAACAGTAAGTCGTGGGCTCGAACCCAGACAGGCGCATTACTTTGTGTAATTTATTTCATCACCACTGCTCTCAAAGCGGTGAAGGAAAACATCGTGAGGAAACCGGCATGTCCTAGAACCAAAAATGACACTGAAATCTATCAATCCGCACTGGGCCTGCGTGGAGATTATACGTAGATAGCCCATTCCCTCTCATAGAGTGGAGGCCTGTGTCCCAGCAGTGGGATTATTATAGGCTGATTAAGCTGCCAGGGCGCCTTTTTCACGACGTTTTTTGACTGCATAGGATAATATGCGCTACGAACACTGACACTACTCTACTTATGTGCTAATAACATAGTTTTAAGTTGCTAATACTTGTAAATTGTTAGGTATTACTTATTAGTATGTATTTTTAGGTTAAGGTATTTATGTATGGGGTCTTTATTACCTGAAATAAATGGATTATTATTATATTCAACTCTCAGCCTAGCTCCAAGAGTTCAAAATCAAGAATCTAAAATCCAGTGCCTTCAATTACATATTCTCTTGCAGTACCAATCATCCCTGAGTTCTTGTACGACATCCGCCACCCGGACGCCCCGCTGTCGATGTCACTCGAAGATATCACCCTCCCGCCGCCCTCACCGACCCCTTACTGCCCCTGCATGCAAGTCAACAACACCGGACTGGTACAGAACGAGACACAAGCGCGTGAGTATTGCTGTCTTTTTCTTTTGCAAGCTTTATTGGACCTAAACGCGAGTTTTATAATGCTCAAAAGCAAATGAGTCACTGCAATAAACAAAACCAGAAAAATATATGATATTCTTCAGGATATATGCTAGTATGATAGTGTTTTGAAAACATAATACAACTAATTTTACTCGATAAAAAAAAATCACGAACTTATCTCTAAAAATTTCTTTTAACGAGTAAAAACCCTTTGATTAAGTAAAAACCATACTAAAATACATGCGATCATTCTGATTTTTTGGCAAATTAATTCTACAAGCAACATATTAGCATCATAGTGTTTTATTTTTTTAGTCCAATCAATAGATTTTTTGTAAATGGCAAAAAAAAAAACACTCATTTCGCACTATTCGGCACGCAGTGACTGACGTAACAACCACTTTGTAGTGCAAGCTGATTAGAACTTTATTTTAACAGGATTTCAAACGAAGTTTGAACCACCACAAATAGAATTGCTAATTTAGCTCCTGTAGTCGCCTTAAGGTGGAAGCGCCACGTGGACCTGTGGACAGTGAATAATGGGTAATTAATGGGTTAGCTCGCCATCCGTCCTCCGTCTTATGACGACAAGCCGTGTTGACGGCGCGTTTGTGTTCCACGCGCGCCTCAAAGAGATGTCATCACGTAGGAAGGGGTCCGCAAAGACCGATGCCTGCCGGGGTTGCGGGACTGTTCGAAAGAATACCGTGGCCCCGGAACACAAAGGGCTAAGAAGGAACATGGATGGGTTTTAGTTAGTACAAGTCTTCCGCTCCGCATTTGATGATTTCTCATCCGAAAAAAAAAACAAAAGGTGGAAGCGCCAGGGATGCTTTATAAAAAAGTTTATTGAATGAGGTTAAATGAACTTAGAGGGTTGTATAAATGATTTTAATGATTGTAATTCTGTAATTACATACGTGTTACTTGCGCGACTCATTTTTGACACTGACCTGCAAATTGCAAAAAAGATTTGAATTTCGCGTGCTGCCCTGCGCTTCCACCTTAAAGCGCCTCCCCGAGCAAATGAACTTGAGCGAGCAGTTTTTTGGAGGCTATTCCTCTATATCCAAAAGAAATACTAACTAATAAAAAATACATTAAAATCAATGATATTTTATTACACAGATATGTTGTGAGCGCGCAATCACGAAGACTCGAAAACAGGCCAATTGGCCTGTTTTTCCTTTATTCTGCGTCACTGCGTGTATGTGAGCTGGCTCTGCCCCGCGGCACACTTTTTTCTGTGGTTTTGTACGTGTATAACATATCTGTTTAATAGAATATCATTTATTAAAATACTACATATTTTTGACTCCGAAATTGTCGTTTCATTTTTTTTTTAAGTTGCTTAAATGTTTAATAAATCTCCTCACAACGAAACCACAGAAATGAGAAATAATGATTCATAAAATGCTACTCCTCGTAAAGTAACCATTATTTTGATTTGCTACTTATAATAATGGATAGGCAATTTAATAATGAACATAATTGTCGTTTTATTTTTCCAAAAGACGTAAATTTGATTTAATAAAGAATAAAAACCACTCATAGCGCACTATTCGGCCTGCAGTGACTGACGTTATAACCACTTCGTAGTGCAAGCTGATAGAACTTTATTCTAACAGTATTTCAAACGAAGTTTGAACCACCACAAATAGAGTTGCTAATTTTGCTCGGGGAACCGCCTTAACTAGCAATGTTTGTGGGTCAAGATAAAATCCTGCAACTGAATTTTAAAACAGTTGTCCCCAACCGATTGAGCTGAAATTTATCATACATGGTAAGTTAAGTGACGTCATTCAAAATCCTATATGATTGCTTTCCAAAAATGGCGGATTTGTTATTTTTTATGCACCGCCAAAGGGCTCACTGTAAAGCCGAGTCAGAAAAAACTTTGACACCACGTTACAGTACGATTCACGGAAGATAATCTGCGCAGTAGTCCTTTTGGAGGTGCGGGGTGAGGCGCGGGCGGAATGCGTCAATGCGTCAGAGAGACGCCATAAGTGCTAACTAATATTAAACTATTATTTTGTCTTAAGTCTTTTCTTCATGAGTGTAAGTACTACAGAGGACACTCCCGCCTGACCACCACTAAGCTAATTTTTGCTTGCACTCGCAACATAGAAACGCTCTCTAGCCCCACCCCGTTGACTTTGTATAGAAACAATGAATGAAAAGATACCGAATCGGCCGAGCGCACTGATGACGCACGCCAAACGAGAGTTGTTGTTATTTTGCGCGCCAAAGTTGACGCTTTCGTAATAAGCCCAAACTTTAAGGGGGCGTGGCTCGGCGCCTCCGCATGATTTAAGCGAAAAAAAAATAACTGGTCAGGTGGAAAAGACCACGATAGTACATGTGCAATCGGCCGCCATTTGTGGTCATCTTTCGTGAATCGTTAGGCACTAACCAGACGATAAATAAATAAGAAAGCTATCTATAAAACATAAAAGCCTACTTATATTTCTTGGTTGCAGTGAATCTGACTGTGCAACGCGAGGAAAGACATCAGGAGCTGATCCATGAGACCGTGGCTGTTGGCGTCATGTTCGCCAGCAAGGCTTTAGTCCAGCTTCTGGCTAACCCCTTCGTTGGACCACTCACACACAAGTAAGTAATAGGATTAGAGGCCTTTATTTATCATAGGAGTCACAGACAGCTCCCTGTGATGAGCCTGCATGGAGGAAGACGAGACAGCAGACCACGTTTGCTTCTGCACTGCCCAGTGGTTGCAACATACAGGGCAAAGTACTTCAGTAACCCAGGTACTCTCCGCGAGATTGTCAGCAACACCAAGGCGCTGCTGGCATTTCTCGGGGAGATAGGGTGGATCGAATAAATTTCCCACCCGTACCTACACTGTTTTAAGCTTTCACGTTTAAAACTAAACTTATACATTACTTACCTAGGCTGACAAGAGAGGCAATTGAAATAAGAAAACATAAAAATTTCAATCGAGAGGATGGCTTCAAATTGTCTAGTACGTGGAATCCAGTTTCGGGTATGCTCAAAAGTAGCAGCCGGCATCATGATAAGGACTCCACAAAACCTGGTGATACTGTGAGTGTGTTTTGTCCTGACTTAGTGGCGAGTTCCAATAGTGCGCTTAGCAAAAGACAAAGAAAGAGGGTAGACAGATTTGTCTGCTCTTAACAATTTATTTTCCATCCACCCGCATTCTCCAGTCAACCCGCGATCATGGCGCTTGCAACAGCGTCGAAATATCGGGAGCTCAATACAATTACTTATCACGGAAGATATCCCGTAAGTGACAATATAAGTTGGTAATATAATGTGGTATCCGGCAGAGTAGAATAGAACCAACCCATTACACTCACGGGTGTCGTATAAGGCGACTAATGTCTGAGGCAGAACACCTTGCGCCTCCGTAGACCAGAGAATGGGCAGCAGCGTTTTCTGTTAGTCTTTCATCACTGCGATCTGCAATCCTCCTGCCAAGCGTGGAGATTACGGCAAATTCCTCCCATCATGGGAGAGGCTTATGTCCAGCAGTGGACGTTATGGGCTGATTTAGTGTATTCTCTATACGTAGTAGTAATAGCTCAATGACCCGTACGCAAAATACGCGTTTTGGCCGTGGAGTTGCGGATACCAGCCCGTTACACTACACAATTCAATAGGAGTAGAGGTCTTATGAAGGAGTTCGTTCGGGGTTGTACTATCACCAGTATCTCTGTCGTCAAGCGGTTCTGATTGAAGGCAAATCAAATCAAATCGTTTAGTGCTATAACCATAGTTAACAGTTACAGGTGGTAAATAAAATAAAAAATCGGTAGCAGTGGTTGTGCCCTGCGCATGCCTATGTGGTGCTACGCCGTAGCGGATCGCCTACGAGTGCTACGAAGCGTGACTGCACGTTTTGAGATCAATGTTTTTCCTGTCCCAAAAAGTGCCGCGCGCCTAAAGAAGTTTTCACTTCAAAAATACAACAATTATGGACCCTGTCTGGCATAGCAAGGCACAGGCACATGAAATACAGTTTCGTCTCTAAGATTGCAACGCACCTTTTTTTTCGTATGGGAATCATCAAATGACTCCTCCCGCTCTGGGCGGAGCGGAAGGGAGTGTCAGACTTTTACTGACTAAAACCCATCCATGTTCCTTCTTAGCCCTTTGTGTTCCAGGGCCGCAGTATCTCTTTCGAACAGTTCCGCAACATGGGAACGCACCTTCCATACATTTGGTATAATGGGACGATTTGGTAAAATTTGGTAACAAACAGCAATTATTATTTCAATTAGACCATTACAAGCACTTTTGAATGTCAGAAAAACAAGGAAAGCGAAGCTACAGTCACAATTATAAGACATAATAACTGTGAAAGTACTGTAGTTGCCCATTCCAAAGTGTAGATCTCTATGGAGAAGAACGGCCAAGAAACTCCATGGACACTCTTTTTTTTAAATCAAGTTATTGTCGTTGGTTATCCTTCAGACATGGCACCCTAAAAATCTAAAACTTTTAAAACAGCATTCATGCTGAGTATGACTGACCTGTATGTCGCACTCATGAGTACTCACGACGTGCAACTTTTATTCTATTTTTGTGTTTCTTTGTTGTTGTTAAAAAAAAGAAATGTTATAATGTGGTTCAGTTGTATTCTTAATGTTTGTGTTTGTCTAAATGCGTTGCGTTTTTCCTAATACCTATTGTATGCACGTTATGTCCTAGCGACGAATAATTTTTTTTTCTTTCTTTCTTCTTTCATAGTACTTAGAAAGTATATCTAATATTCTATTTTTGCTTTGTTTCAGGATCGGTTACAGCGTCCCAATGTTTACCGGCTTCATTCTTATGTTCCTGTCGACTTTGAGTAAGTTTTCATGATTCAGTAGAAACTACACATTGGTCATACATGCCCGCCGGTTGCGAACTACTACGCACTGACGTTCTGAATAATCGTACAAAACTTTAAAAAGTATGGATTCTTTTTTCTGTCTATGGGAGAAGGCATGTAATTTTTCTTCACTTAAATCAATAAAATACACAGTATTAACAACCCAATAAAAGCATTTAAAAATGTTAAGTTCAACTACTGCTTGTCGCACAAAAATAATATTAAACTCCTGCAATTATCTACGACAGTTCAAACGCCCGTGACTGTCGCGGCCATGATGTGACGTCATTTACCTCAATCTGCCTTGTTAACATCTATTTTTTTGGCCTTAATAAAGTAATTTTACTAATTGTTATGTGCTTTATTCAAGCAAAATTGCTATAACGATATTACAATAAAATCTTAGTGAAACTTAACCGACTTTTCAAATGAAAGTATTTTTTGACACATAGACTTTGACGTCACTACCGGCGTTATCGAGGAGTGCGAGAGTGCGTTCCGTTTCACCAAAATCATGCTACTTATAACAATACATTTTAAAAAAAATGATGTTTTAGAAACTTAAACAAGTGTACCACAATGTTTTTATGCGCCAATACAAGGCATTTTTAATAAATAAAAAGAGTTTTGTAGTTCTTGCTTATTCCCTATTATGTGGAAACGAACTTAAGTCCCAACCGATAATTTTTCTTGTACCTTGAACAACTTTTACTATGGGACCAAACCCTGAATCGCGAAAAAAAATCAGCTGTTCCTTACATTTTGACGAGATATGCGAACATAATTGTAGGGAATTGTTGATTTTTTTTCGCTATTCAGCGTTTGGTCCCGTAGTAAAAGTTGTTCATAATGCTCATCATTATGAACAACTTTTTCTATAAGACCAATATTAACGGTCAAAGTTTATCGATATCGTCCGAAAACATGGCGTATAGCAAGTTACACTCTCTAACCATTATGTTTGTCTTCAGTATTCGCCTTCGGACGCTCCTACTCGGTGCTGTTTATCGCCAGGGCGCTGCAGGGCATCGGGTCCTCTTGCTCCTCCGTGTCTGGCATGGGCATGTTGGCAGAACGGTACCCTGACGACAAGGTAAGGATCTTATCTTTGGATACTAAACCACCCTTTGATAGGCTAGTTTCCGCCATCAATAAATTGCAAATCTATTTAGTCCGTCAGTTAGAGTAGGTATTGGAAAATAATGGACACGTATTTTTTGTTTTTGTAAATCAATGAATATTGACAGAGATAAAACGCATCAAAACTCGGGAGTCGGGGGCTCGTGACTTCACAACGCACTAAAAATTATAGCACGGCGTGACGTATCGTGAATTTTAAAAGCGTCGTATCTACGTCAATTTTGGTTTCCGTAACAAAAGAAAAAATACGGGTCAAATATTTTTTGATAATCTAACTGACGGACTAATTAGATTTTTTCAGTTGACAAGCATATTCCCCCCGAACGGATGGCCGATAGGGCCGAAAAATTCTGGAGCGGCGACCGCGAACCGGAAGACGTTGCGTTGGAAGGCTTCTCACTAAGTGGAGCGGTGACCTGGTGAAGGTTGCGGGGATCTACTGGGTGAGGGACGCACGGAACTGGTCAATGTGGCGACACTTGGGGAGGCCTATGTCCAGCAGTGATGTCTTTCGGCTGAAATGATGATGATAATGATAAACTCCACCCCTGTTGTAAATTCCGTTGTAAGTTTTTTTTTTCCGTTAGCGCAATTTAAAAACAAGTGACTTCCTCGTCAGTCTAGTGGATCAATGCTTTCTCCCTTGAGGGATCACAACAACTATTTAAGGTTAAAGATGAGCCTCAACAACAACAACAACAGCCCATAACGTCCACTGCTGGACATAAGCCTCTACCATGATGGGAGGAATTGGCCGTAATCTCCACGCTTGGCAGGGGGATTGGAGATCGCAGTGATCAAAGACTAACAGAAAACGCTGCTGCCCATTCTCTGGTCTACGGAGGCGCAAGGTGTTCTGCCTCAGACATTAGTCGCCTTATACGACACCCGTGAGTGTAATGGGTTGGTTCTATTCTACTCTGCCGGATATCACACGGCTAAGATGAGCCTCTGAGTAATCTTATCTTACTGCCTCAAGAAACTTACACATTTTGCACTATATGAAAAAAACTTTGATCACAGAGGCTCCTTTTTTCTGCCTCTGGACTGGCACTCCTGTTGGTTTTTCGCACGGTTTAGAGGTATAGACAGAGGCCGAAATAAATTACGAGCCTCTTGCGCCCGGCTCCCCGAGCAAATGACCTTGAGCGAGCATTTTTTTGGAGCCTACCCCTCTTTATCCAAAAGAAATACCAACTAATGAAAAATACATTAAATTACTACATATTCTTGACTCCAAAATTGTCGTTTCATATTTTTTTTTTACGTTGCTTAATGTTTAATAAATCCCCTCACAACGAAACCACAGAAATGAGAAATATTTTTTTATAAAATGCTACTCCTCGTAAAGTAACCATTATTTTGATTTGCTACTTATACTAATGGATAGGCAATTTAATAATGAACATAATTGTCGTTTTATTTTTGCCAAAAGACGTAAATTTGATTTTATAAAGAATAAAAACCACTCATTTCGCACAATTCGGCCTGCAGTGACTGACGTAACAACCACTTCGTAGTGCAAGCTGATTAGAACTTTATTCTAACAGTATTTCAAGCGAAGTTTGAACCACCACAAACAGAGATGCTAATTTTGCTCGGGGAACCGCCTTAATTGGATCCAAACCCATCAGTGATTTTCTATCTTTCCTCAGGAACGAGGCAACGCCATGGGCATAGCTTTAGGAGGGTTGGCTCTGGGAGTCCTAATCGGTCCACCATTCGGAGGACTCATGTACGAGTTCGTTGGGAAGACTGCACCCTTCCTGATGCTTTCAGCCTTGGCACTTGGAGATGGATGTAAGTTCTTTCACTGATTATTTATTTACTTTTCTTAGGTACTATTGAGGACACTCCCGCCTGACCACCACTAAGCTAATTTTTGCTTGCACTCGCAATATAGAAGCGCTCTCTAGCCCCGCCCCGTTGACTTTGTATAGAAATTATGAATGAAAAGATACCGAATCGGTCGAGCGCACTGATGACGCACGCCAAACGAGAGTTATTGTTATTTTACGCGCCAAAGTTGACGCTTTCCTAATAGGCCTAAACTTTAAGGGGGCGTGGCTCGGCGCGTTCGCATGATTTAAGAGAACATTTTTTTAACTGATCAGGTGGAAAAGACCACGAATGTACATACATATTAGACAGCTAAAATCATAACCCTTCCTTTTTGGCTTCGTCGTGGTCGGCTAAAAATGGAAAACTATTTTTTTTTTTTTTTTACTTTATTGATACCATTAAATCACTCGATCAGCCACGAGTGCTCGTTTACCCATTTATCTACTTATAAATATCACATTGCTGACAATGCGCACAATGGCCGCCCACAAGTCGACAGGAGTAGGAAATGAACTGTTGTCGTAATTTGTTTATAATGAACGAGAATCTTGTTACTCGTGTTGTGTTACGGGATAGGAATAGTACTTTACGTATTTATGTTTTTGAAGTGAAAACTTCTTTAGGCGCGTTGATCACTTTTTGGGTGAAGGAAAAACGAACTCATCGTCACTTGACGTAACGTGCGGTCACGCTTCGTAGCACTCGTAGGCGATCCGCTACGGCGTAGCACCACATAGGCATGCGCGGGGCATAACTAGTGCTACGACTGTGGTGGGGCCTGTGTACTTTTTGTTTTCACTACTATCGGAATTCGGCAGTCCCCAAAGACTGCCTCGATTTTTTTTTTTTTTGTAATGATATGATCAGACAGAGAAACAATGGTTGAAGAGAGAGAGGAAGACCAAAGAAAAGATGTATGTGGGTCACATACAATAATACAATATTCCAAAAACAGAAATAATGACATAAACTTGTCCCGAAACTACCTTTATCGTGATCCTTGACTTTTTCTAGTCATAAAAAACGATGAATAATGTATTGCCGGGGTACCTACGCAGAGAAATTTAGGAAAGAGCAATGACCTTTAATTCCTACACTTATCGGGCGCAGACTATAGTTTACGGTAACTCAAGTAATCTACCTATTTGTTTGTTCGCAGTACTACAATTGATGATTCTGCAACCCGGAGTAGTTCGTCAAGAGTCGGAGCCACCATCCTTGAAGGCTCTCGTCTGCGACCCTTACATCCTCATCGCTGCAGGTTTGTATGCAGTCCACTAGAGTTCGATTCATAATGTTCGACGAAGCAGTGATAGTCTAAAGGGTGTTGGACTCCTGAGAAAGTTGGACTCTTGCGAACAGAGGGTAAAAAGACTCTGAACGAAGCCGAAAGGCACTTGTTCTCACCATCATTGCGATCATTTTTTTGTTATAGACCATACCTGGGAATCTGCTATATGTATAATTACCTATCACTATTAGCTTCGGTGAAGGAAGACATCGTGAGGAAACCAGCATGCCTGAGAGATATTTCTCGACGGCATGTAAAGCCAAGTTAGAGGCCCTAGGGTGGCCATAAAAACTCTGACACCAAATTAGACACACAATAAAGAAAACCACGATTTTAATTGGATTGTCATAAAAACTTACCTAATAGCTTAAATATATCCAATACATTTTTGACACGAGGCTTGTGTCCTGAAAAAATCTAATTAGTCCGTCAGTTAGATTATCAAAAAATATTTGACCCGTATTTTTTCATTTGTTACGTAAACCAAAATTGACGAAGATACGACGCTTTTTAAATTCTCAATACGTCACGCCGTGCTATAACTTTTAGTGCGTTGTGACGTCACTAGCCCCCACTCCCGAGTTTTGATGCGTTTTATCTTTGTCAATATTCATTGATTTACAAAAACAAAAAATACGTGTCTATTATTTTCCAATACTCTAACTGACGGACTAAATAGATTTGCAATTTATTGATGGTAGAAACTAGCCTATTGTTCCCCATTAACTGAACAGTGTTTCAAAGTTGTTAAACTGTTGTGTCTTTCGAATTTAAGGAGCCATAACCTTCGCGAACGTAGGCATTGCAATGCTGGAGCCAAGTCTACCACTCTGGATGGCTGATACGATGGAAGCTCGTCGTTGGCAGCAGGGCGTTGCTTTCCTACCGGCCAGCATCTGCTATCTGATTGGTAAGTCGCCTTCCTGCTTTCTCTCCTTAACGTCATGATCTGCTTAGCCTTTTCACTATGTTTGGATTGGTATCAAATGAAGCGACTGCCTATCTGACCTCCACCACAGAATAGATAATAGTACTAGCGTACAGAAGTTGCACTCCTTTGATCTTGAAGAAAGCCGACACTATAAATACCTAAACTGGGCCCGCTCGATCTAAATTGTGCCTTGACGCCACGCGTTAGCGTATTTTATTCGGCGTCTCACTGCTTAATGGTCAGTCGGTAGGGTTGCCTCAAGTACTCAAAATAAAATACTACCAAAATGTTTGTATTTTAATGTATTATTATTTACATGTTAATTAAAACTTTTATCATTACAATTGTTTCACTCTATTATAATGTCTCATACCTATATATCTTGCCGTCTCTAAAATCACGATTAAAGGCGAAATCTAACAAATAGGTAATTTTAAAATAAACTCTTATGAGAAGCATGGACATGGAGCAGTGAAATTTATATAAAAAAGAAAAAAAAAACTACATTTATTAACAGCAACAGTTTATCCGGCTTGTAATTTTCACTAGTAATGATTAATGATCAATAAATCAGTCAGTTAACAAACACAAAGTACGAGTAGGTAGGTAGGTACGCGACGCAAGGTCAAAAGAGCGCGAAAAATTAACGCGGCATACGTACGCAGTTACGCACGGCTAGAGCTCGACAGCCCTAGAGAGCTTGCATATTCAATATGCACGAAGCGGTAGGTAATTATCTCATGCCTACACACGGAGTGCAATAGCTCTGCCTCCACTACTGGTGGTTTGTGGTTTTCAACAAATCTCCTCTCCTCTCGTCTCGTCTGCTTCGGTGGATGGAGTCCTTGTTAAAAATAACACTTTATCATCATCATCATCATTTCAGCCGAAAGACGTCCACTGCTAGACATAGGCCTCCCCCAAGTGTCGCCACATTGAACGATCCCGTGCGACTCGCATCCAGCGGATTCCCGCAACCTTCACCAGGTCACCGCTCCACCTAGTGGGAGGTCTTCCAACGCAACGTCTTCCAGTTCGCGGTCGCCACTCCAGAACTTTTCGGCCCCATCGGCCATCCGTTCTGCGAGCAATGTGCCCTGCCCACTGTTACTTCAGTTTGGCAATTCTTCGGGCTACGTCGGTAACCTTGGTTCTCTTGCGGATGTCTTCATTTCTGATTCGATCGCGCAAAAATAACACTTAAATATTTTCATTTCAGGTACAAATCTGTTTGGACCCCTCGGCCACAAGATGGGTCGCTGGCTCGCAGCTTGCTCTGGACTGATCATCATTGGCATATGCCTCATTCTGGTAAGTATATTCAGCCATCTTTCATTGGAGACTTTAAGAGAAAGTAAGAGAAAGAATTTTGCCAGAGAGCTGGCTTATTTTTAGGTCAAACAATCAACGCTATTCAACGTGGCAACGTGGCTGCCGACTTTTTGGGCACTTTTCCGTTGAAAAAAAAAAACTTTTTTTTTTCTCCAAGTTACATAAATATTTTTATTTAAGACCTATGTGTCAATGGGGGCTATCGTTTTTTAGCACACCAGATGGCGCACTGTCGAGTAAGGTCTTGTCAGTAATTCTGTTTAATACTTTAAAGCTCCAATAACTTCGTAAAAAAGTTTATTTTATTACGTATAACAACACAGTTTATGCTAGGTATATTATATTTACAATATTCTTCCTAAAATTAGCAAGCATGAAACATTTGAAAATCATTCTACCTCCAAGTACTAACAAATAAGATCCTAAGTTGTTACTTAAAATCTTCAAGTCATAATTAATCAGGAATGGCTCAATCTAGAACACAATCGTGAGTATTAGTATAAATACGTGATAAAAAAGCACGCAACGCGCGAACACTGTATGACATCTGACATTTTGGAGGACCTCAGTCTACACAAGCGCCTCTAGTGGCAAATTCACACGCGATAGCCCCCATTAGTAAAACCGAAAAAAACACGGCACGGTACACTCACAATAATGCTCAAGAGCCCTCTGATATTTTGGTGTTACGCTAATTGTACAATTTATTAATATAACACTCGTCTGGTCGCAGGATCCTCCCTTTTCTATGGGGATGAACAACTTTACAAGGCTGGTTTCCACCATCAATAACTTGCAAATCTATTTAGTCCGTCAGTCAAAGTATTGTAAAATAATAGACACGTAGGTATTTTTTGTTTTTGTAAATCAATGAATATTGACAAAGATAAAACGCATCAAAACTCGGCAGTGCGCTCATGACGTCAGAACGCACTAAAAAATATAGCACGGCGTGACGTATCGTGAATTTTAAAAGCGTCGTATTTGCGTCAATTTAGGTTTGCGTAACAAAAGAAAAAATACGGGTCAAATATTTTTTGATACTCTAACTGACGGACTAATTAGATTTTGTTAGTTGACAATCCTTTTATGTCTCCTCATACTGATGAGCATGACCTGATGAGTTTTTTGAAAGAGTTCCTCTGGAACGTAAACAATTTCAAAATCAACACTTCTAACCCCACAGATCCCGATGGCCCGTAAGTTAGAACACCTGATCATCCCCAACGCTGGTCTCGGCTTCGCCATCGGCATGGTTGACTCTTCGATGATGCCCGAACTTGGGTTCCTGGTCGACATACGACATGCGGCCGTCTACGGCTCGGTGTACGCTATCGGAGACACGGCCTTCTGTCTTGGATATGCTGTTGGTAAGTTATGATAGCCTAGTACTTTATGGGCTTGAACGCCGTGTCGACAGCGCGTTCGTGTTCCACGCGCGCCTCAAAGAGATGTCAGCAAAAGGAAGAGGTCCGCAAGGATTTGCGGGGTTGCGGGACTGTTTGAAAGAGATACCGTGGCCCCGGAACACAAAGGGCGATGAAGGACCAAGGATGATGGGTTTTACTCAGTAAAAGTGACACTCCCTCCCGCTCCCTCCGCCCAGAGTGGGAGGAGTATTTGATGATTTCCCATCCGAAAAAATAAAGGCCCCAGTTTGAAGACAAAAACGTAACGTAAATTTGAAACGATTTGGAGTCTAACCTGGTGTCAGAGTTGTTATTCCGCTCATGTGCCTCTGACTTAGCTTTACATGCCGTCGAGAAATATCTCTCAGGCATGCTGGTTTCCTCACGATGTTTCCCTTCACCGAAGCGAGTGCTATTACAATAGGTACGCACATGAATAACGAATGAAGCAAGAAGAAGAAAGTGTAAACAATACGCACATGAATCCGATAAATTTAGAGATGCGTGCATTTGGTTCCAACTCGAGACCTTGGCAGAAGAACTTGGCAGTCCGAATAATAATATATTTAAAAATAATTGTAAACAAAACTACTATTCCATACCATTGTGGCTTGAATTTTTGTGACAAGCACAATTTAGTATCTTTTTTTTTTTTTTGTAAATTTTTTTTTATTGTTTTTGCCAAGTTTTTCTAGTACTAGTACTAGTTTTTCAAGTTTTTTGAGTTTCCTTTTAAGCGTCTAAAGCCTGTGTTAGGAAACTCCATTCTTCCATAATTCTTAGCCCTACATTTTTAAATATTTCTTAAAAGAAACCTTTTATTTATTTACATTATTATTAGTAACCACAAAGGGTACGGCGGTATCTATTTGCTCGCTTCGAAATTAACATTAGCAAACTTGTTTTTTTTTTTTACAATAAAATATTACTTACAGAAAAAATAAATTAGAAAAATACAAAATGAAATTAAACATTACTTTATCTTTTGATTTATTAAATCCGGATTAAGTATTAAAACTTAGTACAAGGTTTAAGCGGAGTCTTCACGAAGCCGTCAACCAAGCATTCTGTACATCAAACTAAGTAACTCTACGCAAACATTATTGCTGGGAAACGACCTTTTTTGTTTGGGGTGAAAAATCTAAGTCCGCTTTGAAGGCCTCACAAATGTATACGTACATTCTTTTATAATTAGGTATATCTATCTACGCCTATTAGAAAGACGTAAAATTTGTTTGTATGAAGGGGGTATTCTTCGGAACAATTGATCCGATTCCGATAATTCTTTCACTAACGGGAAGCGACATTATCCAAGTGTTATAGTCTACATTTGAAAGGTTCCCGTGGGTTAATTTCCCTACATAACGCGAGCAAAGCCACGAGCAAAAGCTAGTGTATGGTAAAGTTCAATATATACGTACAGGTGACTTTATTAACACTTTCAAAAAAAAAATGGGTATATTATGTGAACGGAGTAGAAGCAAACGGAATACGAAAAAAAAAATCAAATTCGAAATTCAAATCATACGCTCTTTGCGTATGATTTGAAATTCGATATTTTTCTTTTTTTTTTCAAAACATCTCTTTCTTTGTTCTAATATGAAAAATTTATTTGAAATTTGTAACGTTTTTTGATGATGGATCATTTTTTTTCTAAGCTGTGGAAATAGAAAAAAATAAACTAGGTATGCCATAAAGCTTCTACTTCGTTTACTATATTAAGTTTTTTTAATATACCCATTTTTTTGGAAAGTGATAAAAAAGTAATCCGGTATTTCTGCCATTCTAGGACCTGCCCTGTCAGGGGCCTTGATGAACAGCATCGGCTTCGAGTGGATGCTGGTCATCATCGCAGTACTGAACTTTGCCTACGCACCCTGTTTGCTGTTCCTGAGGTCCCCACCGGCTACAAATGAGAAACAGGTAAGTGCAGCCAAGGGTATCATCCGGGGTTGCGGGACTGTTCGAAAGAGATACCGTGGCCCCGGAACACAAAGGGCGATGAAGGAACATGGATGGGTTTTAGTCAGTACAAGTCTGACACTCCCTCCTGCTCCGCCCAGAGCGGGAGGAGTCATTTGATGATTTCCCATCCGAAAAAAAAAAGGGTATCATTATACAGGGTTTGTTTTCAATGACCAGCCAAATTTTCAGAGATGGTTTAGAAGAATGATATATAAACTATAGATACGTTGTCCGCACTCTAAAATGACAACATGAAATGAAGCCAATTGGCCACATCGCGCTTAGTTACGCACCAACCTGTCGCGCGACGCTACGTTTGTTTATAATTTAATAAATCCTGTGACGTGACTGAAGATGTATATTTATCTCCCTCTCGCAACAGGCATCCCGCCGTTCGGTGTCATATTTTCTTTCTCTTTCTTCACGCTTATAAGTATTCTAGTATTTTCGCCGTTTTTAAGCGCCGCGATGTTGGTTCATGACGTGTCTATATATAATACGTCATTGGTTTAGAATCGATAATATTTTCGATCTAATGAAAAAAAAAAAAAAAAAATAAAATTCATTCCTGTCCACCACTAAAAAGCGCACGTGAGGATATTGCAACATCACAATTCAGTTCAACGACCTAGATAGGTACCTACCGTAGCAGTTAGCACACACATAAATTAGGCGGTGCATGCACGCACACAAGTGCATTGATTCCCAATAGGTTTATGATTTAAGACATTTTCAAACGAATGTTATTATTTTTGAACCGACTTCCAAAAAGAGGAGGTTCTCAATTCGACTGTATTTTTTTTTTTTTTTTTTTTTTTTTTTGTGTTTGTTACCTCGGAACTTTCGACTGGGTAAACCGATTTTGATAATTCTTTTTTTGTTTGAAAGCTGGTGCTTCTCGTGTGGTCCCATTTAAATGTTGTAAACATCTGATGCTGGTCTTCGGAGATATACAATGGAACTCTTCAAAAATAGACGGCAAATCTGCCGAGAATGTTTCAACCGACTTCCAAAAAGAGGAGGTTCTCAATTCGACTGTATTTTTTTTTTTTTTTTTTTGTTTGTTACCTCAGAACTTTCGACTGGGTAAACCGATTTTGATAATTCTTTTTTTGTTTGAAAGCTGGTGCTTCCCGTGTGGTCCCATTTAAATTTTGTAAACATCTGATGCTGGTCTTCGGAGATATACAATGGAACTCTTCAAAAATAGACGGCAAATCTGCCGAGAATGTTGCAATCGCTTGGATGTTTATTGTTTATACAACATCATGACGTATCATCACGCCTGTATGCTCTGAGGGGGTACACAGATGTGTACAATACACCCAGATTTCGACAGTTAGGTATGTTAAGTTGGCGCGATCGTGTTCCGCGCGCGCCTCATATGACGTAACATCACGCCTGTATGCTCTGAGGGGGTACGCAGATGTATACAATACACCCAGATTTCGACAGAATGATATGTTAAGTTAGCGCGTTCGTGTTCCGCGCGCGCCTCAAAGAGATGTCAGCAAAAGGGACTGTTCTAAAGAGATACTGCGGCCCTGGAACACAAAGGGCTAAGAAGGAACATGGATGGGTTTTAGTCAGTAAAAGTCTGACACTCCCTTCCGCTCCGCCCAGAGCGGGAGGGGTCATCATCATCATCAGCCTATTAATGTTCCCACTGCTGGGACATAGGTCTCCTCTCTATGAGAGGGAGGGGTAATTTGATGATGTCCCATCCGAAAAAAAAACAAGTTATGTTAAGTTCCATATATTGGGGATACGCCTATTACCATGACATGTATTGTTAACAATGTCAAATAAATTCATGGCAAATATTTGTTTTGGGAACAACTAAAAATGTAAAAATAAAAAACTTTTTTGCAAAAAAATAAAACCGACTTCAAAAAAACACAAAAAAGTGAAAAATAACTTTAGCTTCAGAAGTCGGTGACAAAAAAACTAAATCAATCAAACAAAGGTCACCGACTTCTGAAGCTAAAGTTATTTTTCACTTTTTTGTGTTTTTTTGAAGTCGGTTTTTATTTTATATTTTTCGACAATAATATTTAACATGCACTTTAGGTTATTGTTATCTTTCAAATTTTGGCTGATCTTTAAAAACTAACCCTGTATATCATTCAGAAGTGCAGTTTTGTTTTTGTTCTTTTTATTTCAACATGCGTTTATTGCTCAATTTTTTTGAGGTATGAGTAATATGTGCGCTATCGATTTAGATTTAAGTTTTGCTTGCTCACATATCTTTGTCTGATAGTGGAATATGTACGCCCCTACGCCATTCTAAACTTTTCAACGCTTAAGGTGAATGCTTCGACCAGCCCGCGAAATTCAAATTTTCTTACGTTTTTGGCAAATTGCAAGCCAGTGCAAGGTTGTATGTTGATTAAAATATTGGACGCGATTGTAAGACGTATGTAGTTACAGAATTATAATCATCAAAACCATCAATACAACCCTCCAAGTTCATAAAGGTCTAGCAATGACTTTGACCTTGAAAAAATCGTTTCTCGACCTTTATGAACTTAGAGGGTTGTATTGATGGTTTTGATTATTATAATTCTATAACTACATACGTCTTACAATCGCGTCCAATATTTTAATCAACACACAACCTAGCACTGGCCTGCAATTTGCCAAAAACGTAAGAAAATTTGAATTTCGCGGGCTACCCTGGAGCATCAGCCTTAAGTAGACTTTTAAAGTGTTTTCATTTCACTTAAAGTACTTACGGGAAATCCCGTAAGTACTTTAAGTGTAGTGAAAAACCGTGAAAGTCTAAAACAGTGTTTTCATTTGTACAGATTTTTGTTTCCTAGGCTGAATGAAACACCACACTAAGATTTGTTGGTGGCAAGGCCCGCCAGATGACAAGTTTTCAGATTTAGGGACCTCACACAGACACAAATTTAGTGCGGGGCCACGATTATGATTTTTGACGCACAGCCAGGCGTCGTTGTCGTGGCCGAGTAGTGCGCGAGGTCCTGCATCACCATTTATTATTTTCTATTCATCCATTATTACTGCCCAACTTGGAAATCAAACAAGACCACGTGTTGAGCAGTAGCCCATGCCGCCACTAGACCAACGATTAATATTTGTTTGTTATAACTTTCAGAGCCTCATAGCCAGCGACAAATCTTCTGTCCGCTACGTGAGCTATCAAAACGAAGAAGAAGAATAAATTCGCAACTTACCGCCAACTTTTTCCCGCCAATGACACCCGCCATTTTGGATTATAAAACTCGGGAGTTTTATTTTTAAATGGGGTTTGCTTAAGACGTCCTAGGAGTCAGTTTAAGACCAATAAGGAATATAATATTTATATATATACTGTAGAATATTGCCCAAAAAAAAGTATATTTAAATCATATCTAATATACATATTATATTAGATTATATTTTATGTCTATCCATATACAATGTATTTAGATACTTCTCTGTATTCTTCTGACCAATTTTTGCTCGGTGACCTGTTGAATATAAATGTGTGTATACTATATATAATGGCTTGTATGTATGTATATAACCTTTTCATGTATACGAGGTTGTTGCCAGAAATATAAACACAAAAGGATTATTTTCACACCTCTCAACACTTTTAATATTAAAATAAACGGTTTACATTTTAGACACGGCAAATAATCAGCTTGTCTAATTCATATAAAAACTAAACTTACTATAGCTAACACCTGTCTAAAACCACCTCGTATAAATATGTTGTAGTAAAAATATGTATCATGCCAAATACTTAGATCAGGGTGTACATTTTTAGCAAATTAAATACATTTTTATAGAAACTATGTATACTCGACAAATATGTATATTTTTATGTAGTGCTTACTAAAATGCGCTGTCAAAGATCATTAACATTTAAAACGTTACGAAAATATATAAAATTTTCGGAAATTGTCTATACATTTTCCTTTCATCGTTTAGTATCTAAGTTGTTTATACTTAAATGGACTTGAATAAACTTCTTTAAAGTTTTATAATCATTAAAATCAATCGTATTTTATCTGAATTTGGCAAATTTTTATTTAGTCACTTTTTCTGTGAATAGTTAAGCTAAACAGAAAAGGCATCTCAACTTCTCTTTTTTCTTATAAAAGAATATAAATGGCATATTTGCATTCGAATATATGGCTTATAAACTATACATATTTATAATACGCATATGTATGAATAAATAATATTGACGTATACGTTTTTTCGCAAAGGTGACTTTGACAATATTTTTCATTGTATTTTTAAACTAAAAAATGTATACAATATATATAGACAATAATATTTATAATTTGCTTGTGACTTATATAAAATTTTTAGATAATTTGAAAGGAATTTGATGCCAAAGTAACAAAAAATAACAAAATATGTCACAGACATTTTGATAACTTTATTTTACTGAGTAATGGACCAAATGGATTTAGATTTTTTTATGTATGAGCTTAAAATCTCTTGTAGATAATGCAAATGATTTAAATGACAATATATATTATGCCTAAATATATTTAATGTACATATATTGTTCGTATTATGAGAATGACCGGTCTTTATGTTTTTTAAACGTAGAAATACATGGTGTAATTGACTTATCTAAAACTCTGAAAAAGGTTTTCATTGTCTTCATCATTATGAATCCTGAAATCAACCATCAACTGTTTGCTACATTTTATCGTGTTGTGTAAACATGTATGAAACGATTTTAGTGTTGGTCCCTTACTTAAAAACAAAATATTTTTTTATTTGAAAAATATATTCATAATTGTAAGTAGGTGCAGTACACTCTTTTCAGGTTTTTAGTTATTATATTAAGCTCATGAGAGGAGAAGAGAACTCAACCATACAGTATTTAAACTCTTACTGTTTTCCATAAAGACCGGTGATATTAAAACTTTTTATATAAATGTATATAAAATAATTTAATAATGTTTTGCTTCGATTTTATAAACTTTACTGTAAGAAAATATAAACAATA
Organism: Xestia xanthographa; assembly: GCA_905147715.2. Classification (NCBI taxonomy): domain Eukaryota; kingdom Metazoa; phylum Arthropoda; class Insecta; order Lepidoptera; family Noctuidae; genus Xestia; species Xestia xanthographa. The sequence goes on from LR990671.1 coordinate 5,388,190, forward strand.
ATATAATTATTTAAGATATTTGTGTATTGATAAATTTATTTTTCATGGGAATATTACGAATATGAATGGTTGTAAATATAATTTAGTGGGTAGTGAAGTTTGAACGTTACAAATATTTAATATTTAAAAATAAATAATATAATATTACTTTAAATAAACAGGCAGTCGAATCTTTCGTGTAAAATTCGAGAATTTATATTATTTTTATAATTTATATAAAATATATACATTTTATACAACAGCAAAGGTCAAGTTTTGATAAAAAAAAATAAGTAGCATAAAAAGCAATAATTCGTCATAATATCGTCAAAAATAATAAAATACTAACACTCCTTCGATCACGATTTCTATAAAAATATATATTTCGGAATTCTCACATAGTTGCTTATTAGTAACTTAAATATATTACCAATTTAGAGGTAGAAACATCAAATTAATGCTGTGTCTAAATCATAATCTTGAATTCGATGGATATATTTCTTCATTTGTGTCGCCTTCAAACTAAATATAATGTAACTCAGTTAATCAACAATGCTTAATACTTATAGTTAAAAATATTCCTTTTTGAAATATCAAATCACAATCGGAATCTATCGATTTTACTAACAAGAATTTTTGTGGTATACTACAAAACTCAACTACAGATAAATCACGCTCTAGTTAAATTCGGGATTTACAAGTTAAAATAGACTCCTCATATTTTCGAAGTCGGTTAAATTTCAGCCTGTGTTACCCGGACCATTATAAAGAATCGATTGACACCTTATTCATCAAAATCGAATGAATAGTTTAGGCGCTACGGAGGAACATAATATTGAGTTTACTGATTAAAATCACCTGGTTTATTTTTCTTAATATTTACTAACCAAATTATATTTTCTAGGTGACACGTAAAAAGCAAATTGTGTATGGCTGCACAGTTTGTTCGTTAAAAATGTTGAAAAATGTCCATTTAATTATTTTTTCTTAATAAACTTATTCGATTTTAATATTGTAGTAACATTTGATTCCATAATATTCACGGTAGATGAAACATGCATTAAAATCATAAAAATCTTATCATATTTGTGTAATTTACTTCACTGTAATACATTTTTTGACAAAACTGAAATATTTAATCACATAATCTTCCAGTTTTAGATGGTAAAACATGTATACATGCGATATACATTTATGTATATAAATATATTATAAATATACAACATAATATGTTCGCTACAAGCAATGCATCTTTTTCAATATCTATAAATAAAAATATTAAACAAATACTATACTTACTTATTACTAATGTATGTACCTATAGAATATTCAACGAATATGGTAGGTATAGGTAGTCAGTTTTCATATTCATTATTCATAGTAGATATATTTGTAGAATATACGTAATATTATACAAAGAAAACAACATTTATGCGTAGAATATGTAGAATACGTATATACCTTAAAGGTATAGAAACAGTCGTCTGTAATATAGCATTAATATTTAAAATAATTTAGTATTACAATCATTCATATTTGATGATGTTTTACTTCTGCAATAGCTGGGTTTGGGTCCTGTCACTAAATTGTGTATTTTTAATCTTTTGTCGTTTAAAATTAACCGACAAGTAAATTGCATTGTGTTTATAATGTTTAAAATAAATAGATTTTATGTGTTATTAATGTTTACTTAGATTTGTAGTGTTTCTAAGCAATATTGTTATTTTTTGAAGTTATTTTCGTTAAAATGTAACAAATATTAAACCAATACTAAACTAAAAAACGAGAAGAATTTCCATAATGTATGCTATTCACAGTTTAACAAATATTTGTTTATATTAAAACTTCACAAAATAACTTTGAAAAATAACAAAACATAAATAAAAAATTGTTAGTACAAGAGCCTCGAGCTGAAAGTGTATCGTAGTAATAATTCGAAATCATTGTAAAATAACAAACAATATATTTATGTAACATTTAATATACGTACATATACATTTAATATCATAAATGATATACATTATCCGGGCAATGTATGAAGTACGAGAATAACAACTTAGGATAGAAAATGTATTTAGAAGTTCGGTATTATTGTTAACATTTAAAAGTGATTATATGGGATGCCAAATTTTCTGCTTATTAAATGTGGGTATTTCTTCATACTTGGCGCTTCACACATTGATTTCTTCATACTTGGCGCTTCACACATTGGCCGGAAATTTTATAGAGTGAAATACTGTCACCATTTCGCTATAAATAAATATTATATAATCCTTAAATAAATGTGATAGTTTAGTGATATTTTCTGCTTTTAGATTTTTAATATAACTTTAAGCGTATGGTAAGTATTTTGAATATATATTTGTTAGAGTGTTAGCCTATACGTGTATACATTTAATTATACTTTTTTTTAATGTAAATTGATGATCGATTTTTAAGTGTGTTATTTGACAATAATCATTATCGATTTGAGGTACCTACTCGTTCTTTGTTTCGATTATTTTATTTGATCTTTTTTTTTTTTTTTTTGGCTATTAACGAGTCATATCGAACTATAACGTTAATTTATGTTTTAAAATATTAAGTTTTATACAACTATATTAATATTTAGCACTTCTGAAAAAGGTTTAGAATTCCAACATTGTTATGTTACTTCTATTAATGTCATTTTAAACTATGTTATTTAGGTATATAACATATCTAGTCCTGCCCTGAATGTCTAAATCTTTAACTTAGATATAAGTTCATATTTATAAAAATCTTACTGCGCTTGTTCTGCCTAATCTTGGCCAAACTTGGCTCTTATATTCATGCATTCATCAATCTTGAACAAAACTTGGCTAAGGCCTATTGTCCATGATTTACTAACGCGTTATTGTACAGTATTTTTTTTAAATTGGTTTTACAGAGTGTTAAACTCTATGAAAGAAAATGTTTTTGAACCTGATGAGGTCGGTTTTTGCCATCCGACTCTACCACTACTCTGAGACGAAACATTGAAATAAACTCAGACGTTAGTCTCTTTTAAAGTCCTGACATAATCTTGGCCAAGCCATAAAAATACTATAACTGTGACATTCCACCTACTCAATAGTGATAAAGGTATATTGATTTTGTTAAAACATAAGTGAATGCATATAGTTCACAGGCCATTAAATAAGTGGTAAAGTAGGTACATGTTTTGTTATCTAAGTAACACGTTTATTTTGAGTAGCGTAGTAGATATGGACGATAGGCTTAAATGGCATGTCACAATCAAACTTGGCAACATATCAAAATAATTCAAAATATACTTGACTAACTAGACTTGGCCAAAAATAAGTCACAAAATATCAACGACTTGGTCATTAAAAAGTCAAAATATCAATGACTTGGCCCATAATAAGTCAAAATATCAACGACTTGACCAAAAAGTCAAAATATCAATGATTTGGCCTAAAATAAGTCAAAATATCAATAACTTGGACCAAAATAAGTCAAAATATCAATGATTTGGCCCAAAATAAGTCGAAATATCAAAGACTTGGCCAATAATAAGTCGAAGTATCAGAGACTTGGCCAAAAATGTATCACCATCATGAGATTTTCGTATCGTTAAAATTAAGAAAAATGTTTTAAGTAACTTGGTCTGTATGTGATGACAATATAAGAACTTGGCCGATCAGCCAAGTGTGATTATCATGCTATAAAGACAATAAAAAGCGCAGTATTGGATGTGTTGGACTATAATTTATTAAAAATGTGGGTATATGAACTAATTTTTGGAGTTTTATTTCTAAAAAACGTATTATCAACCTTCTACCCCTTTTTGTAAGATCTTGTGGTCTAGCGGTGGTGGAGATTAATTAATGATTCTGTCCTGGAGTGTAAATGTGCTTTTCCACAAACGATGGGGCCCTTCATATCATGTCCTGTGGTCTGTTCTGTAACTGATTTATACGCCCTATGTCAGATACGCAAAATGTCAGACACGCATATTGTCAGAAATCGCAGAATGCCAGATACGCAAAAAGCCAGAAACTCAAAATGTCAGGAACGCAGAATGCCAGTTACGCAAAAAGTCCGGAACGCAAAATGCCAAATACGCAAAAAGACAAATGGATCAGATGTTATATTACTGTTAGTTTGCCTGAAGTACGTTTTTACACGTTGTCGCAAGCTGAGAACAAAAGCGCCAAACTAGTAGCTCAGCACAATTTAGATTTTCATCGACACGCTAGGAAGTGGTCGCAAATACAATTGATAAGCGTTGGGTTCTAAAATAAATACATAAACGCGTGAACGCGTGTTTTTGCATTGGGTTAGGCAGGAACCACCGCCACTGCTACGTTTCTTTTGCCACGGTAACGATAAATAAGTACAGGCGCCGTATAAGGCCCACTTAATTTTAAATCACTGTAAAACTGTAAAAAAAAGAGATTAGAAAAAACACTGGTTTAAACATATAAAATGTTTATTAATGACACATTTTAAATAAATAGAAGTTTTTTTTGTACCATCACAACAGAGAAAAATCGTTTTTTTAAAACATAGTCAATGGGCCATCTTATGAACATAGTAGCCCAAGAAAGCCCGTTATGAATTAAGGAATATCTATGTAATATTAAGTCCAGCAAAATTATTTTTTTGACAAACTAAATTCAATATGCAGTTTTATTTAATATTAAGTGTTTTAGATTAATTAATCAGTAAAAAAAATGAAATTGGGCCTTCTTATGTCTATAGAAACTTGGAATGGCCTTAAAACAAAAAATCAACACTTAAACTAATAATGGCGTATATTTTGAGATCCATCTTCTTTGTTCGTAACTAAATAATACTTATAATATCCTCTAATAGGTCATTTATTTTCAATTGTGGGCCATATTAGGTATATTGAAAACTATTTTTAATAAAAAAAGGTATACTGTTCGTATACTTAGCTTAAAAACTTATACAAAAATAAAAATAAATAAAATTTAATAAAAGGATCAGACATAGAAATGTATGTATATGTAAACTTCAAAATATTATTTTTATTGCAATTTACTACTAAAATGTAATATTCGATAGTCCAAAGAAGGCCCGGGCCTTATTTGGGGGTCATGTAGTGGGCTATCTTATGGAACTTCGTCATATGGCAGTAAAAATCATGTTAAAAATTAAGTGACACCATTAGAATATTAAAACTTACTTTGATTTAATCTTAACACTGTTAGTACTAAGATTTATCAAGGTTTAACGCGATATTACTGTATTTTGTTGTAAAAAAATAAATATACTTACGTGAGTAAGGTATAACACGTGCACTGCCTTGACGCGTCACTGACAACTGACAATAGTGTTCAAAATGGCCGCGCGCGATTGGCGTGATGACGTTTGCCTTTCGTCTAGGAACGCATTCACAAGATTCCCGCGAAATTTTAAATTGTTCTGGCCACCGAAACTTAAGTATTTTTTAAGTGGGCCATGATAGGAGGTGGGCCTTATACGGCGCCTGTACTTATAATAAACTGGCGGACGTCACGCGGTTTCACTCGCGTAGTTCCCGTTCCTGTGGGAGTACGGGGATAAAATATAGCCTATGTTACTCAGGGTGAATGCAGCTTTCTAATGGTGAAAAAATGTTTGAAATCGGCGCAGTACTTAGTTTTTGAGTTTATTGATTACAAACACACACACACACAAAAATACAAATCTTTCCTCTTTATAATATTAGTGTAGATGTAGATAAATATCGCTAGACATTACACACAGCGCCCTCTAGTGCCACACTAATTAACGAGGCTTGTATCGTGGACACCTGATGGTTGATATACTATACAATAGATACTTTTTGTCTGTAAATACATACTTATTATACATATAAACATCCAGGACTCGGAAACAAACGTCCATCCTGATCACACTAACATTTGCTCCTACCGGGATTCGAACCCGGGACCCCAAGAACGTAAGGCAGCCTCACTACCTCTGCGCCATTCGGTTCGTCGAACGATACATTGTGTATGAGGAAATAAAACAAATCAAATTTATAGGATTCCCATAACGTTCCTGAAATAATTTCTTGTACCGCTCATCTTAGTATGATATACTGAATCCACCCTGCGGAGGGGTGTACCTTACACCCTGTCTCATAACGGACACAAGAAGACCTAGACAATCCTAGCTATCGTATCTCAAAAACTTTAGGGATTAATTTTAGTAATTGGTGTCAATTCTGTTGTACACAAACTAAACTTAATTTAGGCTATTGCTATATTTTTCTCTCTAATAAAACGAAAAAGAGACGGACGTAATTTAGAGCTGTCAAATTTAGTTGGAACTAATATTTCTATACAAATGAAGACGTAAAAACATGTCATATAAAAACACGGTGAAGCGCAAGGCACAAACTAGTTAGACAGCTCCAACTTAGTTCATAGCCTTTCTCCTTCCGTCCTTTTCTCTCGCACTGCCTTTTAGTAAAAGATAGCAATAGTTTGTGCACAAAAGAATCGACACCATTTTATCACTAGCGAGAGGAAGACCAAAGAAACGATGTATGGACTGTGTGAAGGATGATATGGGAAGTAGGAGGAGGAGGAAGGAGGTGTCTGAGGAGATGACGAGTGATAGAGAGGTGTGGGAGATGAAGTCATGCTGCGCCGACCAAAACTGAATTGGAATAAGCGCACGATAATGATGATGATTTGTTAACACTAAAGGATTTTTGGAACGTAGTTCCTTAACGCGGCTTGTGCGTGCACAACTACTAATACAACAGCCCATAACGTCCACTGCTGGACATAAGCCTCTCCCATGATGGGAGGAATTTGCCGTAATCTCCACGCTTGGCAGGCGGATTGGAGATCGCAGTGATGAAAGACTAACAGAAAACGCTGCTGCCCATTCTCTGGGCTACGGAGGCGCCTTATACGACACCCGTGAGTGTAATGGGTTGGTTCTATTCTACTCTGCCGGATACCACACGGCAAGTATTATATTTTTCAATACACTTTCTCGAAAACTGGTCCTTAACGCACTACGATTAGGTACAACATGCAATGTATTTCACACACGTGCGATTTTTTCCACTTTCCTACACGTGTGCGGGAATGAAAATTGCCACAGATAACTATACCTATACTTAGTCCAAATTGGTTCAATGTCTATAGTTTGAGGTGAATGTTTATTTTTTTTATTTTGTCAAAGCACTACGCGTCTTTACGGCATAAATATTTTTTGAATTTTCAAATTGTGTTTTTAAATAGAATATCATAGATAAACATGATTATTTAAAACTAATAGTTACTTTTATACACAAATTAACATTTATTTGTGTTCTGAATTCAAAAATATAAAATAAATCTATTTTTTAGGCTGTTTAACGGCTTCATACCATTGCCTCTCTTTCAACCTGGCGAGACCAAAGCGCGAAAAAAAAAAAAAGAAAATTTAAATCATAGTTTCATAGTTCGTGACAAAAATATTATTCGTTATTTTATTTTATTTCTTCAAAAGTGTATTGAAAAACGTCGTTTGATACACGTGGACATTTGTTATTGCAATTCTCGGCTCAAAAACACCCTCGCCTACGGCTCGTGTGTTATAATTCCGCCTCGATTGCAATAACAAACGTTCTCCACTTGTATCAAAATGTACTAATCTGTGACACGGCTAACGGCTGTGCGTGCACAAGCCGCGTGCGAATTAGTAAAAATCGTCACGCGTTACGTTACGAAATGCCGTACGCTGTGTGTGTGTGTGTGTAGTGCTTACGAATTATGGATGAGTGGAGTTTCCTAACTCAGGCTTTAGACCAGGGGTCACCAAATGGCGGACCGAGGTCCGCATCCGGACCGCCGACCCATTTTGTTCGGACCGCGAGAACACAGCAGCTTGTACTCAGAGTACGTAATTTAATAAAAATGTATACCCCGCATTAGCTTTGTTGACGTCAAGAGCAAGACAGATAGTCCGCAACAAAAAAAATGGCATTTTTCATAATGTTAATTATGTTAAAAATACGCAAATATGTAAATTACATTTTTTTTTTTTTCTCTAAAGTAACATAATTTCTTAAAACGGACCCCGAGTGAAACTAATTGGTGACCCCTGCTTTAGACACTTAAAAGAAAACCCCAATCACTAGTTTGTAAGAAAAACTTGGCAAAAACAATAAATAGTTTATTTTTTGTTTCAAGAAGTTGTAAAACGAATATTGTTATTGCTACATTTTGTCTCATACAAAACTTGTTTGTATTGATATTGATACCAGTTATCGATTAATATAGGTATTATGCGAGGCCACTACTTTGAATAAAAATAAAAATCGCGAGGGTTAGGACGACCAATAAATTCAAACTCATTTTTCAAATCTGGGATAGTGTCCATACGTGTCCACACATGTGTGTGTATTATCTGAACTAGCTCATCGCTACTAAGATTGACAATATTCTCACTGTGAACAAAATCTTTGAACAACAGAATTAACTTGGACTCATCAATCGCTTTCACGTGATTGACTATGGACAGTACAAACTCTTCAAACTCCATTTTGACAGCTAAAACAAACATATTAGTACCCTCTACAAGTTTAATGAAATCCATCAAATTACTCTCGTCTAAATTATCTTCGATTATTGACATTAACAAATGCCCTATATTTCGTAGATCCATTCGGATCACTTCACAAAGAGATGATTTAATTTCACCGTGCTCTTTTTGAGTGTTTTCAGCCTGTTGCAACAACAGATTAAATATTATACTGTTGTTTCTTCTGTAAATTGCAGACAATAGTTCGTCAATTTCAATTTTAGCGTCCAATATTACCAAAAGGTTATTGTTACAGTTGAAAAACATTTCGTTCAATATAAAACATTCGTGTTCTTCTCTTTTTAATAAATCACAAATGTATTCGACCGCGAAGTATTCTGCGAACGTGGAGTGTACGAATATCGGAACGTCATTCACTACTTCACAAATGACACCTGTTCTCTCTTCTCCCTCTTTCAGTTTGTAAATTATTTCCTCAATTTTTGTGATCTCATCTTCATCAAAAAGTCGTTTGTCATAAAAAGCGTATGCCGCTAATTTCTTATGTTTGTCTCTAAAATCCGCATATTCTCGCTCGTAAGCTGATATATTATCCGGTTTGGACATGTCGTTTTGGGTTTTTTCTTCGAAGCGTATTATTTTCATTTTGGTTACCATAAAATCTTCATAAATATTAAATATATTAGTGTCCCAGTCCCAGTTATGAGTTTTTATGTTATCTCCTTTAATTTTATTGCACAAGTACTCAGCTATTATATTCAGGTGTATCGGAATTGCAAAGGGTTCGCCGTGAAATGAGCAACATTTACGAAACAGTTTACGGAGAGCATTCATAACGGGAGCTGGTGCAGATACAAGATTTTCATTTAAATACTTTATAAAGCTCAAAAAAACTACAACGAATGGTTTTTTATTTTTTGATTCCATTGGTAAATCGCTTTTTGCTTTTAACTTGTACAATTCTTCACTTCGTGACATGAACATGATGAAGTTATAAACATTTTGAAGCTGGTCGTCATTGAGGTTCTTTAATATCGCCTTTTCATTCCAAAATGAATTTAGATAACAGTTCTGCTCACGATTATTTAGGGGTTTTAATTTGTAAAGTTTAACTTTTCCGAATCTGTCAAATTCAAAACCGTTCATGTTGTCATACGATCTGCTGGTGATCCATATACTGTGCCCCCGACGATATTGCTGTACAGATTTTATTAATGCTAATACTTCATTCACGTATGTTGGACAGATTTCGTCGAATCCATCGAATAAGATTATTACCCTATGTTCACGATTATAAAAGTTCAGGAACATTTTTATCTCAAAAACAGTCCACTCGTCAGCTGTGCTATCCTTCAGACGCACGTCGCCATCGACCGATTCTTCTAGTGTAATATTAAGATCTTTCGTTTTATTACTTTCCCCGCTGAGTGCTACTTTACACAAAAATTTCAAAGATTCAAAAGGATTGATGTCTTTTTTTTTGAGTTTCCACTCACTAAATTCTTTCGTGTACTCCAATATATTAATTCTTAGTATCCAACCAGACCAGTGTTCTTTGGTTTTAAGAGACAGATGAGTGAGGAGAGTGGATTTTCCCATTCCGGGGTCCCCAATTATAAGTACGTCGTTAGCATCATGACAATAATGAAAATCAATGTATCTAGTTCCTTCTTCTTTACAACTTACGGCCCGTTGGATGTATAATTCTGGTTTATAATTTGGATTGCTAATCGGTTTTCCTATAACACATCGTTTGTCATGCATCATTTTATTTAATACGGCTCCTCCGAGATATTCCATCATATCGGAGAAACAGATTTTACCTAAACTTACTTCGTCACCTTGAAATATTACTTTTGTGTCCTCTAAGATACGTTTCTGTGATTCTTCGCTGAAGTCAATTAATTTTAGTTCATCCTTTATCACGTTACCAGTTGGTGAGAAATATTTTTTTGCGTTTGCAACGGAGTCCTGGTCCGTAACAATAATCACTTTTATGTCCCTCATGGAGTTTACAATATTTTCCAATTTTCTAGAGGAACTTGTGTTAATGCTCCGAGCATTAATAAAGACAACTATAAGTTTTTTCACTTCCTTAGTATTCATCAGTTCTTTACGTAATGCTCTGTGGTCTCTTTCAGATAAATTAAGAATGTATTCAAAATCTAATACCACAGTGTTAGTTAGATGTTGTATGAGCTTAGCAACAGTAAGTTCGCTATTCTCTGTAAGAATAACAGTTCCTGAAAGCAGGCTATCAAACTTGATAGTATTTGCAGCATCTTCTCTGAAAATCGTTCTCTGAGTGTACTTTTTATTTTTAATTGTATACATCATATTTAAAACGCTGGTCAGTGGCTGTCTTGCCGCATCTACAGCATTTTTATATAAACTGCCTTCTTTTTCAAGATATGTTCCCATTCCCATTTCAGATTTCATACTCCATTTTTGTACCTCATCATGATACTTAAGAAATATGGCGTCGGAAGTAACTTCTACATGTTGTACGTCGTCACCTTGACAACTAGTTATTTCAGAAATTAAAGTTTCCTCCACCTTTTCCTCACTTTGTTGGGATGTATAAAATAGAAGTGTACTCAAAAAGTCACTCACAACACGTTTTTGAAATTCGTCAGTTGCAAATGATAATTTTGGAAATATTTTTACTTTAACATTAAATTTATATTCGTTCAAGTTGTCAACTTTTTCATTCAATTTACGATATAATTTTTTGCTAAGATTTCCTAGTGATTCGTAGTTATCATTGATCTTCATCAGTTTACAGGATTCATCTAAAATTAGTAAATTACCAACAGCAGAGGCTATGCCACCACTGAGCTGTAGAAAACCTGTTCCCATAGATTCATCTATAATGACTAATTTATTGGGTTTCGATTCTTCTATCAATCTAATAATTTTAGATGTCAAATCGTTTAATTTCCGTTCTATTTTTTTGTCGCTTCCCTTTATTGTTAAATCTTTGTTACCAAATGAAGCCGGTACTTTAAACTTTTGTGGCGTCTTTAACTCGGGCCCTTTGAACAATTCAAGGGCCAGTTCACCTCTAAACAGCTGGTTGAAGTCGTCTTTGTTTTCATCCTCTCTTATGTTTGCATCACGATGCCCTTCGGGTTGAATCTCGGAGATATCGAAAACCTGTTGCCCCAAAAGGACATGGTATAGCAACACAAGTTCATTCTGCATCAACATTTGGATGTCATGAAATTCTCCTCGGATACACTTTACCATCTGTCGAGCTAGCGCGGTTATTTGTTCTTTTAAAACTATTTCACACAAAAACTCCTCATCCTTTTTGTCATGCGATGGCTGAGAGCCAGGGTCACCTGTTCTGATCAGGGCATTCAAATCATCAGCTAAACTACCTTCGTATGTTTTATTTGTATTGTCAGATTTTGCGTTTGTATAAAAAACAAAACGATAATCTGTATCATTTAGTCCCCCGTTAAACAGCACGTCTGTGTTATTGGTTTCGAATTTTAGCCTGATTTTTAAGTAACTGTTGAAGTAATCAACTAAATCGCTTTTATTTAATGATAAAACCGAATTATTGTTCTCCTTATGTTTAGCTTGAAGGAAGACTGCAATGGGCTTATTGATCCCCTTGCATTTAGCCTTAAAACAAATATCATCAAACGAACCTATTTTGTCTACATTTGTGGCTAAATGAAAGTCTTCAATATTGACATTGTGAATAGCTCTGAAATATATTAAACTAAGGAGTTTGGTTTCGTACAATTGGCCTCGTATCCCAGATGTTCCAGGGCGCTTTGGGTATTGATATGGACTATTTTCTGTAGAACTTGCCATCTTGTTGCAGCAGGTAGTCAACACAATGTTCGTCGGGACACACAGTTGCACATCTGAACTCTCTGTTTTCAGCAGGTAACACTAAACCTGCGCTCAGGGAGCTCTTCTAAGTTTCGCCTTCTCGTGGCTGCAAGAATTGTGATCAGTAAATAAAAATTGTAGATTATGTTGTATGAGACGGATGGACGGTGAGCTAGCCCTCAAGTTAAGTTGAGCTGGGCCTCAAGTCTGCTATTACAATCTTCGATCAACAATTAGCAACGTTGATCGAAGATTACAATAGTGTCAGAATGGCTCATTGATCTCATAATTGTTGATTTTGTCAAGTTTGGTAGTCTACGCGTGACTGACAGTGACAAATTAAATGTACCATTTAGTTAATTATCACTCACGCCTATTAAAATTCTGGTATCGGAAAAGAAAAAGGATATTGAAAACATTTCGAATCTCCCGCGTTATGGAAAGTTTCTGATGGCACTAACGGCAGCGCTAGTGTGCTTCAGAAAGTATGAAGTTGACGTTTTTCGCTATATGGTATATATGTTCTGTGATCATTATAAACTAAGCAGTCTACGAATTTTTACCAAAATGACAATGGCATCGTGTTGGAATCAGCGTTGTTCTTGATACGGCAATTCCCGTAATATACGGCATTCAGGCATCTTAGGCATCATAAATACGGTATACAGCAGCTCTTTGATTACCGTATTAAAATATACGGTAATTGACTAAAGTAAACAAAAAACAAATATTTCGTAGAATGGATCGCACCAACTTGTAAACCATAGATAAAGTAGCGCCACGAAAAGAAACGGCAACAGAATTCAACCAACAACCAAATGCAACCTTATCTTCGAGAATTTAATGTCTTAAATCTTTAGTTCCCCACTAAGGTAGGTTCTAGGATGTGTAGGAATCGGATTCCCGGAAAATAACAATAAAAATAATAGTAAGTATGTATAAACACGTGTGTATTAATATACCTAATAATAAAAAAACAGTATGACCCACATGCGATAGAATCAGAAGTACAAGAAACTATTCAAAACATATAGGTATGGTGAAGAATAAAATAATTAAGTTTTAAAGTAGTACATACATCATTTGTATTTTTGTATTATTTAAACCGTTCTAATAAACATTTTGTACAATACGGCATTTTTTTTACTTTTCCCTAAAAATCCGGCAATTTTAGAATTAAAATACGGCAACCCTAAATTTTTCAGGAACAACACTGGTTGGAATGACGAATCATAAAAATAGCAGACTTGGGGCCGGCGCGGCGTCTGTTTTTAAAAGTACACCGACAAGTAATATGAGTCACATTGCATTCAATATCTATGAATAACTTTAATTCGATATTTTTCTTGTTTTGAGTAGCTCTCAATGTCGTGCAATGTTGATTAAAATATTATTTGCAACCAAAAAAATAGGTACATAATGTAGGTATTTGTAGAATTATAACCATAATAATCATGAATAATATTTATATTAACCTCGACACCTGCGCACTTGACGATTTTATGACTGCATCAGCGAGCGGAGTTCGTGCTATCGGGGTCTTTTCCGCCTGACCAGTTTAAAATTTGGGCCTATTATTATTTAGGCCAAAGTTTGGGCCTATTAGGAAAGCGTCAACTTTGGCGCGCAAAATAACATTATCTCTCGTTCGGCGTGCGTCGTCAGTGCGCTCGGCCGATTCGGTATCTTTTCCTCCATTATTTCTATACAAGGTCAAAGGGTCTAGAGAGCGTTTCTATGTTGCGAGTGCAAGCAAAAATTTGCTTAGTGGTGGTCAGGCGGGAATGTCCTCGACAGTACCTATAGCCGAATTTCGGGTCAAATACTTATTATTAATGAATATTTGCCATTGGTGCCGATTCCCTTGTTTACAAACTAAACCAAATTTAAGTTCAGTGCATCTTTTTCTTTCTATTTCATTAAGAAAAGGACAAAAGATAAATTTTAGTTATGTTCTGTCAAATTAATCAGCGCCATAAAAGTTTTAGACGCGATTAAAAAGTTGACTACTAAAATTACATCAAATTACGTCAGGTGTGCTGACTAATTTGACAGGATTAAACGAATATTTATCTTCTGTCCTTTTCATAATGAAATAGAAAGAAAAAGATGCATTCAACTTAAATTTAGTTTAGTTTGTGAACAAGGGAATCGGCACCATTGACACGATATAAAGAAAATCATGTATAATCACAAAAATTTATTTGGAATTTGAATATCCTTTGGTAGATCATTCATCTAGCGATAAGTGGTTATGCATCTCTAGCGCAATCTTTAGAATTAAAAAGAAAGAAAAAGGTTTTAAAGAGTCTTTCAACCACAAATTAGAAGTAACTTTATGTAAAAAATATTTCTGGGAAACTACTTTTTTTTTGGGGTGAAAAATCATGTTTTGTGGTAGAACTCAATGTAATGCACTCTAACATTGTGCTGAGTACGGGGGTCGTTTAAAGTAAAAATCTTACAATCAAAAGTTGTAGATATTTAAAAAAAAAACTTGTCAAAAAGTTGGAACTTTGTCCCTCAATATTTCCGTAACTAGAAGGTTCCCAGGTATGGTGTAGAAAAAAAAATCGCAATGACAGGGAGAATTTTTCGGTTTCATTATTATGTTTTTTACGCTCTTTATGTTCATTGTTGCACTTCGTATATATAATTACATTGGCTCAATTACTTACAGCTTGTTTTCTATGTTCATCATCATTTGTTTTATTCCATCTGTCACAAATACATTCGATGATGTAATAATTGCTTATTTTTAAAGAACTGTTGATATCACACTGTAGTCTACGCTCTACGGTAACACAATGTAGCTATAGAACAACTTGGTATTTAAGACGCATGTAGCCTAAGTAAATGTAGGTAGGCTTATACCAAAGATAAAACTTTGAAATAGAAGAAATACGTTTATTAGACTATCAAAAACAAAACAAGTGTCTTTGATTTCAGACTGGCTGGCTGGACGCCAGGTTTGCCACATTGAATTTTTTTCGCTGGGACAAGGGTAAAATGTCGCCAGATTTCAGAAAATTGGATTAATTAATGGAAACCCACCAAATTCCGCTAAATTTATTGCATTTTAATCTCAGACAAAATAAACCCTTATACCCCTTTCACCTTTAAATTAAAAGCGAACGAATATTTTGGAGATGCTAAAAAATATTTGTAAAAAAAATAGTTGTTATTAAGGCTGATGCTCCAGGGGAGCCCGCGAAATTCAAATTTTCTTACGTTTTTTGCAATTTGCAAGCCAGTGCTAGATTGTATGTTGATTAAAATATTGTTCGCAATTGTAAGACGAAATTATTTATTTAAGGTGAATGCTCCAGGCATTCACATTAAATAAATAATTTCACATATTTTTTAAATTTTGTGTATTTTTACCAGAGTGAAAGAGTTTTTACAAACTTACAATTTCCCAAACATAAACATTATATGTAATCGGTAAAACTTGACAAAAGTACAGTAAAATGCTACAACATTGCCTGTATTTTGACGTTTTTATTTAATAAATTCTTCATTTTAGAGAAAGTCATATGTATTTTCAATTACAATTCAATATTGTACTTTAAGCCATCGGGATAAAGTTCTTATCAGCTAAAAAAAACTCCTATTAATCACCAAAAAGTGCGTTTAAAAAAGTAGGCAAAAGTTATGTTGCAAACTGCAACATTCAAAGGGGACGATTTGGTGCCTATTTTGCTTGTAATTTCTTTTCCATGTTAGACTTTATCTAGTCTTTAAAATAACAATATTACCTGTATTTGATTACCAAGATTTTGTAACAATATTTTGATTTTAAAAGAGTGTCCATGGAGTGTCTTGCCCGTTCTTCTCCATAGAGATCTACGCTAGGGAATGGGCAACTACAGTACCTACTTTCTCAAGTTATTATGCCTTGTGACTGGGACTGTAGCTTTGATTTTCTTTTAGATATTTTTGACATTCAAAAGTGCCGTAATGGTCTAATTGAAATAAATGCTTTGAGTTTTGAGTTTTTTTTTGAGTATATTTTTTAACGATGGTAGGCAAAGTTTAACACGTTTTTTATAAAACTCTCATACAACAGTGAATAGGCCTGTAGTAACAGAATTGTAATCATCAGAATAATCAATACAACCCTCCACGTTCATAAAGATGGAAAAATGAGTTTTTCAAGGTCAAAGTCATTCCTGCATCTTTAGGAACTTGGAGCGTTGTATTGATTATTTTGATGATTACCCATTGAGCAGCGTTTTCTGTTACTACATACGTCTTACAGTCGCAAACAATATTTTAATCAAGATACAACCTAGCGCTGGCCTGCAAATTGCAAAAAAACGTAAGAAAATTTTAATTTTGTGTGCTGGTTGGAGCATTCACCTTAAAATAGAATAATGACAAATAAAACGCCAATACATTTGATCAAGAAACTGATTTTATTTTTGGATCTGTCTGATGCTCTACGCACAGTCACGCCGCCTCATCTGCCCCACACCGTCGAGGACACTGAAGCCGATGCTGAAGTGTTTGTTGGTTGTGCTTGAGTTTTGGAAGAGTATTTTGTGTTTTTGCCAATAGCTGCAATGACTTCTTTTGGTACCTACCTAATTCATAATGGGAGCTACCGCGCATGAATTCGCCGCTAGAGGGCGTTCATGTAGAGTAAGGTCTTCCGAAATGTCAGACTGATGTCGTACAGTGTTTGCGCGTTGCGTGCTTTTTTATCACGTATTCATAGTAATACTCACGATTGTGTTCTAAACTGAGCCATTCCTGATTAATTATGACTTGAAGATTTTAAGTAGCAACCTATGTTCTTATTTGTTAGTACTTGGAGGTAAAATGATTTTTAAACGTTTCATGATTGCTAATTTTAGGGAGAATATTTTAACACTTCAATACCCGCAATTACAGACACAATTAAACCCGCAATTACAGACACAATTAAAATAACAATGCACCGTGCCTCAGGAGGCACGGCCGGGAGCATACGGGTTAAATATGTATCTGAAGTTTACACTATGTTATTTTATGTAATAAAATGTACTTTTTATAACATTATTGGTACTTTAAAATATAGAATTATTGACAAGACCTTGCTCGACAGTGGTGCCATCTGGTGAGCTCAAAAACGGTAGCCCCCATTGTACACTTCAACAAACTTATCTGTGCAAGTGGAAAAACACAGAACTAAAATAAATGTACCAAGTTTGACACATCGATGTAATCTTATATTACTGCATAGGTACCTACTTATAGTGGTCATACTATACCATTTTACATCAGAAACTTTTAGGGCTTTCGCACACCATAGACAAGACTTTCTTTAGACAGAATATTGGTAAAGGGAATACATAGTCTGTCTCGCTCGCACTAGTAGTAGTAGAGGGATTTTCTTTTTAGCTCTTCCGTAGTCGCTGGATAGATGGCGCTGAACTTAGTACGTTAATGCAAGGAACGGAACCTAAAAATACTGATTTTAACAAAGCGCGAGAAAACTAGGTTATATTCGGAAGGTTAAGCAAACGAAAATGACAGTCAACGAGCGTATGTGACGTGACGCAATATTTTTTTCCCAAGCGTTTTGGCTTTGGCGCCAATTATCGTAGTCAGTTCAACGCCATCTATAGAAATCTTGGAAACTAAGTTTTTTTTTAATACCTCAAAAAGAAAACCTCTCACTAAAGACAGCCTTGTCTATGGTGTGCGAAAGTTCTTTGTCCATAATAACGGAACGGTAGATTTCCCTCTCGAAAAGGTTTT